>OZ007556.1:79973647-80665780 GCA_963931855.1 Philhelius festivus | reverse complement strand
AACATTAAAGTTGATTAGAAATTTCAGACAAGAGATCATTTATAAGAATGACAAAGAAAATCGGAAATGAAATGGAGCCTTGGGGAACACCAGTATTTATTTTGTGAATATCAGACTTGGAAAGGTCCAATAAAACATGTATTGAACGATCCAGAAGATTATTCCACCCCAAAAAATAAGGGTTTCATTGATACCAAACACACCATTTTTCGATAAGAGAGCCTGGTGCCAAACTCTATTTAATGCCTTAGAAATATCAAGCACAGTAACCTTACTTTCTCCAAAAACATGTAAAGATCTGTTCCACTCTTCGGTAAGTTTGACGGTAAGACGTGGCATCATATCACCAGTGGAACGATTGTTGCGAAAGACATATTGCCGGTCATTAAGAAGCTTTTGATCTTGGAGATATTTCAAGCAAGCAAATTAGCTTTTTCTTGCGAGCTGACAAAAGGAGTGTTATTGTGAACGAAGAAATGGCAATCACGGGCAGTCTATATCATTGTGACCCAATTAGTTGATCTAGTTGGAACCTTAACCTTGGAAGCTTATCCAATTGAGTGGTAATGCAGATGCTCGAAAGCTCATTCAGGCATTGCTGGATCAATTTTGATGATACAGTTATAATATTTATACTCTTCTTACTTTTCAATCTAAAGGCAGCATAAATTGTGTCAAATTTAATTTTTCCGATTTTTATCATTTTTTAAAAACAAATCTCAAAATTCTATCACCTTTATCTTGGGAAGTAGAAAAGCTACAAGTTTTGACCAATACTTAAGAAAATATTAATGAAAAAAAAAACAACAGGGACAAGTCAAAAAATTTAGTAGTTTTTCAAGATGGCGGCTTGGCGCACGCGATGGTGGATGAATTTATAAAAAATTAATATTTCCAGCATTACCGTTCGAAAATATTTTTGACAACCTGACTTAACTATTCGGTAAATGTACACAACGTATAAATACACATACATATGTACATATTTATTTTTATATATAAAAGAAGTTGTATTCTCAAAAATTTAAAATTAATTTGGTATGTATATTCTTAAAATGAAGCTAACTTCAACACCATCAATCTAATTGTATAAAAAATAATTCAAACACAAAATATTTTCCAAAATAAATCTTTTTATTTACAAAATTTATTATTAATTCTCTGGCGCAGTAAATTTTTTTTTAAATATACAGAAATATTTGCTTACTGGCTTAAGTGGTTTTTTTATTTTGAAACTGACAAATCTTTTAGGCTAGATGCTAAATAGCATGAAAGTGGTAATGATTTTTGTTCGCTATAGAAAAAAAATTCCAACAATCTATTTGCTGAAGTAATTATCATGAACATTCAAGACCAGTAGCCGAATGGAGTGGTTTTTGTTAAGTGTGCTTGTCAAGGATTGTAAATAAGAAGCAACATATTTTATTATGGATGTGGAATATTTTTTTTGTTGATGATAATTATGATTTAATTTATTGTTTAAAACCTACTGCTAAATTTCAAAATATATCACATAGATGAAGGTTTTTATTTGGAGCCAGAAGTGCAATAGAGTTTTTCTCAGATTCCTGATTTTCATCATATCGAAACACAATATGGTAAATGTAAAAGTAACCTATGTACATAAGAACGATAATATTTTACAAAAAACAATATCCAGCGGATTCTTCCTGCGACTTTCTTTCGAGAAATAAGATTTAATATTTAGAAAGTGTAGCGCGCACGTGTTACCATCGAGGTTTAGCAAAGGTACCTAGATTTGTGTCTCTTCTTCTCAAGTGGTTTCTTTTTAAATGATAGATTATTTTGACACTGACAGTTGTTTTCCGCTAGAAATTTTGACTGAAAGTCACTATCACACTTCCGCGGACCAAAAAGAGTCGGTTTACGCTTGAACAACGTTGGGCCATTTTGAAAACTTATTTCCAAAAGTGAGTGATGTTTAGCCCAAAGAGTACGTTTTTTGAAAAGAAGTCTTGGCCACCACGCCAGCTGTACGCAAGTTTGTGCAAAAGGTTCATGAGAGTGGTATGCTATTGGACAACACTCATTGTCCCCGTTGTCGTACGGTGCGCACAGACAAGAATGTTGCTGCTGTAGTCGAGAGTGTGAGTCTCAATTTACGAAAATCAACACGCCATCGATCTCAATAGTTCAACATTTCACTCACTAGCCTGAGGAAAATTCTGCACAAACATGCAGTTAGCAGCGTTTTTGGCAAAGTCGAGTACCGAGAGCTGCGAGCTGTTCTGTTTCCTCAATGCAATGTTCATGGATAGCTGTATACGGGGTGCGTTCCTCTTTAACGACAGGAGACAACATTGCGTTTTTGAAAAATTTAATTCTACGTGGTTTTTCGTTCCCCATTTGACAATTCTATCGAGATCAGAAGTACAAGGACGTGATTCTGAAATAGAATATGAGTAGCTGAGAGTACTGTCGTCAGCAAAACAATTTAATGGATTAGAAGTTTCAGACAAAAGTTCATTGATGAATATGAAAAAGAGAGTCGGAGACAACACGGAGCCCTGTTGCAAACCAAATAGATTTTTAAGAACTTAAAACAGTCCAACGCAACTTTTATAGTTCGGGTCGAAATGTAATTTCTAATC
This sequence comes from Philhelius festivus, assembly GCA_963931855.1. NCBI lineage: Eukaryota > Metazoa > Arthropoda > Insecta > Diptera > Syrphidae > Philhelius > Philhelius festivus. The sequence goes on along the minus strand of OZ007556.1, from coordinate 80,663,168 downwards.
CAACGAAGAAGAGATAGATCAATATCAAATGCACGAATTTTCTATAAGGGAGCTTTATTCCAAATTCTATAAAATGCTTTTGAAATATTAAGTGCAATAATCTAACTTTCTCCAAAATGATATAAAGAGAACACAAGTGGACCTATTGCTACAAAAGCCGTACTGCTTGGTCATTGAGAATCTTTCGTTCTAGAAAATATTTCTTGAGTCGATAATTATAATAATTTACAGTGTTTCCAAAATCTTGGGAAGAAGGGACGTAAGTGCAATTGGACGAAAGATAGGGACAGGCTGAAAAAATGCTGTTTTCCATCCACTTGGAGCGAGACCAGCGTTGAAGAACACTTAAAAACAGCGGATTTATGTTTATAGAGCTCTTTAAGACCTCTTGCAACTATATGAATGCGGATAAGATTTGTCCAATAAAATCATTTGCACTCTCAAGTACAGAAGGAGTAATTTCACTTTCTTTAATGGCGAATTAATAGCAAACTGTGCTGCAAGCAAATTGGATTTTTCTTGTGAGCTGACAAAAAGGAGTGGCATTGAAGACGAGCGTAGGAACTGAAGACGAAGTAGTATTTCGTACATTTTTTACAATTCGCCAAGCATTTTCTCTACCTTCGGGACATTTTAGTTAGTTAGTTTAGTTTTTGCCTTAATTTTTGGAAATGATCTAATATGATCATTGAAGGTTTCTCTATCTTCCTTGAACTTTTTCCCGTCTTCCTCAACAGGGTTTTATAACATGGGGAACTTACTTCTCTGACCCTAATAACCACTTAACAGGTTCGAATAAAACTATGAATTCTCTTTCGGTTTGATAGATTTTTTCCCTTTTCGGGATAAACTTTCTCATTCCGAAAAGAATTGAATTTGAAATCAAATCTGTACCGGAATTCACATCACTATCGCGAAGTATATAAAACTGTGTCAATCGTGATTGGTTCGGTATTTCTGATGCGTTCATCAAAAAGATTGATTGCATTCACAATAGACCAAATCAATCAATCCTTATGTCAATCACTTGCCTTGAAACCGACGAACATAAAGTGAACGAAACAAAAAAAAAAGAAGTTATATTTCGTTCATTCAACTTGTTCTCAGTCAGGGTCAGAGGTAAGGAACAAGTCTTGAGTTTTGGCGGATTGATCTGCAACGTCAGGAATTCAAGTAGGCTCGTGTCAAGCTGCTTAACTCAGGAAAAATCTGAAATGAGAAATAAATCAAAAACTGGAAACCTGGAGTGACTTTTGATAAAAAAAATAAAGCATTAAACTTTCAATCTAATTGAATTAAATTCATATTTTAAAGAGAAAGTTAACTTAAATTTAATAATGTTTCTTGTTTCGCCAAACACAAATTTATAATTCTTGAACTATTAAAAAAAAAAACTTTATCAATTTCCATTGACCTAGATTTAGAGACGATGTGCTTACATTTTTGTACGTATGTATGTGATTGGTTAGGAAAAATGCAAATATTTTTATCATACTTACATATTTAAATACATACTTACTTACTCATAAGAATCTCGCATAAAAATAATAATAAAAAAGAGTAGCTCGTGACCAAATGCACAACGCATTCAATAAATACTTGGCATCAAATAACTACATATTTTCCTTATCAGTTGAAATATGAACCAATAATTTGTATTTATAAAAACAAAACTTGCAAATGGCAGACTTGTTTATAGCTCAGCGAAAATTCGAGTAGCTAAAAAAGAAACCCACTCATAGTTCTAGTACATAGTTCTAAGAGTACCCAAGATTCTGATGGGACGATAGATACTCTGTTTAAATATTGTCAAATGTCAAATAAGCTACTAATTATTTCTAAACATCTGTGTTTAACAAAAAAAAAAAAAAAAAAAATTAACAACATTTCTTATCACAAAGAAATTTCACGAAAATGTATTATTTTTTAATTTGGTCGTCTGCCTGATTAGAAAGTATCTTTCAGTTAATAATAATTGTTGTCATTAGATATTTAGTATCTTTTCGTCGATAACGATCGATAGTTAGCGATCCCGGTTTTCCATTCGCTTGGTCTGTTTGTTTAGCTCGCCTGATTGAGATACAAATCTGATAGACCGCAACCGACCAACGACGAATACAAGCTATACGACACGATAGATGGTCGGTAGTTGTGGCGCATTGCAAGGGGCAGCTATTATCATCATTCGATCGTCAGTTTTATCGAATTTATGATAATTATCATTCCGTCATTCGCACTTCTAACTGTTGGCCTCCTACACCTTTATTACGATCGTCGCAGTCTGATCGTCCGTTCGAACTGATTTGATATTCACATCGCGCTTAACTTTGCGATCTCATTCCGTTGCGAATCGTTCGCCTTGTAGCACACATATTTACTCGTATATGGATTTTGAATAAATTTTTGTAAATAAGTTTTTTTTTGTAACTAAATTCATTAATACTGTTTCTGTTGGCGGATTTAAATTGAAAAGAACCACGGCGGTCTTACGACTTTTTACAGAAAAAAGTTACAGCGAAAAGGCATAGCTTTTTTTTTCGTGTCACACAACATTTTGACGGTAAAAATTATTTTTATATTTAAAGAAAGTTTGTGAAGAAGAGTTTTTTGAAGGCTTATTTTGGGAAGTTTATACGCTGAATTGTGATAAATCGTTATAAATTATCTTAAAGTTCTGTATTGAGTTAAATTACTGCACTGTTATTTTCCAAAAAAAAATTAAAATTATTTTGTTATTCGGTGCCATGGGCCGTATGTGGAATATTTTATTCGTTGTATTTTCTGTTGTGAAAAAAAAATATGTCACCTGGTTAATCTCAGCCCTAATGATAATTTACTTGGAAAACAAAATTATTATAATTATTACCTGAATTATATAATAAAAAATAATTTAAACACACAAATTTCGACTGTAATTGGATACTCGTGTTGAGGATCATCTTGATTTATTTTGTGCGGTCAAGCCTATTGAGTTGTAATAAATTGTTCCGAACCTTTTTTGTTTGTATTTTTATTATAAGTGAAACATAATATACCTGCTATTTTAATTTGGATTAAATTACTTCAATTATTTCTGAAAAAGGTATTTAATTCTATTATTCGGTGCAGTGGGGCGTATGTGGAATATATTTTTTTTTCAATTTTTTTATATTTGCAAAAAAGTGAATAAGTCTCAAATTTCCTGAGAAATAATATTATCTGTCTTGAATGCTTGATATTTGAAAAGAAAAAAATAAGAAAAAAAAAAAATGTGAATTTGTTTGTTTAAGAAAATCTTGAGTTGTATGAAGGAGCATGTTGAATATCATCTTCGTTTATTATGCGGTCTGCATTCGAAGTTGTAATAAATCATTCGGAATTGCTTTTTTTGTTACTGTGATGACAAATTAAACATAATATAATTGTCGCATTGTTATGCATTTTATTAGATGACATATGTACATTTTTGGAAATAATACTAAAATAATTGTATGTTATAATATGGTGCTCTGGGACGTATGTGGAATATTTATAGTTTTTACTAGTTTTTCATAAACAGTGAATGAAATTTGCTCCTTGCAAATCGATTATTAATCTTTGAGCATAGTTAAAATACGTACAACGAAGAATAGCCATTTCTCTTAGTCTTAATTTATCAGTGTTTCCATGATCATGGAAAGAAGGGACGCAAGTGCTATTGGATGATAGAATGAGGGGGAAGAAGATTTACCTTTTATAAGGCTTTCACTCTAATTTATAAAAATGGTTTGGTTCGTACCTTACTGGTAGATCAGAGCATGTTTGAATCTATAATTTTCTATCGGATTCTGTAGCAGTATGTTCTGGTGGTCTAGATTTTGCTTTTACGATTAGAACTTTAAATAGGATTTATAGTGGATACCTGCCGTTTCCGGCCTAACCCCACTACTTGGCCTACTAAGCACTGACGGCCCAGGACAGGGTCCCAGTTGTTTTTTATCTGGATGAAAAGAAGCCACCCCCTTCCAGCCTCGTACAAGACTAGATTCCTAAACAAACCTTCTTCACAGCACTCTCAAATGCTTCATCGTTGTTCTTGTCTTCGGAGTACGAGTCAGGCATCTCCAGACTGTTCCAAATTTGTACTGTGTAGGCAGTTCTACCTTTGGTACGGATCTAATTGTTTTATCTATCTATTGCAACATCTGCTACAGTAGCCAATCGCGTATATTGATTGGTTAACCACAGCCACATCGAGCTCTCTTTACAGAGGGCCTTCCCAGTGACAGTGATTCCATGGTCCTTACTCCAAGGGCGCTATATTAGCGGTGGATTCAGCAATCACTGTCCCTGAGGTACCCAATTAGGGTATTATTAGTTTATAGATATACTCGTAGTATATGTAATACCTTTATTTTTATTATTATTATTTTATAGATATCAATAAACGATATCTTTATTTTTATTTTGTTCTTTTTCTTGTTACCTGTTACAAATATTATGGAGTTATTTTAAAAATACCACCAATAATATTACAGGCGCTTAATAAATTAAGCAAATGGAGTAAAAACCCCGTGGTTCAGATCACAGCTGACCGAAGCCAACCACAATCTGCACCGAAATTTTCGATTAGTCTTGTATTTCGTCCTACAACAAATAGGGATAGAGACTTTCCCCGCAATCTTTGAATTTCAGTACCAGGAAGGACCATCAATTACGATTGCTTAACCAAGACTACTAAGCAAGAGAGACGCCTTCGCTCAACTACTTTTTATCATTGGCCGTGACCCCCACATCACAGCGTTCAAGATTTGTATAAAACAGCACAAGGGATCCGTTGCTCAGATAACTGAGATAGGATATAGTACGAAAATTTTTTCGGACGTCGCGTCAATTTCATAGATTGCCATGCATATGTACATCGAACGAAAGAGATGTCTCGATCGCTTTAAATTATGTATGACCGTGACCGTGACACTAAAGTTCTTGTTTGAGTTTTTTTAGTTGTCTAATCTCCAGCAAGCCGGAGAAAAGACGTAAGCCACCCCACCACGACAAGGTGAAACTCGTCGGGGTGGTTTTAGGATTAGAAGTTTTTCAGGCCGTAATTTTAAACTATCAAAAGGATATTCTTGGGTCTTTGTGTATTTTCCCACTAAGGCAATTCATTTGGAAGGCACGAGTGACTTATCGACTTCATTCTTTATGGCAGCCCTCAATCGATTTGTTGCTCGATGTGGAGTTCCAAAAGTTCTTTATTCCGATAATGGCACAAACGTTATAGGTGCCAGTCGAGTTATTGCAAACGATTTCAAGGAATTTTTGAAAATCGTTTCTGTTAGGTTAGGTTAGATTAGGTAAGGTTAAAGTGACTGTCATTTAAAGCATCTGACACACTTGGACCAGTAGAGGTCCTTTGTGATACCACGATCTTTAGGGAACAAAAGGTTCTCTACTAGTTAAAACTATTTGGTGCTTCTGTTGAAGCGAAGGAGACTATAAATGTCTGTGTTCATGAGATGGCTCGATTTATAATAGAAATAGTTTCCTAAATCAAGTTTGCGTCTGTAAGAGAGAGCGAGGCATGTACAAAGAAGGTGTGAGATTGTTTCCTCTTCCTCCTCGTCCAAGCAACTCCTGTAGAAATTGTTTGATAGTACACCGAGCCAGCGTGTCTAGCTAGGTGCAAGGAAATAAGTCCACGGGAACTAAGTCCACTGAGGGACTAAGTTCTCACTTGAGGTGGGAAATAAGTCCACGGGAACTAAGTCCACTGTGGGACTTAGTTCTCACTCAATGGGAACGAAATCCACTTTACTAAAGTGGTCTTTGTTCCCATTGAGAACTTAATCCACCTTCTTATGGGAAATTAGTACACACTCGAAAGTATAAAGTGGGAATGAATTTCCAACAACAAAAACTTATTGATTTTATGTTGGTTATTTTCCAGATTTTTTAAATGCTAAAGATACTTTGCATACACCCAACCTCGCACCTACCCCAAATCCTATAGTGTGCCCAAGCAGAGGGGTTGCATACCTTACATACCTCACTGTTTATACGTGTCGTTCCCATGGCTTAACATGGGAATTAGATTAGATTAGATTAGATTAGATTAGTAAAGATTTATTTAAATTCTATATAACAATTTTATCTAATAACAAAGGATAATAAAATCTTAAATTTTGACATAACGTATTTTTGTTGTCTGTCAGATTGGCGTTTTAAATTCTTAATTAATTAAACTAAAACTAACATCAGCAAATACTTATTTTAAGATATATAAATACATATATTTGTAGATATTTTTACTTTATATTTCAATTTATTTATAAGATGCTTTAATAATTTAGTTAAATTTAATATCACACATTTTACATCAGTTCTAAAATATGGTTTCAATGATAGTTTTTCATAGTTTTAAGCAAATTCATTCATTAATAAATATCTATATCTAAGACAGGTAGTTAAAAAGTTGTATAGGGAAGAGAAATTGTTACCATTTAATTCATTATAAAATTCCTCAATGCACAGTGTCTCTTTACCAAAACAAGCGAGTCTTGATTTATTAAAAATTGGGCATCTACCTATTAGGTGATAAGTATTCTCTACTTCATCCAGATTGCATATTGAACAGATACCAACTGTATCTTATTTGAATGCTCTTCTTCTAGTGCCATTAACATAATTTTATGAACACTCCTGAAAGATGTGTTAGACAGGTCAATTTCAATATTAAGCATTTGCCCTAAATTAAGCCAGTCTAAGACCCAAAACGTTTTATGAGCGATTGATTCTTCCGCTAGTATTCGCGGTAATCTACTTCTAGGGTATTCAAGTATCTTATTAATGTAGTCGAAGTGAATAGAAAGCGTTCGTAGAAACTGAGTTCTTAAGCCAGTTTCCAAGTGTAACATGTAGTTAGGGGTGTTGCTGGGAAGGTTTAACATACGTTTCATGAAGAATCTGAACAGTTTTTCTACTTGATCAAATTTTTTTGATCCCCAAATTTGTGCACCGTATATCATAATGGATCTGGCTGTGGCGTCAAAAATTTTAAGCTTATTCGAGAAACTGATATTTGGGTGATCAATATATTTCGAGATGATCGTACTTTTAGATATTGTGAGCTTTAAGTCTAAGTGTTTATTGAATGATAAGTTATAATTGAGGGTTACCCCCAAATACTTGTAATCATTTACGATTTCAATCTGGTCAGAGACATAATTCCATTTGAGATTGCTAGAAATTCTAGTACCCCTTCTGAACACCACGATTTTGGACTTGGACAAATTTATTTTCAGACCCCATAACGTGCAGTAGCTGAATAAACAGTCTATCATATTTTGAAGCTCGCTTGGGGAATCAGAGATGATGACTAGGTCATCGGCGTATAGGAGCACTTTCACAATCATATCGGCCACACAAATACCTCCTGGTAAATGTGAATGTAAGTCATTCAGGTAGAGGCTAAATAACAGTGGACTAAGTAAACATCCCTGCTTAACACCCACTTTAACTTCAAAAGAGTCTGAAAGAGAGATTCCATCCCAAACCTGACAAGTTGTTTCTTTATAAAGCAGTTGCAAAATTGTTATTATTTTTGTTGACAAACCCAAAGAAGACAGTTTAAAAAAAAGAGAGTTACGTGGAATCATATCAAAAGCACATGAAAAATCAACAAAAAAAGCATATGTGTTTTTCTTTCTTTTTTGGTTTAAGTGGACTATGCTTGTTAAATTAAATATGTTATCGATCGTGGAGTAACCTGATCGGAAACCAGCTTGGTACTCACAAAGAATGTCATTATCATTAATCCATCCATTTATCCTATTTAAGATTAGCCCCGTGAATACTTTATATAATGTATCCAAAAGCGAAAGTCCTCTATAGTTACCACAGTTATTAGGATCACCTTTCTTAAATAAAGGAATAATTATCGAACTGCGAAAAGAAACTGGGATCTCACCGGTCAAAAATATTTTGTTAAGCAATATAAGAACTTCTTCTAAGAAACAAGAAGGTGCGTTTTTATAAAACTCATAGCTGATTCTGTCCTTTCCTGGTGCTTTTTTAACTTTAGCTTTTTGCAGTACATGTGAAAGTTCCCACATTTCAAAGAGGGTGAGTCAAGGAAGACATCTGTTATCTCAGGCATAACCCATGAAATTTGCTCACATTCGGGGGGTGAGAATAAAGTCTTAAAATGATTATAAAAATCAAAAATCTGGAGAGAACTTCTTTTTTTTGGCAAGGCCTGTCTCAAATTGTTCACCAATTTCCACCAGTCACTGGAATTTCTAACACTGAACAAATTTATTAATGTTTTCATGCTTGTGATGCAACTTTTTAATTTAGCATAATTTAAGATATTGAAATCTGTATCGAACATATTGTTTTTTAAAAATGTTTAGATTATGCATACGAAAGAGTCGAAGTAATTTCAACATTTTTTTCCTTGCACGCAAACACTGAAAATCAAACCAGATCTGTTTAGATACAAATTTTTTCCTATTATTAAACGCACCAGCAGCTGTCTTTATTTTATTTATTAATGTACTTACTTTCTCTTCAATAGGTTTATTTGTTTGAATGTATTCACAACTATGTAGACGTACTAATACTTCATTGTACTTAGAAGCCATTTTGGGAAACCAATTTAACTTTTTTTCAAGTGCCATGTTACCAACTTTAGTTGTTATTGACAACGGCGGGGAGAAACTCAATTTTAAAGGCATATGATCAGAATATGGTTTACTCTGAATGGAAAAGTTGTTAATCAGCCCTAAAGAATCAAACGAGCATATACAGTAATCGATAACTGAATTACCCATTACACCACTAAACGTTAATTCACCATCTGCATCCCCAGGTACTCTACCATTCAAAATAACGCCACCGATATTTTCAAAAAGTTCCAAACATTTTTTACCTTTCCCATCTGCTACTTTATCTTTTGATTTTCTATATTGAGAAATAAAAGAAAAACCTTTCAGTAAATGTCCATCGATAAATTGACCATCAGCCGTTCGAGCATTCAAATCACCAATAATGCAAAAGGATTCAAATCTCATGCTGCCTAAAAACTCTTCAAACTTTTTGAAATCACTCGTCCACCTTGTGCAATTCAAATATCGAGGTATAAAGTAGAAATTTTTATCACCAAATTTAGCAGATAAAGCAAAATTCCCTGAAAAGTTATTGAATTTAAAATTATATTTATTTTGGATAGCCTTTTTAAACCCAAACAAACAACCGCCGCATGCGCGACCAGCACTATGTAACTTTACAGCATCTTCCCAATACAACATATAATCATTAAAAAAATGTAAAAATTCATTCTTTTTATCATTTAATACATTCGTTTCAAACAAAAAGAAAATATCAAACTTATTTATATACGTAAAGAAATTACAAAAACTTAGCTTACTTTTTAAATTCGCTACGTTATATGCTACCAACTGACAGTCTTCTTGTTGCTAATGTTGACTTGCATTCCAGGACGTAGAAGCAGCATCAGAGTCTTTTAAAGGTGGGCGATGCATATCTGTTACCATCACATTGCACGGAAAATTAGCCTTTTGCGCCAGGGCTCTTAAAAGTTCAGCATCTTTATGTTGTTTGGCTTCAAAGCTACCATTGTTCCATTTGTAAAGTTTATCATTGATGTAAATGGAGGTCTCACCAAAGCGAACTTTAACTTTTTTATCAAGTTTCGAAATATTTTTTCCCAGTTGACGAAGGTTAAATCGCTTTTCCCTTTTATCCGCAGTATAGTCTTTTTGGATGTAAATTGCAGAACCATTAAGCTTCTTTTTCACAGACATAATATTATTTACTTGCAGTGGGGATTCCATCGTGAATGCATAGGACAATCCATTTTTTGTTTTTAATTGACGAGATTCTATAACAAGTACATTTTGTTTTAGAACTCGGGAACAGATCTCACAGAATTCATCCACAGCTAGTTTTGTATTTGTGTTTTTCAGCCCACTAACGATAATCTTCGGGCGCCGAGATGTTCTATCAATAAGTTCGAGTCTTTTTTTCATTTTATTTAAGTCTTCCTTAAGCATCTCGTTCTCGATACGAAGATTTTCGATCTCCTGGCGAAGAGGTATTAGGTCATCTTTTTTTGCGACATCTTCTAGCTTCTTATCCAGCATATTTCCCAATTTTTGATCAAAAAGATACCACGAAAAGACATCGGGAGTTTCAGCAGTATTAGCAGCGGGTGCAACAACAACAGGTGCAACAGCTGGAGCAGCAGTAGCAGCAGCAGCAGCAGGTGGTGGTGGTGTTGAGTATGAGACGTAGCTTTTGTTGTTATTCATACTTTTGTTGAACATTGTTCCTTCTGAGTGTTTTTTGGCGTTACTCGTTTCACTTTGTTCAGGAGAAGTTAAATGCAGCGCTCTTTTTTTGTTTGGTCCCATATATTTGTAGGTTATGTTGCAAAGGTATATGTATTTCAGTCACTTTTTAATTTTTTTGATAAATTTATGGTCTTTATGTTATGAAACTTATGTTAAATGTGAAAAACGAAATTTAATTTTAATAATTCAAACAAAATTATAGATTTAAAGCCAATAAATTACTTTTTGATAAATATAAAGAAAATAAAATTGGCGGACAAAAATTAATTAGGTGTTTGACGTTTCGTATCAGTGATGCCAATCCGCTTAACATGGGAATTTATTTCACATTCAAAGGGAACTAAAACCCACAGTTTTTTGTAACGAATTTCCCACCTTGCATGGGAACAAAGACCACTTTAGTAAAGAGGATTTCGTTCCCATTAAGTGAGAAGTGAGTCGCTCAGTGGACTTAGTTCCCGTGGACTTATTTCCCACCTCAAGTGAGAACTTAGTCCCTCAGCGGACTTAGTTCCCGTGGACTTATTTCCCTGCACCGTCTAGCTATAAGACAGTGTCCAGTTATGACACTAAGATCTGAGATTTACTGAAGGACAACAAGCAATTTGACCGTTTCAAATCTAGTTTGGGCTAGATTCGTTTATTCGCCAAATAAGTAGTAGTGTTAAGCAATCTTGTATTTGATTGTTCCAGAGCAATTTGCTTCAGTATAAGTTTACTATACTCTGTCCAACAAAAATATGCAGTGCGGGCAAGATAGGGCGTTTGCCTCGCATTCTGGCTACAGTGGATTGCATAAATCTATCCTCCATTAAAGCTCTCAAAGGGTTGTCGTAGTGTTGATTTTAAATGGACCCTTTTTTTAAAGCTCTAAAATCAAAAGCAAATGAACAAGGGTAACTCTGAATGCACATCAATATTTAATGGGGGTTGAAATTGAATATCACCAACAGCCATAGGCCACAGCAATTCAGTGCACACTGCACACTCAGATGTGCGGTCAATAGGACGTTGGGTCTGTGTCAGATGCAATCGAAAGTTTACGGGCGCACAAACACTTTTTTAAGGTGGAGTTCTTTCAATTTAGTATGGTGCAAAAATATAGCACGCCACTGATTTTGAAAAAGCTCTCCCATAAGATGTGTACTGCATATTTTTGTTGGATGAAGTATAGTAGGTATGGGCATACCTATATTTACCCTATCGGGCAAGATAGGCATTTCCGTTCCAATTCTGGCGAGTTTATCGGCTTTACAATTTCCGGGAATATTCCTGTGTCCCGGCATCCAGAATAGGTGAATATTAAACGGTTTGGAGAATTGAAGAGACTGATGCGAAGGATTTTAAAGCACCCTAACTATTACCTATGGTAATTTGGTATGGTGGAATGCAACGGAAAAAAGCACGAACCTCAAAACTCTGGCAAAAGTACAGAGACTCGCGTGCATTGGGATTACGGGTGCCATGAGATCCACACCAACTGCAGGGTTGGAGGCGATACTCAACCTGAAACCCCTAGACCTTTTCGTACAAGAATCCGCAGCATATAGTGCCTTAAGGCTAAGCCAGACTAATACCTGGAAAAACAGCGCAATAGGACATGCTCAAATTCTTCAGAAATACTTGGGTGATAGTATCATTATAGATTATACAACACCCGAGCTTGACTTTTATAAACCATTCCAAACTGCCTTTCCAAGCAGAGAAGAATGGCTGAACAACCAACCCTACACCAGTGAATCAGAAATAGCAATCTATACTGATGGCTCCAAAATGGACACAGGTGTTGGTGCAGGCTTTTTCTCAGAACCTCTTGAGCTAAACAACTCACTTAGGCTCCCGGATCATAGCAGTGTCTTCCAAGCGGAGGTCCTGGCAGTGACAACAGCTGCTAGACAGGTATCAATGATGGCGATACCACGGGCTGATATCACTTTTTACATTGACAGCCAAGCGGCAATAAAAGCGATTTCTGCCACTGTGATAAAATCGAAGCTTGTCTCTTGCTGTCGCGAAGAGCTTAAGGTTCTTGGCACGCAGCACAATATTAGACTCTGCTGGGTACCGGGACACAGCGGCATACCAGGTAATGAAAATGCCGATGAGTTGGCAAGACAGGGATCAGCGCTCGACGCTAGTCAAGCAGAGATGGTAAACATCCCACTCTGTAACATTAAACAGAAAATTTCAGACATAATCCTAAGGAAATCCAATGAAAGGTGGAATCTACTTGACACCTGTGATACTACTAGGAAAATATGGCCCTGCTTTAACAAGCAGAGAACTGACAAAATTATACAACTTAGTAAGAAGTCCCTTCGCTCTCTTACGAGCATAATCACCGGACATAATTTATTGAAATACCATAAATTTAAAATGAAACTAAGTACAGATGACCTATGCAGAGGATGTGGTGATGAGGAGGTACATGAAGACACCTCACACTTTCTCTGTCATTGCCCGTCACTATGCCACCAGAGAAGGAAATGGCTTGGTAGCTACTTCTTTGATAATCTAGAAGATATTTCTAATATTTCAGGAATACACATATTGAACTTCGTCAATGCCTCAAAATGGCTTGACTGATTAACAGAATACATAGGTTTTATCAGGAAAGAGTGATAACACTCACGGGTAACACAATGGATCTACATTGATCTAAGTGTGACAATAGCAACATCAATTGTCAGCCCAACAACCTAACCTAACTATCTGAGAAGATGCGGATATTGGAACTAGATATCACGGTTTATTTAAGTCAAGGCAATATTTTCTTTATCGCCAGGATTTCCGCTTGGAATACGCTACAATGGTTTGGTAGGCGGAAGGAGAGACTAAGTTTGGTCTATCAAAGTACACTCCACCACCTACTCCGTTTTCAGTTTTCTATCCATCTGCATATATTTGTGTTAATACCTCTGAACATTATTCTGACCAAGGCCTTGAATGGAAATTCGTTCCTCCTGGACCTCCTCATATGGGTGGTCTTTGCGAAGCTGCGATTAAGATCTTTAAAAGGTATTTTTATAAGTTTGCAAATGATCATATATTCACATTTGAATAGTTCTCTACCCTCCTGGAACGCATAGAGTCTCACTTACAATATCAGAAAATTCATTTGATTTTCCTCCTCTGACCCTCTATTTTTAACAAGAATAATGGAAAAAATAGTAACATCGATTAGATCGTATCTAAGGCCAGTTTTATGCTTGGTTTTATTTACCGAAATTCAAAGGTTTTTACAGATTCTTTCAGTCCAAAATCACTCTTTTTTAGCTACGGAAGATCTATTTTGGAATACTACTGTATCGTATGGAACCCATATTATAACGTTCACTCCTAAAGAATTAAAAGGGTCCACAAAAGATTCACTAGAATAACTATAAATACTTTGAACTTGACCATCGATATGCCCTTTTTCTGTATATCGATCTCTTTAAGAGTGTAACTGCACGAGTGCGAAAAAAGATTAGGTCCATAAAATCAGTTGCGCTCTTACGTAAGTATACGAGGAGTCAGGGCAATTTCTACCTGCAGCGTCGAATTAACAGCAAACTGTGCTGCAATCAAATTAGGTTTTTATTTCACAAACGTTGGAACCAATAACGAAAAAGAATTTCTTGAAATTGTTTCAAATGACTAAGTATTTTTACTGCCTTTGGGATATTGTTGAAATGTTTGCTTAAATGTTGGTCATTTAAGAATTTGGTTCATCGAATATTATCATTGCAGGTACTTCTAGCTTGTTTGAACTTATTCCGGTTTTCTTGTTAGGGTAGCCTTTCTGAACTAAGAATTCTCTTCCGTTTTGATGAATTGTGCCCTATTCGGGAACAAATGTCCGTTAAGAAATAAATTTGATATCATATCAGTGCTGGAATCTACGTCACTATCGAGGAAGTTTAAAGACCAGTTAAGGTTCCTGTGGAAATTACTGAGTACATTCCATTTGGTTTTTTCGTATTACCATACGGCAGGGATTTCTTCTGAAACTGGAAGTTCTTGACACGAGAAACTCACAGTTCTGATACAATGATCTTATTTGTGAGGTCAAGTGGTAAGGAATAAGTGTTGGCGGTTTGACCCACAATATCAGGATGTTGATCGACTCGCCGACAAATTGAGTCAAGCTGTTAAACTCTTTAAGCTTTCAGCATGAAAGCTATGAAATTAATGGACCTTTAAATCGTATACGCTACGTTCAACAAATCGTATGCTCTATTCACTTTTTATATAAGTTTCATTTTGCAAACTTTAAGGAATTTTTTCCATGTGTTAAAACAAATAAAATACACGACTGGGTCGCACGAACTTACTCTTATGTAAAAGACCAAGAGTTTAAAAACTACAGATTTTTTTTTTCAAAGTGAGATAGTGAGAAATTCAAATTTCGAAAAAATGGTTTTATGGTAGGTACAGTCAGTTATATCTTAATTTCTATTTTTTGTATTAAACTATAGATCGTAAAAATTAATCGAAATTTTTCTCACATCCGGTAGATTTAATTGAGAAACTTTTATTTTTTCAAGTTTTAAAAAAATATTAAGTTTTGAAAAAAAAAAAATATTTTTTTGGAATTTTTTTTTTCCAACTTTAACTAAATGAAATTTTGTTTTGAATTATGAGTTTAACGAAAATCGGCTGAGCCGCTCAGGCTTTAGTCCAACAGAAAGACAGACAGAATTTCGAGACACACATTTTTCGTGTTCGATATCATTGTAATGTCAACTTCGATCAAAGAGTTCGAGTTTTTTTACGAATGCATAACTTGCCTTATAGTACCTGTAAGTTGCATGTTAAAAATCAGGTACCGTTAATAAATACAAATTTTTGTATTTTTTGTCACAAAATGAAACAATAGCAATAGAACACGGAAAACTTCTTATTAACAAATATTTGTTAGAGATAAATAACTCTTTTCGAACGTTTGTATTGTAAACAGATGGCTAATTAGTGGGTTGAATTTAATCAGCTAACAAAATACTATACAACGTTGATTTAAAGAAGTCTCTACCGTATTTGTAATTCATTGAAAACAAAAAAATATACATAGTTTTTTTTTTTTTAATAAGGGCTGGTGTTGGAATGGAATAAAACAAGCTGTGTGTAAGGTATTAGCAAACATTTCTTTTTTATTTGAAAGACCTATGTTTTTTTACGGTGTGGCACGGATCCAAGTGGTTCAATTTAAATGACTTGCGCATGAATTTGAGCGATGGTCTGTGTTATGTTAGCCTTTAGGGCCTCGGTCGAGTGACGTTTATTCGCATAGATTTGCAACTTCAGAAAACCCAACAAGACAAAGTCTAGTGGAGTCAAATCACATGATCTATAGATGGGCAATTCATGTCACCTCTATAAGAGATAGACTACTCTCAAATTGTTCATGCAGAATGTAAATTGTGGCGTTCGCAGTGTGGCACGTAGCGCCATCGTGCTGAAGTCACATCTCGTTTAGGCTCAAATGATTATCGTCGTTCTATAACACTCATCAACACATTTGACTGAAAGATGTCACCAAAACAACATGGCCGCCACAGGATGCAAAAATTTACTCGCCTCAAAATCAATGGTTAGCGGCTTATAAAATTTTAAACTTTTCCATTTTGTTTTACTACAAGTGGTATAGAAAAAGCATAAATTACGATGATTACATTTGTAACCATAATGGTAACTTTTACATCGCTCAAATACCGTCGATCATGAAAAATGTCATTCCTTAAAAAAAATGTTCGATTGAAGTAGTCCGTTACATTCCTCCCTTTAAATAATTTCAGATTGATACTCGTACTTTTAGGAATGTATAAAAGTTTAATCTTCAGCCCAGTTTCGGATGTTGTAACGAAGCGTTCCATGCTTCTTCCAATACTGAACACATTGAGTGATTTGATTTACCATGACTAAGCAGCCGCCACCGACCGACGACACCATACAACGCACCAGCTACTAACGACACCAGTTACCTCGCTAAGATAAAGGGATTTTATACCTTGTCTTAATACAATATGCAGTCACTAAGATCGTGACGTCACAGCCGGTTGAACATATTGGGTGATTTGCATTCGACCAGTATATAGTTCACACACAGTTTATACGAAAAATATAACAAGAGGACCTCCTTTTGGGAAGGAAAGTCACTTGTTTGCTACGGTCGAAGCTGACGAGCTTGATTTTAGTTTACAAGTCATCTGAAATTGTCCAGCTATTTCGTTCCATCAGTTTGGTTCGAAGAATAAAACGTCCTAATTGCCACCAGGGGCTTTGGTACCTGTTGATCTGTCGGTGTTTATACATTGGCTGTGCCTACCAGCGGCCTAAAACCTGTTGATCTTGTGCCTACCAGAGGCCTAAAACCTGTTGATCTTGTGCCTACCAGAGGCCTAAAACCTGTTGATCTAGTGCCTACCAGAGGCCTAAAACCTGTTGATCTAGTGCCTACCAGAGGCCTTAAACCTGTTGATCTTGTAAGCGCCAAGGGCGTAGTCCGTAGTCCGTAGTCAAGAATATTTATGTTGTTATATGAATTTAAGATTTGTTTTTAATAAAGAATTTGTATAAGGTTTTAAAGACCTTCCTACTGAAGTTTCGTGTTTTTCTTCAGAGCGACCCTGGAAATCCGGCGAGCAAAACCTCGGCTGGAAAGCAAAAAGCACATCACAATGTACATACTAGCAAATAAAGAGAATCTTGCCGTTTTCTAAAACGTGAAATCTACGTCAATTTGATCGTCATTTTTTGCAGAAATTGATATTGTTATATTTACAATAGTCTTGCTTGTAAAAAGTTTATTTGACCAAAATCAGTCAATTGAAGTTTATGAACACGTTCTCTGGCTTATTAATATTTTTCTCGTAAGCTCGATACTCGTATTTTTTACCACAGAGTAGCGTCGTAAATGATGTTTTCTTTAGCGAACTGCATTATCGAAAATAATGCTGTGCATACAAATTTTCTTTTTCGGTTTTCGGGCAAGTGACTTTTGAAGTATGCCTTTAAGAACATGTTGCGATTGCATTTTTGACTCAAATGACATTTTCGAAAACGGACTCTTTCTTTAGCAGCACTACACGAATGTAGAATGCTTTGGATGGCTCTATTTTTGCCCTCCTATTTTGCTTTTAAAAGCTTCAAAACCCATGACCATCGGTATCACCTCTTCAATCCTTCTTTATTTTCCTAACACTCGAAGTGTAGTTAATCATTTCAAGAGCAGTGATAATCCGCTTATTATGAAAAAGTACCTGATCATTTTCTGTATTAAGTAAGTTTCTTTTTTTAATTCAGGACTTGCTTCTAATTATAACTTTGTAATATTCAATAACTTACAACGATGGTGAGTTAAATTCACAGCTTACTTTTATTTAAGTATCATCGGAGTTATTTTTAACTTAAGATTCTTGTGCGTCAAAAATAAATATCATTAATTTAAGAATTGAGGTTATTGCAGGTCAGGTAAGGTAATATTTAATTGAGGCTTTATTGCAGTTAATTATAGTCTTATTATGTAATAACAGATTGCTAATAATCCAGAAGTAATAATAAATTTTATTGTTTACCAATACTTGTTATATATGATATTATTAAGCTGACAGTTAAATTAGTACAAAAAAACTTGTTTCTGTTTTTAAATGAGATTTTCTTTTATAATTCTGTAATTTAAATAAATATACTTTTTTGGGCTTGATTAATTAAATAAAGTTTAAATCTCAAAAAAAAACCGTAAGATATATAATGTATAAAATTAAAAAAATTATAATACTAAATTTTTGCAATTTTTTTATCTTTAAAACCAGAACTCCGGTTTTGTTTAAAATATATTTTACATACACAAATAATCTGCAACAAACGAACATTTCGATCAGGCACTAAATCAAAAACAAAATTACAGGATTATGAGGTAAATGATAGAATAGGTTTGATTTATTTTGTTTAGATTTAATTTTTAAATATTAAAAGGTTTACATTTTACTAAGTGTGGAATCATAACAGATAATGGCTAATATAATTAGTGTCTTAAGTTAGTTCCAATCTGATATTTTATTGGATTAAATTGTATAATAGAGGAACGAATTGTTGATATATTCAGTTCAGGGTGGCGCGAACAGGTTAAAAATGATCAATATTTAAACTTTTTTCACATCCCAAACTTTGACTTAGCCTCCTTCTAAGGTTTTCATACATTCTTTCAAGCACTGCTTCAGGAATTTGCAGAATGTGGGTTCGAATGTTTCGTTTGAGGGCTTCTAGATTCCTGAGATGCCATTCGCCTCTTACAGAGATGAGATTCCCGAAGAATCTATGTCGCAAAAAGTCCATGCCTGCTGAAACCAGATATTTTTCAGCTTCATTTGTTCAAATTCGGGCAAGATATAATTCTGAATCATGGTTAGGCAACGTGAAGAAGTTATTGTAACCGCTCGATCATTTTCTTCAAAAAAAGCAAGAACCGATGATCCTCAATCTTGATATTGCACACCACACAGTTACTCTGTCGAAGTGTAGGGGTCTTTGGACTACAACCATCTGATAAGAAGGTGAATGAAGGTGTTCTTTAACGATTGTCACGAAATGCCAAAAACGACTGCCTGTGAACGCCTGGCATAGTGTTTAAATGTAGTTCGTATCCTATTGATGTTTTCTTGGTTAGATACCTTTCTTTGAGGCTCCCTTCTTATCGTGGGCACTTTTCCAGTAACATGAAAGGCATTAACTCATTCACCAATGTAATAATTTGATTTCGCATGGGATCTTGACCATTGAAATTGATAATACAATGTGAACGGAAGGCAGGCTTCACTCGAACGAAAGGGGAAACGTTTGAAAGATTAGGCTTATGCACAAAAAAAAAACAAGCTGTTGAACAGACCACTGCATCTTGGCGATTGAAGCGAAGTGCTCGACAAAATTTCACATCCCCCTCTTAAAAATAACTCCATATTTAACAACCCGGGTAGAAAATTATCTAGGAAACACTATCGAATAGCGTGGCCCTAGCTAGATTGGCCATTATATAGTAAATCCTATGCTGGGCCTAGACAGATGCAAGCCTGGCGGATCTTGACTAATTTATGCTTATCCTGGCTTTATATTGAACCTGGCTAGAACTGCCTATTTATTGGCTTTTCCAGGAGTATCTTAGATTGGGCCTAGATATTTTTAAATTGATTTAGCCTAGATATGAAACTTTTTCTTGGCGATATCTTGGCTGTAGATAGTATCGCCTCTTTATTGGCATTGTAACATATAAACTGCAAGGGACCTGGATAGTTTTTACTTGATGTAGCCTGGATAAGGAATTGTATCTGGGCGTTATATTGGCCTTAGCTAGTCTCGCCTCTTTATAGGCATTCTCAGATGTTACTTATACTGGGGCTATATAGTTTTTACTTGATGTATCCTAGATGTGCCTATACATATGTCTCTATAAAAGGCTATCCATTATCCTTCTAAAAACATAACTTTTTTGTTTTGGTCCTAAATCGGTATTTTTCAGATTCTTTAATACGTATTTAAGTCTTCTTAAACAGTATAATTAAAAGAGAGTTATTTGAGTAGCACTTTGAGACACGATATTTTATATATCACAGTGGCGCAATAGGTAGCGCACAAGCACGGCAAGCGAGAGGACTCGGGTTCGAATCTCAGTGGAGGTAAATTAAAAAAAAAAAAATTCTTTCATTCCAGCAAAAAATCACTTAAAGAGTCGAATAAAGGGAGGCAAAGAAAAAATGAAAATAATCAACAATAATAAAATATAAAAATTTTTTTTTTATTGTTTCTAATAATTTTTTAAGAATTGCCGTAGCTCTTGTGCTACTTGTGAAGACTCATCTAGGGCCCATATAGGAACATCTAGCAAGGCCCATTATATACAGAGCATTAACAAATTAGCGAGGGACAAGCTAGATACTGCTCGGTAGGGCCATGATTGAAACTAAGAAAAACTAGCTGGGGCCTTGGCATTATCGAGTCGAAAATTCTACCCGGGAATCTACAACTTATATGTAATATGACAGTGTGAAAGTTTGAAAGAGCGACAGGTTGAAAATGTGATAGTGTGATAATGTAGAAATGAATTTTTAAAAACAGATTCTTCTTGTTACAATATTTCTCTTTCTAAAAGTTGTTTTTCAGTTTTCGAAAATCAGGTTTGGAAAACTCTTCAAAAAATCAGAAACAAAAAATAATAGCTTCAACAAGTTAAAAAAAAACACTTTTTTGCACTGTCATACTATTATACTGTCACAATATCATACTGTAAACATTATCACACTTTGAAACTATTACACTGTCAAACTTTCACACTATCACACTTTCGCATTGCAACACCTCGGTTACAAGAGGCACTCCACAAGGAGGAGTAATTTCACCTCTCCTCTGGGTCCTGGTTGTTAACAAAATTCTCACAAGATTTAAGAATCAGGGCATTAAAATAGTAGCCTATGCGGACGACATAGTAATTCTGATACTGGGTAAATATCTTACCACCATCAAGGATATTATGGAATCTACACTTAAAGAACTATCTTCTTGGACAGCACAAAACGGTCTCGGAGTTAACCCTTCCAAAACCGAACTAGTCCTGTTTACGGAGAAAAGGAAATTGGAGGATTTTACCCCCCCCCCCCCAAAACTTAACGACATTCCTCTGAAACTTTCCAACGAGGCTAAATATCTTGGAGTAATTCTTGATTCCAAGCTAACATGGAAACGTAACACAGAGGAAAGAATGAAAAGAGCACTATGCGCTCTCTACACATGCAAAAAAACCTTCGGTACACGGTGGGGCATGCGACCGCAGGTCATCCAGTGGATGTACACGGCGATAGTTCGTCCCATATTAAATATTAAATATTAATATTAAAGAATCATTCAAACTCCCAGATGAGTGTAGTGTCTTTCAGGCTGAGATCTACGCTATTGAAAAGGCGGCAGAATTGGTAAGCACGAAAGAATTGAACTCGTCGGAGATCACATTTTTCGTGGACAGCCAAGCTGCCATCAAAGCTTTAGCCAGTGAGACTATAAGATCCAAAACAGTAACAAAATGCCGAGACATGCAATATTTGCAACACTAACCAAGTCAATCCATGCTGGGTTCCTGGACATAGTAATATAGAAGGGAATGAAATAGCAGATGAACTGGCAAGGAAAGGGTCAGAATCGAATAAAAACAGCAGTAGCCATTTAAATTTGGGACCAAAAATCCCGATTGGGGTGATTAAAAGGAAAATAGACCTAATAAGGAAAGAGCGAATCAATAACTCTTGGTCCTCCAGGGACGACTGTGTTATCTCTAGAAGTTTATGGCCTAGAATTAATGAAAAGGAAACTCGATATATCTTATCGCTCAGTAAAAAGAACATCAGAATCCTGATAGGTGTACTAATGGGTCACTGCGCCATTGGCACAATGGCCACAAGAATAGGTGCATTTGCACCAGATTTCTGTAGGAGCTGTCAGGAACCTAACTGTCAACCTAACCTAACCTAACCTAACAGTTAGGCACTTAAATCACTAAATAAAAATATACCCAAGATACTTGCAAACTGTCTGGACATTTCTGGAATCACAACCATGGAAACATACCCACTAAAAAAGAATATCTTTTAGGTTCTTGGTTTTGTACAAACATTAAAAAAAAAAGTCAAAAGCATAATCGGGTATGGGCTGGATCGTTTTCGAAATCAACCGTGTAGTAACCGCTACTTAAAAAAAAAAGAAAGTTAATATGGTTTTAAAATTCGAAAAGATTAGGAGCACATATCCCACTCAAAAGATTGCCGTCAGTCGGAAAAATGGAACATAATGAGTTTAATTTTTTTCAATGTTAAAGATGGCATGCCAGCTTTTTCAAAAACTACGAGGAACAAATCTTAGTCACAGGAAAAACTTAGTACGTGAATTCATGCAATTGCTAATTTCAATCAATTTTAGATTTGGGAACATACTTGTGTTTTTCTTGTGTTTGTAACTAAAAAATGTATCGCAACCCAATATCATTTCTTGGTATTATGTGAACGAACTTTTACATTTAAACTTATGTTTCCTATTTATTGCGACGCAATAATTCTATTCTATCTTTTGTGCTAGAAACGCATTTACGATTTTCGGTCATACGATTGTTCCAATAGTTTTAATTCGAAAATAGTGGAGGCAGTTTGGCCAACCAAGTGCACTTGGTTTTCTTTGGCGTGATTATTGAATTGTGAATACATAAATTCATCATATGACTTTTAATATGTACGATACTCATATACTTCAATGCATTTGCAGTGATTAATACATTTAGCCGTGTTTTTTTTTTAAATTGAATAGTTAAGTCAGCAAATTAAAAAAAGATCAACATTAAAAGTGAATACAATTTAAGTCAGCAATCGGAGTAAACATAAAGTGAATTTAAATTGTTGAAATATTGAGAGTTTAGATGGCGCTACATCTATGTGGACATCAAATCACAATCATCAACTTTGGAATTAAAAACAAAGAGCAAATATGAAAGTGAGTTCAGAGTTTTATTGGCTTCTAATGTACGTACTGTAGATTTCAGTTTACACGATTATTCAATCGCAAGAAATGAGACATAAATATGCGATTTAAACAAGAGAAAAGTCAACAAAATCGGAACTGTTCTTGAGGGCTAAGAAGTAGGAGATTCATTGACTTCACTATATTGATTCATTAATCATTCATTCGACTGAATATAAATAAACAATTTTTTTTTTTTTTTAATTTTTAATGATAACCTTTATACTAAAAGAGATTAAAACTTGTTTGTTTGTTATCAATTATATTGGCATAGAAAAATAATAATTTCCAAACCATTTTGTGGTTGTGATTTGAAAAGTATTGTTCCAGAGTGTGATTTGAGAAGAGTATGACTTGTTCATCTTTAGTGCTTCGATGTCACTTAATCTTTATTAAATAATTCTAATCTAAGAATTTAATTTCAAAACTATCTAAGTACTTAAGCAACCAAATTATTTGTATTTATATTAGACCGTATGCTGAGTGTTATTTCACT
Organism: Philhelius festivus; assembly: GCA_963931855.1. Classification (NCBI taxonomy): domain Eukaryota; kingdom Metazoa; phylum Arthropoda; class Insecta; order Diptera; family Syrphidae; genus Philhelius; species Philhelius festivus. The sequence goes on along the minus strand of OZ007556.1, from coordinate 80,639,810 downwards.
TTCTCATTGCAACTTTTCTTTGGACTAAATGCGATTGAATTCGAAAGCGAAAGTACAGTGTGATTTATGTATGTCCAGTGGATTTTTTTAACGGTCAAAAATCCCTAACAATATTTTAAGGTGAATATCGCGACTACGAGTATAACAAAAAAAATATCCAAACTCTAAAATGAAAATGACTTGGTGTAATATATTTTTTAAATTAAATAAACAATAAATTGGTCCCATGATTAACAAAACTTTACGAGAATACTCCTAATTAAAAATATTTATTTTTTTCAAAACCCAAAATCTAACTTCTGTTACTTAAATTTTTCGCCAAAAATAAAACAATGCAGGAAAAAAGTTTTATCAAAAGAGTCAGAGCCGTTCCGAGAAAATTTTGCAAGAAACAGAGTAATCACTTCACCACCACTAACCATGACTGAACATAAAATTTGAAGTTTTTGAAAATCAAATCGGAAACAGAGAATATTGAGTTGAAACAAATTATTTCCCAAATCGTTTCTCCCGTTGAAGTTCGAGCTCGATATACACTAATATTACTCGTTAAAGACATTTGCTGAAAATTTTAAACGATTTAGTAAAATGCTTAAACTATTTAAGTAAGTTACTAAATTAAAAAGAAGATTTTGCTAATTTTAAATGATTTTAGCATCTTACTATCTCTCAACATTTTGCTAAAGTTAATATCACAAAATGGCTACTTTAACTTTCAGTAATTTGCTAAATCCAAGTGACATCTGTCATTTTCCTTGAAAAAAAAATTTCTTGGCAATTTTATTTGAAAAAGAATAAAATTTTGCATGATTCGTGATCTAATTGTTTCTTAAAGTAAATAAAATATTACAAAATGTTTTCTGAAGACGAAGATTTCGATATATTTGTACTGAAAAGTGCGATGGTTTAAGTTCCGAGAAAAAATCGTTTTAAAGAAATGGATAATGGAGAATTTTACGCCAGGTAAAGGTTTGATAAGAAAATAGTTTGGTTTTTGGTTGATTACCTAAAAACCAAAGACCGAATCAGGAACCGCGGGCTTCCGATCTTACAAGAATTACAAGTAACTAAATACAATACACTGTTTTCGGAGAAATATCCATCAGTGGTCTATTTCACCAAATTACAATTACAATCACAAATTTGTAATTGTTACCTACAATTACAAATTTGTAAACTGATTTTCTGTTTCACAAACTACAAACATAATTCCAACAAATTTGTTGGAAAGAGAAAAGATTAAGGGACATTGTGTTTGTTATTTACAAATAGAAGAAAAAGCCATTTCACCGTTTAATTTGCAAAGTTGTAAATAACAACTTTTTCTATACAAGTTTGTTAGCATTCTACACATCATAACAAAAATGAATAAACAAGAAAAATTTTCCGATATCATAATACATAATCTTAAAGTTAGCGAGTGGCAAACAATTTTCAACAATATAAAATCTAATGGTATTTTAATAGATAAAGATTGGAAATACCTAAGAGATGTCGTGTGGCAAAATTTAAGACGAAATACTGTGGTAAGTAAAAATAATTTGTTAGGTAGATTATATTTACCGGCAATAATAAAGAACCGTTCACGAATGCTTTCGTGTTCTTCTGGCCAACGTACAGTATTTTCAAAGAAAGTCTCAACAATGGCAAAACAAACACGATGGATAGTTCTGCACACCGTAGATTTAGATATACCGACCGTGCATGTCTGCAATCCCGTGGTACTGTTCACCATTTCCAGGCCAATGCAAGGCTATCAGAAATTGTTGTGTCGGTGTCAGTGAAAAGTTTTTTTTAGACTCATTTGCAATACGAGGTCCTATTTGACTTATTATTTCCTCTGCTTTAGAACGTTTTAACCGAAACTTTTCGTTGAAAACAAAAACATTTGAAATTTCATAGTTAGTTCGCGGTCAATATATTTTTCTTCGTCTATTAAACACAAAATCTACACTTACATATATATAATATATAACTATCGGTGCTACTATGCCTTCGACGTAAGGTTTTTTGGGTTTAAAATGCGATTTTTTCCAAAAATTACAAATTGTTATCAAATCGGCAGACGATCTTTCTTCTGCAAAAAATTTTCAGTAACTGAACAAATTTGTAAAATTTCGTGATTCCGTGAAACAGAAACTTACAAAAAAATATAAATTTTAACAAATTTGTACTTGTAAGCAGCAAAAAAAATTTAGTTTTGGTGAAACTGAAATAATGAAATTTCTACAAATTACCCTTTGTAAACAACAAACACATTTTTGTAATACAACCATTTTGTGAAACATAAAAAAACGATTTTTGCACAAATTTGTTAAAAAAGTGCTTGTAATCAACAATTTGTAAGTTGGTGAAATAGACCACAGGCAGATGTTGGTAAGTTAACTTCCTAATGAACCACAAAGGATATACCTATGTACAACAATTAGTCTAGTCCAGTATCAAAAAATAAATTGTAGGTTGTCACTTTGAGTTCTGAGTTTCTGAGATTTCAAATTATTAAGTTTGTTAACTTTTCCTTTTTTTTACTTGAACTGTCATTGTTTAGAAGTGTTCAGATAAACGGTTTTTAATACTCGTAAGAGGGAATTAGTATTGTACAAGTTAGGTAAAACCAAAAAAAAAGATTAAAATTTTCGAAGAGCTTATTAAATTACTAAATGCTACCTTGTTGCTAAGTAACTTAGAAATCATCAGAGAAGGTAGGTCTGAATCGAACTTTGTATTAACGTTTTCTGGAGGAAATGAGAGACTTGCTGCATACAAAATGCTCTCAAAGATTTTGGGACTATGTCAGAGTTTAATAATTGGACCATAATTTGTAACTTCACACTTTAAACATTTTTTATGTAGATATATTAGTTATGAAAGCGCCAATTTTCCTTGAGATAGGGATAAACTGAAGAGTTTTAGAGAAAAAGAGTGTGTGGAAGAGCATTTTTGGAGAAATATGGCGGGGCTACCATCTAGGCTAGGAGTGTACTCATCATTGAGTTGGTTTAGCTTAGTTTCGATAAGAAATGGGCCAATGGTATGAGGTAGAAATGGTTATTCGTTTAAAGTTGACAAGAAGACTGAAGAAGGATTTAGAGTCTTTAGTAACATTTCTTTTGGTTTAGCCTTAGATAAAGTTGCGTTGATAGAGGGAGTTGTAAAGTTAGGTAAAGTGTAGATAAATATCAACATAATTAGAGAAGTTAGTTGGAGATCGAAAATGGATGAAAAATATCCAAAACTTATTCCTCTTGTTTCGCAACGATAGTAGCCTGTGATTGTACCAAACTACAGAAAAAGCTCTTACTTTGAAAAAAGGGTACATGAAGAGGAATATAAATTAATAATTCTCTATGAAATAAGTCTTTTGCATCTCTTACAGTTAGTTTGTAAAAATCAAAGGAAACTACGGTGATATATTCATTAATTTGAAGAAATGAAAATCATGATAAGAAGAAGTGTGTATAGGAGAAGCATAGATAGTTGTCGATGAAAAATAGAGAAAGGGGACTGAGTGAGACTAAAGATTTGATGGGATCTGTTGTGAAAATTAAGTCTATTTGCCTATCCGTAAAATTTGGAATGCCGCTAACTCGACAGAGGCTTGAATTGGCAAGGCTATCTTTGAAGGGACATGTATAACTTTAATTACACACTTTCCCTAATATTTGCTTTTATCACAGCTTTAATTATTTGCTTCGGTTTGACCAATATATTTATGAAAAAAGAATTTTCAGTAATCTTGTTGAATTCTCTCCATTTACAAATAAAACTATTGAGAACAGCAATCAAGTTAATTGTATCTATCAAAATCTTATTTAATTTGAACTTTTATCACTTGGCTTTCATTCAACTTTCGTCAAATAAATCAGATCATATTTTAAGGCAAGAACTTCCCAATTTTTTTTTTGAGAGCAATTCTTTCTGATTTAATAAATACGGACTCTGGTGTACCAAAAGGTTGCCACCTTGGTCCACTACTCCTTATATTTGCCATCGACGAGGTTGTTTGAATAGGGTAATACTCTCCACAGATGGTATAAAATCATTTATTGGTTTCAGAAACAACTGTGATTCTGTATATTCCAAATATTTTTTCCATTTAATAATCTCCTTTGAATATGTCGAAAATTCAATGGATTTCCTTTCTTAGAATAAAATTACAGCGTAAGTCAATCTGTATTTATAAGAATAGAATCAACATGTGATCTGGGGGTTAATTTCACACAAAATTTTTCCTCCACATTGAAAAAAATTGTAAATAAGGCAAACGCAATGCTTACATAGCATTGTAGTAAGGAATTTTAATATAGTCTTGTATGGTTAGTACATTATTCTAGCCATACCATGTACGTTTGAGTACATAAAGTCACTTTTTGAACTAACTTCTTCTTGAACTAACTTCTCTGAAAAATAAACTCAGAAAGTTAAAGATGTGAGGTTTTTGAAACCAACTTCTAGTTAATTCCATTCATTCATCGGTTTTCTGAGGTGCAATTTTTTTTTGTTAGAACCCAAAATTATTGGAACTCTAACATTTTAAATTTTAAGTTACTTCAATAGGGGTGTTTACATGGAAGAACATCTTGTACAACATGGTTCAATAACCATCAATGTTCTATCATGCGATCGCAAAACCAACCAATGCTGCATGGTTTTCAAAATATTTTTCAAAATATTTTGAAAACCTGGGTGGCTTGTCCAACCAACCAAACTGTGTGAACAGATGTTGACAACTTTGATATTTTTGTTCATTCGGTTAATTGTCTCGGCCATAAAACATTCAACGGAATGGCATCTGTACCAAATAATAAGTTTTAGAGAGATTTTTTTGACCTTTACAATTAGAAATTTACCATAATTGTGGAAAATAAAAAGTGAAATTTATAAAAATAAGAATTTTAAATTAAAATAATATCAAAAACTCCCAACAAAATATATAGAAGTGGAAGAAAATGCAAGTTTCATGCTTTCTTCCTCTTCAAGAATATCGTTCATAATTATGACTGCCAAAATTTTTATCGCCATCCTGCTTCCTTTCACTTCTAAAATATAAAAATAATGATGTTCGACAACATCAGTATCCTATGTGAAAGTAGTGTGTACCTTTATTTTCCCATAGAACCATGTTGTACAACCATGTTCTTTCATGTGAATCCCCCTAATCCTATTATTATTATTCTAACTCTTTTTGACAGATTAACTATAACTAAATTCTGTTATAAAAAGAACGCACCATGGTGGAAAAGGTAACAAAATGGCGGCTTTAGCTAAAATTGGTGTGTTTTCGAGAAGCTAAGGCAGTGTACTCATTGATTTTCAGGATGCCCTCATACTTTTTATTGGATTTTCATAATAAATATTCCTAAATATTTCTAAATTTGTATGCCAGAACCAATAGAAATTATATCCTTTATTCATAGAGTTAAAAAAAAAGACAATTTTATTATAAAATTTACTTTTATCATTTTTATTTTTAGCTTGCATTTCGCATCTTTTTTAGATAATATAAAAGTGGTAAATGCTACTTTCATATTTCAATTCGTTTACATAGTTTCCAATATGTAAGAAGTCAAAATCATTTATTTTTCTAAAAGTTTTCCAACTCACTTTAACCTCAATCAAAAGTCTACCTGACTACTGGTTTCCCAAAGACAACAATGTTATATCTACGTGAAATACTCGAAACCATGTCCTCAATCTCTCGTGTAAAGTGTCCATTAGGCGTTTTTCTTTTTTAGTTCAGTCTAGAGCTCTGAACAGAGTCCGAGCATGTCGAGCATGTTCCGAACATCCTCTTAACCAAGCGTGCTCTGAGTATTTTTTGAAACACACCTGAACACTTAGGCCGGGCATTCACGACACAAAATAACTGCGCAAACTGGTGTTTGCGCAGTTTAGTTGTGTTGTGAATGGGGTTGTTTGTGCGGTTTGTGCAGTTAACTGTGTAAAAATTAAAAAATTTTAATATTTTTGCTCAAGTCTTAAATTTGTGCAGTTATTTGTGTCGTGAATGTCAAAAACTGTGCAACCGCTCAGTTGAAAAATTTTATTTACGCTGTGTACATTGTTTTTTTTTTTATAATGGCTGGTGCCGGAGCCGATGTTTATATGATATGAACACATGCTTACAGAATGAAAACTTTTTAAAACTGAGAACTGTGCAGTTTACTTGTATCGTGTTTTGCACAAACCGACTTGAGTGAAATGTCAGTTTGCGCAGTTATTTTGTGTCGTGAATGCCCGGCCTTAGCTGTCGACATTTTTTTTTTTAATTTCCATCTGTCAAATGCCTGTGTTAAGCATTGTACTCTGTCTGCTCAGTTATTTTATTCTGAGCTTATAGAGCGCACTCTGAACACGCTCAGAACATGCTCATAACGAAAAAAGAAACACATTTACGAAGCTCTGAACGCTCTGAACTAAAAAAGAAACACAATTTATTTTTTGACAACTCAGGCTCTGTTCTGAACTAAAAAAGAAAAACGCCTATTGTGGCATCAGCTGCGTGAAATTTTAAAACCTACTGTCATTCGCATCCAATATGTACCTAAAGAAATTGTTCCTCATAGATGGCAGCGCTCTCCATTAATGTAGATGTCAAAATAATAATACTCTTCGAAGAACTGCGAAAATACGGCGCGGCGGCGTGATCTATGGTCGCTGTAAATTGCTATGGTGATTTGTTTTTAGTTTTTAAAAAATAAAAACTGGAAAATTAACAAAAGATAAAACAAAAACAACATGGTTGCCATGAAACATCAAAATCGTGCCGTCTGTATTGAAAAACCCCTTACAAATGCATAATTAATAAGAAATAAATAATCAAAAATTTAATCTAATTTAATTTAATTTAATCAAAAATAAAATCGTAAAATCTTGGAACGTTAACTTATGTGAATTATTCCAAAAAAAAAAAATCAGCCTTATCGTCAATTCCGAGGGAGTTTGTTCTCCCTCGGATTTTTTTTGTTCCCGGGAGTCGAACACTCCAATCGCAAATCTCCCCCGAGTTCGTTTTCCCCCGGAAATTACTTCGACCATTTTTCGAAGTTTGTTGATAGAATTATTAATATGGAAATGATTAAACTGTCAGATTTTAGAAATAAATTAAATAAAATTCTTAAAGCATCTGATACGGTTTTTTTTTAAAATGCATTCTATAGCCTTTCGGTTAACTGTAGAAGAAAGTGATCGAAGAAACGTTTTAAGAATCCGAAGATCTTTAAGAGATTGCTCAAATCCATTGGAGCTACCACAGGCTTTGTAAGTGTTAACAATGTTAGTTGTTATCAGAGGTACCACTTTACTTCAATTGAAGTAGATCTACTTCTTTTTTTCAAAATATTTCAAAATCTACTTCCTACTTCGCACCATCATCAAAATACTGAAATCTACTTCATTTTAAAAATCTCTGTTTCAATCTACTTCAATTTTACAAAATAAGGCCCAAATCTACTTCTTTTTCTCTATTTCACTCTTAGTAGTAGTATGTAGCCCCATAATTACCATAAAATAAAAGAACATCAATACAATACAAATACACAAATGAGTAATTGTATACGAAATTTCTTTAAAATTAAAAGAAATGTAGTGACAATTTTAAATATTTAATAACATTCATTTAAGAAAAAAAATTTTTGTATGCATTATTGTTTCTAAAAGCAAGTAAAAAGTCACTTTGAAATCTACTTCGATTTTTCTCAATTTACTTCACTTTTTTCTTCAAATCTACTTCGACTTTTTTTCCGGAAGTGGTAACGCTGGTTGTTATACTAAAAATATATTTTTACAGATTCAAGCAACATTATCGTTGCAATAAACCGGCTTTTAAGTACTTGCTCGACATTTTGATGGACTCTGTGCCATCACCCAAAAAAGCGTTCGGCATACCGACCATCTTTACATTATGTGCATGCTTACGTTTTTTTGCAGAAGGAGGCTACCAGAAAGGTGTAGCAAGGGACAGCGAAGTAGGATTGGCCCAATCGAGTTTCAGCGAAGTGTTAAGGGAAGTTTTGTTTGTTTTTGAGAAAGATCTCTGTTCAAAATGGATACAATTCAACACGGACGTGAGCCAAAAAAGGGAAGTTGCGCTCTCTTTTTTTGAAAAGCACAGGATACCTGGTGTTGTTGGATGCATTGACGGGACCCATGTTCGAATTGTGGGCCCATCAATAAACAAACATCTTTATTATAACAGAAAGGGGTTCTTTAGCCTAAATGTTATGCTGGTAACTTAAACTGTAATTCCGGATAGTTCGTTTTCAGTGATTCATTCAAACCAGCAAGATTTGAGCTCATCTCTTCTTGTATAGCAATTTCTTTTTGCAGAACATCCGCATTACTTATTTTTGATTTGTTTCTTTTGGGGGAATTATGTACACTTGGAACTGGTTCGCCCGGAATGTTATTTAAAATATCATCCAAACTTTCTTGGATGCTTTCTTGAATGCTTTCTTGAACGCTTTCTTGTTTGTTTGTTGTTTGAGGCATGCCAAATACTTTGGATTTGGGTATGCCTTCAACGGCTTCTTTTGTCGACAATAGTTTGAGAATTGTTTCCTCAATAGTCGAAAGCTTTATTTCCATATTTGGACCACCTCCAGTTGCTTTTTTTTCTTTCAAATTAGTGGCCAATTTGTTGCGAGCGTACTTTTTCTGGTCGCTCCACACCTAGGATGTGTTTTTCTTTTAATTTATGTAATTGATATAATAAAAAACTAGATTTACCTTTTTCCATTCGAAAGTTGATTTCAATGGTGGCCCGAGGCTATTTAATTTACTCTCAACCTCTTGCCAGAATTGTTTGACCTCTTCCTTTTCTCTTTTATGGAATCCTGTGGCAAAGTCGGAATTGGCCGTCATCAATTCCACAAGCATATTTATTTGGTGTTTATTTGATGTGTTGGACCTTCAATTAAATTGAAATTTTAAAATAAAATTAAAAAAAACTTAAATTTTTAGTAATACTCACATGCTTTATTTTCAAATTCCTTTTATAAATTCAAGGGATTTTTTTCCAGAGAAATGTCAAAAAATTTTCCCTAGAAAAAATATTGGCGATGCCTACTTTCTTCCATCGGATTTTTTTCCTTTTTTCGAAGATTGTTTGCGATAGGAGAGTATCACGCGGGGGAAAAAATCCGAGGGAGAATTTATTCATGATAAGGCTGAATATGTTTGCAAAACTTTAGCAAAATCAATTTAAATGAGAACATCGGAAAGATAAGACAAAAATCTGAAACACGTCGGAAATCTTTTTCCGTATACATATAAATTTTTCGCCAAGAAATTTGATATGACTTTTTATTAGAATCACTAGTTGTTGAAAGTTGAATCAAAATGCTCTATACCTAATTTGAAGCAAACTGGTTAACCCGCTTAGGTTTTTCCATACGCACTGATAACTTGGCCGATGTTAATATTTAGAATTATCCATATGGAGTTGTGTTTGATTTCCAAAAATTACCATTGAAGGAACCAAATAAATTTTACTTCTTGGCATGAAATTATAGGTTTCCTCTATTCCTATCAACAATGCGCACAAATTAATGTTTGGGAATTGTGAGTCACTAGGCCCTGGTTCTCTACGATTAATTGTGCTTTTAAATATATTTTATTTATATTTTTAAGAGAAAGGTATTAAAAGTCAGACATTTTATTGGTTTGTGGTTTTTCATTTTTACTTTTAGAAATAAGACGTATCTCAATACCTAACATCAATACTTGCTATCATTTTATGAAGTTACTTCATTTTGAATTTTACTGGAAACGAAAAACCTGTTGGTTCAACCAATTTTTGTGTAATAATATTTATTCTTAAATATTGGTCAGAAAAATGGAAATTACACTTTTTCAGAAAATGAGATTGAAATTTAAATTTAAATTTTAGAAACTCAGTTTTTTTTCTTCTATCGGAAGCAGTTAGCCAAGATTCATATTTTTGATACAAATCCAAAAACAAATTGAATTAAATTTCAATCAATTAACAAACTAAAGGGTGGTTAAATTTTAAGGGCCGATGTTGATTTTGAATAAAACACAAATTATTTAGTAAATTATTATCATTTCTTTTTATTATGATAATATTGGCATGGTTCAATTATGTATGGAACAAAATATCGGCAAAATGGCCGCCGCGACTTCGGCGGCACACCTCCATCCGATGAGCTTCTATGCAGTTAATGTGCCGCATTATTTCATCATTTAGCTCTTGAATTGTTGCTGGCTTACCGACGTACACTGATGAGCCCAACTGTCGTACCTGGGCGAAACGCATTTGAACTAGAGGTCACAAAACGCTTTCAATTGATTCATTCAATATAGTCCACAAAAACAAAAACAAAAACTATAAAATTTATTTTTATATTTTTCGTTTTTACTTCTTCTTGTCGTACACCTTTTCTTTCAAATAACCCCAAAGAAGGAAGTCCAACGGTGTCAAATCACATGATCTTGGCGGCCAATTGACATCGCCACCACGTGAGATAACACGGCCATTGAATTTGTCGCACAAAAGAGCCATTGTTTCGTTAGCTGTGCGGCAAGTGGCACCGTCCTGTTGAAACCACATATCGTTTACATCCATATCTTCCAATTCGGGCCATAAAAAGTTCGTTATCATCTCACGATAGCGAACACCATTCACAGTAACTGCCTAACCGGCCTCATTTTGGAAAAAATACGGCCCGATGATGCCGCCAGCCCATAAACCACACCAAACAGTCACTCTTTGTGGGTGCATTTGTTTTTTAATAATCACTCTTGGATTATCATTCGCCCAAATGCGGCAATTCTGCTTATTGACGAGTCCACTGAGGTGAAAATGTGCCTCATCACTGAAGATGATTTTCTTCGAAAATTGATCATCCACTGTTACCATTTCTTGCCACCATTCTGACCATTGACGACGCTTGAAATGGTCAAGAGGCTTTAGTTCTTGAGTCAATTGCACCTTGTTAGCGTGTAAATGCAAGTCTTTATGCATTACGTTCATCAACGACGAGCGTGAGAGGTGCAATTGTTGGGAACGACGACGAGTTGAGGTGGACGGCTCTTCAGCCACACTATCCCGAACAGCAGCAATATTTTCAGCAGTACGAGCTGTACGAGCATGCACTGGTGTTTTCACATCTCCTACAGACCCGGTTTGTTCAAATTTTTGAACGATTTTTTCGATTGTACGCACATTTCGACGACTAAATTGACCGAAAAAATCACGAAGTGCACGATATGCATTTTGATTTGAACGCCTATTTTCATAATAACGCGTTGCTCGATTGTGTATCTTTCCATGGTTCAAATTGAATTAGTCTGAAATGAAGAAATGTCAAATGAAATGCAGAAAAAAACTTGACGTTTAGGTGTGGTTCACATTCAACATCAGCCCTTAAAATGTAACCACCCTTTATCATTCGACTTAAGACCTTAATACATATACATACGTGAATCAAAAGAATTAAATAAGTAGCCCAGAGGTGAGAAACATAAAATTAAAATTTATGATACAAACATTAATTATGTTTTATTTTCATTTCTTGCTATATTCTACACAAGGAATACGATAAAATAAAATAAAAAGATAATACTGCCTTACAGATTTAATCGTTGATATGTCATTAAAGATTTTTTTCCACAAATATGAGATTATCATGCAAACCATGCTTTAAGTAATATCCATAAATAATCAAAAGTGGGCAAAACAGGATTTTAAATATGTAATTCCCCAAAAACAAAATGTTTCTTGAGTATAAAATTCCATTTACATGTTAATGTTATTTTAAATACAAACGATACAAAATGCGTCAGCACCACGTCAGAGTTAATTTACGTCTTCATTAGCAAAACTTTTAAACCTGACTTGACTAAAATGATCGATGTAAATATTTTAATTTTTTTTTATTTCATAGGTTTAAAGACATTAAAGAAAAATTATAATTACACGAGTATTAAGTTAGAATTAATTTTAAAGACTTTCCGTTGACGTTTGTATAAAAAACATGATCTAAACATTTGCATACGAGTATAAGTATTTTCCAGCTTAACGCCTTAGAAGAATTTTATTGTTGATTAATTTTATTCTTTATGTGATCAGATTTGAGGAGAGATATTATGCAGGGTGATTTAGAAAAACTGTGGAAATTGTTGCAAGAATGTAGAATGTCTTACAATTTTATATTTTGTGTAATTTTTACTTAAACCAAAGGTTTCTGTGTTGTTTTCTAAATTGCTTAACCTTCGAAAGCCATCGAGTTTCAAAAAGTGATAGATATACATTTTCCATTTCTGTCTTAGAACTGTTTAACTAAGTTTTAACTTAGTACTATACTCTTACTTATTCCCGATCCATGAAGCGTCTTCAACAGCCGCAAAGAAGTCTATTACAGAACGTTGGGAATGGTCAATGATATCGTCCGCATACCCCAACAGTTGGACAGATTAGATGAATATAGCGCCCTCTGTGTTACACCTGCCCTGCGCAAAATCTGCTCTAGAACGAGATTGAAAAAATCACATGATAGTGCATCTCCTTGCCGAAACCCTGTACATGTTTGGAATAGTTCGGAGGAGTTGCTATCCAGTTGCACCGCATATTTTCCAATGTCACGCGACACAGTTGGATCAGTTTTGCCGGGATGGCTATATTATAAAGCTCCTCACAATAAATGCTATTTTAATGCGGCTTTGAAGTCAATAAATAGATTGTTAGTCCCGACTTGTAAATCGTTGATCTTTTCCAGGATTTGCCTTAATGTGAATATTTGACGTATGGTCGATCTGCTGGGCCGGAAGTCACACTGGTACTTGCCCACTAAATTATTACAGAACGGTTAAAGACCGTACATATAGTACTTTGGATAGAATCTTATATATGCGACATTTAGCAGGGATATGCCTCGATAGTTCTTGCAAGACATATAATTAACTTTTTTGTAGATGCGGCATGTGGAACTGATGGCCTAATCATCGGGCATACTCCGTTCCACCCATATTTGGTTGATGGTTTGATGCAATCACCCCAGCAAAACATCACCTTCTTATTGGAATAGCTCTGCAGGTAGACTATCAGATCCTGTGGCCTTGTTGTTCTTAAGCTTATTTATATAGCTAGGTCTATCTCTTTTATCCTGGGTGGTTGCACTGTTTCTTCATTGATTGGAAGCGGGTTGTCTTCTTGCCATATTTAACTAGCCGATCATTTAAGGAAAACTTATAAATACTACTGAAAGAATTAAGCCAACTTCATTTCGAAACACCCTTTTATTATTAATAATTGAAAATGTAAAATTGTTTTTCTAAAGTAGTTTTTCTTCTTTTAGTTATTCACCTGAATGAATAATTACCTTTTGTCTTAGTTTCTTGTATGTTTTGTTTTATAAAATAAAATAATTATTGTGGTAAATGAGCAAAATCGTTTATGTTGCTTGTATGATATTAAATAATAGTCTGACACGCAATGTTGTATTGTGAGAAGAAATTTATTTACACTTATAACTTATGAATAGCGTCACAATTAGATACGATCTCAACCGATATCTCTTCATATCACCGAGTTTTCAAATAAGCTCATTATTTTGAGTACTAAACGACAAATGACAACAGAATATTGTTATTAACAAAACTTCGAAACTACACCAACAAAAATTTTTTTATCGCCGAAGAATAAACAAAAACCAAAAAATAAATTCTAAGTCTTCTTATATTAAACGGACCACATTTAGATAAATATATTTAAAGAATTTTTCAATTGGCGCTTATAGATTTTGGCGGCCATTTTGTTTTGGTGACATCTGTCAAATCTGTTGATTATTATTCAGTTACTGAAGCCAAATCATTGTGGGAAGTTACAAAGTACAAACGTTACGGGCGTTGAGCCTATATGTAGATATTTTCACTTCTCTTTCTTCATACCATATATTTAAAAATACGAGTATGAAGTGATATTTTTAATGTTAAAATAATTATTGCAGTTCTATGATATAAAATGTTTGAATAATTTAGTTAAATTTAATATCACAAATTTTACATCAGTTCTAACTTAATATATAATTTTAATGAAATGTTTTCATAGCATTAAGTAAATTCATTAATTAACAAAAATCTATATCTTAGACAGCTAGCTAAAAAGTTATGAAGTTCCTCAAAGAACAATGACTTTGATCCAAAGCATTCCAGTCTCGATTAATTATGAATTGGGCATCTACGAATTAGTTGATAAGTAATCTCCACTTCATCCAGTTTGCATTTTGAACAAATACCCTTAGCATCCCCAATGTGAATATCAAGTTCTTTAACTTCTAGTGCTATTAGACAGCTCAATTTTAATATTAAGCATTTGAACTTAAATAAGCCAGTCTAAGACCCAAAACGTTTTATGGACGACTGTTTCTTGTACTAGTACTCGAGTCAATCTGCTTCTGGAGTATTCAAGTACTTTATTAATGTAGTAGAAGTGAAGAGAAAGCGTTCGGACAACCTGAATGTTTAAGTCAGTTACCAAGTGTGATATGTAGTTGGACATATGTTGCTAGGTTTCATAAAGAATCTGAAAAAGTTTTTCTACTTCATCAAATTTTTTAGATACTCAAATTTCAGCACCGTATAGAATCATGGATCGTTGGATGTGTTGTCGAAAATTTTAAGCTTCTTCGAGATACTGACATTAAGGTAATCAACAAATTTCCACCACGTTGAGAAGATTGTACTTTCAGACATAGTGAGCTCTAAGTATAAGTGTTTATTGAATGATAGGTTATAATTAAGGGTTACCGCCAGATTGGGGGTGGCCGTGGCGCGATGGTTGTGTGCTCGCCTGTCAACATCATGATCACAGGTTCAATCCCTGCCGTCGGCGTCGTCTATGTCATTTTAATTCCATTAAAACCTTCTAATAATTGTCATCAATGGGTTGCTGGTTTACTCATTACATGTTGTTCAGGCATAACACTAACAACATGTAATTGAGTTAAATTAGTATGCTCAACAATGATGAATACGAATAAAAATAATGTGAATTATAAATGACATAGAAATAAGACACGGCACTTCTCCGCTTTAGTTCAGCCGCCATCCCTGGAGATAAAAAATCTGTTCAGAGACAACCACCTTCGGTCTCATAACATCGTGCCACACATCTTTCCTATCCTTCTTTCTCTTCATTAACTTCACGCCCGCGCTGTGTTGAAACATTTAAAGGGTAATCATAATCCCTTGAGCGAGGGTAGATTATAAGAAAAAAGAAGATACTTGTAATCATTTACGATCTTAATTCGGTCAGATCCATAATTCCAGTTGAGTTTTCAAAAAATTCTAGTACCCGTTCGAAACATTTAAATGTTCCACTTTTTGAACCTCATAAAGTGAAGAAGCTGAATAAAGAGTCAATCATATTTTCGAAGTTCGCTTCTGAAATCAGAGATGATAACGATGTCATCGTCTTATAGGAGCATTTTCACAATCATATCGGCGACACTGTAGCTTATGAGTCCGTATATAATATTTAACAAATTATAGCACAATAAACACAAAAACTTTTTTAATAATACTTTTGTTTTCAAAAATCAGATGTTTGTTTTAAATTTCAACCGAGAGTTTCCAATCACACTTTGACAACGAGATAAATATTTCTGGTGTTTTGTTCAAATAATTCTCACACATAACTGTTTTCAAATTAAAATAAAGTGATAATCACCCCTATTACGATTGTCAATTATCAAATTGATAGTTGATAAACCTTGAAAATTGGGTTACAAAACTCAATTTATTAAAAAACTAATCAATTTTTCTTTTAAATTTTTCAATTTGCTTGTGTTTCGCAATGGTCTGAATCATTCTCAATGATCAAAACTTTAATCAGTTGGGTTTTTAAACATTGAATTAAAAATTTATCAACTATCAAATTGATAGTTGACAATCATAATAGGGGTGAATGTCTTTTTGACATTCTTAAGACGATTTAACAAACAATAATGGCTTTAATTGCTACCGAAATGAGTAGTAGAATTTGTTTACTCTAAAATATACAAAATTCTGATTAAAACTTTCTTTATGGCCCAGTTATAGCTATCATCGAAATGCATAATTAAAAAAATTCATTTCCATTTTAAGACGATTAAACAAACTCTAATGGATTTAACCGGTATGAAAATGAAGCTAACGAGTAGTAGAATTTTTTTACTTTATATAATACAAAATTCTAATTCAACCTTTCTTTTAAATGCACTTTTATTATTTCCCTGATAGAAGTCAATTTCAATGAACAGCTGATTTTTGTTTCTTTAATGTGTTCCACTGAATGTGTTCGATTCTCTTTCTATTCTCAAATGTCAGTTTTGCTTTCAATGATAAACTTAAACCTCAAATACATAGAATTGTTTGTTATCAGTCACTGACAGGATCTTTTGATGAAACCAAATTTTCAATGGTTCCTATAACTATAGCTTGTCAAAAAAATAAAGTCAACATTTCGATGATTTATTCTAATGATGCATTTCAATGAAAGCTACAGTTTTATGTTGAAATAACCTGAAAAAATTTCTTTCTTTTTCAACGACTGTTCACTAAATAAACTAAAACTTTATTAATAAGTGTTGTGAACTTTATATCAAGCTCACTATCGTACCTGGGCGAAACGCATTATGGAGTTGAGGACATTTGAACTTTCAATCGAATTTAACCCAATCACTCCTCTGATTCAGAAGTAATTTCTAATTTGCTTCACCTTCGTTATAACCCATTAAGTTTATACTGATCTTTTCAATAAATCTTAAAACTACCCTCAATTTTATTTTTCAACCCAATCCCCCTGACTGTGGCAAATAGCAATAGCAAAATAATGTCTAATGGTTTTTTGAATCATGAGACGATGACTATATAGCGACATCTCGTCTTAGTCGTGCGAGCTAAGAAGCGAAATGATCAAAATTTAATTTTGCTTTTCCTGCGGCAGATAATGATTTTAAAAATTATCTTATTTTCATAAAAATAGCTTACTCAAAAGAGATTCTATTTTAACAAACAATCGGCCGTGTATGTTTTTGGCTGTTGTAGGAGAACATTGAGGTTGAACACCTCAAAAACCTCTCAAGTTCTCAGTATGCGGATGTGTGGCATTTTGTTCGTAACGCGCGTTTTGCTAGCGCTTCTAGCTCCTCGTGGTGCTCTCTCAGGATTTCCCCATAATTTTTCAAAGCTTAAAAAAATTTGACTGACATACCAAATCAACCCCAGGGCTACATTTTCAAAATAACCAGCCCATTAAATTGAATTTCAAAAATATACCTTGAATGTGTTTAATTTTGTTGTGTTTAATTATGATTTTCTAAATTTACTAAAAAAGTGTTCTTCTCTCAAAACAGGGCGAATATTCAACAAGTGGAATTATGATTTTCGAGTGATGAAGGACTTTAAGGTATAATGCCTTCTTGAATCAACATAGAAACCAGAAGTGCACACGATCAGGAATTTATATATGCGGGGTGATTCAAGTTGTTTCGTTTCCCTTTCTCGGCGTTCGTGATATCCCGTCCCGTTCCGTACCGGCCGTTGTCGTATTGTTTGACAGGAGCAATGAATTAAAAGATTGCATCTATAGCTTGGATTGTGCGCCAAAATGAGTAACCCAACTTATAGTGCAGTGCCAATAATTCGGATCGAAGCAATTGATGATAGTACGATTCCCTATGCCGATCAGGATCCCAGTGGCTATGATGCAGAAACACCATCGAATGATATTATTATCAATATCACGGACACTTCTACCAACGAAACTTCTACGGTAATTGATGGAACAGCTGCGACGACGATATATGCTGACGACGAAGACTCAGCAGCTGTTGTGCAGAGACGAAGGAATTTGAGGAAGAACTCGATTTCAATGCCAGCTGGATTGGACTTGGAACGTTTGCAACAGTTACAAGAGAGTGGTCTACAAAGTGGGAGCGCATGTCAAAGTGTGAGTAAACAAATCTATTTTTTGTTATGTTTTTTTCCCGAGTCTTTTATACCTAAAGTTATTTTCATTGAGTGCTAAAAAGTATACTTTAAAGGTTTGTCAAAGTAAGCAACACATAACTATAAGTAGCCAGGGAGATAGTGTAGATAACCTTTGAGAAATCACTGATCGAATTTTACATAAATATATATGATATTCCTTATCGCTGATACGAAAAAAACTGGGCTAGGGATTACTTCGTCGATAAGAAGGTTGTTGTCATAATGAAATAGGTACTTAGTTGGTATATCAGATAACAGTGATTGTTTTCGTTAAGTTCCCTTCAAAGTCTGTCTGATTTGGTGTAAGAAATTCTTTTGTAAACATTACCTCATGATAAATAAAAGACATTTTTTTTTCAACGTGATCATTCCGCTGTGGTTTTCCGTAGGTTTTTATTAGATTTTGTTTTGTTTTTTTTTTGTATCATAAGTAATTAAGTACACACTTAAGGGGTTATGTTATACAAATGGCATAATATAATGATAGGATAGGATAGGATTTAATAGGATGTACCGACCCACATTGATTTTGCATTTCTAAATACATATTACATTTGCCAAGTTTGTCTGCTCGAAATCAAATACAATCTCCACTGTTCTTCTTACAGCCATTGACAGCTAATTAGAAGCGATTTCGTGTTCAAATAAAAACATGGATTTTCTAATTTCAATTCTCTAAAATTTTTTTTTGGAAATAAAATACAGTGAAATTCGCATATAGTGACTTCGGTTATAACGACGAAATTTAAAGCTAAAGTTTGGATTGGCACTTAATTGTTACTTATGTATATCTTCCGGTTTTAATGACTTCGGCTATAACGACCATTTCGATTATAACGACCATTATTACGGGTGTTGTTTGTCATGAAGTTCAGATGTTATATCTGACCGAAAGCAAAATACAAGAGAATTTTCCCAAGATTATCCTCCTTTTTCCTGTGTTGCGTGTCTAGACGTGATACAGTTAGGTTTATTTGAATGCTTCAAGAGTTTATTTTTTTTATACAAATTTGAGTCAGTTGTGTGTTATTTTTCATTGAGAACTACTAAGTTGATGTAAGGTAAGAAAACGATATAACAGATATTAAAAAAAAATGTTTCTTTCGGATATAGCGACATCCGCTTATAACGACGGAAAATTTGTCTCCCGTGAGTGGTCGTTATAATTTTCAAATTTTCATAGGGGTATATGGTTTCAAAATTCGGTTTCAAAATCCATTATTTCGCGCTGAATGACTGCTGGACTTTTTCTGTGATCTGCTTTCGGCAGCCGTACAATTTTTCTATCTGTATAAATTGTGGCTTTCTTTGGTCTTTTTTGACGCGGAACATTGTCTGTGATTTTATATTTACGTAAGTGGGCAATGGCACCGAACATCATCTTTCTGGGACAGTTAAGCTGGGTTGCAATATGTTGATATGTTACGAGTAATCCAGCCTTATAGCGCTCGGGATTTTTGGCGCACAACTTCTGTCTTTACCCGTTGCGAGAATCGCCTGCTCAACAGTTATTTTTTGTTAGAAATGGATAATTTTTATTGAATTGAATTGAATTAAACTCAATCGTTTCTAATTCGACTAAAAACCATATTTCTTAACTTAACTCGTAACGGTTGGCAAAAAGTGTTATCATCTATCAAAAATGGTATGCATATTGTTTTAAGGCAGAAGAATAAAAGATCATGAATAGATCACAATATGCACCGTTAGGTAAGAAACATTCATTAATATAAAGCAATACTGTGATAAGAGAATCGTTTCTAATTAGCTGCCAAGGGCTGTAAATATATTCTTTAAATTGATAGGTTTTTTTGTTATTAGAGCAAATTTTTAGAACATTTATTTTTCTTAGGAACTGTTCTATATATTTTTATAGGAAAAATTGAAAAATTTATTAAATTATGACCTAGACTAAAGATGAAAAAATTATACCTCCTATATAAGCATTTTATTTAGTTTTCAATTTTCTCAAAAACGATACGATTGATTTTGATCAATTTTGTTATAATGAAAATCTTATTTTTTTTTTTCAAACTTCCTAAATATTATAAAAAATCAGTTTTTCGAAAACCATTTTGCTCAATTGTTTTTGACAAAGTTTTTTAAACACTTTCTAAAAGATTTGGAAAGAAAATTGTTGTTTTCATTAAAAAAATCACGTTACCTACCAAACAAATCGCCTGGTGAGTACTTAAATGCCCCACAGACCATTTTGGGAAACTGAGTTAAAGATGCAGTTATACTTATTCGAATATTCTCTATCATTTTGTTTTCGTTGATTTTCGAATGTCCAGTGCACAGAATTCCTACATCGATAGAAAATTTTTAATTCGGTTTTCATCGATTTCGCATTCGTATGGCAGAGGGTTCTATATCAATTTCATACTTTTTCCATACTTTTATTTTTTTTTAAATAACCGTTAGAGGTTTTGACTTCTTGTCTTCAAATTACAACAAAGATATTTTCAAAAAATTTATATAAAAATTCAAACATCATATTTCTCAAGGAGAAAGTAAAGAAATTATTTTTCAAAACTTAAAATTCGTTTTTTGAGGAATAATTTTTTTGGATATGGGACATTTAAGTACTCAGGCGGCGAAATGTCAAAACACCATTTTGGAAAATTTTATTTTTCTTGAAAAAAATTCCTCGAATTTTAATATAATTTTCTACGTTTGATTTAATTAAATAAAAATAAAAATTCAAATTAAGATGTTATTAGGACAGAACTATTCTTTTGATTTTTCGCTTTCCCATTTTCAGAAGCTTGTAAAAAGTTTGGAAAATTGCAAATTATAACTTTAAAAACTATATTTTTTTTTTTGGATTTACAAGAAATTAAATTTTTTAAAACTTAAAATTGACCATAAATAAAATTACTTAAACTTCACCTACCAAATTCTTTTCTTAAAATGTTGTAAGAGTTTCATAATTAAAAAAAAAAACTAATTTTGTTTTTAAACTGCTACAACAACATAAAATTACAATGCACGACTAGGCATGAACTTGTTCCTTTTGTAAAAGACTATCACCCATATTAATAAAGATGGTTTAGTGGAGGTTTATCGTTAAGTCCTGGACTAAGTGCGAAATTTCATTAATAAAAGAAATTTTCTGCTAAGTGACGTTTAAGCTAAACCACCGAAGTAGGTAGTTTCCCGAGGAATAAAAAATAGAATTGTCAAACTTGCTTTGTTTTCTTCACGAGTTGCCAAAACATTTGCTTTGAAAGCAAAGCAGTTTAATAAAATGAGAACTACGAAAGGACTTAAGGTCATAAGTGGATTTCGACAAGTAGTGATAGATGCATTCAACGGCACCCATATTAGAATACAAAAAAAGGCAGAAAAAAACGGTCAATAATATGTGAATAGGAGAGGGTATTAATGTAATAATGTACAAGTAAAGACAGAGCTTACTAAAAATTTTATAAATATAAATCCAAACATGTTTTTAATTTTGTTTCCATATCTTTTTATCCTGTGTATATGAGACATATTTTGTCACTGTCGTGAAAGCATGCATGATTACCGTATATACAAAAGACCGACAATAATACACCCGCAAATGACAATCAATTTAGGCAGATACAGAATATAAAAAAGAGATGGCTTACTTGTTGTAGCAGATTTTTTTAAAAGGATTTTTGATAAACGTCACTTAACTATTCCTCGAATATTTCGTTTTTTTTTTTAATGTGAATATTTAAGCCAGGACTTAACTCCTATTCCATGGTTTAGTAAAACCGTGGAATATAGGTGGAATAGGCGCTTTTTTTAATATGGCTGTATAAGTTTAAAAAAAATAATCTTACTAGAGAAAAATGTTCATAACCATAAAATTTATTTCTTAAATGATTAAAACAACTCCATTAGTAGTTGGAGCTAAAAACAAGATGCCATGTGATTTTTTTTAGGCAAATTATTAGTTGTAGTAATTTCTTAACAAAAATAAGCTCTTATATAAGAAATGCTTAAAACATTTTTAAGAAAAAATGTTCTTACGCCAACTAAAGTTTTTATTACTGTACGAATAAAAATTAAGTTTCCAAAAAAATATTGACTTATTTTTTACATATCGAAATTTCAAAAAAAATATTTAGAATTTTTCTTAAAAATCCGAACAACTTTCTTGAAAAATTTGAATACAAAATTATATTCAAATTTTTAGGGACCTTTAGAATGAAAAAATGATCAAAATCGGTTGTACCATTTTTGAGAAAATCAAAAACAAAAAAATGGTTAACCATTAATAACCATTTTTCGATTAATTTTTTTTAACCATTACCTACCTAGTCTTAACAAAAGGAAATTTTTTTAATTTTTCTTAAAAATATCGGTGGAACCGTTTTTGAGAAAATAAATTATTTATAAAATTTCGGACAAAACCGTATACCAGCCCTTAGTCTTAAAAAAAAGGAAAAAAACGTGTAGAAGCAAAAATTAAAAATGATATCTACTAAGTTTAAAGAAAATCGGCCTAGCCGTTTAGGCTGTAGTTGAAAAGACAGACAAAATTTCGAGATGCTTTTTTTTCGGCTTCGCTTTCTTCGTAATGTCAATGATCAAAATCGAATTTTTTTTAACGAATGCATAACTTGCCTTAGAGTACCTATAAGTCGCAAGTAAAATTATAGGATCATTTTTGAGATATCGTTTTTTTTGCTTAAATTGGAAACATATTTTTTTAAGTCTGGAAATGCAATAATTTTCAAGCTTTTTAGAAGCGTCTCTACAAAAACTTTCATTGAAATGCGTTATGCTGAACATGGGAAATTCCAAAAAATGTTTATATGGTAGGTACAATCAGTAATATCTTGATTTCAATTTTTTTTATTGAATTTTAGATCGTTAAAATTAATTGAGAGAAAATAAATTTTACCAAAATTCTAGGTGCGCCGGTTTCGAGTAAAAACTATTTTCGAAAACTATTTCTTAACATTTGCATGGTGAATACCGTTATTTTAAGATAAAATAAAATTTTTTTCTCACATCTTGTGGATTGTATTAAAAAGCATTTAGGTAACTGTCAACTTTTAAGAAAATCGAACATAGGCTTTGAAGTAATCAAAACCAAGCCTGTTCACATTTTCGAGAGAGAAGTTAAAAAGGTATTCTTTGAATTTGAATCAAAATGCATATTATTTCTGGTGTGAAGTTTTTTTTTAATTAAACAACAACCGAAAAAAAAAATGCACGACTGATCGCCGTCTGATTTCCAGAAAAGTATGTATTAATGCAGCAAAGTAAAAAAATCATTTTATTATGAAATTATTTTTTTATATATGTGGCCGTGGCGCGATGGTTGTGTGCTCGCCTGTCAACATCATAATCACAGGTTCGATCCCTGCCGTAGTCTGTCGTTTTAATTCCATTAAAAAAACCATCTAACAATTGTCATCAATGGGTTGCTGGTTTACTCATTACATGTTGTTCAGGCATAACACTAACAACATGTAATTGAGTTAAACTAGTATGCCCAACAAGGATGAATACGAATAAAATAATGTGAATTATAAGCGACATAGAAATAAGACACGGCATTTCTCCGCTTTAGTTCAGCCGCCATCCCTGGAGATAAAAAATCTGAGACAACCACCTTCAGTCTCAGAACATCGTGCCACACATCTTTCCTATCCTTCTTTCTCCTCTTAACTTCACGCCCGCGCTGTGTTGAAACATTTAAAGGGTAATCATAATCCCTTGAGCGCGGGTAGATTATAAAAAAAAAAAAAATATATGTAAGAAATTTCTTTAAAATGTTTCTATTAAAAAAATTTGAACACCAATTTTAAGTATTGAGTAGTTTAGATTTTAGGAAATAATTTCAAAAAAATAATTGTTCACTCGTTTTCAAGAAATTGATTTTTCAAAAAACAAAATTTGGATTTTTTTTTTTCAAAAAACCCAAAAAAATATTTTTTCGAATATTTTTATATACAATATTATTTAAAACTTAAGGGGGCTCCCGATAATTTTTTTTTTTAAATCGTTATAGCCGTTAATGAGTCGAAAATCAAAAAACGTTTCTCTGACAATTACCATTAATAAAATGTTTTCCTAAATTTTTTTTTGAGCGAAATGTAGTTCATGGCCATAATAGCACATCTAATTTTTTATATCAAAATTGTTAGAGTCGTTTTCGAGATAAATTAGATTACCGGTGTATGGAGTTTACTGTAAGTTTTGGAGCTACACAAAATTACAATTTCCGAAGACCCTCAAGTACCGAGTTTGAAGAAAATAGCTTCATTAGTTAAGGCTGTAGATCGAGGTAAGGACATACAGACATACAGACAGATGGAATTGCAGCACCCACTTTTTGTCTTCGCTATCATCGTAATGTCAACTTTGATTAAAATCTCTTGCTCGTTGCAGCTGCCGCCAAGGAAATTTACAAAGATCATTTGGAAAAGATTTTGATACCGGTCTTGGTCGAAATACTGGTTCAAATATTTTGTTTTGGAGAATAAAATTTGTCCAACTTGAATTCAACTTGAAATTACCAATGAAGAGACAAGAAAATCTAAGCTTATTTTTTTGGAAAATTCAATGTTCCTGAGGTCATAGGATGCATCGATGTTACGCACGTAAGATTTTCGTAAGAATTTTTCAAGTTCCAACGCTAATCTATAATATTTTTATGAAATTTTTTTCTGAAAATTTCACAATAAATAATAAATTCACACAACTAGATCACATTAGATTCATCACTAGAAATTTAGATCAATTTTACTTCGAAAAAAATTACATCGATATCGGTATAAGTGAATTGTATAGAACACCAAATTTTATTTTATATCGATTTCAATTCAATTTCGAGTGAACGTGAAATGTACAACCTGGCTGATAATCCTATAATTTTAGTTTTGTTAAGTGCATATTTCGCAAAGAAAAAAATTCGTTGAAACTGTTTCCAAGTAAATTGACAAAACCAAAATATCGATGAGTGCGAATAGGTCCTCGGTGTTTTTTGTTGACGACATAAGCCCAAAACTTGTCATATACATATGTACAAAGATCAAGTAAACAAATATAAAAATAGTAGTTCATTTTTCCTAATCGGCTCAAAATATTGGATACATGGGAAAAATTTCTAATCGTTATTTTGACACCTACAGACATACATATGTACATACCAGAAATACAAATTTAATAATTATAGCAACAATATGTGACTCAAATAAAATTCCATCGGTTTTCATTTGATGCTCTATGTCGGGGAATTTCTAACAACAAAAGATACAAACATTCCGAAAAAGTTGGCTACCCATAAATTTTTCAACGAAAACAAAGAATTATATTATTATTGAACGATGGGGTCCTCAAAACCATATTCATATGAACAAGATCAATTTGTATAAATCAAAAATGTTTGTTTGCTGGCAGTCTGTATTTTTTTTTTTTGCATTTATCCGTGAAGTGATGATGAACATAAAAAGCATGTAAAATTGGCAATAGAAGAATATATCCAAGCTTGCGTGAAATTAATTTTTTCGAAATAAATCTTTTCCAAAACGTCGAGTTTTTGAATACAAGTATGTACATAGATACAAATAAAATAATAATTATAATTTTCTGGTATAATTGGGAAAAATAAAATGAACGGTACTTTCGAATGTGGGCTTCTTGTTTCTGAGAAGAATTTGTCGAAAAAACATCATGAAATTGTATATGTTTCAATAGGCGTATTGTTTACGATATGTGTTTGGGTACAACTTCTGATCATTATAAAACCCAGTTGAGAGGGTAAAGAGAAGGCCACAAAAAAGAATCAGCTGAACATTTTTTGATACTCAAATATGTCCGCTTCAAGGTTTCTTAGAAACTCAAAGTTTTCATTGAGTATCGGGATCTATAATTCCCATCGGTAGCTGAAATTTTAAGATTTTTCTGTCACCCTTTATAAAGAAATTCAAGAAATGTCACCTTCAAATATCACATTTTTTTTACGAATTCTCAATACTCAGAATATAACACTATTTTTCCAACATTCTTTCTGTTGGTTAAACATCCTCATTCAACGTTCTCCCGATTTATAGCAAACTATAAAGGGTTTCTCAATAAGGGCCGGTAGATGTTGAAATGGCATAAAACAAGGTTTGTTCGAGGAATTCTTTTTTATTTGAAAGCTACATGTATGCCATTATGAATATGAAAGCGTTCAAATTCTTTCGATGGGACAGATCCGAGTGGTCCAATCTTCAATGAGTTTTCCGCAAATAGATCCGTTTGAATTTGAGCGTGTGCCTGTTTTATGTTCTCCTTAAGGGCATCGGTCAATTGTGGTTTATTTGAATAGACTTGCGACTTCAAGAAATCCCACAAGAAAAGCTTAGCAGGGTCAAATCACGTGACCTTTGTGGTCAATTTACGTTACTTCTGCAAGCGATTACCTTACCCTCAAATCGGTTATGCGATGGCAAGTAGAACCATCCTTCTACAACCATCACAAGTCATCTAGGTTCATATAGTTCAATTTGGGTCATAATAAACTACGAGTACATTGAAAATAAATTCCTAGGTAATATTGATAAAAACGTTTTGTTGACCTTCAACAAAACATTTTTATCGTTTTGATTAAATTTTTGTCAATACGAAAGAATGATTTTGTCGATTTCACAAAATTTTTATAATTCAGCATGATTTTTTGTCAGTTTAACAAAATATGCACTACAAATAATATTGTCGGTTTAACAAACCAAGTTTTGTTAATATAACAAAATAAAACAGAGATGTTTATCCCATCGGCAAACTTTTTTGTGATGTTAACAAAATGTTTATTGTATCTACAAAAAATCTGTTTTGTAAATGTTTGTCAATATCACGAAGTTTTTGTTAATTTTTTTTTGTCAATTTAACAAAAACTGAAAACGTTTTTGTTAAAATGACAAATATTTTGATCTGGGGTTGAGTAATTATTTTGTAATATTGATAAGATAATATTATCAAATAGATAAAACTATTTTGTAAGGAAACCAAAAAATTCTGCGCGTATATTTTTTGATCATGAAATTTTTTTTGTGTATGATAAAGTTCATATTTGGTTTTTGTCAAAAAATCGATGTAAGATTAACTGAACTTAACAAAAATTGCGAATTGTCCATACGCCCTTGCAGATGGTGGCATGTGAGATGGTAGGGACGAAACGCCAATTTTTGTGAACTTAAATCCCAAAAAAAAAACTATTTTGACAATATTTATTTTGTGGATTCAACAGAAGAAATTTGTAAAATTGGCAAAATATTCTGTTGAATTGACAAAATATTTTGTTAATTTAACAAAATATAACAAAAAAGTTTTGTTAATTTAACAAAACAATTTTGTTAATTTAACAAAAAATTTTTGTTAATCCGATAATAATAAAAAAAACAAATTTTCAACATACAAATTCAACAAAAGAATTGTTAATATGACAAATTAATTTTGTAAATTCTACGAAAGTTTGTCATATTGACAAAATATTTTTGTTATTTCAACAAATTAATCTGTTAGAATAACAAAATAATTTTGTGGATGCAACAAAATATTTTTCGTTGCCTCAACAAAATTCTGTAATTTTTATCAATTTGATAAAACTTTTTGTTGGACGTGTATTGACAAAATTTTTATCAGATCAACCTACATTTTTATCATACATATGTATATACCTAGATTTTATTTTCAGTGTAGTTTTTATCGTTCTGTAGTATTAACGGTGACCGCCTCACAAATGTCGTTTTCGAAAAAGTACGGACCACTGAGGCTGCCGGCCCTAAATCTTTACCAAACGATAACTTTTTGAGGATGAATTGTCATCTGGTGAGCCTGGTGTTTCCCCATATACGGCAATTTTTCTTGTCAACACGGCCATTGATTCAAAAATCCTTCTCGTCGCTAAAGATGCCAAATTGGGGTACTCTTCCTAACGTTCTGAAGCCCAGTCAGCGTACATGCGGTGTTGCCTATGTTCATGAACTGTAAGCTCCTGGGTCAGTTTGGCGTTGAACGGGTGTAGACCCAAGTCCTGACCCAATATTCGCCAAGTTGAGTTCTTGTGCATGGCGAGGATAGGTATACCTCGGGTTGAGATGTACACTTTTACTACCTGCGGCCATATTATCCACCGATCGTGCGTTCCTTTGACGAACGAATGTTGACTGATTGATTATGGAACCGGTGTCTGAAATTTGGCCACCAATCGTTTAAGAGTCGTCTACCGTAAAAGGGGGCCAAAGCGCATAACGTTTTCACTAACGAACACTCATTTTTATAATAAAGTTTTATCATTTGGACTAGCTGTTTAATCGTGTTACTTGGCATGCTTTGGCATTTGGCATCAGTAATTCAATATTAAACAACAGATTTGACAGATGTCACCAAAACAATGATGCTGCCAAAATTCTTTTAATAACGATATAAGAACAAAATCCTGTCAATTTGTCATACAGCCAACAATTTGCCATATTGCAATAAATCTCCACATTCATCCTGAACTTGGTTCTTCAACTTCGTTCTTATAATGCTCTGAAATATAACGCTGCTGAAATCTCTATGGAATAAAGAGAATGTGAGGAATTGATTCCTCCTCTTCTTCGCCCATGCAGCTTCTGCAGAAATCGTTTGAATAAGTTCCAAGCCACGTTGCGCGGTTGCCTGTCAAATAGTGTCTTGTTATACGACATACATATTTAGGGCCTATGTGCGATCTGCTTAAAGATGTTAAGCATTTGGGGCGCTTCAGACCCAGAACTGGCTAAATCTGTTTAGTCGCCAAGCAGGGTGTGATATTGTTGCACTTAAAGTTTTGTTCTTTGTATTACATCTGGCTTTAGCATAAGTTTACACGTAGCGATGAGATTAAATATAATATGTATCTTACCTTGCAACTAAGGTATCATTGTTCCACTTTTTGAGAGTTTGTCAGCTTAATAATTTGCTGAAATGTCCCTGTGGTCCGACTCCCAGTAAGAGTGAATGTTTAACTGTTGCGTTTCCCTCATCAGAGACGATCGTCAGTTAAGTCCCTTATTGAGATAGTATAAAGACAGAATCAAGAGATTTAATTGCTGCTTGGCTGTCCGAAACAATGCGGATATCTTTGATTGATATCAAGTTTTCTTTAAACCAAGACAGAATTTCTTTATTCGCCAGTAATTACTTACTTACTTACTTAGGTCCTCAGACCTTTTATGTCCGTGGGGGACTCCTAGTGGGCATCCACAACGCCAGCTCGCCATCGTGTTCGGTTCCTGGATATGAGTCGCAACTCCCTCCAACTCTTGCCTAGTTGGGCTGACTCCTCCTCGAATGTCCTTCTCCATGAGCTTCTCGGTCGTCCAGCTCTTCTTCCTTCTTGAGTGAGCGGATTCCACTGCATTGCAGTTGTTTACAGTTGTCGCCTTTTCGAAGCGTGTGTAAGATCCACTGCCACTTTCAACGTCATAAATAATAGAGTCAACAGGTTCCTGACCCGTTTTCCTAAGGAGTTCTTCGTTTGATATACGATTGGGCCAGAAAATCCTAAGGATGTTTCGTAGACATCTATTAATGAACGTTTGCAGCTTCTTAGTGAAACCTACTGTTACTTTCCAAGTGCTGCAACTGTAAAGTAACACGGATTCGACGTTGGATCGAAACAGCCGTAGCTTGGTTCTTAAGCTAAGCGAGTTATTCCTCCATATATTTCGAAGCATACCGAAAGCAGCCTTTGCCTTCCCGATTCGACTGCTGATGTCCTGTTCGGTACCACCCTCGGTAGAGATGATACTTCCAAGGTATTGGAAGCTCTGTACTTCGGTTCAAAAACAACCGTGTGCTCTTTTTTTTTTTTTTAGATTTCTTGCTCTGTGGTTGCGTTGCTATTTGTGCGTTTTCTATTAAAATTTGTTAAACAAACACTTTAGCATTCAGTATGATAAGCTTTTGACTTACATTTTTGTACTCTCTATTGTTTATTTTCGTTTAATCAAAAATTCACTTCAGATTCGTCTCAAAATTGGTGCGAATGTAAAATGATAGAAATTGTATGGAGTGCGAATGGATTGCGAGTTCTGTAATACCATATAAGTTGAACAAAATGTCAGTGGTGCAGGGATTGTTACCGACATTCGTTCAACTTTCATTCGTCGGATTGAGTAATAGAAAAAGTTTGGAGATTAATTGAAACTGTCACTTTCATTCACCGAATTCTGTAATAGGGGTGATGATTGAAGTATGACGCCATTTGCAAAAATTATAACATCCTCAGATAGGGCGATTAATTTTGCGCAACCTTGTATTAGCAGATTCTAGTGATAAATTGTAGAAGGCAGTCCTGATTTTGGATTATCCTCAAGAAGTCCGGTTTGAGTGCTCCGCTCTATGGCACGTTGAATGCAGGCCTTTGATATATTCAAATTCGAAATACCTTGACTTCTGTAATGGTGTGATAATGGAGTGATCATTGCAGATGTTTTTCAATTATGGTCTCAAAGAAATGCTTATGATTTCAAGATTGTTTTTATATAAAAAAAAACCTGCTAGCCAGATCTACATTTTGTTCGGTTTTTAAAACTTTTTTAATGTACTGACCGAAAGTATCAAAAAAATAAATTATGAATTCAAATTAAAAAAAAAACTTATGTAAAAAACCCAATCTTCAATTCATTAAATCAACCCCAAGAAGACGCTTACTTTTGACCTGCAGTATATACGCTGAAGTTGTGTAAGTTTAAATTATCATAGTGAATTATACCAATCAAATTGACGATAACTTGATCACATTAATCGACTTTGTTAAAAATTGAATAACTCATTCGAATGTAAAACTTTAAATTCTGCCAGCTCTTGCTCCAAGTGTAATTCCACTGTCGCAGAGTGTAATTTATATAAATTATCAATTAAATAATAAAATAAAGTTCTTGTTGTACACAGTTTAATATTTGAATTGAAATGTACATAGTGAATTTCACTAATCTTGCGTCCAGACAAAAAATACACCCCTAAAAGTATAGAATTCATTTTAATCAATGTACATTTGCAAATGGACTCATTTGCTTGCACTCAAATCTTGAAGAAATAAGGAAAAACTTTAGCGAAATACTTTTTATAAGAGATGTAATTAAGTTTGTTTATTTTCTTATCAATTCAATAACAAGGGCGAGAAATAATTAAATTTGCAATCAACTTTTCTTATCGAATCTCGATAGACTCTTTCGTTGTGAGTTTATTATGACTTTGAGTTGTAAATTGCCACTTGAGTAAGAAATCTGATTTTATGTGATCGTAGCTTTTGAATTGAGTCAATTGGTTTGTTGTATTTACATTTCATTGTTGTATTATTTGCTGTCGTTAATGTAGAAGAGGCAATTCACACTTATTGATGATAAACAATGATTATGGCTCTCACTTGACGTAAATTGAAGGTAGTTCAATGATTTATTTTAGTTTGAAGCGTTTTCTAGGTATGTATTTATGTGTATTGATTTCGAATAATTGGAAAATAAGATCTAGTAACCCCATCAGTATTCTTCTCTGAGTGGAAAATAAAAATAAGATGTTTCAGAATTTCTTTTGAAAAAAAAACACTCATTATTCAAGGCGATTAGATACATTTTTGTATCTTATAATTTTCTGAGAAAAGTTGCGGAGTTAGCAAATTAGTTGGACGTTTTCAAACAAATGGGTTTTTTTGTGTGATATATTTTTTGTATTGATATTTACATAGTTTTCTGGGAAAAGAAAAAAAGTTATTTTCAATCAATTATTCAACAATTCCAATTAAAAAGTGCCAAGTTTATCAATTTCAATTATTTCTATTAGCTATCATTTTTATAGCTCTTTTTTGGATTCTATAAAAGAGAATCAAGCGTGTTATTGGAGCACCTGCCCAAATATGGGAATTGTACTCGAGCTTTGGATGAATATAGGCCTTATCCCTTATAGATTACAGCCAGATCAGAAGGGGTGAAATTTTGTTTGAAACTTCTAAGGAAACCTAAAAATTAGCAGCGTTTTTGGCGACGTCGAATATGCAGTCATTCCACACAAGATGGTCCTATTATGCTCTTTTCTGTTTCCTCAATCCAAGTCCCGCTTATGGATAGTGGAATGGTGGTGGGTTGCGCCATAACGACAGAATACAGCATTGAGTTTTTGAAGCAATTCTAATTCTACGCGGTTAATGGTTCCCCTTTTAATAATGCGACCGGGATAAGAATTTTATGAACTTATCATACGCTGCTGTTCTGTATCCATATCTGAAGAGCAAGGACATGCATCTGAAAATGAATGTGAGAAACTGAGTGTACTGTCACCAGAAAAATAATTTAATGGATATGAAGTTTCAGACAAAGGATCATTAATGAATATGGCATGAGAAAGAATAAATTTATCTATAGTTTTAAATTAAAAAGCTTTAAAAACTTTTTTGAAACAATAAAATTAATTAATTTTAAAATTGAAAATTTAAAATGTTGCACTCAGTTTTTTTTTTTTTTTTTTTTTTTATAATACACTCGCGCTCAAGGGTATGTTACGAGACCCTTATAATGTTATAATTTTAAATTTTTTTCTTAACTAAAAATTTAAAATTTCTTGGTAGTTACAAGAGAGCAGTAGATTGCGGAGATGTTTTTAGTGTCTTGTTTCTTATTCATATTATTGTTGTTTTTCAGGATGTGTATAGTTTCTAGGGTGTACTTTATGGCAAAATGTCTCTCCGTTTGCAGAATTTCTACCTCCTCAAAATCTAGCTGACGGTTGGCTTGGACACAATGGTTCGCCAGTGCTGTCTTAGCGCAAGAAATAATTAACAATATTGCAAAAACACGTTAAAGGAGTGTAAACTATATAACAATAAATAAAAACAAGTTTAACAATTTTAATTTTGACTTCTTCGCTAAACTCCCTTTTCGGTGGTTTGGCTTGATCGTAGTTAGTTATTTTTGTACTTAGTCGAGGATTTGAAAATAAACCGCCACTAAACTGCCTTTATTATTATTTTATTTTTTATTTGGATATTTGGGCTAGTAATTTTTCTTTGTATATACTCCATTGAATTATTAATTGAAAACGATACACGAAAATTAAAAATAAAACCCCAAAGCCTATGAACATATTGTTGGCGCAATATATCCAATTCGTGCTCTAAATTTGACTTCAATGCTTCAATCACATACGTCAAACCGAAATGTCATCTGATTCCACGTTTAGTTTAAGTTTGTCATTTTCATTTGGTTAGGTTAGGATAGGTTAGGAGGGGCGTGCACAGCACAGAGGCCGTTGGGTACACGGGGGCCTATTGGTCCATTGTGAACCCTTATTAAGAAAAGGAGAGATGCTCCTAGGCTAATTTCTTATATAGTCTGGTTCATTTGCAAACCATCCTGTGTTTACTATGAATTTTCTCATATTTGCTATTGAGACGTGCGTTAGATCGTCCAGTTCTCCAACAAACCTGTTTTCAAAGTAACGGAGGCGATTTGTTTGGAGGTTCGTAGCGAATGGCGCAGGAGGACCAGGAGTTATTGATTTGCTCTTTCGCTATTGGGTCTATTTTCCTTTTAATCACGCCAATCGGGACTTTTGGTCCCATATTTAAATGGCTACTACTGTTTTTATTTGATACTGACTCTTTCCTTACCAGTTCATCTGCTATTTCATTCCCTTCTATATTACAATGTCCAGGAACCCAACAGAGTTTGACTTTTAGGTTAGTATTACATATATTGTTCAGCACGTCTCGGCATTTTGTTACTGTCTTGGATCTTAAAGTCTCACTGGCTAAAGCTTTCATGGCAGCTTAGCTGTTCACGAAGAATGTGATGAGTTCAGTTTTTTCATGCGTACCAATTCTGCCGCCTTTTCAATAGCGTAAATCTCAGCCTGAAAGACACTACACTCATCTGGGAGTTTGAATAATTCTCTAATATTGAGAGCTTCACAGAACACCCCAGCTCCTGTACCTTCTTCCATTTTTGACCTATCGGTGTAGAAGGAGATACCTTGTTCACTAATTAGTGAGTTGGGTTTCCATCCATGCCTTTCGAGTATTGTAACGGAGAATTGTTTATTAAAATCTATTCTGGTGGTATTCAGCCGTCACATTAAGCCCAGCCACTGTGTCATGCTTTTGCAGGATAGACCCATGACCATAAGTACTTTGCTTCCAAGAGCTCATCTCTTTAAGCCGAAATGCGCTTTTGGCTGCTGTGCATCTTATGTGCTCGTCCAGGACTGGAAGATTTAAAATAATTTCCAGCCCTGCTGGGGCGTAGATCCCTGTGCCCCCGTTATTCCTAAACAGGCTAGTCTCTCTACCTTATTCAGGATTTTGAGGTATCTAACTAAAAAGTAAAGTTTCAGAGGAATGTTTTGGGGGGGTAAAGTCCTCCAATTTCCTTTTCTTCGTAAACAGGAAGGAAGGGTTTGGAAGGGTTAACCACGAGACCGTTTTGTGCTGCCCAAGAAGATAGTTTTTTAAGTGAAGATTCCGTAATATTTTTGATGGTGGTAAGATATTTAGCAGGAAAGAGTGATTACACTCAAGGGTAACACAATGGATCTACATTGATCTAAGTGTGACGATAGCGACATCAATTGTCAGCCCAACAACCTAACCTAACCTAAGCTATTTACCCGATATCAAAATTACTATGTCGTCCGTATAGTCTACTATTTTAATGCCCTGATTCCTAAATCTTTTATGAATTTTGTTAACAACAAGGACCCAGAGGAGAGGTGAGATTACTCCTCCTTGTGGAGTGCCTCTTATCAAAGGGCACGGTAGTGCCCAGCCAAGTTCTGGCACTACATCCTTTTTACAGGAACAAACTCAGGCGACTTTTGACCCCTCCCTATCTTCAGTACCAATGAAGTCAGAAACTTGAAATTCCGAATATTTGCTAAGCTAGTCAAGCACAGCGCCTCATCAAATTTCAGTTTTATATTATAAGCGGTTCCTGAGATATAAGGCCTCAAAAATTACAAAAACCGTAACTGACTGACTCACTGACTGACTGACTGACTGACAGATCATCAAAATTATGGAGCACTTCCCGACATCGTAGAATCTTGTAATTTTGCACAACGGTAGGTCTTGTCATTTTGAGGTTTTCCATTCAGGAGGCGTGGTATCCGCCCACTTTCTCCAAATTAGTGTTGGTTGAATGGAGCACTTCTGACTGCTGTAAAACGATGAAATTTGGTAAAGTGGTAGGACTTAAATTGCATACAAAGAAAAAAAAATATAAAATTTGACGTGGTATCCGCCCACTTCCTCAGAACTGATGTAAATTATACATGGCGCACTTCCGATTGCAGTAGAACAAT
This sequence comes from Philhelius festivus, assembly GCA_963931855.1. NCBI lineage: Eukaryota > Metazoa > Arthropoda > Insecta > Diptera > Syrphidae > Philhelius > Philhelius festivus. The sequence goes on along the minus strand of OZ007556.1, from coordinate 80,604,527 downwards.
GAAATTTCGTAGAACGGTAGGGCTCAAATTGCATATAAAGGACCAAAAATAAAAATTGGGGTTTTCTATTCGGGGGGCGTGGTATCCACCCACTTTCTGAGAAAATGTTTAATTTATATGGAGCACTTCTGATTGCCGTAATTAAAGTAGGTACGTTAGTGTTAGGTATCTTGCCAGGACAAGAAGAAATAATTGAAGCGCAAATCAAAACAACCAATAACAAAAAGAAAATATACCAAAAGAAATAGGAAGTTTTAAACTAAGTTGAGTACACCCTTCTATCTTTCCGTATCTTTCGAGATTTTGACATGGGAAAATATTAAAATCTTTGCAAAAAGGAGTGAGATCAGACCAAAAACATAAATGTTAAAAAAAGAGCCAAGTTCTTCTATACAAAAACCTTTGTGTAACAAGTCAGCCGTGAAAAGTACTGAGATCCAAAAGTACGCCAAGTTCTTACTTCATGAAGGTTTAATACCGAATATTTAAAGTAGAATAATATTGAAACAGCTACAATGTAATAGAGAAATTTTATTATTTAATGATTACTGACTAAAATTTGATGGGCTTACTTGGCAAGTTTTTTTTTATGCCCAAATTCGAAAGGTTATAAAAACTTGACCAGTGAACCCTTCAAATTTTAGTCAGTAATCAGTAAATAATCAAATTTCTCTATTACATTGTAGCTGTTTCAATATTATTCTACTTTAAATATTCGGTATTAAACCTTCATGAAGTAAGAACTTGGCGTACTTTTAGATCTCAGTACTTTTCACGGCTGACTTGTTACACAAAGGTTTTTGTATAGAAGAACTTGGCTCTTTTTTTAACATTTATGTTTTTGGTCTGATAACTGCTTTCTCTACAATATTATCCCCAAGTTGCGAGTTAATGATTCTGGCATTGAGCATGGTATAAAACCAGTCCACAATGGCAGATTCAACTCCAACTTCTTCCAGAGCAGATTTTATGGACTCCGTTTTTACGTTGGTAAACGCTTCTTCGATGTCCAAAAATGCTGCCAGGGTATGTTCTTTGTGCTCGATACTTTTCTCAATTTGTGAGACGACATCGTGCAACGCAATCTCTCTTGACTTACCTTTAAGGTAAGCGTGTTGGTAGTTGCACAGATTGCTTGGATTGAGAAGGTCCCTAACATGCAGATCAATAATTCTCTCCAGTGTCTTGAGGAGGAACAAAGAGAGGCGTATCGGTCTGTAATCTTTTGCAGTCGAGTGTGTTGGTTTTCCAGCTTTTGGAATAAAGACCACTTTAATCTTTCTCCAGCTGATAGGGACGTATCTCCATTTAGTACAACTTTTGAAGATTACCCTAAGCCATGGAGTGATTATCTGTAGAGCATTTTGAAGAAATGCCGGTACTGATTGTAGGATATCTAAGGTGTCTAGTTGTGTAAAACCTGATCCTTCATGACTCTTACAGCCCGGGAAATGCGTTTCCATAAAGAGTTCAAGTGTTTCTTGGCTCGAGTTCCACCACGATCCATCGGGATACTTAACATATCCCGGAATCGTGGGATTGAATGCAAGGATCTTTCGAAGTCTCGCCGCCTCACTTGTGTTCTCAATGGATACACAGTGTCTAGCCTATGAATCCTTTTTGGCTCTTCTTAACTCTTTGGTGTATGAGTTAAGTTCGGTTTTATATGAATTCCAATCTTCCTCTGATTTTCTCAGTCTGACTTTGTTGAAAAGTTTTCTTACCCCTGTTCTTCGTTTCTTTAGATCACTGTTCCACCATGGTGGGTTAGTGGGTTATTTGGGTTTAATGTTACGAGATATGGGGCTTCATTTAGTTAGTAAAAGTGTTGAAGAAGATCCAAATCTGTCGAAATCATGACAAGCGTCGATGTCCCTTAAAATATGTAGGAATGTTTGTTTTTTTTCAAAAACCATATACCTGTCTGAGTCACAATATAACTAGATAGTGCGCAATGCAAGAGTTAACAAAAAGGAGACTTTGTTCAACAAATTCATCCCACTAAATTCATCAATCAAGACAAAATTGTTGGCCTTGAAGACCAAGTACATAAAATCAACAAAGATAGAAACATCTGCCCTAGGAAAAAGCGTTTCTTTTGTTGGTAGCAATTTTGAGGGTGTTAAGGTTGTTATCAACTTTCAAGTAAACCTTACCATCATGAATAAAACCTTAGTGAAAATATAAGGCTAAGAATAACTGTACAAAACACTTTGTACACTATTCCTACCTTCCAGTGCTGCCTTCAAGTTTAAGCTGACAAGGAAGACCCAATATTCAATTTAAAGAGTAAATAAAGGGTTTCCTTTTTCAATAAAGGCCATTATATGTGTATGAAGTATGGGTAAGTTCATAATCGTCAGTCTAACTAAAAACTGCATTATCTGCGTTCATAAAGTCAGATTTTTGATCGAACTAACCTAGCCCAACTGCAGTACATACCGTTCATTTACGTCAAACTGTCGTCAGCGTCGGGCAGATTGTGCAGCTGATTTTTTTTGGCTGCAGAAGAGTGGAAATATATAAAATTAATTTTACAGTCACAAAGAAGGGCGAAGAGGCACTGTATAATAATCAGAAAGAAGCTTACATTGTATGTGGACCTCGACATCCTAAAATGACTACGGAATATATCGCCAGGATACTTTGAAACCATCTTTATTAAGAATGCATTTTTCGGCAATAAAATCAGGCCTTTTTGTTTACTGCAGACATTCTGCACTGTGAGTGCGTTCACAAATGCATTACAGAAGAACTGCGATTATACTAGCGCAGATTTTCTGCGTTTTTGAATACACCCTATTATACCTACTTTGTTCAAATTCTATCTCGACTTCATACATGTCCTCTAGGTCCATATGGTTTAATTTATCATAACATCAAGATCTCCACAGGCCGCTAAAATCTACCCACGCTTATTGAAAACTCCTTTATATTGACCACAAATCATCTGCCAGCTTTTTAAATCTACCAAGTCCCCCAAACACTGTTGCCAATTTTTCTAACTTTGGAGCGAGACTTTTCAAATGTAAATGCACCCAAAATGCCACATCAGGCAGTATTTGAAAGTCATCCAGCAATTATTGACGCGATGTCCACTACACTAGAGCAACATAAACCTTTTTTTTTTGGAAGCAAATAGGTATAACAACTAAAATCGGATGAGCTCATGAGGATTGTCTGCTGGCTTCTTTGTTGTCTGACGAAAAAAACTGGGAATTATTATCTACAGAACCTGGTTTCGTTCAAAATCGTACGGCTTCATTGTTGACGCAGCAAATTGATCGATGACAAATAACGATTAATTGAGGGAAAAACAAAACAACCATCGACCGCCATTACCGATTAGACGTGATTTTTTTTTTTTCTTTTCTTTTCATTTGAAAAGGCTGCAATTCTTGTTTTCCGATTCGCAGTCGTATAAAGTCTCGTCTAAGTAGTGTGAACAAAATTTATTACATATCATTTGTAAAAAATACGATCGAGGAGTCGCGTCGCTCGTCGCGCTTCGTCAACAATTAAGTTCCCACGTTTAGTGTCAATTGAAACGAAATTGTTAAAGGAAGACAATTTGTCGGCAGCAGCGGGTGCTATAATTTAATTGTCTCGTAATCGGCCTAAATGTAATAAAAAGTATAGCACTGTTGTTTATTGTTTAATTTTATGTGGGAGATCGTTTATAATTGAATTAACTCTATTGACATCGTGTCTTCTAACAATGATGACAGGAATTGGATTACAAATTGACACCACTTGTTATTAGTTGGCGCTATGTGCGAAGTGATCGAATCTACATATATGGAGAAATGGATACAATTGAAATAGATACTTCATTTTCAAATGCAATTGAAGCTGCTAAATCAATTAATAAACTCGGCGAAAACTCGAAAGCGGATATTTCACATTTTATTTTGGATAAGGCAGGTACATATTTATAGCAAGTTCTGAATATGAATACAATTCCTTCAAATCGCTTTAGCTGTCAAAAAGTATGATTGATTTCGTATGGATTTGCCTGCTCATTAATTTTGCGTCATGGAAAAAAAAAGTGATTATGTCTATTTCCCTCACACTTCTCCGCCTTCGTCAAAGGTATGAATATATATATAATTGTTTGTAATTATTTACATATGTATGCAGATATGCATTTACTTACATATGTACATAAGTATGTACAAACATCTAACCCAAAAATATTCTTTAATCAATATTAATAATTTATGGATTACGTATGTAGTTCCTTGTCCCCTGCAAAGAACTCCCCTCCTTTCTTCCAAGATTTTTCCTGACAGTGTTAAATGTGTCATGTGCTCAATTAATCTTGTAGAGTCCTCTTATGTGTGGATTTTTCTTTATTTTCAGACATAAATTTCTCTACTTATTTCTTGTCTTCGTTGGAGACTTTTCCCGATACCTTTACTTCACCAGCCAGACATTATTCTTAATTTGCACATTTGTATGTAAAAAAAATAAATTTGGTGGTGCAACAGCTCGGAGTGAACCAGGACCTAGTGACTTACAACTCTCAACCATTCCTGTGTGCGTGTTACCAGGAACGGAGGGGACCTACAATTTTCTGCCGATTCCGAACGGCTAATGAGCAGCACTTTCCATGACAAGAGATACTCTTGGAGAGTTTTTACAATTCCTCGCAAGAGGCAGTACACCCCTGAGCCTTGCAGCGGCTGAGAATCGAACTCGAGATCTTCCGCATGATAGTTCAACGCACTAAGCATTATGCCAAGGGGTACTACATTTGTATGTACATTCCTTCTTTTTCTTTTCCTTTCATTGCAGAATTCATTTTATGTCTTATGGAAAGTGATTTTCATTTTATATTCCTACCTTTCAATCACTTCCTGATTTTCTAACGAGTTCTATGTGATTTCCTTCATCATGGCAAAAAATTAAATACTAAAGCTAAGTGTACACGATTGGTAGATCTTACAATATTGTCAGATCTGTCAGTGAAAAACATGCTTACAATGTCTTACAATCGTGTAGTCTTACAATTAATTGTCAGAAAATTTGTCTGACAATTAATTGTTAGATCATTGTCTGACAATTAATTGTAAGAAACCTGACCATCATGTGTACGCTAGCTGACAATCGTGTGATCTTCCAATTAATTGTCAGAAAATGTATCTGACAATTAATTGTAAGACGGTAAATTGTAAGGTATTTGATAATCGTGTACACACACAATTTATTGTCAGGCCTGCCAATTTTTATCGTTGTCTGACGTTTCTGACAATGAAGAAATTGTAAGATGTTCGTTTTTTTAGCATCATACAATTTTTTCATTGTCAGAAAATTTGCAGCCAAGGTTTAATTGCCAGTTTCCATAACCAACAAAAACTGACAATTAATTGTGTGTGTACACGGTTGGTAGAAAATCTACCAATCTCTTACAATTAATTGGTAGGTATTAAGCCGGCTATCTGAAAATGAATTGTCAGCCAACTTCTGACAATTAATTGTAAGAGATTGGTAGATTTTGTACCAACCGTGTACACACACAACTTATTTGTCAGCTCATTGGTAGATAATTGTCAGACATTGTAAGATCTTACAATATTGTAAGATCTACCAATCGTGTACACTTAGCTTAAGACCTAATTTTATCACATAGTTCAAGAAATATCAAGAAATAATGTCTGACCAAATGTCCGAAATAATAATTGCTAATGGAGGGCTTAAGAACATTGTGAATTATGAAATATTTGCTATGATACCATCAATACACTGAAAACGACGTCGTTTCCGCACTGAAAGGAAAATAAGAAGATATCGCATGGAGCCCGATCTGGCGAGTAAATGTACACACTAAAGATTGAACCACACTTTTCTCTTGTAGTGTGTTGTAGATGTCATTTTGCTATCGATCCAATGTAACGGGTGATTTTTTTGAGGTTAGGATTTTCATGCATTAGTATTTGACAGATCACGCGGGATTTCAGACATGGTGTCAAAGAGAAAGATGCTCAGTATGCTTTGACATTTCATCATGAATAGACTTACTAACGAGCAACGCTTGCAAATCATTGAATTTTATTACCAAAATCAGTGTTCGGTTCGAAATGTGTTTCGCGCTTTACGTCCGATTTATGGTCTACATAATCGACCAAGTGAGCAAACAATTAATGCGATTGTGACCAAGTTTCGCACTCAGTTTACTTTATTGGACATTAAACCAACCACACGAATGCGTACAGTGCGTACAGAAGAGAATATTGCGTCTGTTTCTGAGAGTGTTGCTGAAGACCGTGAAATGTCGATTCGTCGCCGTTCGCAGCAATTGGGTTTGTGTTATTCGACCACATGGAAGATTTTACGCAAAGATCTTGGTGTAAAACCGTATAAAATACAGCTCGTGCAAGAACTGAAGCCGAACGATCTGCCACAACGTCGAATTTTCAGTGAATGGGCCCTAGAAAAGTTGGCAGAAAATCCGCTTTTTTATCGACAAATTTTGTTCAGCGATGAGGCTCATTTCTGGTTGAATGGCTACGTAAATAAGCAAAATTGCCGCATTTGGAGTGAAGAGCAACCAGAAGCCGTTCAAGAACTGCCCATGCATCCCGAAAAATGCACTGTTTGGTGTGGTTTGTACGCTGGTGGAATCATTGGACCGTATTTTTTCAAAGATGCTGTTGGACGCAACGTTACGGTGAATGGCGATCGCTATCGTTCAATGCTAACAAACTTTTTGTTGCCAAAAATGGAAGAACTGAACTTGGTTGACATGTGGTTTCAACAAGATGGCGCTACATGCCACACAGCTCGCGATTCTATGGCCATTTTGAGGGAAAACTTCGGAGAACAATTCATCTCAAGGAATGGACCGGTAAGTTGGCCACCAAGATCATGCGATTTGACGCCTTTAGACTATTTTTTGTGGGGCTACGTCAAGTCTAAAATCTACACAAATAAGCCAGCAACTATTCCAGCTTTGGAAGAAAACATTTCCGAAGAAATTCGGGCTATTCCGGCCGAAATGCTCGAAAAAGTTACCCAAAATTGGACTTTCCGAATGGACCACCTAAGACGCAGCCGCGGTCAACATTTAAATGAAATTATCTTCAAAAAGTAAATGTCATGGACCAATCTAACGTTTCAAATAAAGAATCGATGAGATTTTGCAAATTTTATGCGCTCTTAAAAAATCACCCGTTATTTCAAATCCGTAAAACCATAACGCGGTAACGTGAACTACCTATTAAAAACCGAGCGTATTCACGTTTGCGAAGTTGTTAATGTTGGCGAAAGTGCAACTCTTTAACTCAAATTCATATATATTTTTTTTTTTGTGTTTCTGTTTGTAATTACATAATCCATTAAGCGCGGAACAGATTGAACCAGCAACAGCACCGTCAACAGCAACAGCGGCCGCCATTAATTTAGAGCCAATGTATTTCAATTGTTCAACACACATTAGAACAGCAACAGCAACGCCAACAGCGTCGTTAGGCCAAAGTCCTAAATTTGCTGTTGCTGGTGCGGTGTTGTCAACTTTCCCACTGCATTATTCAGTGGCACCACAATGAAAAGCTTTTTTTTCCATATGAAATGTCAAGCAGATGAAATGACGTTGCTGGTGGCAATGTGTTTGAGAAATTTTTGCTGGTCAGCGTGCTGTTTGCTGTTGACGATGCTGGTGCTGTTGCTGGTTTAATCTGTTTCGCGCATTATGCTTTGTTAAGAAAACAAAATTTACACCGAAATCAACGAAAAAATTGGTTCTTTCTCTGGATTTTCTTTTTTTGCAATTTGCTGAACACGGCCTTTTGGCGGAGACTTTTATACTACGTTTTAACCTTTGAGTAAGTATATATAATATGGACGGCTCGTTTCTATTCCAAATGCGTGACTATCATAGAGGGCGCTGCTCAAATTTGTGTAAGACAAAGTTTTTTGCAGCGGCAACCAAAAAAAGTTTTTGGCAGGATTGATTGCCTTGCGGGAAGATACTAAGTTAGAACAAAAGAATAGCATACAAATTAACAAACAAAAAAACATTTTATTATTCAATATTTTTGTATCATTAAACCACCAAATAAACACTAAAACTTTTTTAAGCTAAATATTTCTACAAATTTATTTTTTTAAATCCAACTAAAACTCATTACACCTTGAGTTCGTCTTCGAATTTGGACTCGTTTTTCGGTTGGAATTGTGCCAGTTCCTTAATCTTTACCTCATTACAAAGGTGACACAAACCACTCGCAGGGAATGGATCACTGATGTCGGAAAAATCATTCTGCTGTTCATCTCTCTTAATCGAGGCTAAATTACTGCAGTCCAGATGTTGAAAGATCTCCCGATTGTAGTCGCCATCCTTGGTAAATCTATTGTATTGGTCACATTGTGGGGAAGCTATTCGCCTCCAAGTAGGGAACTTTAATATTTTGATTGCAAAATAGCAATTAACAGTCACTTTAAGTTTTGATCTTCTTTTTACGTATAATTTGTAAAGAATTAAAACAGTCACAAAGCTTATTGATATGCGGTTTTTTGCAAACAAGACTGAAAATTTACCGAGTGCTTCATATCACATGTGACGGAGAACGATGTGCGAGGAGAAGGTAAACACAAATTGACAGCATACAGCTGTATCCTTAACTTACAGAAAGTGAGACAGCGACCCCTATCACAACTGCAAGTACTACAATGCATTAGGGATAGGAACGAGCCCTCCATATTATATATACTCAAAGGTTTTCACCAAGAGTAAATCCGCTAGAGATTTAAAATAAATCTTGAAGTGTTTTCACCAAAGAAACTGAGATTTATTTGACGTTTTCACTCTATCTTGTCATTCAATTGTCAATTTGGACAAGAGAAAAAAAAATTGCAATTGGATAGTAAACAGGAAAAAAACAGATATTTCTATTTTGTGTTGATTGTCAATGAAGAAAGTGGGTTTACATAGGTGCGTTCTACAAAATAAGGTTTGTTTGTTTTGCAAATCTTCTGATTGCGAGAATATTTCAGGGAGATTTATTTTAAATCTTCATTTGAGGTGATTTATATTTGTATGGTAAATCTACGAGATTTAAAGGAGAATTATGGTAAATCTTAAATCCCGGATTTACCTTTGGTGAAAACGTAGTATTAAATACGCTGATATCTGTTGGATTTATGTTTTCATTTTCTGCCCATTCCAAAGATTAATTGAAAATGTTGATTGCTTCACTAGTCTCTATTCTGGTATGGGTTCTTTCCAAAATCCTGTCCTCGCTTTCACTGTCATCGCTGGTCAAAACCTTATTCGTTTCGGTTGTGTTCGGAAGATCTTCAGTCCATTCATGGATATCAGCAAATGAAAAATTAACATGCCAGAACTAACCAGCAACCATTTACGGAGATTCCCCGTTTTATAAAAACGATTCGAATAACCGACAAATGCAGAAAAGATAACAACGTTTTCTGTGTTAAATTTATTCACGTTATAGGACTTTCTTACAGCGCCGCGTTCACGCTACAGGGTAGTCCATGTGAAAAAATTATGTTCACGTAAGACGGTGTTTTTTGTTAAAGCGAGTCTACTGTACCTACAATACTTTTAAAACTTTTGGGGAGCTGTAGCTTTAAATTAAATGAATTTTCTGATTTTTTTTTTAAATAAGTGGAACAGTTTTTGTGAAAAAAATTATGCATAAGATTTCGAAAAAAATCGTATGGCAGGTACCGTTGTTTTTGATCTTTAAAAAAAAATACAAATGTGGGGAGAAAAATTTTAAAATGCTAGCTACCAAGTTTAAAGAAAATCATACAGACAGACAGAATTGTTAAACCCACTTTTTTCATCAACTTCGATCAAAATCTCGAGTTCGATTTTTTTTACGAATGCACAACTTGCCTTGTTGTACCTATAAGTCCCAAGTAAAAATTAAAGAATGCATACGAGTAGTTTGTAAGGTTTTTTTTTTTTATAAATTTTGTATTCATTTTAAGTCGATATCGATAAAAATAGAGAAAATCAATACCTTCTGCTGTATAAATTTTGTCTGAAACAATGTACATACAGTATCCTTTACCATGGTTAGTTTAGGTCAAGTTGAAGTGGCTGTCAGCGTCTAAGCTGACACGCTTAAACTAGAGGTGGTCGGTCCATTGTGATACCAGATGGATCTAAAGATTTGCATCCTACCAGTTGAACCATTTGGAGCTCCTCAAACAGCTGGAAGGACTATAAACTCTCCAAGATGGGGCCTACGTCTATGGGATAGAGCAGGGGATGTACATAGAAGATGAGGAATTGATTCTAGCTCTTCCTCATCCATATACAGCTTCTGCGAAATTCTTTTGAATTAACACCAAGCCTCGTTGAGTGTTTGTCTATAAAACAGTGTCCAGTTATGACCCCAATTAGGGAGATATGCAATCTGCTTAAGGATATCAAGAATTTGAAACGTTTCAGATCAGACAGGTGGTTACATTATAATTATATATAAATTTACATGTAGCGATGGCTTTACCTATATTATCCTTATCACGTAATACTCGTATAGGTAATGTTGTTCCACTTTTGGTGAATTCGTTAGCCTAACACTTCTCTGGAATGTCCCTATGCCCTTGTACCCAGTAGAGATGAATATTAAACTGCTGCGCCATCCGCATACGAGATCAACGGCGAGGCCTCAACAACCCCACCAACGACGCCATCATCAGTTTCGATCCGTCGTCGGTGTAAAAATGGATAGAATCATCTTACAAGAATCTCATATCCTCTCAGAAAGATTTTGAAGAAATAGTGACTTGGAAATTTATTGTAATCAATGTGACTTGGCTGTGATTCGAATGAGTTCCGAATGATAAATTGGCCAATTTCGTTATTGATTCATATTGAAGAAGCTTTGAAGCGTGTTGATATGCAAATGATCATTTCCCAAAGAATTGATACATTATAACACACCGCATTAGCAACACCTTGTGTAGAATTTTTTTAACTTTAAAAAAAATTATTTCCTTTGCCAATTTTAGGCTTTTTGCAAACATATGCGTACGTATTTTAAAACTGAATTTGTAAAAAAATGTTTACGTCTGTTTTTGAAATAGTGCTTCCTTTCCAATTCGAACTAACGTGATTTTTTAAGAGCTTGAAAACTTTTAAAAAAAAAAAAACGCATAAAATTTGCAAAATCTCATCGATTCTTTATTTGAAACGTTAGATTGGTCCATGACATTTACTTTTTGAAGATAATTTCATTTAAATGTTGACCGCGGCTGCGTCTTAGGTGGTCCATTCGGAAAGTCCAATTTTGGGTAACTTTTTCGAGCATTTCGGCCGGAATAGCCCGAATTTCTTCGGAAATGTTGTCTTCCAAAGCTGGAATAGTTGCTGGCTTATTTGTGTAGACTTTAGACTTGACGTAGCCCCACAAAAAATAGTCTAAAGGCGTCAAATCGCATGATCTTGGTGGCCAACTTACCGGTCCATTCCTTGAGATGAATTGTTCTCCGAAGTTTTCCCTCAAAATGGCCATAGAATCGCGAGCTGTGTGGTATGTAGCGCCATCTTGTTAAACCCACTTGTCAACCAAGTTCAGTTCTTCCATTTTTGGCAACAAAAAGTTTGTTAGCATTGAACGATAGCGATCGCCATTCACCGTAACGTTGCGTCCAACAGCATCTTTGAAAAAATACGGTCCAATGATTCCACCAGCGTACAAACCACACCAAACAGTGCATTTTTCGGGATGCATGGGCAGTTCTTGAACGGCTTCTGGTTGCTCTTCACTCCAAATGCGGCAATTTTGCTTATTTACGTAGCCATTCAACCAGAAATGAGCCTCATCGCTGAACAAAATTTGTCGATAAAAAAGCGGATTTTCTGCCAACTTTTCTAGGGCCCATTCACTGAAAATTCGACGTTGTGGCAGATCGTTCGGCTTCAGTTCTTGCACGAGCTGTATTTTATACGGTTTTACACCAAGATCTTTGCGTAAAATCTTCCATGTGGTCGAATAACACAAACCCAATTGCTGCGAACGGCGACGAATCGACATTTCACGGTCTTCAGCAACACTCTCAGAAACAGACGCAATATTCTCTTCTGTACGCACTGTACGCATTCGTGTGGTTGGTTTAATGTCCAATAAAGTAAACTGAGTGCGAAACTTGGTCACAATCGCATTAATTGTTTGCTCACTTGGTCGATTATGTAGACCATAAATCGGACGTAAAGCGCGAAACACATTTCGAACCGAACACTGATTTTGGTAATAAAATTCAATGATTTGCAAGCGTTGCTCGTTAGTAAGTCTATTCATGATGAAATGTCAAAGCATACTGAGCATCTTTTTCTTTCACACCATGTCTGAAATCCCGCGTGATCTGTCAAATACTAATGCATGAAAATCCTAACCTCAAAAAAATCACCCGTTATTACATCAGAAATTTTCTTATTCAAATTAGTACCCCTTGGCACATTGGTTAGTGCGTTGGACTGTCATGCGGAAGGTCTCGAATTCGTTTCTCAGCCGCTGCAAAAAAGTTTTTTTCAGGGGTGTACTGACTCTTGCGAGGAATTGACAAATCCTCCAAGAGTATTTCTTGTCATGAAAAGTGCTGCTCATTAGCCGTTCGGAATCGGCAGAAAATTGTAGGTCCCCTCCGTTACACGCACCCAGGAATGGTTGAGAGTTGAAAGTCACTAGGTCCTGGTTCACTCCGAGATGTTGCACCACCAAATTTATTTTTTTATTTATTTCTAATTCGAATTACTGCCTTTTTTTGCTCAACAAATTTTTAAACATAACTTAAAACTGCACTAAAATTTTAAATTTTATAATGTTGCTTATTCGATTTATTTACTTTAAAACTGGTATTATGTACTGTCATAACTAACGCATTGAATTTTTTTTATTTATTTTTCAGGCTACTGATGAGATATCCGGTTCTGTAACATTCAGTGTACCCGAAAAGACTGTCACTACTTTTGCTTTTGATGATATTGAAGATGGAAGGGCGAGAGGAAAAAGACATTTATCGCGGTAAGTTGATGTAAGGAGATGTTTTTTTCTCAAATTATTAACACTGATTTCAACAACAAATAAATAATTTTTCGAACTTAACTTTGATTCCGGGTTCCGAAGTACTTGACTGTTGTCCGCCGTTGGATCTCAATGCACTTCGATCTAAAACTTTAAAAATGTTCAATAAATTTTATTCTTTGGGGTTAAAGTCGAATTAAAAATCTCATTTATGTCGCAAAATAACCACTGAAATTATACAACTGCTTATGCCCTAATTGCTAGTTGACACCTAAGCTTCCGAAATCACATTCACCCCGTTATTGAAGGTACCCCAGTTCACTCTATAAATTTTCGTCCCTTAATTAGATCACTGTAAGAAAATTAGTTGTGTAAACCTGTTGTGTATTTAATTTAATTTTAATTTAATTTCCCATAATTAAACCACAATTGTTATTGTTATCATTAAAACCAAGAGCAGAACGTGCAGTCTAATTGGACATTAAAAGTTGCTATATTTATTCTATTAGTTGTCAACTATCATTAGCGTTCTCTTTGTTTCGATTTGTTTATATTTACAAGAAATTACCCGATAGTGCCAGCGGTCATTAACTCGATCGAAAATAGCTTACTTCAATTGACCTATTTGGCACGGATATTGTTGTTTGCTTTTAATTAATCAAATCATCCCTTCTTACAATATCACCTACCTGCCTACTATAGTATACAAACAAAACATTAGTAAATTCTTGATATTAAAATTAAAATCAATTGAATTGATTTAAAGTCATTTCCGCTTATTTGAACAATTTCTTTTATTGACACATATAATGGGTTAATTGGAACATGAAGTTTATCACAGAAATTCTCGGCTAAAATACCGTAGTTGTACTAAAGGTCTCTCAACCTAAATCCGGGTTGGTAATTTAAAAATAATTACGATAAAAATAATTAAAAATAATCCTCCACATATCTCAATCAATAAAACTGTTTAATCAACTTAAATACTTCGTTTTGTTTGGTTTTGACATATTGAAATAAAGTTTAGCCCTTATTAGAAGTCGATTTAGTTTCCATTGAGTGATATATTAAATTGTGGAAACTTGCGATTATAGTTAAGCGGAGTCGACTGCTTGTTATTTTGAAATTCATTAAACGTTTCAGATAGTAATATATACGGATATAAACAAAAATATTTTAATCAAACTAGAACGTTAAGCTATTCAGAGCTAATGAGTATAAAACATAGGATAACAAAATTTAAAACTACTTGTATCATAATTTTGTGCAACAAGAGTTTCTCACTTAATTCTGACTCCATACTCATAAAATAATGAGTCGAAAGAATTTAAAATAAAAAGAAAAAACTTTCTCAACAAAATAATACAAACCACAATTTTTCATGCGGCTGTCTCATAAGTCATCTTTAGCTATACTAAGTTTTGTATAGAAGAAGCAAAGGGATATATATTGGTTTCTTAAAAATTTTTATTCAAAAAAAAAGCTTGAATAAAAAATATGTTGAATTTAACAATTTTAAATTCAAAAAAGTTATTATTTAGAATAGCACCTAACAAAAGCAAATGTTATTGGAGAAAAAAGGTTCATAACTATAAAATTAATTTTTGAAATGACTAGAACGTCGTTTAGAAGTTTGGAGCCAAAAACAGGATGTCATGTGATTTCTCACGAAAATATTAGTTTATAACGGGTGATTTTTTTGAGGTTAGGATTTTCATGCATTAGTATTTGACAGATCACGCCGGATTTCAGACATGGTGTCAAAGAGAAAGATGCTCAGTATGCTTTGACATTTTATCATGAATAGACTTACTAACGAGCAACGCTTGCAAATCATTGAATTTTATTACCAAAATCAGTGTTCGGTTCGAAATGTGTTTCGCGCTTTACGTCCGATTTATGGTCTACATAATCGACCAAGTGAGCAAACAATTAATGCGATTGTGACCAAGTTTCGCACTCAGTTTACTTTATTGGACATCAAACCAACCAGAAGCCGTTCAAGAACTGCCCATGCATCCCGAAAAATGCACTGTTTGGTGTGGTTTGTACGCTGGTGGAATCATTGGACCGTATTTTTTCAAAGATGCTGTTGGACGCAACGTTACGGTGAATGGCGATCGCTATCGTTCAATGCTAACAAACTTTTTGTTGCCAAAAATGGAAGAACTGAACTTGGTTGACATGTGGTTTCAACAAGATGGCGCTACATGCCACACAGCTCGCGATTCTATGGCCATTTTGAGGGAAAACTTCGGAGAACAATTCATCTCAAGGAATGGACCGGTAAGTTGGCCACCAAGATCATGCGATTTGACGCCTTTAGACTATTTTTTGTGGGGCTACGTCAAGTCTAAAGTCTACACAAATAAGCCAGCAACTATTCCAGCTTTGGAAGACAACATTTCCGAAGAAATTCGGGCTATTCCGGCCGAAATGCTCGAAAAAGTTATCCAAAATTGGACTTTCCGAATGGACCACCTAAGACGCAGCCGCGGTCAACATTTAAATGAAATTATCTTCAAAAAGTAAATGTCATGGACCAATCTAACGTTTCAAATAAAGAATCGATGAGATTTTGCAAATTTTATGCGTTTTTTTTTTTTTAAAAGTTCTCAAGCTCTTAAAAAATCACCCGTTACAAGCAAAAAATATAAATCGTTGTAGCGGTTTTTTTTCTAAATAAGCTTTTATATACAAAATTTTTAAAACATTTTTAGGAAAAAAATTTGGAACGCCAACTTAAAATTTTTAATACTGTACGAAATTAAGCCACAGGATATACGCCAGTTTTTTGTTTGGAAAAAACGCAAAAATTTTGTTCACACAAATTCTGGCCCTTTTCCCTTGGAAAACAGCCCAGACTTTTATGGCAATCTTTCCAGAATTTCAGGCATTTTTTCCAAAAAAATTTTGGCCTGTCTGGCGACTGAAAATAATATTGATTATTTTTTATTTTCAAAGAAGACACTTTAAATGTGATGAAGTAAAAAGAAACAAATAACAGGCATCCGGGGTGGCATGCCCAGCGGTCTGAAACGTCGCCCCCCCGCTTGTTGTGTGCAGTAGATCGCCACCCCGGGTGACAGTTATTTGTTTCTTTTCACTTCATCACAATTAAAGTGTCTTCTTTGAAAATAAAAAAACATTTTCTGGTCTTTTTTCCAAAATCTAATTTGGAAATTAGATCAGAATAAATTGATTTTCTTTTCTTTCTGGCTCTTTTTCCATACCTAGCTGGCCCAATACCTAACATTTCTGACGCTTTTTCCAATTTTAAGCAAACAACATTTTCTGGAAAACAATAAATTTCTTCTGGCGTAATTTCCGGAAGCCGTTTAAAAGCTTCATGCTCGTTAAATATGCTCTATAATAATTTGTTTAACAGCTTTCAGAACGCGTAAATGCATTTTGATTTTTTACCCTTTAAAATAGCTCTTTAACAGCAAAAGATTTTTTGAAGGTGTTCTTTAAGAGCTATAAGCATGTTTAAGAAAATGAAATGTTACAGAAAAAGAAAACTATAAAAAAAATCTATCATCCACTTAAAACAAATTATCTTAGAAGAGCGTTGTAGTATTTCGAAGTACAATATCAACATTTCTGATAAATATGATTTTCGAGCTAAAAATGTTTCATGGGGTCAGCTAATGAAAGCGATTTCATTAAAATCCGTTATACCAATAACGAGAAATTCAAAGTTCGCATAAATGGTTTTATGGTAGGTACCGTAAATTTTTTTTTATTGAAAGATCTATAAAAATTAGTCGAAAGAATAAAAGTTTTTCAAAATTCTAGGCGCCGTTTGTGAGAAAAATACGATTTTCGAAAACAATTTTTTAATATTTGTATGATAAATACAGTTATTTTTACATAAAATAAAATATTATTCTAACATCTTGTAGGTACTAACAAACTTTAAATTGTCAACTTTTTAAAAAAAATCGAGCTTGAGGCTTTTGAAAAATTGAATTGTGAAAAAAAATTGAACATTTTTTTTTTAAATAATAAACTATAGGTACTATTCAAACTTTTCGGCAGCCTTAACATAAAAGTAATGATCAAAATTGCAAAATCGGTTGTACAGCTTTCGAGAAAATTAAAAACAAAAAAAAAAAATGGTTCTAAAGGGGGTACCATTATCAATAATTTTCGGAAATATTTTTTAATAATTGCCTAGCTAAAAAAAGAATCTCTGTGCTTGAAAGTACGTCTGAATTGTTTGAAGGAAGGAATACAATTGGCTATTTCGCTAGAGTACTGTCTATTTTTATTTTTGTTTATTGCTGTTTGTTTTCCCACTTTTTGTCATTCCGCTTTTTATTATATCAGTTTTTGTTAATTCATCTATTGTTATAAAGCTTTTAAATTGTTTTATCTTGCGATGTTCAATAATTTTGCGCAAAAGCTAAATAACAAAAAGTGGACGAATAAAATCAAGTTGAACTCATTCATTTCGTACTTTCATTTCTTTTCTGAAGAACGAATCAAAAGACAATCAGATTAAAAAACTGAAATCAGTTTGTTGTAAGCAAAATGAAAATTCGAGAAATAAAATCGCCAGACGAACAAAATTAATTACGAATATTGCGTCTTTAGCTAGGTAGGCAGAAATGGCGATCACTGGCAGTCTAGCTCTGTGGCCCAAATAGCGCTGAAGTACGCCATTTTGATACCATAATTCGTGTATATGGGGAATTATGGACATTCTCACGGAGTCATCCAGATTGGATTAAGTTCAAAAATAAGAAAATATTTGATGTTTCTTATTGTGTGTTTCCTTTGCACAATCTTCTGGAATTTTGATCACTCACTCAACCGGAATATCCTCGAATATCCAGCTAAATTTCTGGGACTAACTGCCTGATGTTAAATACAAGTGGCTATTTCCACCCGATACATACCTTTATTTACATGAGAGAGCTAGTTCAGGATAGAATGGCGGTTCCTATATTCTACTACGTCAGCGATGAATGTTATTTCACCTATAATAAATAATAAGAAACATTGCGGCGGTGCTCGAGAGATTCAAATGTTTCTGTCATAGACCACCTTTCATTTTTAAACTCTTTTTTGGATTTTATCCAAATAGATTATTTGAGCACCTGCTTATTGAGCTTGTGAAGAATATAACCCTTAAAGATTAAAGCCAAATCAGAAGGGATCTTGCATCTTCGAAGGAAAGCCTATCACTTAGCAATATTTTTGGCAACGTCAAATATTTGATCGTTCCACACAAGATGATCTGTGATGCACATACCAAGAGCTGAGAGCGGTTCCGTTTCTTCAATGCAAGTGCCGCTCATGGATAGCGGCATTGGGTGGTTCCATTTTAACGGCATGAGTAAGCATTGAATTTTTGAAGCATCAAATGTTACGCTGTTTTTGGTGGCCCATCAAAATTTAATGACATTATCATACGCTACCGTTTTAAATCCACATCCGAAGAAGGGAAGTGCATCTGTAAGCGAATATAAGAAGCTGAGAGTACTATCGTCAGCGAAACAATTTAATAAAAAAGAGGCTGGGTGCGACCCACACTGATAACTTCCCATTTGTGGTCTTGAAAATTTTATATTTAGTTTCAACTAGAACTTTCTTCGTTTTTTTCGTTTCCTGAACAATTTTAGAAATGTCGCTTAGTATACATTCTTACGGGAAGGTATCGATGTTTAAAACAACATACTTTAGAAGGCACTATCGGTGTTCATTCCCAAGAAATTCGACTTGAAATACAATTTTAACTAGTTTTCACTAGAATTTTTAATAGTTTTTTTATTAAAAAAAAAAATATTAATTCAATATTTGTCAACATTTTACCAATTGTACAAATTATACTATGTATAAAATAAACTAAATTAGAAGTCAATATCACTACTACTTCTCGAGAAATTTGAGTCGAAAAACAATTTTTACCAATTTTCAATAGAATTTTATATAGTTTTTTATTTTTTGTAAAAAAACTGTAAACTGATTTTTTTTTGAAATTTTCACCAGTTGTCAAACACATTATTTTTCGTAAAATAAAATTATTTTGAGTTTCAAATTGTTTTCCGTTCTTAGAATATCTGGGTTATGAAATTTTTTTGTTCAGTTTTTTTTATTTAAAAAAATAACGGTATGTTCATTTTTTTCCAAATTCATACCAAATCTGTATGACCTTATAATGAGTACATTAAATTTTATTTGAAATCAATAGCATTATTTTTTCGTGAGATATTTGAAACTAACCAAAATTTTTACTTTTTTTTTTAAACCGTTATAGTGAAAAACTACTCATTGAATTTTAATAAACGCCCTTTCAGCCTCTTTCGAAGTTATTATCTTTTAAACTAAATTTATTTGAAGTCGATATCTTTACTCGTTCTTGAGATATCGACGACGAAAAATGGTACCAGAACGTACGGACGTACGAACGTACGAACGTACGAACGTACGAACGTACTTACACACACACACACAGACATCTCTCTAAAAATGATTGATATAGCCTCTAGGGACCTTGAAACGTCGAGAAATTTTCCAATTTGATTACAATAACTCCCTATGGGAAGTTAATTAAAAGCTTCAACCAAAAGATCATTGATGAATATCAGAAAGATAATCGGAGACAAGACGGAGCCCTGTGGCACACCAGCATTTATTTTATGAATTTGAGACTAAAAACCATCCAAAACAACTTCTATTGCGCGGTTCGAAAGGAAGTTTCTAATTCATCAATACCATGCTAGGATAAATTTCCTTGAGCATTTGCTTAAGTACGTGAAATAAAATTAAGTTTTCGGGAAATTTTAAAGAAATAGAATTTTCCCTTTTTCACCCACCCTTTTCGAATTTATTTGTCCGAATTTAGGCTAGTTTCTATGAAATGAAAAATGCAACAACAGAATAAGACTTTTTTAGACAGACATATGGTCCAAACAAACGGGATATCTTTTTGAAACAAACTCAAGTTCTATCTGCACTTTGTGCTGGACATAATCCTCATGAACCTAATATACGCTTAGAGCCCTGTATTTTTGTATTTTGTATGCTCATTGTTTTTTTTTACAGAATTGTACTGTAGTGCACATCATCTGACCAAATGAGAATTTCGTTGGAAACTATCCCTATAGATCTCGACCCGTATTATTGAACGTATTACATATCGGAAATATAGCTTTTATTGCTGCAAACGGCAAAGAACTTCTTTGGATTGAATTATTTTTCAGCGGCCACTGTTGAATAAACTTTAAATTTTCGTTCATAATTTAAATAGTACTGTTAGATAACTATATCAGGTTCACAGCTTAAAAATAATTAAAAGTTTCCATCAAACATAATGGACAGAGAAATTTCAATTCCACAGAGTGAAAATAGTGTAGGCCAGAGAACGGAATCATGGGGAACTCTTGGGCTAGTCCATCCATTGCCAAACTACTTATTACTTTTTCGGAAAACGGGAGCTTTTTAGATGTACAGTTTTAAATACAAAAAAGTATGTTATGCCAACCAAATAAACTTCAATTTCTTGATAAAAATCCGTTTTTAAAAATCATCGTGAACTTACTAATATTTTAATCAGACATTATTAGCAAGTTCTTAAGTTTTCTTAACGAAGTTTAAAGAAATTTCAGTCATTTTGAAAACTACAAACAAAAGATATATAGAAAATTGGAGAATGTTGAAAAGTACAATCTTGAAACTGAAGAAAATAAGGCTATTTTTAATGAACATATGGTCTACAATGTGAGCAACTTAATACGACGCTTATATATAGTAAATATTTGCATGATTAAGTATTTTATGTGTCATATCATAACGCACTGAAGATACAACATATTTTAAGAATGATCCAAAGAGCAAACAGAAATTTAATAAAAACCAATAAAAATATATAACTATCTTAACTACCCCAACTAAGCTATTACTTGCTTCTTACACTTGCACTGTACGCGCACCAGATATTTTCATTTCTCCTCATCACTTCAGAGTCTGTGAGTCTGAGCTCTGAGCTGAGTGGCGGCGCGCAATGAATTATTTTATCTGAATTCTGAACTTGCTATTTGCTATGTAGAGAGTATTTACAAAAGCCAGTTCCAGGGTTCGGACTTAGGTTTTAAATTTTCGAAGTAAAAACGGAAAAAAACTGAAGTAGATACACAATTTTCGAAGTAGTTTTAGGAAATTAAAAAAAAAATAAATTTTTTGAAACAAAATTCTTAACAAAAGTTCAAACTTCAGACTTCAATAGAAAAAAATTAAATATACATATAACAGTATACATAAAGACTTAAAAAAAATTAAATTATATAAACATAATGTATATAAATAAATTCAGGCTTCAGAATTGTTAAAAATAGTAATTAAATATGACTATTTTAAAATAAATTTTCCATCAACAAATTTGTATTTTTGTATGTATGAAAGGTGGCTCATAAATATCTTTAGGTTTTGTAAGTGTAATCTGTAAGTAGATAATCTTGTTTTTTACAAAATTCATTTCTTAAAGTTTTCTTCCAGCTGCGGCGCTACTGTGCGGCAAAACAGCTAAATTCAGAATGTACTCCGGTAAATTTTTGAAAACAAATTTTTTCATTATATATTTTGTATTCATTATAGAATACCAAAATTTAGGCAAATCACTTTATTCTATTTTACTAATACCGTAAATGCGGAATGACCTCCATTCATCATTTAAAATTTCGATAGAGTATTTGTGAAAAGGAAATGCCACAACTAGTTTTAAAGTAGATACGCCTTGAATTATGTAATACAAAGTGCCCATCGCTGTCTTTAAATGTGTTGCAGAATTTTTTCAAAGAGAAGTAGATCTTAAAAAAGAGAAGTAGAGAAGTAGATTAATTTTTTTTCTCAAAATCGAAGTAGATCTACTTCGATCGAAGTAAAGTCCGAACCCTGGCCAGTTCCCGTATAGCTTGACTAACTTCACACATTTCTTTTCTCTCAAACGCTAAATAGTATCTCAAGAGAACCGAATCTGATAAGACCGTATCTAAGTTAGTGTATCCCGTTCGGTTGAATTTAAATCTGAGTAGATTTCTGTTTCTCATTTAATGGTAATTATAATTTGTTTTATCACTTGAATAAGAAAATTAAGTTCAAAAACGCAGCAGGGTCATTTTCAAAGTTGCGGTACTTATAATTTAAATACATCCAGTGTGTCGTTATTAAAAATTTTACTTTTGTTCCTCGAGAAACCTAGAGCTGAAGTAATCCGAATCTTGTATCTTTGAGATGCTCTGAAAAAGATTAGATTATCTCATTATGTAGATAAAAAGTGTATCAGCTTTCGAACACCACATGATATTTAAATTACCAACCGCAAGTTTTGTTACTTAGACCGGAATTGAAAAATATATTTTATAGTTAAAACTCACATTAAGATACTTATGATCAGAGAACGAACAGCAGTTATGGAGATTTGATATGCTTACTTAAGTGTTTTAAACGAAAAACATTGTTAAATCAACAATAAACATTAAGCTTATCAATCACTTGATAAATTTTTAAGACCGATAAGAAAATTACTTGTATCTATCTAAATGATGCAGCTGAGTTGGGTATGATACTTTTTTAATCTCACGTTATCGCATATCGCATTGGATTGCATTTCAATGATTTGAGTAATGAAATAAAAGATGCTGTCATGCTTGCACTTTACCAGGTGCATTTTTAGTTCTGAGTGCATAGTGCACTTAGAACGCTATTTTTACAATTGAAATACATATGCACATAAGACAAAGTGGAGACTCGAATTAAGATATTTTTTATTAATATGATGCTATCAAAATATCCCTCATAATCCAAATGGCACTTTGAGATCCGACAAAAAAGCATTCGCATGGCATTCTTCATTCGAATTTCTTTCGCAAATTGAAACATTTATTTCGTTTTGTAGTGTCGTTGATTTTACGTGGATATTCAGAATTTTACATTGGATTTCTTGTGCATTTTCATTACGCTGATTATGTACATTCAGTTAATTATTATTTGAAAAATGTTTAACAAAACTTGGTTGGTAAGTAAGGCAAAACATAGTTCAATATTGGTAAAGTCTAAAAAGAAAATTTGGCTCATTTCCCGTTCTACTGCTCCGTTACCCATCCCATTTGATTAACTTTATTTTGTAAGTTGATTTATTTCAATTGCTATTGATCGGAAGAACAAACATTTACTGTCATACCTTCTGGGAAAATAGAAGTCTGAAATGATTTCAAACATCAAAATCTTCATGATTTGAGCTGAATGATTTTTCAAATTAGCAAACATTTTTGAAAGATCTTTTCATCTTCTTTAAAATTAATTTTAAATATATGTCTTTTGTTCTCTGAGTAATCCTAAGTTAGATGTTAGACTTCACCTTAATTTGAATGAATGAATGTGTACCCACCTAAATCTGAAGTAGCTTGTTCATCTTACAATTCTTCCTCCAAATCTATTGCTCTTAGAAATTTTAGTAGTTTGGACACCTTCTGAGAGGATAGGATAGGCTCACTTCTATTTGTCTCAGACAGTTTTTTCTTGGGTGCATGAGTGGACAACATTTTCCTACTATGTGGTCTAGTTTTTCATCATACATGTTCCAGAATCTGCATGTGGCACTTCTTACTACACCGAGTAAACCTAGGTGTGTTCTAAGTTTGGAGTGTCCAGTGAGGATATCTGTTATTATTCTTAGGTTGTTCTTACTTAAGCTGATGCGGTTGGTAAAACATTCTTGGTTGTAATTGCTCGGTAATAGTTTATTGGCCTTAGCCTTAGTAGTTCTTTCCAGTCTTCTGATCTTCTTGATTCCTCTTCTTGTTTGATTTTGTTTTTTATTACGTTTTCTCTTATTCCACAATTGAGTTCAGATCCTATTAAAGTTGTTGATACGCTTTTTTTGCTAAGGATACTGACTCCTAGTTTAATGAACACCCACGTGACCAGGTGCACAATAAAAATTGACCCTGATCTCTTTGCAAAGTTCGTTTGGCAATGTTCTGGTTACGATAGTTTCTTTCGAGATTACGATCCTCGCATTTCCATATGGCATGTACCTCCGCTTGGAAAATAGTAGTGTACCGCCCCATCGGTATTAATTTTTCTATGGTTTTCTTAGCTGTTAATAAATCGGTTGATGCCCTGTTAGTCTATTGCAAATCATTAGGGCTTTTGTGGCTTTCCCGACTAAAGTTTATAAGGAGTGAACTATTTAGTGTAATCCCTAAATATTTTCCCTCCCTCTGCGTTTCAATTACTTCACCGGCTAACTGGATATCTATATCTATACTATTTTATAAAACCGAAACCATTTCAAAGTTTGGCTAGAATGATCTCAGAAAGTAGTCAACCGATTTATTTGAAATAAATTTTATTATTTTCTATGTTGTTATAAGAGTGTTTCTGGCTTTAATTTTTTTTCATTAATTATTTATCAAACTTAAATATTATTAATTTTACATTTTTTGTCCATTTTTTTTTCATTAGTTGACTTAGACAACCAATTTATCTTAAAGCCTATATAATAATCGACAAAGATTAGCATTGCTTCATAAAGTCAATATTGTTGCGCAAATTTTAAGCCCAAAATCACTTCTTAGTTACACATAAAACCTGAGAAATAAATAAAAAAAAATTATAAAATTATAAAATTATAAACTTTTTGTATTTATTTTATCCAGGAATTAGATTTCATCACAATCGGCAGGTCATTATCATTCCAACATTTTTTTCTTTTCTTTCCATGCTCTCTCTCTCTCTCTCTCTCTCTCTCTCTCTCTCTCTCTCTCTCTTAATATCTGTTCCATTCAATAGTTACGTTTTTTCTCTTACCTACCTACCTACCTACCTACCATCATATTCATTTTTTCTGTATTGTAAAGTTCATCTAACTAACCTACACACACCCATTGTTTTTACTTGCGATATAGGTACAATAGGGCAAGTTCTGTATTTGGAAAAAAAATCGAAATCGAGATTTTGATCAAAATTGACATTACGATGATAGCGAAGAAGAAAAAAGTGGGTCCGGCAATTCCGTCTGTCTGCCTGTATGTCTGCATATCTATATGTCTGTATGTCTGTACCTTGATCTAGAGCATAAGCCACTGGACCTTTTTTCTTCAAACTCGGAACTTAATGGACTTCGGTAATTCCCTAGAGGGGAAATTGAATTTTTTGTTTAGCTCTAAGACTAACGGTACTCCCCATACACCGGTAATATATAATCTTATTTATCTAAAAAACGGCTGTAACGATTTTGATGAAAAAAATTAGGTGTGATATTATGGACATGGACTACATCTTGGCAAAAAAGAATTTGGGGAAAATGATATTAACGGTACCTGTCATAGAACGTTTTTTTTTATTTTCGAATTTCTCATCAATGGCTCTAAGGATTTTAACCAAAATTTTTATGCAGAAGCTCCTATGCATTCGAAAAAATATAATCTATAATTTTTTTCGAAAAAATAAGTTTTTGGATTTAAAAAAAAAAATAATTTTTTTTTTTAAATTCTAGATCTTGAAAACTGATTCACAAATAAATTTTTAAATTACGTTATAAGATATATTTTATTGATTACAAACGATTTGCATATCAATTTTTTTTTATAAAAAATTTAAGAAAATTTAGCACACAAAAAACATGTTTCAGTGTGTCTGTCTGTATGTCCGTACCTCTCCCTACACTCCTACAGCATAAGCTCCTAGACCTACATATGTTCTTCAATCCCGGTAGTTGAGGGTCTTCGGTGATTCTCTAGAGGGCAAATTTTTAGCTCCAAATCAAAATCCAATGCAAAATCTTATTTATGTATCTGAAAAAAGGCTCTAACGATTTTGATAAGAAAAATCATGTGTGATATTATGGACATGGACTACATTTTTGTGAAAAAAAAATTTGGGGCAAAATGTTATTAATGGTACCTGTCATAGAACCGTTTTTTTTTTTGATTTTCGACTTTGTCATTAAAGACTCTAACGATTTTAACCAAAAATTTTCACTAGCAGCCCCCTAAAGTTTAAAATGATATTGGATATAAAAATATTCGAAAAAAAAAAAATATTTTTTTTTGTTTTTTGAAAAAAAAAATTCTAATTTATTTTTTGATCAATTATGTATGTACTTGAAAACGTGTGAAGGATTATTTTTTGAAATTATTTCCTAAAATCTATATTACTTAAAATTGGCATCCCAAATTTTGTTCTTGAAAAATTTTAAAGAAATTAATTATATAAAAAATTACTTTAATAAAACGATTTTTAAATTTTATTTGCGTAAATTCATAATTTTCCGGAAATCAGGCAATTCCATGCATTTGAATATTTTTATCTCATTAAATCCATGTTTTATATTTATAAAATGTATTTTAAATTCCAAAGTACTTTTACATACATAAGAGCAAGTTCGTGCGATCCAGTCGTGCATTTTATTTAACATTTATTTTTAGATAAATTATTTTGTTTGGATTCTATTTTGGATCAAAAAACTTTTAACTGTCAAGTTTTAAGAAAATCGAGCATGGGGTTTTCGAAATATTAAGTGTTGAAGAAACAATTTTGAATTTTTCTTATATCAGAAAACATTTTTTTTGAAAATTTGAATACAGAACATTAGCCAAAGTTTTATGGAGCTTAAGCATACAAGAAATGATCAAAATCGGTTGTAACGTTTTGTATGCCATAAAGGGCTTAATCTGCTAAGATACTGATTCGTATTATCGAGACCTAATTGTCATACCTTCTGGAATTATTTATTTTATATAATTATGGATGGTATTGTTGTAAAAAGTATCAGTAATGAAATGTAGAGTTAAGTTTGACAGTTCCGCTACAGAATTGCAAAATAATTATTTGGGAACAAATATTGGAGAAAATTTGAAAGATTTTCGCCATAATCAAGACCGCTTTGGAGGTATGTAGATTAATATTGCTGGTCGGCAATTTTCGCCAAAAGATGACCAGTCACTCCAAGATCACCAGATACTAATGAAAGAAACGTTTGCTTGATGTCATCGAGTATTGGAAGATCCATACAAACCAAACCTACTACCAACGAATATAGGAACCACTTTTCAAACGACGAATTGCCGGAAGTGTCTTTCAAAGACATTTTAAGACATTGACAATGGACAAATTCCGGTTGATACTTCTACTGACATTTCGCTTTCACATAATTTTTCCGAATTCACGACGTAGAAAGAAGTATTGATATCGAAAGAGTTCCCGAATATTGGTGTAACTGACAGAAACCATGTTTGATTAGACAAACAAGTTATTTTAGCAACGATAAGAAATTTATGATAAGTAGTTTATGAACAACGTGATTGATGCACCGGAAAACGATAATCATGGAATCATGTTCTGATTCCAGGAATACCACTGTTTCCAACTGACTTGCCGTTTCAATTTAACAATGTCCAGTTTCCATTTTGGCTAGCATTCGCAATGACGATAAATATACCGCAAGCACATGGCACAATAGTTGGAAGTGTGTGGCCAACAGCTAGTTTTTTATAATATTTCTTTTTCGCAATTTTAATTAATGAAGTTTTGCCCTTCAAGATTTTGGATTTTCGCGCTTTTATGCTTTCTCGATTTTGGGTTTTCTCAATTTTCGAATTCAATTTTTAATTATATTTCACGGCAAAGTTAACTAAATTTTATATTTTCTTCGATTTTACTTTTTTAATTTGGAATTTTGTAGCTAACGAAAAATAACAATTTATTAAGCTTAATTACTCAAAAACGGCTTGTCTGACGAAAATTTTCAAATAGACCTTTTTTGTAGGGAATTTAATTTTATATAAAAGTAAGTCAAAATGAATTTTTTTTACTTTAATGTTTTGTCAGTTCTGACGCAAAACATGAAATTATGACTAAAAATCAAAATTAGCGATGATAGCCCTCTTAAAATTGATATTAAGGGCTCAAACTTTTACGAAAATTTTTTTTTGTCATTCTGAATGATATTCTCGATATATCTTTCAAAAAAAAAATAGTCAATTTTTTTGGCCCAGTCTAATACATATAATGATATACATATTCTTATATAACGATGGTTAGTTATATAACGACGTATTTTGTAACATTTTGTAACATATTTCAACACTGTTAAAAGTTGCAAATTACTTTAACATAAGATGTCAATTAAATTTTGCTGTAGTATTTTTTATCAATTCGCAGCAGGTGTTATATTTAATTAAATATAAAAACAGCAAATATGTTGTTATCCCAACGATAACCTGTTCTTAAATAAATAACAAACACATTGTTGGGTCATTGAGTGAGACTATTTCTATGAAGTTCATTGCTTTAGGAAAAAAATATCGGGGCTCATGTAAACATCACGTGTTTGATATTAGCTAAAGATCGTATTTTATTTAATTAGTTATATCTACCTATTAAGCAGATTTTAATTGACGGTAGTTTTTTATTATAAAAATTCACCGCACGATGTTACTTACATTTGTTTTTCTTTTGAAATTTAAAGTTTAATTCAAAGCAAAGCAGGTTAGGGTACACTCAGACCATGAGTTGATCCATTGTGATACCACATTGAATTTTGAAGACTTTTTCCACAAATCGTTCAACCGATTGAAGCTCCTTTGAAAGGAGTTGCCTATATTTTTATATTTGCCATATCACTAAGATCATTGTAAAAGAAATCTCCCAGAGGGAGTCTTCGTCTTTGGGATAAAGCAGGACTTGGACAAAGAAGGTGATAAATCGATTCCTCCCATGCACATCCAGCCTGACCGTTGGACCTTGCTAAGTATTAAACAATTAGTGGTTTTATCTAGAACTCTCCTACATATTACCATGCCGTATATTAGAATCAGACTGATTTCCAACGTGAATAGCTAGTAGAGTCATGCGGTATCAGGATACTTAAATATCTGATACGGCGAAAACAATTTCATAGGTATAGGCAATCACACTGTAACTCTCAAAAACTCATTTGATACCAAGTTCGAAAGAATGAGAATACGAATGCGTGAAGTTAGCCTTAATTAAGCTTTAAAGATGATGCTAAAATCATTACCCAGTCAGCGATCACACCTCGTTGTCTATTTTCGCTATAATTTGTCAATAAAGTTTGCCTTTAGTGTCTGAAAACTATATGTAAATAAAATGGAAAAATTAATAAAATAAGGCGCGAGATAAGTGCGGTGAATTAAAATGTGTAGCTTGCTGCAATGGGCGCGTTCAGTTTTGTATCCAAAGCATTTTTTCGATAGATTTAGATTGTTGTAATTTCTTTTGAAAACTCAAGTCATGACAGCTGATACAAAAAGATCAACATATCTTGGAAGACGATGACTTTTAAGCCATGCAACTTAACCCGATGATCTTTAAGCCCGGTTGGTGAGAAACTTATAATGGTGACGGTGGTAGGTGAAATTTCTGGGATTGGTTAACTTGCAGTGCAATTGCTGTCTCCCTCTCTCGTCTCTGTGGTTATTTTTTATTGTTTTAATATGTTTCATTTTCAATATGGTATTCGCTCAGTGAACTTCACTAAATTAAGTGTAGTGAGGAACAAAGTTAACATTTATTGAAAATTGCAGCTTTTAAAAAGCTCATGAAACCGAAAAATAAACAGAGATTAAAAATCGCTTTCATGTAGAAGAATTCACAGCCTACGAACATATCCTACTTAAACCTGGAAGCAGGCAATGATATGTGCTGCATTGCCATCAAAGCTGAACTCGTTTAGGATTTGGTGGGTTCACCAATTGATTAATTCAAAATATGAAGTCAACATTTTTGATTAATAAAGTACTTACAAATTGACACAAGAGTGTTATAACTGACAATAGATAAATCAGTGCGTGAGTAGTTGGTTGTTTGATTTGAAGAATCAAAGGTTATTTTGACACTGACAGCTGTTTGCTCGAAATCTTGACAGAAAGTCAGAAGTCCTCCGCGGATCGAAATGATTCTCTCTACACTTGAATAATTTTGGGAAATATTGAAAACTTATTTCCAAAGGGAGTTTTGTGAAGCCCAACCAAACAGTGTGTTTTTTTTGAAAATAAGGTTTTGCCGAAATGGTGAACACACCGCGCCTGCTGTACACAAGTTTGTGCAAAAAGTTCGTGAGACTGGTATGCTAGTGGACAACACTCATGGAAGCCGACAGTGTGAGACTCAATTCACGAACATCAACTCGCCATCGATCGCAACAGCAGAGCACTACGCTGAGGAGAATTCTGCACAAAGATCTTGGATTATTCGTTTAAAAGTTCCAATTCACTTAGCAATTGAAGGCGCACGACTATCCGTTTGAACGACGCACGTAGTGTTCCATAATCAATGGGAATGTTTGTCCCCAATTGTATTTGAATCACCCTTTATAAATAATAAATAAATATAAACATATTTAAAAGGTTTTCGGTATTTCAAAAACTAAATGGAAATTCTAGCAGAAGCCAAATGATAAAGTGAAAATGACTACTCGAAAATTTCATCATCATCAGCATCGGCTCGACAACCGGGTTCCGGTCCTGGCCTCTTTCATCAAGTCTCTCCACCTATCCCGGTCTCTAGCCGACGCCATCCAGTTGCGCACCCCAAGGCTTCGGGCGTCCTGGTCTACGCTATCACTTCAGCGCAAGCATGGTCTACCACGCTGTCGTCTACCATAGAATGTACCACAAAGAACTTTCCGAGCAGGTTCCTCTTCGCTCATGCGATATCTGCTTCTAGCTAGATTGCGTACAGTTCATGATTGTACCGTCTCCCTCTTGTTGCCGTGCCAGAGTCACGGATTGCTTTCTCTAACGCCAGGTTGAAGAGGAGGCAGACCAAACCGTCCCCTTGTCAGAGTCCATTAAAGATGTTGATTGGTCTAGATAGCAATCCGGCTATTTTTCTTGGCTTGTTACGTTGGTCATGGTCAACCTACATAGTCGTGTCAATTTATTTGGGATGCCGAATTCTCTCATGGCTTTGTAAAGTTCTATACCCTGGCTATGCTATCATAGGCGGCCTTAAAGTTTATAAACAGATGGTATGTTGGGATGTTAAATTCTGATCTGATCAGTTGTTGATTTGCCTGGAATGAAACCACACTGATATTGTCCGATGACGGTTTTAGCATATGGGGTTATCCGGTCTTGTAGGATAGAGGAGAGTATCTTATAGGCGGTACTCAAGAACGTGATACCTTTATAATTGCTGCACGTTGTGACATCTCCTTTCTTATGTATGGGGCATATTAAACCTTTTCGCCAGTGTTCTGGCATTTCTTCCTGCTCCCATACGTGTATTATAATATCATGAATTTCTTGACGTAAGGCTGGCCCACCGTGATGGAATAATTCGGCTGGTATGCCATCGGCTCCCGGGGCTTTGTTCTGTTTAAGCCGGCCTATAGCCTTCTCAACCTCTTCTATGCTTGGTGGCGGCAACATTGGGTATTCTTCTTGAAGTAGTGGAGCCTCCACTTCTGCAGTGAGCTGACCATTTAGCAATTCATTAAAGTACACTTCCCATCGCTCCAGTATGCTTTCAGGATCGGTGATCAGATTTCCCTCTCCGTCCTTGCAGTATGTGCAGCGTGGTGTGTACTGCGTCATGTTTCGGACGGATTGGTAGAACTTCCGCGCCTGGTGCGGACCTCGCTCTCGGCTGTTTTCTATTTCACAGATTAGGTTCTTCTCCCAGGCTGATTTCTTTTGTCTGTGAAGCCGTTTTTCTGTTCTTCTGAGCTCTTTATATTCCTCTTCGCGTGCCCGCGTTCTATGAGATTGTTGCATTGCTCGGTACGCAACATTCTTACGTTCAGTCGCTAGCTTGCATTCATCATCAAACCAGTCGTTCCGATTTTTACGACTGCTGCCTAAGATGGAGTTGGCATACTGGCTCCAGGACTTACTCTCCCTAAGTCAGGTGTTTCTAGGGCGAGTCCTAACGCATTACCAAAGGTGTTACTGGTGTTTTCATTGCGCAGGGCAGCCGTGTTGATTCGAACCTGATCGGCGGATGCAATGCGTCTTCGCAAGGCAATCCGCCCTCGGAAAACCATACCAACAAGATAGTGATCCGAGTCGATATTGGCACCTCGGTACGTTCGTACCGTCATCAAGTTCGAGTAGTGGCGACGGTCTATCAACACGTGGTCTATTTGGTTACGAGTGACTCCATCAGGTGATACCCAGGTGGCTTTGTAGATATCTTTACGCGGGAACCTGGTTATGAACTTAATATTATTTATTTGAACTCTAAATTATGAACCATATATTTTACGGAACCTAAAACATAAAATGCAGCATATATGGTCAGTTATATAGAGTCCATTAAATAATGCTTCATTTCGCTCAAATATTAAAATCGTTTCTTAATTTGATTGTTGGTAAGGCCCATTATGTATGTATGTTTAATCTTATTTAGTAATATTTTTTTTTATTTTATTTTATTTCATTTCATATTTCTTATCTTTTTTTTTCAGAGATAATTTCCGAAGTAAACGAAGAGGATCTATCGCACCATTACCCTCCTTGAGACTCAACAACAAAGAAATGTTGGCCGGTGAATTTGACACGCAAAGTGTCATGAGCAATCAAGCTTCAATCACAAGCATTAATTCCATTGCTAGTCTGCTAAGAGAAAAGATGCAGGTAAGTGAATTCGAAAATTGTTTTTTCTTATCTACAAAAATTCTCACAGCAGTTTGTTTATTTATAAGATCTGAACATCAACGATTTAAAGAGAATCCAATACGATTTAGATCATTTTATACTTATTCAAACGTGTGATAAATCAAAAACTACATTTTTCTTGGATTTCTGCAATTGTATTGTAACGTACGGAACGCATTTGTTGTTTTAAACTTACACGAGATTTGTATTATTCCGGCAAAAATACAAAACAAAATGATAGAAAATTAATTAAATTGATGTTATAAGATTAGTCGCCACGACTTGCAATCTGATTGTTGGCTGCAGGAAAATTGCATTAGCGTTCCACATACAATCCACACTGCTACAAATGAATTGATCATTCACAAAAATCAAAATCATTCTTCTTTTTTTATTTGTTTTAAACATCATTCGCGACGAATAAAAAGAATGATTTGTGAACGAAATGCACTAATGTTCGTTCATTTGTAGTTCGCTCTCATGTGAATAGTGAATAGTCCTATAAAGATTCAGTTATATTTATGCGAGATGAAAGATTTATGATGAACTTACTTACTTACTACTTACTTAGGTCCTCAGACATTTTATGTCCGTGGGGGACACCTAGTGGGGCATAGGGCGTCCACAACGCCAGCTCGCCATCGTGTTCGGTTCCTAGATATGAGTCGCAACTCCCTCCAACTCTTGCCTAGTTTACTGACTCCTCCTCGACTGTCCTTCTCCATGAGCTTTTCGGTCGTCCAGCTCTTCTTCCTTCTTGAGTGATCGGATTCCACTGCATTGCATGAGCCGCAATACAGTTGTCGCCTTTTCGAAGCGTGTGTCCGATCCACTGCCACTTTCGGCGTCGTATAATAGAGTCAATAGGTTCCTGACCTATTTTCCTAAGGAGCTCTTCGTTTGATATACGATTGGGCCAGAAACTCCTAAGGATGTTTCGTAGACATCTATTAATGAACGTTTGCAGCTTCTTAGTGACACCTACTGTTACTTTCCAAGTGCTGCAACCGTAAAGTAACACGGATTCGACGTTGGATCGAAACAGCCGTAGCTTGGTTCTTAAGCTAAGAGAGTTATTCCTCCATATATTTCGAAGCATACCGAAAGCAGCCTTTGCCTTCCCGATTCGACTGCTGATGTCCTGTTCGGTACCACCCTCGGTAGAGATGATACTTCCAAGGTATTGGAAGCTCTGTACTTTCTCTACCGGTTGTTGAGAAATATTTATGAGAGAAGATGACGTGGTTCCTAGGCTGATCATCTTTGTTTTGCCGGAGTTGATTTTCAGCCCTACGATTTCTGCTTCTCTCTCCACCCCTGTTGTCATTTGGTGGAGATCCATGATCCTATGAGAGAGCAAGCATATGTACGTCGTCCGCATAGTCAAGATGTTTCAGGTGAGACGTCAGAGTCCATCGAATTCCTCCGTTTCCCGTCAAGGCCGCTCGCAGGACATCGCTTATCACCAACAGAAACAATATTGGTGACAGAATGCAGCCCTGTCTGACTCCACTTTGGACTTCAAACTCTTCTGACAGCCTCCCTTCGTGCAAAACGTGACATTTGGATCCATCATAAGTTGCCTTAATAATAGCTATTAATTTATCCGGGATACCCCTCCTGCGTAAAGCATGCCAAATAAATTCTCTATTTACGCTATCGAAAGCCTTCTCAAAGTCGATGAATAGCAGGTGGAGTGGTGATCGATATTCGACGCACTGCTCAATTATGATCCTTAAAGTATTGATATGATCAATGCATGAGGATCCAGTGCGGAAACCTGCTTGTTCGGCATCGAGTGTGGCTTCTAGATGTTCCCTGATGCGTTCCAGTACTATTTTCGCTAATATTTTTGATGAACTTGATCTAAAATAACTTTTTTTATTTCAGGCTGTTCCACAGATGATCCGCAAGAAGAAAAACGAAACAAAAGACTATAATCTTAAGATGTTTGTTGTGTCCCTTTTCTTTATTATAGTTTTTCTGGTAAGTCAAAATGAACGAAAAAAAAACTCATTATTGTCTTATAGTCTTTTTAACCATGTACATTTTTTTAATAGATTGGTTATGCCTACGTGATGTATCATCGCAAAGTACTCACACGTTCCTATTTTGCGAAAGCAAAATTTGTTGCGACTGAACGAGTTTTGCGCATCTTAAACATGGACAACGAAGAAATGATCTCAGCCAAACTTGGGGTAACTCTTGGAACCGAAACAATCCCGTTTCCCTGTCTTGAAGATAAAATGCTTAACGATGGAAGTATTTGTCTGGAATGGAATAATCTCGCAAGACTCTACATGAGCTATGAAGATAAAAATCAATTTCGATGTTATTCGGTGCACTGGCAAGCTCTGGGTGCTGGAGTTTTCCCTACAGATTGTTACGAGTTGGCTCCGGACAACGGACTGTGGTTTGGCGGTGGACCAGTGAGAGATGTCGACTGGACGCTGAGTAGAACAAATTTTCCATTTGCGCCATTTATAACTGGCGACATGAAGGTTCATCAATTTGGGAATACCTTGAAGCGTTATTTCATTAACTCACTGGGAATCAGTCTTCAAATCAACGACTCAAACCCGCTTTATATCTCGGCTAACCAATCGGAAAACACATTTTGCCTTCGGGCCATGAATGACGAGTATGCCTATGTAAACCGATTGACCCAGTATCCAGAGTTACAGTATAAAGTGTGTGCCGCTGATGATATGCGAAGTTTACACATGCTCCGTACGCAGCAGAGTCTTTGGGAGAGTCTTAAAGAGCAGGACATCAAAACTCTCCATTCGATCATTGAAGAACCAATCTATAAGATTCCCTTCGATAACGAAACATCCTCAATTAATGAGACCAGTATTTACAATTATTCTGAAGAAGTGATTGCAACGGGTTTTATGAAACTGGGACATATTTTGGTCAATGAGTTTTGGCAGGAGAATGTTGGAGACTTTACCGTGGATAAAAGTCGTTTCCCAACGTTAAAGGACACAATCGAGGTTCTGCATCGACGGGGGTTTAAGATTGTTCTAACGGTGCAGCCTTTCATCAGTACTGACAGTCCAACGTTCAAAGAGGCTGTCCATAAGAAACTTCTCATCTACGAGCGTCATTCGGAGAGAAGTATACCCGCCTTAACTAGATACAAGAGTTCTTCTAGCGCCGGAGTGGTGGACATAACCAATAATGCATCGATACCATGGCTATTAGAAAAACTGCAGGCAGTTGTTAAAGAATATCAAGTCGATAGCTTTTATTTGGATTTGGGTACTGGCTATAATTTGCCTCACTACTACCAGTGTAGGGAAACCCTTAGAAACCCTGATATGTATGCTAAATTATTCACATCAAGTTTCGAGGGCATTGGTTTCATGGGTGTTTCGACGGCAACAGTTGTACCAAAGCCGCCAGCATTTCTCAGCGCACCACCAGTGAATTCTTCGTGGACGGGACTTAAAGAAATTCTTTCGACAGTCCTTAGTTATGGAGTCATTGGTTATCCCTTTATTTTGCCTGGAGCAATTGGAGGTGATTATTATCTCAATAAGTCCCTGTCGAAAATGGCTTCGTTCTATTCATTGCGACAGGCTGATTTGCCTAATCTGGAGCTCTTCCTTAGATGGCTTCAACTTATTACATTCCTACCTTCAATGCAATTTAGTCATTTGCCGTCCGAATATAAAAGTGACTATGTCACCGATGTTGCCAAGGAACTTACAAATGTACGGCACAAGACTGTCATTCCATTGCTGAAGAAGTGTCTATCGGATTCTTTGAATGAGGGCTTGCCACTGGTAAGGCCATTGTGGATGTTAGATCCTAATGATCCTGCATGTTTGAGTGTTGATGATGAATTCTCAATTGGAGAGGAATTAATTGTGGCACCGGTGCTGGAAGAGGGTGTTTATGTTAGAGAAGGTAAGTTATTTTATTTATGATAACTGTCGTTTTTTTTAGTCGCTTACTCACTAAGAGTCTTTCTGAAGGACCTTAAAACCTGCCATACAACTTTTTAAAACCTTAAAAGAAAAGGTGAATTTTCGTCTTGTCACTTTCACGGCTTGTCTGAAAGCTGTCAAACATTTAACAATCTATTTCTGGGCCAACTGGGCTACATTGCATTGATTTCGAAAGGCGCGCTGGGTTGCGATCATAGAATATCTGCTTGAAAAGTAAAGCACGACGACAAACACGCCACAGCTTTAGATATATCGTGCCATTTTCGTGTTATATGAAAAGAAGTAAAAGTTCTTCTACTTAAATATCAAACATATAATTCAATTGCTTCACAGCTTGTAGTAATACAAAATTAAAAAAAAAACCTCACAGACATCTCTGACAATGAAATGACAATAGCCAGCATTGCTCAATTATCAGTTCACACGGTTAGATAATTTACTTTTCACTTTTTTCCAAGCGATTTAATATTTTTTTTGTATGTGGCAGTGGTGATTGCAATAATGGGCCTTCGTTTTCCATTTTTGTTTTACTTTCTTTACATAAGCCTAGTACGCAGATCGCGCTAAATTTTATCTCCCACATTTTTCTCCAGACATCAGCTAAAATCCAAGCTAAAATTTGACATAAGAACTTTGTGGAGAATATGTCACAGAAAACAGCTGCTAAATGAAATTTTTTCAAAGATTTAAAAGAATTTGGT
This sequence comes from Philhelius festivus, assembly GCA_963931855.1. Lineage (NCBI taxonomy): Eukaryota > Metazoa > Arthropoda > Insecta > Diptera > Syrphidae > Philhelius > Philhelius festivus. The sequence continues at coordinate 80,567,241 of OZ007556.1, read as the reverse complement.
TTAAAGTACGATTTTTGAAGAATTATGAATGAGAATTATGAATTATGAGTGATTTTTGCTGTGGAAAATCTTGTAAGACTTCCGTTACCAAATATTATTCAAATATTATTCCATTTCAAATTGAAATTGAAATTTAGCTCGAGAATAAATGTACCAGACAATTATTTCGTGCGCTAAATTTTGACAGATAAGTTACGTACAGTTCGAAGAGAAATTTTGATTTTTCAGCTGGAGCAGCGTACCCCTCGGCTAACAGGTTTGACATAATTTTAGCTTGGCTAAATTTTGGAGAGAATTTTATATGGGAGATAAAATTTAGCGCGATCTGCGTACTAGGCTATATTATCAAAAAAACACGAAATGTATTTAAGAGTCCCATGACCAATGAAGAAACTGTCACAATTGCCATTAAAACCGACATCTGAGAAAATTGGAATGTTTTTTATTGACAGATATGAAAATATTGTAAGATTTTACAACTGTGTAGACTTATCTTTTCGCTATTCTTGATATTCTCCAAAAACAGTTAAGAATGTTTATGCCACAATGCCACAAAGAAGTTTCCATGTTAAGAAAGCAAGATAATGACACATAGGCAAAGCCGAAAACGGAAGATTACGCGACCAATATCCTTCACATCCATTGTGGCTCGTGACGTGTGTGCGGTTTCACCGTTTTGCTCTTGCTTGTCTGTTTGTACGCTGCAGCTGTCTTGTTCACAAATGTCAAATATGATTGACTTACGACGCCATTTGTAAAAATTATAACATGTTCCAATAGGTTGATTAATTTTGCTCAACCTTGTATGTACTCGTACTGACATCGTACGTGATATATGTATAGTTAAAAAAATGCTTTAATTTTGAAGCCTAGTACGCAGATCGAGACAAGACAAATTTTATCTCTACAATTTTAAAACCAATTTTGACAAAAGACATTTTCGGAAATACGGCGGCTGCCAAAATTTGTCCCGCAAAATAATGCTTGTATCATTCTTTTCCTGGCAAAATTTAGTGGAGACATTTTGTACATCAATGCACAAAAGTATGAATTTTGCGCTCGAACTGCGCACTGCTCGGAAAAATATCCAAGACAAAATTTGTCCCAGAAAAAAAAAATGTATGGGAGACAAAATTTTTCCCGATCTGCGTACTAGACTTGACTTTACAATTTCACTTCTATATGGTTCACCTAAAAACTCTCACTTTTCCAATAAAACAACAATTACTTTGTGCCAAATTTAAAGATTTGAAGAAAGTCTGGAATTTTAAATAAATATTATTTAACATATTTAAGAAAAAAAAATTAAATATTTTATTTCGTTTCAGTGTACCTACCTCAAGGTGTTTGGAAAGATGGTATCGATGGCTCCCTTCGAAAAGGCAGTCGTTGGATACACAATTACAATGTGCCAAAGGAAAAAATTGCATATTTTGTAAAATTACCTGACAATACCAGATTTTAGGTTGTGAATAGAAAATTAAAGACAAAAATTAACAACAAAAAAATAAATTAATTTTTAACAAATACTAAATTCTATGATTAAATTAAGTTTATATTGTATGTTGCTTAGCTTTAGATCATAAAACAAAAAATTATAATTTCAACTCAAAACTCCATTGTGATCCCACCTCATTAAATCGAATCGAATAAAATAAAAAAACACTCAATTTTACTTTTAAGAAAATTTATGTCGTTTTTTTTTTTTTTGTTTATTGTTTTTTCTTCGAATTTTTAGTTCATAAATACAAGTAATAAGGTACGATAAAGTATAATTTTCAATTACTAAACGAGTATATAAAAAATTATAAAAATAAAATTAAAACTTTAAAAAAATAATAATTATATACTATATTATACCTAATTAAGTTGGTAGGCCACTTAAGGAAATTACTTTTTTTTTTGTTTTTGTTCAGAATTAGATTCTAGTCAAGCATAATATCGTTTTTCATATCGCTGCTACAATTTGGAATACTTTGACCGCATGATTCGACATCAATTGGTCGGGTTGCATTATTGCACATTGATTCGGCTAAAACTTCGTCATTCTGATCGAGACACATAATCGAACGTCGTTTCACTGGACTTGCGGAGCCGGGAATTTTACATGTAACTGAACAGAGTTGCCATTGGCCAATCCACCAATGAGCCGGGCAAGGAATTTCATTGCAGCGACGAGAGATTCTTTGAGGCACGGAGTTGTTAGCATTTGACCAACAGAGTTCTTCTTCATTTATGGCTGAAATATAGTTAAATAAAATCAAATTAAATTTCAGTAAACTATTGATGAATTATTTTTTCTTCGAAGCTCAAAATTTCGAAAAACACATTTTAAACTATTTAAAAGATTAAGAATGTTCTTTTACTCAAAAGTTATGATTCCTCTCATTTGTCAAGCTCTTGATGTCTTTTTTTCAGCTATAGAAGCTTTTCCTGTTCACTTTGAACTAAATTCTCCTACTATTTTTCGACGTTTATGTACTTTATCTCACTCCCTGTGTGAGAGATTTATACACCAATTTTCATTATTTCCATCTTTTAATGAAAATCTTCAAAGTATGCGGAAAAACTAAAATTTGTAATCCATTGACATCGTAGTCACCATCCAGTTAATGGTTTGACAAATAAGGGATAAATTAAATTTTGACGTATCGATAGTACTCGTATTTCGATACAAATGTCAACCGATTGCTCTAAAAATGCATTTTGCAGAGTAGAAAATAAGAAGCAACATTTTCCGGATTTCTTAAATGTAAGCTCTGAAAATGTATTCACTGATGTGAAAGGGATTTGTTCAAGAACCAGAAATGAAGTTTGACAGCAGTTGCTTTGTCTTTTTGACGTATTGGGTGAGAGGTGAAGAAATGTTGAGGAAATGAAGATATTTTGTTCTAACTATCAACAGAAAGTACCAAAATCGATATTTCAATCTATTAACACCACATAGGCGAACTCTTATTGAAGCGCCTTAAAGTTTCCAATATAAACACGTTATAGTAAGTGAGCAATATTCCCAATGTAAGCAGGGTCTTAAATAAAATGAAAATCTTCCGTAAGCTAATCGTTACGGGTTACACAGGACGTGTACGTTACACCCACGTTTTTGGTTTACCTTACTGCCAGCACAGATGCTTATAGATCAAAAATTCATTGAAAGTTTGTTAGTACAGTACATAATCGTTTTCTGATAAAAATTACGCACAAGAAATGTCAACAAAAAAAAAACATTTGAAATTTACTCTTTACTTCAAAATATAAACGCCTTTGGTTATGCAATACTACCATCATCGAAAATCAGTACTGCAATGATTTTTAATCTTCCAGCATCCTATTTGTATGCAAGAATAAATTGTATTTCCGGTTATTAGCAGTTACAGTTTGAAAATTTAAACCTAATCTCAATCTGTTATACTACACACAATCAATTTATTTATAGATAAATAAAAGTAACTCACACTTTCCATTTTCCAAGCATAATGGTATTCTATACTGAACTCCGCCCCCACATGTTGCCGTACACGCTGTCCAATCGCTTAGTTTCCACGTGTAATCCTGCACAGAGGTAGTATTGATTACTGGCAACGTGAACTCATAGTAGATGCCTTTATTTGGCTTCGATGATGTTACAATAACCTAAAATTCATAATAAATCGATTATTCTCAAAACCGTGGCAATAGTGTAATGGATAATTTTTACTAAGGTTGATACTTACATATAAAGTAATGGAATGCTCGATTGAATGAGGTATAGTTATGGTCTCTTGATGATCGACACGATCGTAAATGGCTTCTGCATTGGCGATAGGGTAATCTCCAGGCATATATATAAGTCTGACCGAGGATAAAATAAAACAAAAAAAAATCAGTTAGTTAGGTAAACATAAGACGTTTAGGGACCAGTAACCTAGCTCATATGACTCAAATTATATCCTTGAAAGATCGAGACTTTAAGTGATATAAAACATTAACTTTGTCTTTCTTAAATAGATGTAAAAGATCAAATCGCTTGGAATTTATTTCATTTGATTTAATTCCAAAGTCATATTTAGTGTTGTATAATAAAAGATGGGTTATATTTTTCCAAAGATCTTGGGAAGGTACTTTAGAAAGTAGAGTCTGAAATTTACAACAAAACGATTGAGAGTAAAAGCAACAAAAACAGACATTAAAATGGATGCCTTTCATAAGTAATTCAGTTCTTTATTAGCTGTATTTTATTTTCTCCCAGATCTGATCTGGATTGGATTTTGTTTTCAAAATAACATGTTAAATAACAAATTCAAACAAAACTGGGCGTTGTGTTGTTTTTGTTATACATGCAATTTTGAATGAAGATCCAATCTGGATCAGATCTGGGGGAAAATAAAACACAGCTATTGTTTCATTTTGTTGGAACTTTTGGAATCCATATTTGCCACTACGAATAATTCTGCGTTTTTAGCAAATATTTTATCATTATAGAGTCCTTTTTTGTACCAAAACCCTTATTTTATAACTAAATTGCTAATCTGAAATATAAGCTTGTGGAATTCTTTTACTTTAAATATTGAAATGATAATCTTTATTTTAAGTCTTCTTAACTCAATTTAACTCATTCTGTTTAAATAAACAGATTAACCCAAGTTAGGTATAAAATGACCAATTGCAAAAAAAAATTTTCTTTTTTTTTCCTGCCTCAAATCACCCCTCACTACAAAGCGCAAACCAAAAATACATTATGTTTATAAAACATTTGTACACTCGGGCGTATGAGTGTTATTTTTAATTATATTTGCGGAAAATTTTAAACAGCCTATTGTAAGAGTTTAGCATGGTACTACTTAACAATTTACTAAATATAAAGTAGTTTACTAACTTTTCTATAATTTCAAACACTTTTTCTTGTTTTGCTAACTAGTATCGTGTTTAAACCAATTTATTAAGAAAAATCGACCTGAACGCGTCTAAACAGATACACTTCAAGCAATAAGGCAAAGCAAAAAGACCTTTAAAATTCCTAATTGTCAAAGTGACAACATGGGATCCTTATATTTTATATCTATTATTTTTTCTAGTTAACTAAAAGTACCTATTTTTTTTTTTTTTATATTCTTAGTTCTTATCATTATAAAAATAGTTTTGTCGCGTTTGTCATGAGTTATTTGCTTGTCGGTAAAACAGATTTATTTAAAATATAAAGCATTTCAATTTCAGCCAACAATTAATTTTCGCGCAGTTATCTAAAAGAGTGAAAATGGATTTAAATTTCCAATGTACAATAAATATTCACTTTTTTATCTATCCGTAGTTTCGCTTTGGCAAAATTGGTTATTGCATTAGACTATCTTGAAGAAGCTATAAGCAGCAATGGTAGCCGCAAAGCGATCTAATGCTCTATAAAAAAGGCTATTAAGCCTGTATCTGGAGTTAAATTCACCATCGTCCAGCTCTTCCATGGGATTTTCTCGAATCCGGGTCCCAATTTGCCATGACTTGGCCAAAATTCAACTGACCCAATAGCACCTTAACTGGTCTCTCGAGCAGTTGGAAGTTGAACCCAGTTAGGTAGGTAGAAATGGCGACCACTGAAAGTTTAGCCCTGTGGTCCAATTACCGCTGAATCCAGTAGGTTCTGATGTCTCTTATTTTGTGTTTGCTTTGCACAATCATCCGCAATTTGGATCACTCACTCATCAGGACCACCACACTTATCTGACACGATCTACACTTTGCTAAACTAGGCAGCTTCTTGACTGGTGCTGGAGTATCCAATACGATTGAGTGAGTGATTGAGTCAAAAAATGTCCTTCGTAATGATTGTGCTGTAAATTTGGCCAGAGCAGGGCATTTGCAGACGAAATACAGGACTGTTTTCTTTTTCGCGCAGGTCTCGACAGCTATTACATATAGTGTTATGATGAATGCCTAGCTGCGCTGCATGCTCTCTTATTGGTCAGTCAGTGTCCCTGTCCGCTACGATCGTGTCTACGATCCTGGCTACGTCTTGCGTGGGTCTGCACTCCAGATCGAGAGCTCGGGATTTATTATAGGCTGGCCAAATATTAGTAGATATAATGAAGTAAGTTAATGATACTAACTTTCTGTCAAGATTTCGAGCGGGAAACAGCTGTCAGTGTCAAAATAACATATGATTTAGAAAGAAACCGCTAGATGGCCAACCCCATACTAGAATTAATGGCTTTAACAGGCGTCTGACTGGCTATGATAATAGTCTTATTTCACTTCTGGTTTGGGTTTTGTTTGAGTACCTTCCATGCTTCCCTGATAACCAGTAATTTAGCTTGAAAAACACTAGCAAAGCCGTTTAGCCTAAAAGACCTAAATACATTCAGAGTCTCAGAAAAGATTCCTGAAAAGTTGAACCTAATTTCGATTGAAAAATCAGATTTAGCAACGAGGCTCATTTCTGGATGAATGTTCTTCAACAATTTTCCCAATCCGCACGAGATCCACCAAATATCAATGCCTGCAGGGAAAGTCACTGTTTGGTATAGATTTTGGGCTTGCGCACATTCTTCGGAACATTCTTCTTTGAGAACAAAGTTTTCCAGGCTAACGCTTTTGGCTCGAATCGGATGAACCGAGTATAACAGGACAACTCCAGGTCGCACACGGGCCATGAACATGATACAATGGACATTTTACACAAGCGATTTCCGAGCATGGTTATTTCATATGGAGGCAACATAGAAAACTTAGGTCTTAAGCAGGAGACGTTGAATTCACCGATTCTATTATTATTCACACCATCGATCTGTTAGGTAGTTTTACTCAGACAATTGCGTATGCCGACGATATATAAAAGCGCCATAATAGCCTCAAAAGTCATGATCATCAGAATCCTTTTGCAGCGTGACTTCGATAATCAGCGATATTGTGATCACTGGAAGTTGAAAATCAACGTTAGTGTAAAAATAAGAAACAATTCTTATTAGGACTCCAATGCATGAAGCACCAAAGATACAAGAAAGACCTGGCGCAAGCTAGTGATCCACATAAAAGCCAACTGGCTGGTAAAATTGTATTTAAGTATCTTGGCATCTGGTTGGATCAGTATTTGTATTTCGACAAACATATAAAAGCTGCTTTGAATATGGCTAGGGTACCCTTTGCCCAGACGATACGTTTTTTTACAGCAGCCGGCTTGACAACAGGATGAAGATGACTTGCTGAATGTCCCTCATCCGGTCGATGATTGCATATCTGTAGTCAGTGTGGTTCAAAGTTGCCGAATAACAAATGAAAAAGATTCGAGTATCTTAGAGGCAGTGCCTTAGATGCTGACTTAAATTACACAGAACACCAGAGTCGGAGTAAACACGATATTATTCCAACCAAGTTTTAAGCAACGGGGCTAATACAGGCAGAATAGATAATTTTTGCTAAGGCTGATTTGAGGTTGCCTTGCAAGGCACTTTCTACCCAAATTACAAATACTATAAAAGTGTGCGTTAGCGGTTTTCTTTTGAAAAGAATTCTTAAAAATATTAAGAATCATAGTGGAAGTTAACAAAAGCACTGACGAAACTGACGAAAATGTTTTTTCTTTCATTATTTTTAAGAAATTGTCATACATATGTACATATATTTATTAATGCTGAAAATATTAATATTTACCTGTTTCCATTTAAATAGAATTCACTGCTGTTTGCTCTGCCAATAGCTAAAAAGTTTTTTGAGTTGCTCACTTCTTTGATAATAATTTGACGAGCTTTGCCTGGAATTGTTACAATTTCCACATAACCGCCAGTCACATTGAAGTCGTCAACAAAAATTCCCTATATTTAAAAAACAGTTCAATAAATAGTATGATTTGACACCAAAAACCAAAAATCTAATGATCACCTTACCTCAACGGGTTTGCAGTTATCTCCATTTCCAGCACAAACTCCACAGCGGTCTTCTTCTATATCCGAATCTACAACCCAATCGCAGCCAACTTTCTGAAGAGAAACATAAATTATAGTCAATTGTTTCCTATGATTTTCTTGATTAATATTTTTAAAATAATAATCTTAAAATTTGGTCTATTCCTAAGTTGTTTTGAAGTTGAATAGATTATATCTCCTTTTGAAAAGTATCAAAAGTCTTACCTTACAAATCCCATCAATACAGATGTTGTTTGTGCCCAATTGACAGGGTGTTCCGTTGGCAGCCATGTCACCCCAGCTCTCAGTGACAGTTCCCTCAGCATCCGTACAAAACAACTTGCAAGGGTTATCTATCAAATAAATCGATTAAAAATGGCAGTTATTGGAAGTACATGAGAGAATTTGCTTACATTTGTCGAAGTATGGAAGCCATTTGAAGAATTCACCGCGGTAGGGAATAGTGTTGTAGTATGAGCATTGTTGTGCTCGAAATGAGGGCTCACCTTCCGGGCAAGGTTCCTTATTGCAAATTATATACCTTCAAAGAACCAAAAAAATTCATTGATTGAAGAGAATTATGTTTTATAAAAATTGGAGCTATCTAACCTTCTTCTTTCACCTATGCAAAAAAGTCCACCATTTGCCGGTACGGGATTGTTGCATTCTCTTTGTTGAATAGAAACTCCTCCTCCACACGATCTAGAACATTCACTCCATTGTGACCAATTACCCCAACCGCCATCACGAGGACTTATTTCTTCCATCGGTACACACTGACCACTTTGACACCACTTTTTAGCAAAAAAAAAAACCGAAAATTATTTCTATTTTAAATTCTCCAAATAATGAAACTTACTTTGTGTTTGCCACAACTTGTTCCTGAGGCAGTTGGCACCATGTTGGAAATACATTCTTCTTCATTATTCTTGCACCAAAGTTGAGAACATATAAGTTGCTGTGTTTGACATAAACCAATGCTTTCGTCGGTGATATTGTTTTGTAAGCGACATTGAACCTCAGCATTATACATGGCTCCAGGTGGCAAGTCAGGGTATTTGTATTCTTCTTCCATGGAAGGAGTATTGTCCAGGCAATTACCAAGGCCTTGACTGTTACATGAAGTTAAAGAAACAAATTATTTTAATAGTTTAAAGAAACATAATTTTGTATGATCAAAACTTTAAGGATCAGCAAAATCCAAATTTAGGAAAATTTCAAAGTTTTCTGTTGAGGGGTTTTGTTCGAATTTGAAGTACTCCCGAGCAGATGCAACTTTGTGAACTTGTAAAAATAAAGGTTAACATTTCGACTTTCTTTGCCGGGACTATGTCTTTTGTGTCATGAAAAACACGAATTGGTGACTGTATTCAGTATGACCAAAGCACAGTGCTCATTTAGATAAAAGTGAATGTGAAAATCAATTTCGAAAAAAAAACTTTTTAGGTAACCGAATTACTTAATGTCAAAATCGAAAAAATTATTTCATTTTGACCAACCTTTTTGTGTGTAGAGCGAGTCAATTAAGTTAATTTTTAAAGGTACAAAATTAAATTTAGTTTAGTTTAAGCTGGATAAAGGGTTTGAAAAATATTTTATTTTTTTTTGTTGTAAACACAAATTTTGTTCACATTCAAAAGTAATTATTTCATTGTTTTTTTAAAACACTATTTTTTGAGTACCCCATGCCAAAATGGCTAGTGCCAAATTATCAACATTGCTCGTTTATAAAATTTTCATTGATTAAGAGTTAAAGAAATGTAATTTTCATATGTTTTTAAATTTTTGAATTTAACCGAAGCTTTTTTTCCGTTTTCAACAACTATCACATTTTCAGATTTCTGGATGATTTCTCTCAATTAAACTTGTACCAGGTGGCGCAAAATTAATCACCCTAGCGGAAGATGTTATAATTTTTGCAAATGGCGTAGTATGTCAATCATATTTGACATTTGTGAACTAGACATCTGCAGTATACAGACATGCAAGCACTAGAGTGCAATACTTCGCAAGAGCTTGGAATAATTGTGTCGAATTTTTTGACCAATAATCGGTCGGTGGTGTTAGCTCAGCCTGAATTTCGACTTCAATTTCCTAATTGCGTAGTGCCAACTGGGCAAACACTGCGGCGCTTTTTCTTTTTTGACTCGAACTGACTAGAACCACAGGAAACCGTGCATGGCGTTCGTCGCCACCGGACTAGTCATTCGGCCAAGAATATCGCGGCTCTGGAGAAGAAACATCAACCAGAAGAAACATCAAACAGACGACGGACGGGAAAAGCAATTGGACATCACCAATTGAATTACTGTCAAGTCATCCTCAATCTCTACAACGAATAGGAGGATTTTGTGTCGAAAATCATCATGAGCGACAAGGCGCATTTCCATTTAAGCGGTTATGTAAATAAGCAAAATCTTCGTTTCTGGGGCAGTGAAAATCTGCGTTTGATGCACAGGAAGCCATTACATCCACTTAAAGCCATTGAACGGTGAGGCGTTCACGCGGGAGGAGCGATCGGGGCATATTTTTTTTAGGACCCATTCGGTCATATGGTCACTGTTACTAGTGAATTGACACGATAAATGACTTCTCACTGTAGAAATTGGATGAGCGGAGCTTGGTGAACATGTGGTTTCAACAAGACAGCGCAACCTCACACACAGCATGGTGCATGGGCCACAATGTATATTGTTAAGAAAGCGTTTCCTAGTCGCGTAATTCCCCGTTTTGGCGATTTAGCAAGGCCAGAAAGATCTTCCGATTTAACCATCTCAGAGCATGACATCTGCAGTATACAGACATGCAAGCACTGGAGTGCAATACTTCGCAAGAACTTGGAATAATTGTGTCGAATTTTTTGATCAATAATCAGTCGGTGGTGTTAGCTCAGTTAGAATTTCGACGTCAATTTCCTAATTGTGTAGTGCCTACTGGGCAAACACTGCAGCGCTTTTTCTTTTTTGACTCGAACTGACTAGAAACACAGAAAATCGTGCATGGCGTCGTCGCCACCGGACTTGACGTTCAGCCGATAATATCGCGGCTAGGGCTGCCGATGTCGCTGAGAACGAAGAAACATCAACCAGGAATTGGGAGCACCAATTTGGCCATATTTTTTGAGGAGGCATTCGGCCAAACGGTCAATGTTACTGGCGAACGCTACAGGGCCACGATAAATGACTTATCACTGCAGAAATTGGATGAGCGAGGCTTGGTTAACATGTGGTTTCAACAAGATGTAACCGCAACGAGCACGAGACACAATGGAGATTGGGAAGGAAGCGTTTCCTGGTCGCGAAATCCCCCGTTTTGGCGATTTAGCAGGGCCAGCAAGATCTCCTGATTTAGCCATCCCAGACATTCTTTTTTTTTGAGGCTACTTGAAGTCGCGGGTTTATGCTAACAAGCCTCAGACAATCGGAGCCCTTAAGGAGAATATTCGACAGAACTGCAAACAGATATCACCGGAAATCTTGCAGAAAGTCATAGAAAATGCAATAAAACGGGCACAAATGTGCGGCATCTTGTAGGGTGAGAGAACGAACAAACACCTTAAGCCGGTTCTCGATAATAGAGGTACTATTATATTGATTTACTATTATATTGATTTATTTTTCACCCTTCAAAACTATAACTTTTGCGAAAAAAAGAATTAGTTCTAAAAAGTTGCGAAGTCATAAAAATATCAACGGAAGTGAAAGTGATATTTAAAGATATGATGATATGAATTATTTTGGAAAACAGCTATTAAGGAACGAATTATTGCACTCCGGAAAGTTATAACATCATAAAGTAAGCGGACCTGCGATGAGTCATCTGGACAAAGTGCATACAACCAACAATTAAACGCAATAGGTGATGAAACTGATGCAAAGATGTTTATGACGTCTGTCATTCTACTGACACTTATCAGTTCCATTGTTGAGTATTGGAGAAACTCTCGAGAATCATCAGATCATTTTTGACGACCCCCAATGCTCCAATCTGTTAATCAAACTAATCAATTAAAAAAAACTATAAAAATCATTTAAAAACGTTAAATAAAAAAATAAATTGCATCGGCAATATCACGAGTTCTTTTCAACTATTATGAAAAGAAGCTCAATGTCCAACTTCTTTAAAACCGATATTGGTGTGTCTCAAGGTTGCCCCCATTATGTTCGCGCTTTTTATTGATGATATCTCCCGTGATTTACCAGAGGGTTGTTAGATTTGGAAATCTACTTGTTAAGGTTGTACTTTATGCGGATGACCTTTTTATTCTGCCGGACAGTCCCACTACCTAACAGTTACAAATTAACAGACTGAAAAGCTTCTGTGATAAATGGAACCTAAATATATACACCATAAAATCGGAAATTATGATCTTTGAAAAAAAACCGTCGAAGGAGAAGCCCGCTAGAAGCATGGTCATTGGATCATGAACCTATAGAGGTGGTGTACGAATTTAAGTATTTAGGTGTTCTATTTTGTAGTAATCTAGATTTACGTCCCCATCTAAAAGAAAAATGCTTGTCGGCAAAAACTACAATAAATCTTATATAGAACAGAATCTTCTGCAATAAATACATAGGCATCTCAGCTAAATTTAGAATTTTTGAAGCCACTATAAACTCATGCTTATGCCAGTCAAGTTTTTGATGAATCATGATGAATTTGAGATAGTGCAATGCTTTTTCTTCAAAAGAATTTTTAAACTTCCAGATTCCACACCAACGTACGCTATACATGTATAATCAGATATCCTTCAATTTTTCTAAAAAAAATCTTAAGTTTAATGCTGATTACATAGTTAAAGTAATGCAAAGGTCAAATGAAAATCTCCATAAGCAAATGATGGATTTCGCATTCCGAAGAAATTTGTCACCGTTTAAAAAATGGTATGAGATAAAAAATGCACACGGATTTAATCTTAACCTTAGTAGAACTTCTCTTGCTAATTGGAAAGATAAGTTTTATGAATGTACTGTATTGCTCGACGATTCATTGTATCTCAAGTTCTTAAATAGGGCTCGTACCTCTCGTACCTTCAAGCAGATTGGTCTACAAGCAACTCATCCACACTTTGTATATAAACAATTATTACATATTTCAATAGCAAACTTTTTGCAATTCAAATTGGTACCGTGCTTAAAGCAAGGACTGAGATGCTAAATTGGAATTACAAACTTTACAGAAATGATAATAGCAGGTGTAACCTCTGCAATCGAAATGAAACCGAAGATGTCAACCACTTTTTAGCCATTTGTTCAATTCTGCAAGAACTTCGAAGGCTTTACTTTTCAAAGAGCTTTCTAAATCTCCAGGAAGCGAAACAAATTTTAAACGGAGAATGGGGTTGGGAGAACCTTTACAGTTTTATTGATCATGCCTTAAGGTTAGCGAAACATTTTTTTAGAGTAAATTTAAAAATTTTAATATTGTATATAAATGTATATATTTTTCTCTAAGTTGAAACGGGGAAATTTGTATTGTAAACTTGTTATTATATTTATTTCAACGCATTCTATTTATTCATTTGTCTACATCTATTTTAATTTATACAAATCAACTGTTCCTAATGGTATACCCCACATTCTCCTGAAGGGGTATTCTTCATTGCTGAAAAAATTATTACGTGAGCTTTTCCATCGTTCTTACTGTTCTGGAATCTTCCCTAGGAGATGGAAAAGAGCATTGGTCCAGCCTGTTCCTAAAAAGGTTACCCTTCCTCTCCTTTCTCATACCGACCAATTGCCCTTCCGTCCATTCTTTCTAAGGTTATGGAATCGCTGATAAATCATCAGCTCAAGAAATATCTCGAAGATCGAAAGCTTCTGAATGACCGGTAACACGGCTTTCGCAGCAATCGTTCCACTGATGATCTTGCCACGTCTCACAGCGCGGATTGAAACGAATCTTAACCTAATTACCTAATTTGATCTGGTGGCAATTTATAAGACGTTTATACGTCCAAAACTCGAGTATAACTCACATCTTTTCTCATCATTTATTAGATAGAAACCAGAACAGAGCGTTAGAACTAATAGGCAACAGGGCTATCTTGGAGTCATTCCTATCTCTTGAGCACCGTCGGAATGTTTCATGTATTCCTCTGTTTTATCACTTCTTTCACAAGCAATGCTCACTCGAAGTAGCCAGTTAAATTCCTGGTCATACCCATAACACACAAATTGATAAGCTCATGAGTCATGATCAAAGCCTTAGTAAATAATTTCCGATGTCTCAAAATAGACTGTTTATTGGCAAAAATGCGAAAATTAAATAACGTTTTAAAGTTCGACGGCTTTTTAAAGTAAGCCAAGGTTTTAAAGTGAGTTTTAAATTCATAAATTTGCACGTCTAATATCTTAACAATTTCATGAATATTGAATTTTATAACTATTCAAAAAACATTCCATATTAATCTACACTGACAAATTGATTGTTTTCCATTAACTAAACACCTAAACCAAGATAGCTATGTGTCATATATACTCACTCAAGAAAATTTGTAATGTACTTCCGGCTGCAATTCGACCAGGACACTTGGAAGCTATCTGATTGAAAGTCTGGCATCATAATATGCACCATTGATCCACTTCGTCCAGAACAGCCAATTTTCATTGTATCATGGAACATGCCAAAACTGCAATAAATAAAAACAAACAAAATTAGAGTAGGTATAAGCAAAAGTTTAGATAAGCCATAATGCACTCCGTTTGTCACACCCATAAAAAAAGAGCACAATACTCGTAATGCTGCATTGCTGCGGTGGTTATAACAAGGTCCCCTAAGCCAAATTGGATTTTTTCTGATATGTCAAATAAACCTCTTAATCACAAATAATGGGAACATATTCACATCAGCAACAGCAGCTGCTACCGAGTTTAATCAGTGGAACAGTCGAGACACAAATCCGGAGATCAGTTGACATAAATCAATTTCTAATTATTAGGGCAGGCTGTCAGGTCTAATGGGATGAGGTTTAGGGGAGGCTATAGAGCTTTTGATCTAAAAAGATATTTTCATCCCACAGTTTGCCTTTGTCGGAAAAGGGTTTCAGCGCTGATGTTTGTTTACTAACATTGTTAATTCAAATGTAAATTATTGACGAAGCACCACAGTCACCATCTAATCACTATTGCAGGAGTTGCCACTGTGATTCTTTAAGAATCAATTGAATATAAGCATGAAAACAAGGAAGCAGAATGACCTGTGTTTAACTAATATGCTGGGTTTCACCAGAGAACCACCAAGAACCCACTGGTTTGTCAAGGTGTGACGACAAGGTACACACAGCAAATCAAAAAGTATGCAAGGGACTGATGGTGTTGGTCTTCAGGCAACACAGATGGCATCGACTTCTTCAAAAAGAATCTTTCTTTTTCGCTTGGAGAAATTTCCGTCTGTCTAAGGTGCTCGTAGAGAGAAAGATCCAAGCGATTAAGGATGTAAAAGGGTGCTACTCCAGAAATGATGTTGGCGAGTTTTATCAAAGGATCCCGAATGTACAGCTACAGAGGTGAACAAGGAAAAACTGTGGTAGATTCACAGTGGACAATGAAAATATGGAGGCACTTCTTCTTCTACAAAATTTTTAGATGCTGTCAGGAAAATGGAACCACGCGGTGATTTGTTTATAATTCATGCACTGTCAAGGGTTTATTGTCAGACCCTTATAATGTTCAATTTAAACATAGTATGACCTATGGAAAAATGAAGGGGGGGTAGAAGGGAGGTGTCGAAAAATATTGGTATTGAATATTTGCAAATTGAAATGTTAAGAGAAAATCGTGTCGGGTAAGAATTCCATAATCTTGTTGTACTAAAAAGATTCTCTGTATTTGACTGTACATTCAAATTTATGCTCGAAGGTGAACTGATGGGCATTCCTAGCGATACGGGTATAACGGGTGAACTGATTGAGGTGAGGAATGCAACTGACTTCTTCGAGTGAACATTTCTTGTAAAAGTAACGATATAACAAGAAAATATATGAAACATTCCGACGGTGCTCAAGAGATGGGAATGATTCCATGATAGTTGTGTTTCCTATCAGTTTTAACGATCTTTTCTGGATTCTATCCAATAAATGATGAGAAGTTTGGGCAGCACCTGCCAAAAGATGTGAGTTATACTCGAGTTTTAGACGTATAACCGCTTTATAAATTGTTGCCAGATCAGAAAAGGTGAAACATTCCTTACACCGATATAGAAATCTTAAGCATTTAGCAGAGTTTTTGGCGGTCCCGAAAATTTGGTCATTCCAACGAAGATCGTCGTTGACACACATACCAAGAGTACTGAGAGTTTTTCGGCTTGAATGGCATTTCGATCAAAGTCGCATTCAAGGACAATGGCATAGGGGGTATATTTTGCTTCAACGACAACAGACAGCATTGCGTTTTCAAAACATTAAACTCCATACCATTTATTATACACCATTTAACAATGCTTTAAAGATCCGATTTTAATGTGCTTATCACAATTCCACTTCTGAAGGAGATGGACGTGAATTTGAGAACAAGTATGAGAAGCTGAGAGTAGAGTCGTCGGCACAACAATGAAGTGAATTAGAACTGTCAGAGACAAGAGATCATTTATAAAAATGAGGAAGAGTGTCGGAGACAAAACGGAGCCCTGGGGAACACCAGCATTTACTTTGTGAAACCGTTATTGTACAGAAGGTAAGTTTTAATCCAAAGAAAAATGGTTTCATTGATAGCAAACGCACACATTTTCGATAAGAGATGCCAAACTCTATCAAAATATCTACAAATATCAAGCACAATAGTACTCTTACTTTTTCCAAAACAATGCAAAAATCTGTTCCGCTCTTCGTTGAGATATGCCACCAGATCTCCAGTGGAACGATTGCCACGAAAGCAGTATTTCCGGTTATTAAGAAGCTTTCGATCTTCGAGATATTTCTTGAGCTAATGACATGAGTACAACCTTAGAAAGAATGGACGTAAGTGCAATTGGCGGGTAGGAGGAAGGGGAGAAATGGTCAGTTTTTTTAGGAACAGACTAGACAAATGCTATTTTCCATTTCCTAGGGAAGATTTCAAAACAGAAGAAGCGACTGAAAAACTTACGCAATTGTTTTGCCAGCGATGAGGAACACCTCTTTAGAAAAATGGGGGCTATACTATCAGAACCAGCGGATTTCGCAGGGCGCTTTCAACTATACGAGTGCGAGAATATACCCGTTCCATTGATTGATTTACGTTCTCAAGTACAGGGACAATTTTGCTATCAGGCAACGTCAAGCTAGCATCAAAATGAGATGCGAGTGCCTAAATGTAGGCCTTATCTGAAAAGTTAGTTATCAGGTTGGCGTTTTAGATGAGCGTTGGAAGTTCTTGACAAATTTGGGGTGGCCGTGGCACGATGGTTGTGTGCTCGCCTGTCAACCTCATGATCACAGGTTCGATCCCTGCCGTCGTCTATGACGTTTTAATTCCATTAAAACCTTCTAAAAATTGTCACCAATGGGTTGCTGGTTTACTCATTACATGTTGTTCAGGCATAACACTAACAACATGTAATTGAGTTAAACTAGTATGCCCAACAAGGATGAACACGAATAAAATAGTGTGAATTATAAGCGACATAGAAATAAGACACGGTATTTCTCCGCTTTAGCCCAGCCGCCATCCCTGGAGATAAAAATATCTAAGAAAACCACCAACAGTCTCAGAACTTCGTGCCACACATTTTTCCTATCCTTTTCTTTCTCTTCATTAACTTCACGCCCGCGCTGTGTTGAAAAAAAAAACAAATGACAAAAAAATTCTACTGTCTTTAGGATATTGCAGGATTTCTTGCCTTAATTTCTGGTCATTTGGAATTTAAAATCTGCCGCCTACCTGACCAAAATTAAGTCAAGATAGTAATATCCAAACCGATATTCAACAAGGCAGCTGGCCCTAATGGCTCATCGGAGAGCAGTTGGAAATGACTTGGTAGAGTGTGTACATCAACTAGTTTTCATCAATTTTTGTCAGAGGAGTGTGTGCTTGATTTGAGGAATCTCAATGTCTGTTGTCCGATCTCCAAAAAGAGGCCTCCTCAATTGCATCAAATAAAGAGAAATCAGTCTGCTAAATATTTCATTTAAAACTTTAACTCCCATATTATACGAAAGTTTGTAATCCTTTGGAAACGAAATTATAAAACCCTACCAGAGTGGATCCACCCCAAAATCAAATGTTCACAGTTCTGGGGATCCCAATTTGATCCTGATTATAAAAACTCTGTCTCGATTTTGAAGTAGCATATTTCAGCATATAGACGATATCATCAGAGAAATCTCTACAATTGCTTGCATACACTGACGATATTGACAACATTGACACAAATCAGCGAGTCGTACAGAATACCAAATAGCTATAAATTCGAAGGAGGAACTTTTTATAGCTCGACTCTAAACCTTTGTATAATATCTGACAATATAAGCAGTCAAAACCTCAAGTGTGGAAGAACAGTTTCGAACCGCTGTTTCTTTGAATAAAAAATGCAATTGTCTGGTAAAGCCGTATGCTGATTCCCGAAGGCCCATCTGTATAAGACCCTGATCTCTCCAGTCCAACCTTAAGGACCCTGATGTATGAACTTTATCCAAGGTGGGTGAAGATATCCTTGATGATGTTTAGAGAAAAACAGAGATATTGAAACGTAGATATCGAACTGTATCCTAAACTAATTAACTACTAAGCTCCTAGATTCCTCGTGCCCTGTTTAACATTATAAGGGTCTCTCAATAAACCCCTGAGAGCATGTGAATTATAATAAAAAAGTGTAAGCCGTTACGAAGCATCTTCTTCTATTTAAAAAATGTATTTGAGCTCTGGTCAAATGTTCCAAAACTTCTGAGTTTCCTTTTTTAGTCTTCTGCGCTAAGTTTATGTCTAGCTCAATCTTTGTTTACCAACTTGGGTAAACGCATACCACTTCAAATATCCTAAATGAGTTTCGAAGTTATAACAGCCTTCTTTTGACTTTAAGTATCACTTTGTATATACTACGACCATATACTACTCGTATTTCGCCACGTACTCTACGATTTACCGGACGACTTGCAGTTATGTTTTTGGCAATTTGTCAGTTCTTTCAGCACTTGTGAGAAAACACATTTTATTTTTAGCTGGTATCTACAGAAAGCTATCAACTTTTTTGACGTTCTTCCCACTGACGTTATTTTTTTAGCAGCATTTCCAGAATTGTCGAGGACCCTCCATCTCCCCAAATTCATCTTCAGACCGACTCTACTTGCTCCACTTTCGAGATCGTTCGCACCTTTTGATGTAGGTACTGGCACATTATCTTTCACGTAATAGGGGCATTGCAGAAAGGAAACATGGTCTATCGAATTCTGCGTGTTTATTCGGCTGGGCCCACATCAAGAACTTCATCAGTGGTGGAAAAGTGCGTATTTAGGAATTTGTTTTCTAAGGTCACAGTTGATTGCTGGACATTGCTAATCTGCGCTTTCAGTGTTGATCTGCGGCATTCTGGCATTGGATTACTGACTGCTTCTGCTTCTACAGAGAGAGAGAGTTCATGCTTTGTGGAAAAGAAATTCCCAAAGCCTTCGTCAGTATTCTACCTGATGGGTGTAGAAAGGAAGTTTTCTTCATCTCCATGAACGGATGCAGTTCAGAGTCAAAGATAAGTGAGCATGGGGAGGAGTTGATCACGGAAAATAAAGGATGCTTTAAATGAATTACCAAGCATGCGTTGAATACGGTGGTTCAAAATACAACAAAGGAGTGAAACAGAGTGAACAATTCAAATCACAGAGTTACCGATGTCTTCGAGAACTTTTCCAAAACTTTGCTAAAAAAAAGTTTAGTAAATATATCGATACAGCTGCAAAATCACGAAATTTAAAAATTATAGCTAGACACCTTAGCTTTGAGTATACATCATTGAAGTCAGTTTTATCGGTTTTAAGAACAACACAGCTCTAGGGTACTTTTTAACATCTGAATCAATTAATACGTCATGTTTTCACTGAACTCAACAATTTTTTAAATAAAATTTCGAATCAGGCCCAATCTTCGCGCAGCGCGAGAAATGAGGAACTCTTGAATTAATCTTCTCGCAAAATTTGTTGTTTATCAGCGGCAACACTGAATAAGCTTGTGAGAATCTATTCAGTTTATTCGTAATCCCAGTTCCCGAGATATAAATTAGCAATAAATTATTCAACAACGGCCGATTAAGCTGTTGATGTTTTTTTTTCTCCTCTCTTCATTTTCGTATCAATCAAACCAGACTGACAGGCACGCTTGCGCGTATATGGCTTGCTACAATGAACCACTTGCGCGACGCGATAAGACGATGCCAGCCAGACCTTATGCCTTTACTTACATTAGCGTGTCGTGCCGCGCACGACGAACGGCTGGCGTGGCGGCACACTATTTTACGCGCGGTTGCCGCCATCACGACCGGTGTGTCAAACTTTTTGTTCGTGGCTTTGTTTAGGCCGTTGTTGGGATGCGACACTGGTACTGGTTGTGGCACAGCATGTTAAAGATATCCACTTACTAGATGGATGGAGGAAATGGAAAAATAATAGTGTGGGATGGCGTGTGGGCCCGTCGCGTTCGCGAAACGTAGTTTACTATACACACAACCTTCAATGGTTTGATAATAAAATGAGCTAGAGAGGAAGAGAGTAAGAGATGTTTTCGATACGAATTGGAAAAGCATGAATGAACCTTGACTTAATGGTGGACTTGGAAGTCGTATTTATGAATGAAATTTTGTTAGGAATAACGTTGAATGAATGAGTGCGTGGAGCGCGACCAAAACATATTATGGACTTCCATAAGCTGGTTTTGGTTTCTTAGATTCTACCTAACTATCATTCGGACCTAGAGAGGGCATATTTATTTAACAATAAATTACTTCTTTGTTGTTAGTGCTTTGTTTGCAAGAAGGTAGGTAGATATGTATGTATATTTAAATATTTATATTACTTGCCTAACCGCTTGACATATTAATTTGTAAGAAAATTAAAGATTAAACTGGCTTTACTATGATAACATTGTCACAGTTTTTTTTTATGTTTCTACAATATTTTTAGATAAGCCAGTTCACGATAATCAGATAGATAGAAAATAATATTAACCGGTATCAGAAAATACTGAGAAAAAAATGGTAGTTAGGTAAAAATGGCGACCAGTGGCAGTCTAGCCCTCTGGCCCAATTAGCGCTGAAGTGCGCCATTTGGATACCATAACTCGTGTAAACCTCTGGGAATTGTGGACATTCTCACGGAGTCATCCAGCCATTTCGTCGGGTTGAGGAAAGAGATCAAGTAATTGATCTTCATTTCCGAAAGTTCATCAATGTCGTCAAAAAATGCCCTTCGTAATGATTGTGCTCTAAATTTGCCCAGAGCAGGGCATTTGCAGAGGAAATAGAGGACTGTTTTCTTTTTTCGCTGGTCTCCGCAGCAATGGCAGCTAGTGTTGTGAGGAATGCCTAGCTTCGCTGCATGCTCTACTATTCGTCAGTGTGTGCTACAGGTGGCTACGATCCTGGCTATGTCTTGTCTTGGTCTACACACCAGATCAAGAGTTCGGGATTTATTATAGATGGGCCAAATATTTCTAGATACAATGCAGTAAGTAAAACTGCTCCACCTACGGTTTGATTCGTTAAGAACATTTGAGAGAATTTTGTCCTTCATAACTCCGAGCGGAATTTTGATTTTTTGCTCAAGTGAGTTATGAAGGGCTGATGCATGCCTGGCCAGCTCGTCCACCCATTCATTCCCATCAATGCCACAATGACCCGGAACTCATATAAGAGTGATTGGCAAAAATCACAGTTTTTTAATGCAGATGTTGAGACATATTTCTTGCCATTCTCGAAACTGAAGAACGTACTAAATTTGAACAAACATTTTCGTTTTTACGAGATTCAGGAAGAGGAGATTTTTTGTTTTCAGCATTCTTTCGGGATAAATATTTTCTAGCCAAACTGGCAGAATACCATGGAGACGGAGCTGCAGCCGAAATTGCTGTCAAAATATTAAATACACACAAATGGCATATTACGAACACAACGCAATTTACATAGCTGCTGATGGAGCTGCAGTCGTTGCTTCAAGAGTTGGCCAACTTTGCACTTTTTCGTGCAGGAATTTTAATGTTTCAAAATCCAACTATTCAAACCACTCGATGCAAGTTTACATATGGTTGAAGTCGGCTTCCAGCTCTATTCAATTTTTCATATAACTATAATTCAAAAAATTCTCACAAGCTGACCCACAAAATTACTCGTACCTCAAAAAATAATGTGAGAAATCTGTACAGTAGCATTGTGTTCCCGAAAAAAATGTCACTAAAAATACCTTTTGACAGCAATTTCAACTGCAGCTCCAGTTCCAGTTGCAGTGCTCTATTGCGTTCAGCCAGTTAAAGAGAGTTTCAACTTTTTTTGTTCGTCCGAAACTTTAAAATTAAAAGTGACTGTTACGGTAAATTTTACCGCAACAAACACTTCCCTTCGGTCGTTCTTTCCCCTTTCTTTCTTTTGGTTGCAGCTGCAAAATATTGGCGAAGTTGAGGGCAACCATAGTCTCATCAACCACTACTGTTCCTAGCCTGTATTTCGCAAAAGCAACAAACACAGGTGTTCGAGTTTACGCGAGGAGTTCCCGGCGGATGAGCCGAAGAAGTAACGAGTCTGGTGGACTCTTACTTACCTCAAAAACAACTCGACAAATGAACAACACAACATAAGAAATGTTGCAACGTAATTCTTGTTTTTTTTAAAAATATTTAACGTCACGTAATATAATTTCATAATTTTAAATAACTTGAATTTTCAAATGTACAAAATGGGTTTTTAACGCGTGTAAGATTAAGGTTGGTATTCACCGAGCGCTCTTAAACGGCTCTTAACTTTACGAGGCTCCTAACTTGAAATTTCTTAGGGGTATTCACCAACCCCTCACAAGTGTTTTTCGAAGTTCGAAAATGATAGCCACTCTCTCTTGTTCAGGCATACCCAAACTGTGAAATGTTGTGGAATGTTGGTCTTGACAGCAAATGGATACTCTTCTACTTGGCATTGCTCACATGGTTTCGAGTCAAATGCGTGCGTGGCACACGAACAAGCGAACAAACTTTCGAAGAGAGCGCTCGTAAGTTAGGAGTGGTCGGGACCACTCCTAACTTTTAAGAGCGCTCGTAGATCTTTACTAATATTGCTTGGTGAATAGGTTTATGAGCTTCTTAAGTTATGAGCGCTCGGTGAATACCAGCCTATGTATTAATGTTAAGTATATGCATTTTTGAAAATGAAGTAACACTCCTTTCTATAGTTCCAAAAATAGTCTAATTCAATTCACATTTCGAATCCCACGTTTTAAAGTAGAGTAATAGGATAATGCCTAGTAAGGATCTTTTCTCGATTTTTTTTTGTCGTTTTCAATTTTTCTCGAAGTCAAAAATAGTTGGGAGGGGATCTGAACTCGGCCATTATGTTTCGGCAAGTTTTGGGAACTCATCCAACAACTTGTTGAAACCATGTTTGTATGTGTGAGAGTAAAGTTTCGCAGAGAATCAACAACGGTTGCTTTCTTGGTTAGCGTCAAGCTTCCAGGAAGCCGTAATCTTGTGACCGACGATCTCGAAAACGATTGCTGGAGTTGAATGTATGTGTGAATGACTGGAATGGACGAGGGAGGAATTGTAGTTGAAAAATTCGCTTAGAGGGCACCCTGAGGGGAGCCTTGAAAGTGAAAGCTTGCAAAACAAAAAAAAAAGGATCGAGAAATTTTTGGAAAAGGAAAAAAATCGAGAAGGAGAATAGAATTAATCGATGGAGACAAAGAAAAAAAAAAGGAGGAAATTTGAACAAAGGAATTGGGATTCGAGGTGTGATAGAAAAAGGAGAAAAAGGAGTTAGAAGGAAGGAGATTTACCAAAGATAAGTAGTTTGAGTTAACTTTTAAATAGAAATATATATATATTCGTGATCCTGAAATATATATATTTCTATTGTGAAAATCCATTTTCTTTTAACTAATTTTATCTTGTTTTCAATTCCATTGTGTTTAAAAAATTTGCTACTCAACCAAACGGCCATTTTAAATTGTACTTTTTTTAGTTCGAAAATATTTGGGTTTTAATCCAGGGATCTTCTATCCCACGGTTTCCCAAAAATAAACATATATACCTATACATATAAACCTGTTTACCATACTTTTTTTTCATTCAAACCATTTAAATTAGTTTTGGAATTTTCTATATCGGAAAAAAAAATTCCTGGCGCCCACTTTTTATTACAGTACCCCACTGTACTTGTAATAAAAACATTCTTCGTTTCATTTAATTGATTATATCAATAATCAATTTAAATATCCTTATAGTGAATTCTTACACCTCCACTGAACCCAGCCCAGCTGAGCAGCCGCGGTGGTAGCTCATCTCAACGAGCTACAGTTTGCACTTTTTTTTGTTGTTCTCTTTCAGTTTTCTTCGAGTTGGCTGATCTGTCAAAATCAAAACAAATTAGAATAGGTGTGTGATCGGGTCGAGGTATTTCGTTTGTTTTTTTATTCGCGTTCGGGTAATTTGTTATTATTATTAACGAAATTAATAATAATAACAATTTTTATAATAGAAAAAAAAGGGTCGGATACCCATTATCTTCGCGAGAAAAAGTACAACAAATTGGCGCCCAACGTGCGGCCGACCGGTGGAAGAATTGTGTTTTTTGTGATTACATTCGTGTTTTAATTGTGTGGTGCAAAGTTAATTATTTACATACGAGTAATTTGAGAATATTCATGAAGTGTTTTTCTTCTTTTTATTAGGTCTATTTTTATCAATTTAATTCGAGCAAAAAGTCAAGTGGACTTGGTGGGTCCATTACCAAAATCGTCGCGCGGTTTTTTGTACATTTTAACAGTCGTAGATTATTTCACTAAATTTCCCCTGTTGTTCGCGTTACGGTCCGCAACGGCTAAAGCGGTTTGTCGGGAATTAGAGGAAAACGTTTTCCTCCTCTTCGGTGTTCCAAAGTGGATCATCTGTGACAATGGTCCCCAGTTCCGTAGCAAGGAACTGAAAACGCTTAGCGAAGCGTACGGGTCACAACTTAGGTATACGGCGTATTACCACCCGCAAGCGAATCCGGCGGAACGGATAATTCAGATAATTAAGACTACTTACGCTCCGAGCGTACGTCTCCGAAAACCAGCGGAGTTGCGATTCGTAACTGGTAAAAGTCGCCTGTGCGACACACATGCAATCCAGAAAAATTACTTCATAACATTAATGACAGTGTTTAAAAACAAGAAAGGCAAAAACTAAAACATCGAGTTAACATTTATATGGTCAAACTAGAAGGTGTTTTAAAAGTTGTCACCCTAGCGGAAGATGCTATCATTTTTGCAAATGGCAGCAAATGTCAATTTCAAAAATGACATCCAAAGAACAATAGGTCACAACTTTTGCGCCACCGTGTACTATAGTCAATTTTAATTAAAAACTGTGATAATATTTGACTGCAGTATCATAAGACCGCACAAATCATCCTGTAATGCAAGTTAAGACCATGATCGTGAACCGATGAAAAGTTAGAGGCGAAAATATGTCAAACTGAAAATTTGTTTCTACAGAAAATAAAATTTAAAATGACACAGGATGCAATTGGAATTCGTATTAACAGCGCTTCGAAACCTCTGCTTTTACACACAACTAAAACCAAAGATATAATTCTGTGGCCTACTTCATTCCACCGAACATTAGACCCACAATATTTTCTTATACCTAAATTGTATGCACATATTCTCACTTTGATTAAGAGAAGCAATGCATATGAATCACCTTTCTTGTTTACGCACGAATCTATACGTTTTCCCCTAATAAAACGCTTCCTACGCAAATGGTAATGGCTTAACATCCGGACCCAAACATACACGCCAAAACCGAGGGCAGCATTAACTTTTCAAAATGCATTTTTTATTAGGCACCAAAACGGAAAGACTCTACATACATAAGTGTATATGGCTATACTTACTTGTGGCCCAATTCATGGGCAATCGTATGCGACAGCGCAATCCCATTATCCTCGTTGACGCTACACGATTGCGTTGGTTTGCACATTCCACCCAAATTGGCGACGCCCAGCGTCCTACAAAATATAACAAAAAATCGTGTGGTTAAAACGAATTTATGTTAAACCGTTTTTTTCCAGGAAGCGTATGGGTAAGCGAAACAAAATATTTATATGAAAAAGAAAAAAATAACAAATTACCCGCAATCTTTTCCGCAGATATCTATTCGAGTTATTAAGACGGCAACATCGTGATGGTAGGGATTATAATCATCGCTGTCACTATTCAGTTTGTACTGCCATCTGTGGGAGAAATCAGAGATCATCCTTTAGAAACATTGCACAGAAGGTTTTTTGTGGAACGCAACGACAACATTGAAGAGACGTCGCGTCATTGCGCGCCGCAGTGCCCTGTGCGCTATGCGCCCACTTACTCGCAAAATTTATCCAAATTATGACCAGCTGATGCGGTTATATTCAAATCCGGATGTGCCTCGTCCTCTTCGATCAGCAAGATCTTCACCACGATCACCTCAATGAAATTGCCAATGGTGGGGTCTTTGTACAGCGATGAGACCACATTCATTATGGTCAGGAGGTAGGTCTCGACGTCGTCGTGGAACGCCACCATTGTTGAATCGGCCACAATCAACGTTTCTACATGACGTGGGCTGCTAATTGAACGTTTCTTGCGCAGACGGTCTTTCTGGTGATGGTAATGCTGATGGCGTTGCAGATGTGAACTATTTACTGCAGCATCCGTTGCTGTCTGGTTTTGTTGAGGACGGGAATGGGATTTGGCATGGCGCTGACGATGTCGTACTTTTCTACCTCCTTGAACAATGACCTGTTTTTATGGTTGTTAAATTATGACAAAAATGGGACAGACAGATAGACAAACGGCCATAAAACAAAGGGAAGAGAAAAGTGGAATAATTTTTTTCATGAAAAATCTACATCTTAATCGGATTCTGTTTACAAATTGTTACTTTGCCCTGCGATTGCCATTCGATCCGGGTTTCGGTGTGTCTGCGGGGCTCTTTGGTGCCGCAATTGTTGATGTGATGTTTCTTCTTGTTGTTGGATGTTTTGCGGTTTTTCTTTTTCTACAAGTAGAAATTGAAAATTTATTATTATATTACGGATACTGTTCATGTTTGGTCATATATGTGGTGGTGGTGATGGTGGTCGTGTTCGGGCTGACGCCACCACTGCCACACAGTGGTCACTTTTGGGGAATTTTGGCGACAAAAATTATTACACACTTGAATTCTTGAAAATGGTAGGTAATGTAATTGGGTACTCTTAATGATTTGAGAATTCTAAAATCCGTGGTACGGCGTAGATTTTTTAATTCAATTGAATGAAGTCACAAATTAAGTCAGAAGCCTGATTTTTTACTTGGAAATAAAGTATCCCAATGTCTCAATGTCCTATAAGTCAGAATAAACAAGCTTTATGAAACCATGGTACATAGGGTTTTTATATGCAACCAATTTCAATCACCTTTAGCAATAAATTAACCTGATAATGCTTACTTGAGAGACATTGGGGGCTACCGTGAGTAAAATTTTCCTCGGAATTTTTCTCAACTTTCAAAATTGTCAATTTTAATAGTGTCAAAAATTTCCCTTGGAATGTATTGATATGAGGAATTTAGTTTCATAGGGACCTAAGCTCTCATTTCAAAAGGCCAGTCGCTGGCTTACAATGAACAGTATAGAAGTATTGTCGTTTCCAATTTTCGAAGATGGGAAAAATTCCGAGGGGAATTTTGTTCACGATAGCCCCCATTATCGAATGTGTCAGGAGATTTACTTGACAAGTTTAGTGCAGTTGGTTTGTTGCATTGTTTTTAGAGGAACTTGGTGTCAATTCTTTTTAAGTTTTACTATTTTTCAGGTTAATCAGGGATTTGATTAAGTTGCAGATGTGTACCAAATTTCAAAAAAAAATTAAGCCCCAAATGTTGCAGAATTTTGCCAAGGGATATGAACTACTTGTGTTCTATTGCTTTGAATTGAAAATGATTTTTAAATAAAATCTTTCCAAATTTGACAGGAATGTGTAAATTTTCACATTTAAAGGTAGTTAACCAAGTTTAAGACCAACTAATCGAAATAAGAATTTAAAAACTTTCTGATTGCTGCATTTGAAACTTTTACAAGTATATGAATTTTGACAATTGTTATACTACCGTACATTATTTTTTAATATTTAACACACATTAAAGGGATTTTGACTACCCTTAAAATGTTTAAGCACAGTACGAGCGACATTATTTAATAGCCGATTATAGTTTTAATGCAGTTAAAAGTACAATTACGAGTATTGTAGTTTAAAATGTATAAAACAATGCTGATTAGTTGTTGTTAATTATGTAAACGTTGTTTCACTACTGTCAACTGTCAGAATTTTTATCTGGGATCAGATTCAAATTGAGAAAAAATTTTTAAAAAAATCAGAACTTAATATTGTCTTAGGATATTTCGAGTTATTGAGTAGTCTGA
Source organism: Philhelius festivus (assembly GCA_963931855.1). Classification (NCBI taxonomy): domain Eukaryota; kingdom Metazoa; phylum Arthropoda; class Insecta; order Diptera; family Syrphidae; genus Philhelius; species Philhelius festivus. The sequence continues at coordinate 80,538,791 of OZ007556.1, read as the reverse complement.
AAATTCACTTGGCCAAATTTATGTCAAGTTCGAACTAGTTTGGTTTAGAAATTATTTTTAATACAAAATATCATAAATTAGTTTAAATCCCTTGGAAAATTGCGGAAAATTTTATGTATGTTTTTCTAAATTTGGTACGTAGTATATTCTTTGGAAACACTTTCATTCAAGCACTAATTTAAGAATAATTAAACATAAATTTGACTTAATTCCTGATTTTGACAAAGCTTTGTTTTTTTTTTAATAGTATTAAATTTCATAAAAATTTTGTTGCGAAGAATTTAAGATCTTTGTCGCCAAAGTTCAACAAATGGACCACTGTACGTCAGCCACCACCGCTGAGTCACTTTTGTACCTTCTCTTTGACTGAAGATCTATGGAAGACAACGTGTGGATGGCCGTTTTTGGAATCCTTTTCATGATGCTTGGATGGCTCAATGAAGTACTCACTGTTCTTTGTTTTGATGTGACCTACCTGGGAAGGGAAAACAAAAAAGTGCTGTGAGAATCATGAAGACAAATTATGTTCACCTCAAAGTACCTATAAAGTACCTACATAATAGCAAGTAGATAATTAGAATATAAAAAAGAAGTACAAATACCACAACAATGGATACTTTTTCTATCCATTGTTGTGGTGTCTGTATATATTATATTTAAAAAAAAAATGTCTTAAGGAAAAACACTCAACTTCTAAGAAGAAAAAGTTGAAAGAGTACCTACAGAGTAATTCTTTTGAAAATTGATCTTCATAATCGATTACCTAACCGACTAAGATCGGTATTTTTGTTGTAGCATAAAGGTCTTGACCAGAACTTAATATTACGATAAACATCTTTTAGATAATTCAGCCTTGTTGTGGAATTTAATAAATGGATAGATACATGTATAAATAATTAGATAAAGTATGAATAAACATTTTAACAATTATTTATATTATAAATAATTTAATCCGAATATAATTTATATTTACAGTTACAGTTTTTTTATCACACTAGCTCCAGCAACAAAAGACTTCAAGCCAATATTCAATTTTGAAAATTATTTTAAACATAAACTGGATCAATTTTAATGATTTGAAACATACATAAATCAATTTGAACAATACGAGTATATACATATTAAATTTCTCTGAAAATGTCTTAGATTATCTGTTCTCTCCTTAGTTTACGTGACAACGAATTCCAAAGACAAAGTGCACTAACGAAAAACTGTCGCTCAGAAGACTGACAAGTAGAGCGTGGAATAGAGATTTGGTTGGTTTTAGGCAATTTTTAAATAATTTTTAAATTTTAGTATGTTCGCAGAGCTAAATCCATTCAAACTTTTCGTATAATTCGAAATGTGGTGAAATCTTTGAAGTCCAAAAACATAACGAGCTGCATTGTTAAAAGCAAAGTTCAATTTTCGAAGCATCATCTAAACTACAAAAAAAAATCTCACACCCGTACGTTAAAATAGGCAGTACCAATGTTTAAACCAGCATTTTCCTAGTTTCTACTGATGTGAACTTCTTTGCAACAGATAGTGTCCTCAGCGTACCATAAGCCTTTCCTACCACAGTGTTTACATGATATTATAAAAATAATTTTCAGACCCAGTGCTGTGCTTCCGAGATATTGTACATCATCAGCAAACATTATCGTTTCCCCATGCCTCAAGATACTTTATAAGATATTAACATGAGAAGAGAATAATAGTGGACCCAGAATGGATCCTTGTGGTACACCTCACGGTATAGAAATGAAATCAGATGTTTTCTTTCCAGAGACCACAGCTTGACTCCTTTTAGATAAATATGAAAATATGAGGTTAACGTCTCGAGTTGAAAATCCAAAGTCAGTTGACAATAATTTTTGGTACATAATGTATAATAGTATCAAAGGCTTTAGAGTGGTTAAGAAGAGACTATTTTTTAAAAAATGGTAAAATTCATATTCAGTTTTATCTTATGTTTGTTTTTTGGTATTGGAATAATTTTGGAAAGTTTCCACTAAGAAAGAAAAATACTTGTAGTAAATATTGTATTTATTACATGAGTAACAAATGGTAAAATATGTGGTAATATTGTTTCAAAGATTGTAGGATGTACTATATCAAAGCCTATGCATTTAACTTATGTAAGTTAATATCAGCTTTCTACAACATCTTCAGGGTTTATTCTCAAAAAATCAAATGCATCTGCCAGTCTCGATGATGAGTCGTCAACTTGCAAAGCAATTGGCCTAATTATGACTTGGGGAAATGAAATTAGGAAAAGTGTATTCAATTTAGAGCAGTTAACATCCAAATCTTCGTGACTTTGCTTCCCAATTCTCAGTCCACGTATATTCTTCCAAAGTTTGCGACCATTCTGAGACATATTCAAATGATTGTATATCAATTGGTTTTCTCTACATTTATAAGGCTGACACATTTTTTTCGCATTTGCCGGTATTGTGGGCGATCTTCGGCTATCCTAAAACGTTTCCATTTAGTGAAAATGCGATATCTTTGATTTATGCAGTTTCGTATCTCCAGTGTAGACCAAGAGTTATCGCCATGGTTAACCGTGCATTAACAGATATTTATTGAAAAAGTCCGAATTCCTAAAAACCGTTGAGGTGAGGGAAAATAACTTAAATCTTATATTGCTTACACTTATCAACTTATAGCTCTTTGGGTATGTCCATCAAAAAGTTTGATGGTTTTTGAAGACGTTAACTCTGCCTTCACTCATAATGTACATATACATTATTTTATTTATGTAGTTTTTTTAAAAAATATATTTGCATTTCACCAATATTTAACTCGCGACTGTCGGAAACGGTCTTCCTGGAGTGAATGCTGAGAATGTTCTCACACAGTACTCTCTTGTCCACTTGTGTATTGCTTGTGTCAAAAATCTTGTATTTTATGATTTGATTTTGTTTACGCGTAAACTGCATTTGAGGCGTTACATAAGTAACCTTCCGTTGTTTATTTTTCTTATTGATTCAAATGCATTTTTTTAATAACTCGACCACAACGGAATCTAACGGGTGCAGATTTTGCGATTTGCTTTTCTGGCACTAAACCAACATATATTTTGAACAAGAGCCAATATGGTTTCTGGGATCTTGACACCCCATATATGGGATATTCGTAAAAAAAAGTATGTCATCTAATTGGTCAGTAATTATGGTCAAAAACTAGTTTTGGAAATATGTAGGCCATAGACTTTTTTTAATGAATTTTTTCAAATGGTTTCAAAGTCATAATGGTTCTTGGGACCTCATTTGTGGAATATTCGGAAAACATGTATACCACCTGAAAGGTCTGTATAGACCCATATAAAAGGTCAGCTAATAGGTCGGCTATAGATTTTTTTAATGACTTTTTAAAGTTTCTTTATTCAAAGTCACGAACGATTTTTGGCACCTCATTTGGGAAATGAAAAAATATAGGTATGCCATTTGAAATACCACTTAACAGTCATAAAAGGTCAGAGTTTTTAATCATTGATCATAAAATTTTAAATTTTTTTTCAAAAGTATAACAGCTTATTTTGAGCTACGGCGCTGTGTGGATAACGACACAAACTGCCTACATATTTCTGTAAGCAAATATTCGTGGAATAGTTTATTCACTTTTCTATTCCTCAAAGGGTATTTGTATAAGTTTAACATTATAACATTTAAACATTCAACAGATTAAAAATATTTTTCACATCGGAAATTATGTTTGCATCTTTTAAAGTCTTGGTGTTAACAAACCCCTAAAAAACCTTATACATTCATGCTAATAATAGCTTGTGCTCTACTGTGACTTAAAAAAAAAATATTTAAGAAGTCATACAAAAAATCTGTTCGTGACCAATTGCTGAAACTAGCTGATCTTTTATGGCGATCTAGTAAATAACCTATTAAGTTGTTTATGTGAGCGCATTTGGGAGTTGAAGTCACTTCAACATTCCATTGAATCTTAAATCAAAAACATTTATACATTCTCGGATGATATTTCGATGTGACGTAAGTGATTGAATCAGAGATGTCAAATTCGGTGCACGAATTAGATGAAACCTGAAATGTCACCTTCATTTTGAGATCTAAAAGTAAATGTAAAAAATTTTTATTTTTAAGTGGCATCGGCTGGGATGAAATCCTTAGAACCCATGCGTAGCCCTTCAGTGCACTAACTTATACGCCATTTTATCACTTTTAGAATATATAATTCGTTTTTTAATGGGAAATGTATAGGCAGCGCAGTAAAATTTTACACAGTAAACAACAACAAAGGAATAGTGCGTATAAACTAGGCAGTAATAAGAGTGCACATAATATAGTGCTGATAAAGTTTTGGAGCATCTGGATTACAGTGACACTCAAATTGGTTGCAAAAGTTTTATTTTTCGTGAGGTTGGCAGGTTTTGATTATTCGAGAATGTGTTCGGTGATATTTGTTAATTTTATGGTAAATTTTCACAACAACCAAAATTATGTGGTTTGAAATATTAATTTACGATTAGACGGTAAACGTTAATAGTCAATGGTCAAAATGTTGCCTCTTAATGCGTGTGCATGTTCCCTATCTGTTACGTGAGAGTATGAAATTCATCGAAGGATGGCTGCGATACCAAACGATTACCTAAAAAGGACATTAAAATGATTTTTTCTGACACCGAGCCCTTAATTTGACATTTTTGTACATACATGCCATTGAGACTTGTTTTTATTAATAATTTTGCCACTTGTTTGACAACAAATTTTTCAGTGATGTTAATTCAGCATAAACCATACATCAAAACAAATACTTTTCCAACACATCCCTTAGCTTATTCAAAAGCGGATTGTTTATTCGTAGGTATATAAGTATTTCATTTTTAGTTTTTGTTTCCTTTTACTTTGTTCACTTATTGAGTCTGAAATATCTACTAAATTAAGATGATTTGTTAAAAGAAACTCAGAAATTATGTACAGCCGTTTTCTGTTTTGGATCTTTATTCATTTCAATTTGTATTATTTTTGTAATAAATTACATATTTATTTTACTTATTTTACAAATCAGCTGATTTTGACAGGGTATAAATGCAAAGCATACCAACTTTAAAATTTAAAGTAAAAGTGTATATGCAGGCAAGAAACGTAAAGTTTGACAAACATTGATCTAGGATAATTATCACCCTCTGAAAGTGTATCCAAATTACTTAAGAATTCAGCGCAATCCTATATCCTATTTCGAATCGGTTTAATTTTTTAGGAAAAAGTATTATCAACCTTTGAATGCCAATAAATAATTAAGTTGAACAAGTCACAAATAATAAATTGCACTTTAGTGACCTAGAATTTTCCGATTCAAGAAATTAATCGTTTAGAAAAATAATTCATTATACATTTATGCATCTATAGCTCTTTCGAAATGCTTACTTCATATCCACAACAAGAAAAAGAATAATGTCAACTATTTAACTTATGCGCTTAATCTCTAATGATCCGATATAAACAATTACTTAAATTCATACACCAATTGCAACAACGGAATCCAATAAATCATCACACTCATTGATATTTTATTTCAACGATTGCCCATGCATGTAAGTCACAATCTCAAACCACGATACAATATATCACCACCACCACGCCCACAGCCCACAAGTCAGGGCGCCTGAACCCCCACATTGCCCGACAAACGCCGCAGTTTATAGAACAAATATATCTATTCAACAGAAGCATAATGCAATTATTAACCGTTGACGGTTTTACGCGCGGCTCGGCTCATAAACACGATTTCCAATAAATTGTGTCGTCGCACAGCGCACTGCGCACCGCATTTTCAGTTCAGCTCGACGACGGTGAGCTATTGAATCGTGAAATTACTATTCACAACGGTGGCCCCTCCTGTCAGCTTTAGCGCACAGCCTACCTGTCACATTCAATCATAATTAATTAATTACACATATAGCCTTTGCAAGTCGGGCTCCGATTCAACAATTGAATGCAGCGCCGCGACCGCCACAGCCGTTGCCGTTGCCGCCACATTACCACCAACCGTGATCTAGAGCGAAACAATATTGTTGGATTCAAATCGGTGGTGTTTTATGCCATTCCCATTACCATAGGGTCGTGGCTCAGAAAATAAATCTACTCGTTGTCATTCGCCTGATCTGCATCATGGGGCGGAGGATTGTGCAGGGTGAAGGCTCTGATCGTTGGTAATTACAAGCTAATCGACCGCGACAATAATTGCCGGCCGATCGTTTTTCTTGGTACAAATCGTATTGCACGACTTAGCCTAGGGACGCTGCCGACCGCCGACAATGTATATGCACAGAAGTATAAAGTAATGGAGCCCGCGCACCGCCACAGTCTTTTCTGATGGGGCTTGTCTTTCCGTTTGGAAAATCGGATTTGATTTATGGGATTGTAGGTGTGGCATGCAATTCCGCAAATAAAGAAAAGAAGAATGAAAAATAATTCAAACGAAATAAAAAATTATTGTTAACATCTAGTAAACAAAAACTCTACAGTCACGACATTAAATTTGAGCTAGGGTTGCCATCGATGATTGCATGAGAAGTATTTTCTTGACAAGAGATACTCTTGGAGGATTTGTTACTTTGAAAAAGTTTTTGTTTTAGATGGCAGCAGGTGGATATCAAAGGCACACCTCCAACAGTCCAACGTGACAGTTCAACGCCCTAACCGTTCCGCCAAGTGATACGTCAGATGTAAAGCGAGTAAATACCAAGTTATGAAGGTGCAATTATAGCCCGATATTAAATAAAGTTCCAACTTTAAAAAAAATTCATAAAAATTGCTTCACTTAGGGAATCAAGTATGCACTCAAAATTTTTTCATTAAAGTTTTGCGTTGAGCTGTCAGAAACGATCTATGTACTGAGTACAATTGATGAGTACTGCTTATATTTCAATGTATGTATGTATAGTGAGGTGAATACAGACGATATGTAATTAGCACACATTACTACGGACCAGATACAGAAAATTATGTAATGGCTACATAAATATTTAAAACTCGCCCGCAATCCAAATATTCAAATATTTTCATCACAACTGATTACAAACAACGTGTACTGATTTAGATTTATGTGATCAATCTTGACATAATCAAATATGTAATGAGTACATATCTTGCTTCAACAAACTGTTGTTTACATTACTTTTTTTAAGAACAAAATAAAAGGTAAATGACTTGCGCTATAACCAGCGAAGTTAAGATAGAGACGTCTTACAAGTATACATGAAGAACATAATGGATTCATTAGAGAAATATATCTTACGAGTAAGCACATAGGCATATATGGACTCATTGAAAAATGTGTACTGAGTACAAAGATTCATTAAATAAATAAAATATATTATCTTGTACTTATCACAGATGAGCATGGAAAAACAATTGACAGAATATTTATATTTTGGAATGAAATGCATATCAATTGTACTCATTACATAGTAATGTACTCATCACAGGAAACCAGCAGGAATTTACTAGATGAGTCCGAGTCCATAGTATGTTTATTTTTTTTACTATTTTTGCAAAGTATAGTGCATAAAAAATGTACTTCACTACATAGTCATGTTCTCATGACAAAAAGCCAAAAAATACTCATTTGACGAGTTAATACAATTAGTTACCAGCACATTACATTAGTATTAATAAATTTATGTTGTCAGTACAAATTTCAGGTGGTGATAAGAACATACATATGATTTCCGTCCTCAGACATTTTTGGGATGAGAATGTACGACACGTATATGTATTAATGTTCTGGGTACATAAATATTTCCTGCAGTGTAAATTAGAAACTTTCAAAATATAGAGCAAGTGCAAAATTAAATGAGAACTTGGAAACCTTTACAATGATTAGACCAAGAGACTTCAAACAAAAAACTTTGAATAGCCTTAGCAAACGCTTCTGGCTAACTCCAGAGGAACGGTAACCTTATGCATGCAACTGCAACATGCTCATATATCTCTTCAGAACAGAGAATGAAGAAAGAGCGACAGCAACGCTAGAGAGTGCCAGATAAAATGAGCTTGAAATTGAAATCCTGAAAGCCATAGAGGTGTTTGATGACAAGACGAGGAACTTGTTCAAAATAAAACATAAACATTTTGTGTCTTGCGGCTTCGTATTCATAACTACTTGCTTAATATGGTAAGAGGCGAAAGTTTAAATTGTTTCTGTTACAATGTATCTGCACTACAATTTTATTGAAGTACAGGTGAATATTGTGCTTTACAAATCGTCGCGATCCTAAAAAATGATAAACATGAAGTTATTTTTGATTTCTTACGTGAGGTATGAAAAGATGTGTGGCATTTGCAAATTGCAGCCATGATGTATGCTTGCTGTTTAATGGACTGATGTTAAGTGTCAGTTGTATATTAATTAATGATTTGTTTTGTTTAACTCGGGTTAAGGAGCTCAATAGAATAGAAGAAAAAAAACAAAGCCGAGCATTAATCTATTTTTATAATTATGTACATATGTACCCTTGTTAGCTCAGACAATTTACAAGAATATATTTAAATAATAAACTTGTTTAGTCTGACAGAAGTGAAATATTGAACCGGACGTTTTTAGATACGTTACTTTCATACCCCGAAGCCTTGATAAACTACCAGAGATGTCTCGCAACTCTAACCAATAAGAATCTAAATAAAGTTTTTTTTTGTAAGGAATAAAATGGGGGAAACTGCTTAGGTCGAGACTTTCAGGAACAATGCAATCAAAGACAAGAGTGGTTTTCTTCAAAAATTACAGTTTTTAAGATGTTTTTGTAATTTTCAACTTTTTCAAAAACTAAAATAAGTATGAAACTACATAAAATCAACTGGAATTAAGCATCCTTTTTCTTCAGTTCTTCGACCAGCAGCCTAAACAGCTGTTTTTCAAAATCGTAACCTCAGATTTTTAGGTGAGTATCCACATTTAAATTGAAATTTTGTCAGGGCTCAAGACAACAATAGGTCAAAAGAATAGGCAAATCGATTTTAAATCAACCAATCATTTTTAGGTAAAGTTACTCCCTTAACTCTGTCGACCAACAACATTAACATTAAGTTCTGTGTACTTATCTATAGATATCGTCTAAATTTTGAGTAAAAAATGTTTCACAAAAAATAGTTACTAGCGTACTATCGTACTTTTTTTGAAGAAAAAAAAAACATATTTAAGAATAAATAAATTGTTTTTGATATATAAGGATTTTAGGTTTTGGCGTATATAATTCTAGGTTTTTTTTAGTTTAAATACTATTTTTTTTTTACGAATGCATGATTTTCTCTAAGATCCCTTTGATAATTATGTAGATGTTCTCAAACACGTACCTGGCACAAAAGCAAATACACAACAAGGTTGCTCGAACTTGCTCTCAAGAGACTTAAAATTTGAAAATGTTCTTTACAAAAACATGGTTGTGCTTACCTAGAGACAAATTGTTCAAAAGCAAGTCGCTAAGAAGTTTGAGTCGGCTAAATCGATAGGTACTGCAAAAGTCAAGTTTGAAACTGTCTTAAATTTACTGGCGCCGTTTTCGAGAATATTTTCCGCAAAGGTTTTTAATATTTGTATGGAAGAATAAAAACATAATACATATTTATGTTCTCAAGCACGATAGCTAGTTTTTTTTTAATATAGGTACCCATTACTATTTCCTTTCTATTTCTATTCCAACATTGAAGTATGTACATATTATGTATTTAATAAAAACTTGTTGAAATCCCACAAAATGGTTCTATGTGAATACGATTTTTCGGAATTTACTTAACTATTTAATTTTTCAGTTGGTACGTGTAGATTTTTGCATCCTGTGAAGGCCATGTTGTTTTGGTGGTGATTTATGTCTAATCTATTATTTATTATTCAGTTACTGTAGCCAAATCACCATGACAAGTTACACAATTGACCATCATGTCTAAATGATATAAAACTTTATTATCAAAACGATTGTTCGCCCCGCGACACCGTGACATTTATGGAAATGAAATGACAGATGAGCTGGCTTAAAATGGTTCATCACTTTAACCTAGCAAAATTGTACTTACGCCACGGGAGCAGAAAAAGTGAAGAAATCACCAAAGTTTCCTCAAGACCGCAAATGACAGATGGCCAACAATTGACACCTGTTGGATTTCAAGGAATCTTTAGCCAGATATATGTATTAAGAATAAAAACAGAGTATCTGCCACATGTTAGCAGACCTCAATTGTCTCTCTAAATAAATAATAATAATAATTAAATAATTGTCTCACCTAAACTAACCTAACCTAGTAGGGGAAGGTGTCCTAAAATGGCCCCCCTAAGGAAAATTTGTCATATCTCGCAAAAATGCGACATTTAAACTTAAATGTTATATTCTTTTCAAAGCTAAATCAATAACGCTTACATTTTTTTGCATTACGAGTTTAAAAAGTTTCAAAAATTATTTAAAATATTTAATTTTCAAAAACTCTTCAAATTCCAACGAATAAAATTGTCCGGGTAAAATGGCATACTGGTATGCCATTTTACCTTTGCAAGTAAACCAACTAGGCAAGTAAACTAAAAACCATTTTTAATTTAATTCAAACTTTATTTTAAACAAATCATAGTTCAAAGTAAAATAAACATAAACAATACTCAACAAAAAAAAAAATAAAAACAAAAATTCATTTAAAACAACTTCACTTAAAACAAAATAAGGAAAAGTAGAAATTATAATAATACTCAATTATTGCAAGTACTTTTTTTTTTACGGCATTTAGAGCTTTTGTTAATGCATTATCAGTCCAGGACTGCCTCTCTGGTACATCGTTTATATTTTCCAACCATTTTCACTATAAAGAAAATGAAAATGTAAGGGTAAGTATAAAATGGCACACTATGCCATTTTAGACGAGTGCTTAGTAGGCCATTTTACCCATTTAGGGTTCTTTTATTTCAGTTTTAATTCCGAACACACTGAAGTAGTTATAGGTCACCTAATTTCAGTAAATTAATAAGAAATAGTTAATAATTACATTCATTTACTGTTTTCTCCTAAATTGAATGTTTTTTATAATTTTTTTTGTCAACAAACTTTTTACAACATTTTATTGGTTCTACTTTTGTAGATGGCTAGAGACAGTTTGACCTGTAAAATTTCAAGCAATAGCTTGAATCTGCTAATATTTCGTTGATGTCAGTGATGCCAGATAAACTAAAGAATTGTGTTTCCAAAACCTTCTAATTCTGTTCGACTCTACAATTTCTAGCAGCAAGGGGGCCATTTTACCTTGGTGGGCCATTTTAGGCCATCATCCCCTACCCCTACAAACGTTGAGCGCTTTGCGCCCATTTTACGGTAGACGTGGTGGTCCGGTACATTCCACTCTACAAAGTTTAGTGGCTAAATTTGAGACTACCGGTTCGGTAATTCATTCAACATTCGTGTGTCAAAGGAGCGCAAGAACGGCCAAAATCATCGCCAAGGTCTGTGAAAGAATTCAGCGGAACCCGAGGCAGTCTATTCGTCGGCGTGCACAAGAACTCACCCTTTCGCAGACTTCAACTTGAATAAGATCCAATGACCCAGGAGCTCAAAAATTATGACCATAGACAACGCCGTTTGTTCGTTGACTGGTCTTCGGAGCGTTTGAAAGAAGACTCTAATTTTGGCTACAAAAATCATCTTTAACGGTAAGGAGCATTTTTGGATGAATGCCTGTGTTAAGAAGCAAAATTACCGGTTATGAGGCGGCATCAAGCCTACGACCTACGAGGCTCAACAGATGATAATCCATCCTCAAAAAATAACCGTTTGGGTTGAATTTCGGGCCGGTGGCTTCATTGGTCCGAACTTTTTGGAAAACCTTGTTAGGAGGTCATCGTCCAAAGGCGGTCACTACAGAACAATGCTAACCAATTTTTGATGGCCCAAATTGATCGATGGCAGCGCTACGTGCGACCCAGCGGACGCGGACGTCACGATTGACATTTGGTCCTAAAAGAATGAAGAATACATTTTGAAAGAATAACCAAAGCACGCTAACTACCAAGTTGAAAGAATATTAATGTAACCGTTGAGGATGTAACCTTAAAAGTCTTTCGACCAGCTTTTGGGAAAAAACAGTTTTCTAAAATTTCGAACAAAATTTATATGGCAGATATTTTTATTTTAGGTCTTAAAGAAAAAAAATGTCGGAGTAAAAACTTAACAAACACTATCAATCAAGTTTAAAGAAGATCGGTAGAGTCGTTGAAGCTGTATTGGCTGTATTGCGAGACCCACTTTTATCTTAGTTATGTCAAGTTTAATCAAAATCCCCAGTTGGATTTATTTTACAAGCCCATAACTTGTCACGTTAGACCTATCGCAAGTAAAATGAGTCAGAATTCAATAAATTGATAATTTTTCGATGAACTAACTACATTAAACGGTCAAAAACTTTTACAAGAAATTAGACATATGTAGACAGTGCCGGATTAGCCACGAAGCAAGAGTAGCAAATGCTACGGGCCCCGCGCATTTAGGGGCCCCGCGCACCAACGTTTTCTGACCATAGAAAAGTATTATTTATATATTAGATTTAGTTACAATTACTAAGAAGAAAATATTTGCACCAAAATGATCAACTAAAATTTTATTTTTCTATCTGCTGGTCATACCAAAAATCATGTTTCGCACCGCACTACACGCAAATTGGACAACGGTATGAAATGCAGGTGTTTATTGTCACCATTGATAACGTACTCACTGCTTTAGGTAAACGTATGAACAGAACAGTTATCATAAAATTGCTGGCATTTTCGGAATATTCCGAGAGCTAAAATCTCTTCCTGATTCAAAATAGCTATTTTGGCCTTTAGTCCAGTCCACAAAAATTGGCGTTTCGTCCGAGTGATCGCACATGGACTCATCAGTTGACTGTGAGGACCTTGTCAATACGCAATTTTTATTAAATTAGTTCATTTTACATCGATTTTTTGACAAAAATCCAATGTGAACTATATCCAACCAAGATTAAAATTGTAATCATTAACGTTGGAATATTTTGCTATTTTGAATCAATAATTCAACAAGTCCATTAATAGTGAAGTCTTCTACCTGGCTGATTTATTTCAGTAGTATATAGAATTTGTATTATAAAAACCTTCATATAGAATCAAAGCTGAGCCACTGGCAAAATATTCCAACTTTAATGAGTACAATTTTAATCTTGGTTGGATATAGTTCACATTGGATTTTTGTCAAAAAATCGATGTAAAATGAACTGAATTTAATAAAAATTGCGTATTGACAAGGTCCTCACAGTCAACTGATGAGTCCATGTGCGATCACTCGGACGAAACGCCAATTTTTGTGGACTAAAGGCCATAAAAGATATTTTGAATCAATAATTCAATAAATCCATTAATAGTGCTGTCTTCTGCTTGGCTGATTTATTTCAGTCGTATATAGAATTTGTATTATAAAAACCTTCATATAAAATCTCTTCCACCAGAAGAAATTTTGAAAAAATCTGCAACCATAGTACTCGTAAGTGCTTACGCAGATGGAGGACAGTCTGAGCAACGAATAAGTGCAGTTCCCTTCAATGCTCAATTCTGATGTGGCTGGTATTATTGACAGCAAGAATCTTGAGGCTCTGGAAATGCAGGTTTACAAGCTGTTGATAAATAACTTTTTACAATCTTGTTTCCCGAACGTTGAAATTGCTTTGCGCATTTATTTGTCTCTCATGATCACCAACTGCAGTAGTGAACGATCTTTCTCAACATTAAAACGTGTTAAAATGATAAGTACCTAACCTAAAACAGTCTAAGGGCCCCTTAATAGAATTTGCTACAGGCCCCGCGCTAGCTTAATCCGGCACTGTATGTAGATTAATTATGCAATTTTTGTATGCTTCAAATATTAAAAACAATTAAAGACATTTTTACCTAAGCAGCAAGCGATACATGTAATCTGTTAACATTATAAAACGTTAATTACATTGAAAAGCTGATTAAGGAAATCCATTGATTAAAAATTACAAAGTTTAAACAATTTTAACTTACCAATCCATCACATGCTGACAAAGCCACTTTTGATCCGGAATGCCCACGAATTTTTCCATGATAATGACAATTTATATTTTTTTTTGGTTTCTTACGAAATCGGAGGTCTCTGCGGTGTCGTTCTATAACTAAATTTGGAGCCATAAAATAAGTATGAGGTCTACAAAAGGAAAAAAATAAAAAAAAAAACGTGAATCAGAGACAATTCTCAAAATAAACTCAGATCACAGGCCAAAAGTCCAAAACGAAATTCCCCACTCAACATGGTGGGTTATAAATCCAAACATCAATTATTGCAAACTTATAACCGGGTGTAGAGGTTCCAATTTCCTTATACGCATTTGACTTTTAAATAAATTTTAAAAAGCTAAAAAATTTACAAAATTTATTTAATGTCGCTGAAAAGTGAAAAACTGTTTTGATTTGATTTGAATGAACTTTAAATGCAGTCCTTAAGAATGTCCGTCAAGTTAGCACTACCACCCCTCAAGATAAGGTAAAATGAACTCGAAAGAGAAAAAGAAAATTTCGAGTTTACAACATATTTACGAGAAATTCACGACAATTATTTACACTGTTCTTTTTCTTTTTCGAGTTCATTTCACCAGAGGTTAATTTTTATAAAACAAGCGCGACATATTTTTTCGTTTCATGGAAAATTTACAACAAATTCACGACAATTAATCTAATTATTACATTTTTAAAAATTTAAAGTGGTATTGACGGACATTCCCTAAGGTCACAAACCATCTAAGAATATTTTATAGAAAGTTTTTTTTTTAATTGACAAAACAATTTTTTATTTTTATTTTCAGTGTTTTAAGCATAGCATCAAAGCAGCTTTTTGGCTAGACTTATTTCGAATATTATCCCCAAGAATTTCCTGTGATGCGCCTTTGCCTTTGCACAATAATTGGTATCTAGACTTATAACCCATTCATGATGGGTAGTTACTACATTCACTTTCGATCTGAAGACTTATGACCCTGTGCGACAAAAAACACAAACAAATAATTTTATTCAACTTACTCAAGTTCCAAATGAAGTGTTTCATTGTCTAAATCTATGTGAAAGTGTAAGTCTTCTGGGTTCTTCCTATCGTGATGATGCGTTAAATTATGCGACAAATGTTCGCCATTTCGATTCACCTTTCGTGGTGTAACTAGCCTTCCAGAGATCAGTTCATTAGAGTGTTTTCCTTAAAGGAAATTTTAATTTATAATTAAAAACAAAAACCAGTTTAAAAAATACTAAAATCAAATATAATCAGATATAGCCTATGCTATTAATCAAGTTTAAGTGCAGCCATTAACTTTTTCTGATTGATTCTAATTGAGATCTTAACGAATATTGAGTTAAAGAAACAAAAAAAAAAAAAACACGGTCTTACGAAATCATTCCAACAAAATGCCAAACCTCAATTCCAAGAGCCAGACAAAAGCCTTAAAGCTCAAGGTCTCAATATAACAACAACCGCTTTTCGTTAATCCATCAGGTGCAAGTTAAGATAATAAATAGAATAAAACCAGCTTAATGAAAAACCAAAATCAAGCCCAATATTCAAACGCAGGCTGCTGCGCTAATTTTGACTCGGAAATTTCTAAGTGGGCAGTTAAATCGGTGTTGTCGTCATCTTGACAATTCCAAGCTTCCTACATATTTTGAAGCTAAACCATACTCGTATCAATGAAACCCGATCGCGCAAAATAAGCAAAAACAAAAACCTAATTTAGATGAATTTTTATTCATTTAACCGTTTTTATTCACAAAAATTACATACATATATGGGCGAAACACAATATTGAATCTCAATTAGGTCTAACTCCATTATTTGATAGCTTCAAGTTAGAAAATTCGAAATCGGACGCTAGATTGGGTTTTTGGCTTAGATCACAGATGCCATAATTTATGGATAAACTTTTGTTTTTTTTTTTTTTTAAGAATGAATCATTGATGAATTTGAATGATTAAAAATTTATTCGTGAGAAATAATTTACTTGATTTTTATACAATAAATAAATTCTTATAACTCACCATACAATTGCGGCTCGGCGAAAACACTCCAACAACAAATTAACGAAGAAATATATAAAAATGACAATTTATTTGCATCCATGTTGTTTGCATTAAGTTAATTATTAGTTAGATTATATTTAATGGAATTTTTGTTTTTAAATAAATTATTGTATATATTTATAATAAATTATATTAAATTTATTTTTGTTTTAATCTAAATTAAATTGATTGAGTATTTAATTGATTTGTATTTTGTGTATGAGATACGCATACGATATTTTGAATCATCCGTTGTCAATGAGTTTGGCGATTTTTCTTGTTATGTCAAACATCTCAAATTCATTGGGACGCAGTAGAAAATTGAGTGTTTTATTGATGAGTTCGGTTGATGGAGACGGCGATTTCCTGAAAGTTAAAAAAAAAATATATAAAAAATAGGATAGGCAAGTGTTTTTGTTTGAAAATAAATTGATAAATAAAAGTGTTGCAATTATGTTCGTCTGTCCGTTCGACCATAGCCAAAACGGCTCAGCCGATTTTCTTTAAACTTGGTAGATATCATTTCCAAATCTTCCCCATACGTTTTTTTCTTTATTTTTAAAACCAAAAATAACGGTACTTGCCACACGAATTTTTTTCGAAATTTTATAGACTATTTTGTTTTTCGAAAACTCTTCCACAGCTATGTAGCACGAACTTGCTCCTATTTTATAGTCTAAGAATTTTAAAAATTAATGGCGCAAAATTTTTATTTTATTTGCTAAATTTTTAATAGATTACTAACTCTTTCTTAATTTTAAACATTTTCTAACTAGTATTGTGCTTAGGCTATTTTTTTAATACTCGTAAATTGCTTCTGAACACATCTAAAGAAATGGCAGTTCATTAAAAAAACTAAGTACATATAGACCTGTTTTGATGTTTGAAAATGTCAGAGCCATATCAAATCAAGTTAGCACGATAATAAAAATATAAAATAAGTATTCGATGATTTTAGCTTTAACAAAAGGTTAGGGAAAGTATGATGCTATGTTCGATTAAAATTTGCAAAATCGACGTTTTAGCCTAGTGTCTTACTAAAGCAGCTTTAACATCGCACTAATTCAACTAAAGTTTTGCTCCAATGCTATTATAGAGAAAACTGTTCAAAAGCATAAAATTCATTTTTCAAACTCCTTAAGCAGTAAGAGATAAAAACAGAATTCCACGTCATTTCTTAAGCAAATATGAATTTATTAAAGAACAAGGAATAAGGTTTCTTAAAAAATTAAACTTTTGTATACAAAATTTAAAAAAAAAAAAAAAAAATTTTTTAAAATGTTGGTACGCCAAATTAAACTTTTTATTACTGTTCGAACAAAAATTAAGTTTCCAAAAAAAATATTGAGCTGTTTTTGAGATATCGAATTTTCAAAAAAAAAATTTCATTAAAATCCTTTGTGCCAATAATTGTATAGGGTGATTTTTTTGAGGTTAGGATTTTCATGCATTAGTATTTGACAGATCACGCTGGATTTCAGACATGGTGTCAAAGAGAAAGATGCTCAGTATGCTTTGACATTTCATCATGAATAGACTTAATAACGAGCAACGCTTGCAAATCATTGAATTTTATTACCAAAATCAGTGTTCGGTTCGAAATGTGTTTCGCGCTTTACGTCCGATTTATGGTCTACATAATCGACCAAGTGAGCAAACAATTAATGCGATTGTGACCAAGTTTCGCACTCAGTTTACTTTATTGGACATTAAACCAACCACACGAATGCGTACAGTGCGTACAGAAGAGAATATTGCGTCTGTTTCTGAGAGTGTTGCTGAAGACCGTGAAATGTCGATTCGTCGCCGTTTGCAGCAATTGGGTTTGTGTTATTCGACCACATGGAAGATTTTACGCAAAGATCTTGGTGTAAAACCGTATAAAATACAGCTCGTGCAAGAACTGAAGCCGAACGATCTGCCACAACGTCGAATTTTCAGTGAATGGGCCCTAGAAAAGTTGGCAGAAAATCCGCTTTTTTATCGACAAATTTTGTTCAGCGATGAGGCTCATTTCTGGTTGAATGGCTACGTAAATAAGCAAAATTGCCGCATTTGGAGTGAAGAGCAACCAGAAGCCGTTCAAGAACTGCCCATGCATCCCGAAAAATGCACTGTTTGGTGTGGTTTGTACGCTGGTGGAATCATTGGACCGTATTTTTTCAAAGATGCTGTTGGACGCAACGTTACGGTGAATGGCGATCGCTATCGTTCAATGCTAACAAACTTTTTGTTGCCAAAAATGGAAGAACTGAACTTGGTTGACATGTGGTTTCAACAAGATGGCACTACATGCCACACAGCTCGCGATTCTATGGCCATTTTGAGGGAAAACTTCGGAGAACAATTCATCTCAAGGAATGGACCGGTAAGTTGGCCACCAAGATCATGCGATTTGACGCCTTTAGACTATTTTTTGTGGGGCTACGTCAAGTCTAAAGTCTACACAAATAAGCCAGCAACTATTCCAGCTTTGGAAGACAACATTTCCGAAGAAATTCGGGCTATTCCGGCCGAAATGCTCGAAAAAGTTACCCAAAATTGGACTTTCCGAATGGACCACCTAAGACGCAGCCGCGGTCAACATTTAAATGAAATTATCTTAAAAAAGTAGATGTCATGGACCAATCTTGTATGCGTTTTTTTTTTAAAAAAAGTTCTCAAGCTCTTAAAAAATCACCCGTTAGATCGTAAAAATTAATCGAGAAAAAAAAATTAATCAAAATTCTAGGCACCGTTTTTGAGAAAAATACGATTTTCGAAAGCCATTTTTTAACATGATGGGTACCGTTATTTTTAGGTAAAATACAAAATTTTTTCTCACATCTTGTAAAATGTATAAAAATTTTTGTTGTCAAGTTTAAAAAAAAATCGAGCATGGAACTATAGAAATATTGAGTTTTCAAAAAAAAAAAAAAATTTTTTTATTGAAAAATCAAAAACAAAATTTTTTGAAAATTTAAATACACAATACTATTCAAATTTTTGAGGAGCTTTAGCATAAGAAAAATGATCAAAATCAGTTGCACCTTTTTTGAGAAAATCAAAAACAAAAAAAAAATGGTTCTATGGGGGTATCATTACCAAGTTTTAACTAAATGATATTTATAAATTTTTAAGAAAATCTGTCGAAGTTTTTGAGAAAAAAAAATTATTTATAAAATTTTGAAAAAAAAAATTGTATGGCAAGTAACATTCTTTTTGGTCTTAAAAAAAACGTGTGGGAGGAAATTAAAAATGATATTAACCAAGTTTAAAGAAAATCGACAGACAGAATTGCAAGACCCACTTTTTTCGTCTCCGCTATCATCGTAATCTCAACTTTGATCAAAATCTCTAGTTCGATTTTTTTACGAATGCATGACTTGCCTTAAATTTTAAGGGCCGATGTTGAATGTGAACCACACCTAAACGTCAAGTTTTTTTTTGCATTTCATTTAACATTTCTCAATTTCAGACTAATTCAATTTGAACCATGGAAAGATACACAATCGAGCAACGCGTTAAAGTTATTCAGGCTTATTATGAAAATGGGCGTTCAAATGAAAATGCATATCGTGCACTTCGTGATTTTTTCGGTCAAAAATTTGGACACACCGTGTCTGTAGGAGATGTGAAAACACCAGTGCATGCTTGTACAGCTCGTACTGCAGAAAATATTGCTGCTGTTCGCGATAGTGTGGCTGAAGAGCCGTCCAGCTCAACTCGTCGTCGTGCCCAAGAATTGCAATTCTCACGCGCTCGTCGTTGATGAACATTATGCATAAAGGCTTGCATTTACATGCTTACAGGGTGCTATTGAGTCAAGAACTAAAGCCTCTTGACCATTTCAAGCGTCCTCAATGGTCAGGATGGTGGTAAGAAATGGCAACAGTGGATGATCCATTTTCGAAGAAAATCATCTTCAGTAGTGAGGCACATTTTCACCTCAGTGGATTCGTCAATAAGCAGAATTGAGAATTGCCGCATTTGGGCGAATGATAATCCAAGAGTGACTGCCGAAAAACAAATGCACCCACAAAGTGTGACTGTTTGGTGCGGTTTATGGGCTGGCGGCATCATCGGGCCGTATTTTCTCCAAAATGAGGCCGGTCAGGCAGTTACCGTGAATGGTGTTTGCTATCGTGAGATGATAACGAACTTTTTATGGCCCGAATTGGAAGATATGGATGTGGGCGATATGTGGTTTCAACAGGACGGTGCCACTTGCCACACAGCTAACGAAACAATGGCTCTTTTGCGCGACAAATTCAATGACCATGTTATCTCACGTGGTGACGATGTCAATTGGCCTCCAAGATCATGTGATTTGACACCGTTGGACTTCTTTCTTTGGGGTAATTTGAAAGAAAAGGTGTACGTCGATAAGCCAGCAATAATTCAAGAGCTAAAGGATGAGATAATTCGGCACATTAACGGCATAGAACCTCAATTATGCCTCAGCGTCATCGAAAATTTGGACCATCAGATGGAGATGTGCCGCCGAGGTCGCGGCGGTCATTTAGCCGATAGATGTTTTAAAATAAAATTGATTGATTCAAATGTCATGTTCAAGTTAAAAACTTAATAAACCTTTCTGTGTTTGTACTTTCCAAATAACTTTTATTGTTAAGGAGCCATACTCGATTAAATGTAAATATAAGGTGTGGGTCAAATAAGCTGTGACCCACTGTATCTACTTAAACGTTAAACTCGACAGCTGTCATTTTTTGTAATTGTGCGAAGTGACTTTCATTCAAAAACATTATTTTTGATTTTTTTTATCTTATACGCGCACTCAAGGTGTTTTGAATACACTTGTAATGCTATAAACACAGTGCGAGCAATAAGGAAAGTAGGATAGGATTAGAAAAGAGATACCGATGCACATTGGTTTTGAATGTCTATGCACATTGCAATGACAGTACGTCCGAAATTGGGCTCAAAGGTAAACTAATGAGCATTCCTAGAAGTACGGTTGAATTGTTTGAGGGGAGGAATGCAACTGGCTATTTCACTAGAGCACTGCTTATGAAAATAGCGGTAAAATAATGATAGGAATGAAACATTGCAGCGGGCGGTGCACGAGAGATACACGTTTTTCAGTTAGACAACGCAACGGTCGCCTATCATTTTTATAGCTCTCTTTTGAATTCTGTCCAAGAGACTCATGTGGGTTTTTGAGGCACCTGGTCTGCATAGATGGTTTGTGATGCAAATACCTAGAACTGAAAGCTGTTCCGTCTCCCCGATGCAAGTGCCACCCATAGAAAGTGGCATTGAGTTAGGGTTACGCTTTTGCGACAAAATTAAAAAATTAAAATTAATATGAAACTAGGTTAAAACAATGATTTTGCAAATTTTAATCGAATATAGCATCATACTTTTTCTACCCTTTTATTAAAGTTAAAATCATTAAATATCTATTTTATTTTATTAGTATCGTGTTATTTACAAACGCCACAAAAGGTCTGTTTACTTGGTTTTTCGCACGAACTGTCATTGTTTTAGGTGTGTTCAGAAGCAATTTATAAGGAAAATTGCTTTAGTTCGATACTAGTTAGAAAATGGTTAAAATTAAGAGAGAGTTAGTAAACTACTTTAAAGTTAGCAATTTGTTAAGTAGTATCATACTAATACCTTAATAATAAGCTGTTTGCAAATTTGTGCCATTGAGTTTTCGAAGCATTAAATTCTACACGGTTTTTGATTCCTCATTGGACGATGCTATCAAGATCATAATTTAATGAGCTCATCATACACTGCTGTTTCAGATCCATATCCTAAGGACAAGGATGTGAATCTAAAAACGAATATGAATAGCTGAGGGTAATGTCGTCAGTGAAACAACTTAGTGGATTTGAAGTTACCTACAGACAAAAGATCATTTGTGAATATCAAAAACATAGTCGGAGACAAAACGGAGCCCTGTGGAACACCAGCGTTTATTTTGTAGATATCAGATTTAAAATCGTCAAATACTACTTGCATTGAACGGTGCGAAAGGAAATTTCTAATCCATTGAAGAAGAGATTCATCAATACCAAATGCACGCATTTTTTATAAGAGAGCTTTATGCCAACTTTCTCCAAAACGATGTAAAGATTTGTTCCACTCTTCGGTGAGATAAATCATCAAATAACCAGACCAAAGCCATACTGCCGGTCATTAAGAAGCTTTCGTTCTTCAAGATATTTCTTAAGCTAGAAAATTGATCAGTGTTTAAATGACCTTGAAAAGAATGGACGTAAGTTCAAATGGACGATAATTTGAGGGGGAGGAGGATTCGCTGTTTTCCATCCACTCGGAATGAGACTTGTAGAGTAGGACAGATTGAAAATCTTACGCAGTGGTTTTGCCAGCATTGAAGAACACAATAGGAGGAATACTATCCGGGCCATCGGATTTTTGAATGTCAAGATCTTTTAGTACTCTAGCAACTGCACGAGTGCGAAAGAAGATTCGTACCATTAAATCGTTTACGCTCTCAAGTACAGGGGGAGTCATGTCACTGTCAGTCACTGTGTTGATAAAATGGAAAATGGTGAAATGAATAAACCAGCAATATGTCCGCAATCACTACTTCACACGTGGCAACTATTGCCGCAACCACAGTACTGTTGGAGCAACCGACTGAAAATATCAAAACTTTTTGATATTTCTGGCAACGGTTGCAGCAACACAAAATCAATTGGCAACATAGCTACACACGAAGCAAAGGTTGCTTCAACATGGCTGTGTTGCTGCAACGGTTGCCTCGTGTGTAGCATAAGGGCAGATAAAGTAGTATCACTGAATTTTGACAGAATTTAGACGAAGAGCGAAAGTAAATCATTGATGTTAAGTTGATGTTCAGTTCTCCAGTTTAGTAGAGAAAGACTGAATATCCCAAAAACATGAAGATAGTAATTTATTTGCAAATTTTGAAAACAAAAAAATTTACATTTTTGCGAAAACATTTTTTATTATTTTGTTTTTTTCTTTACCCGATCCATTCGACTGATCTGCTTTGCAAATTAAATTATAACTATAGTCATGCTATATTGAATAAACAAAACCGGGCAAAGTGAAAAATATCGGCGTGGCGCCTAATTTTGTTTGCAGATTCTTAATTTTTTATTGTTTGTGTGTTTTTAATTCAGAGCCACATAATCACAACCGACAACGACCACGTCGTCGACGCCAGTTTATAAATTATGATCGTTTAATTCTGGCTGGATGTCTATATTTCAATTTTGATTGTTTGTTGGTAAGTTTTTTTTTGTAATTGGGTAAGCTAATTCCGGACAGGCAGGCGCATGGTCTCCGTTTTCAATTTATTAATTTGATGATGCTGCATTGCAAAAAAAAAAACAGCTAGAAGGGTAAGGAATATTGCTTTTGTTTATACTTGTTTACGCCCAGAAAACGTAGGTATACTCTTCGATTGTGGATTATACGCCTGGAGTAAGAACCCTATTAATAACATTTTAACGTACATACGAAACCTAAGTTAGTTTTAAAGTGGATGTCAGTGATACCACATTGAATCTTGATTGAAACACCTCATGAAGTATGCGAGACTGCTTATATATCTATATTTGCCAGATCATTAAGGTCTTGTTGCAAAAATCCTCAAGATGGAGTCTACGTCTTTGAGATAAGGTAGGTTAGGTTAGGTTAGGTTAAAGTGGCTGCTGACCGGAAAAGGTCAGCACACTTAGACCAATATTTGGTCCGTTGTGATACCACAAGGATTTCAAAAATCCCCCTTACTCGTTAAACTATTTTGAGCTAATAATGAAGTCGTTTGAGACAGTGAATGTCGGAATTATTTAGATCACTAGGATCGTTATAGTAGTAGTCTCCCAAGTGGAGTCTACGTCTTTGCGCTAGGGCAGGACAAGAGCATAGAAGGATGAGGAATTGACTCCTCTTCTTCTTCATCCATGCAGCTTCTGCAAAAATCATTTTCAGGAACTCCAAGACGAAAAGCATGTCTTCCTATTAGGCAGTGTCCAGTAAGGACACCTATAATGGAGCTAATATGCAATCTACCAATAGAAATTAGTTGTTTTGAGCGTTTAGCATCAAACAATGGCCAAATCAGTTTAGTAGGATAAGGTAGGACATGTATACAGAGAAGGTGAGGGATCGATTCCTTCTCTTCTTTGTCCATGCAGCTTCTGAGAAATCGTTAGAATAAATTCCAAGCCTTTGTGAGTGCTTTTCTATTAAACAGTGTTGTGTTATAACACCTATTAGGGAGTCTATGTGCGATCTGGATCGCTTCAGAGCTAGCAATGGCCAAATCTGTTTTGTCGCCAAGCAGGTGGTGATATTGTTTCACCTAAGGTGTGTTCTCTGTATAGTATCTTGCTTTAATCTACTCGTACATTATCTCTAAGCAGAAGAAACGGAAGTAAAGTTTGTTAGTTGTTGTGTTACAAGTATTAAATGTTGATTTCTAAAATCATCGCATTTCCTTTCTTTATTTTCCCTTAAAAAAATAAAAAAAAAATTGCCTGTAAGAAAATAAGTGATACTAACAAATGTTGAGCTAGGAATAATTTTGAACATTTTATGGAAAGTGTAATGTTTAAATAGATAGATGGCGGTAAAGTAGGTACCCTTATTTCTGTCTAAAGATGAAATAACAAAAAACAAAAAAACACAAACAAAAAAATCAAAAACATAAAGAATAATTTTTTTAATATCTTCATTTTTCGCCAAAAACTACAAAAGCAGTTTGGTAGCAACCCTTTAGGATATCAGGGGCTTAATTAAAATTGTAAGAACAGTTTTTGAGAAAATTTGAAAAAATTTATAATTTATAGATTGAAACAAAAATTCGAATTTCTTCTCAACGAATAACATAAAAATACTCTGCACGAAAATTTAATTAAATCGATTGGCTTCTACATAGATAGACAGATCCTATGAAGAAAATCACTTTGTTGGACATCTTCATTCGTCGTAGCGTTAAATTTGATTTTTGACAAATATTCCTTACCAATACTTGATCAATACAACTGCAGAATTTAAACAAGCTTCTTTTTTACAAACAGGTTTTACGAGTAAAATACACAATACCAATACCTAAGCCATTCAATAGTATTTTTCTTCGGGATTAACTCACGAAGTTCGTTCTTGTTGATTCTCACTTTTTTGAATGATTCTTTTTCTGCCTTTTATAGAACTGTATGTGAACAAAGAACAAGAAGACTTGTGTTTGCTGTTTCGTAAGTGAAAATACTTTTTAGTGAGCTGAATAAAATGCAGAATAACGGAAAAACACACAGTTCGAAGAGTTGACATCTGTAAACATTAAATTATAAGGGGCAAAAGTATTTATGATTGATTTATCAACGATGAATCCTAGCAAATCGAATGGGTTATATGGTTGTCCATTTCTCAATCCAAAACCAACGTTAAAAATATAATTTTAGCGTAGAGTATTAAAGAAGTATCAAAAATAATTTCATAACATCATTTATAATGAATTTGGCTTCAGCAAACTACGTGCTTGAGATATATGAATTTGTATCAACTCTGTCCAATTTATATTTTCAGTACAGGAAAGATGACGTTTTTTCCTTTCGTTCGGACTATTATGGATTTGAATAAGCTTTCTTCATTTTAAAGATTTTGCCGTAGTGAGCATTATAAATTGCCGTAAATCTGTGACAAGTATAAGAACCATACTCATACTCAAAAACATATTGACCGCAATAAATTGAAAAATTCTACCATATTTTTAGAAAGGTCATAAAATGTGTGTTTTGCCTCATCGATTTCTTCCTTTTCTTAGTCCTTCGAACTTGAAGCCATTTTAATGATAATACACCACAAAAATCATTTCTTTTCAAATCTTTAAAGTTACTGCACACTGCACTGCACTATGCGGAAATAATAACAATAATTATAAAACCGCATTTTAACTGTTTTCCATACATACAAAAAATGAAAACATGAAAAGAAAAACACCCAAGGCGGGAAAATTTTGTTCCCTAAATTTTAAGTATTTCTTTCAAAAAGTTCTTTGATCGCATTTTTAAGAAACCAAATTTTTGCAAGACCAAAAATTAAGGTAAAAAAAACTACAATGTCGTTAAGGTAGTAAAAATTGTTGGTCATTTGTACAAAATGTACGAAGTAGATTATTGCAATTAATATTTCAAAAGCTCTGCGGAGCTCTCCAAAGTAGCAGATGATGAATTGGTTGGGAGTATACACCAGCTCATCTGCAGAGTATGGTCGGAAGAAAGTATGCCCGATTAATTAAAATTCGGTTGAATTACTCGGATACGCCGACAATATTGACATAATTGGAAGAACAAAGCGTGATGTCAGTGGCGCGTTTGTGAGCATTGAGAAAGAAGCGAAGGAGATGGACTTTGCGGACACACACACATTGTCTTGGACAGAACGTCACCATAGGCAACTTTAATTTTGAGGTAGACTTTATCTACCTCGGCGCCGATATTAATTCAGCCAATAACACCAGCACCAAAATCAAACGGAGAATAAGTCTTTCCAATCGTTGCTTCTTTGGGCTAAGAAGGCAATTGAGTAACAAAGTCCTCTCTTGAGCAACTAAAGTGTCCCTGTATAAAACTGTCATCAACATCGCGGTGCCTGTCTAGGGTGCAGAGACATGGAAAATAGATGAAAACGCTTAAGGATGTTTTAAGGAAAATTCTCCGTGTGATCTTTGGCCCCGTCTACATAGAGTGGAGGAGAAGATACTCGTATAACCATGAACTGTACGGGCTGTACAGCGAAACCGACTTAGTCAACGAGTTAAAGCCCAATGACCGATATGGCTAAGAGGCTAAGTCATGTGGAGCGAATGGACTCAAATACTCCGGCCAATAAAGTCTTCGAATCCAACCCCGAGGGACGGCGGCGCAGTAGAGGGAGATCGCCACTCAGGTAGGGAGAGGATCTCAACCAACTTGACGTGCGAAGCTGGAACCAGCTAGCTAGGAAGAAGCTTATTAATTGAGGCCCTAGGCCACTATGGATTGTGATGCTACCTTAAGTAAATAAGTAAGTAAATGATGGTGTGCCCCAGGGCTCTGTTTCGTCTGCCACTCTGTTTCTCATATTAATCAATGATCATTTGTCTGAAACTTCTAATCCATTAAATTGTTTTCCTGACAACAGTACTCTCAGCTTCTCATTTACGTTTCCAGATGCGTTTCCGAAGAACACGGCTTCGGATGTGGATTAAGAACGGCAGCGTATGATAAATGGGGAACCATAAACCCCGTATAATTTAATGCATCAAAAATTCAATGCTGTTGTCTGTCGTTGAAGCGCAACCCACCACCATTATCCATTAGCGGCACTTTTATTGAAGAAACCGGAAATTTCTCAGTTCTCGGTATGTGTGTACATCACAGATAGGGTTGCCAGATTTTTCTTACACCTCGGTGGGACAAATGGCTAAAATAATGAAAAATCCTGGCATTTTAACATATTTCCCGGGACAAAATAAACAAGTAAAAAATTATAATATGCGTGTAGATCAAAATAAATAAATTCTTTTATTAATTACAAATTAAATGACTATTTTGTTATTTGTCATTTGCAAATATTTTTCTTCTGTCTGTTTGAATGACAGATGTCAGTTTGCAAAAATACAATCTTCGTTAAGTTAGGTTTGTTTGATTGAAATTTTAAAAGCAATTTCTTAAGACTAAATCACAATGCAGCGATTATTCCTTAACAATGAAAGATATTTAGGTAAATTAGTCATTATTTTATGAGTTTAAGTCCCAACCCGGAAAAAATCTGACCCGGCGGGAAGATGAATTTATGTCTGAAATCCGAGACGTCGCGTCGCAGGTAAACCGGGACGTCTGGGAACGCTAATCACAGACCCCCTTGTGTGGAATGGCCACATCCAACATCGCCAAGAACCCTGCTAGTTGTTTAGGTTTCCTTCGATGTTGCTAGAAGTTTTTCATCCCTTCTGATTTGGCTGTAATCTATAAGGCCTATATTCAGCCAAAGTTCAAGTAAAATTCCCATATTTGGGCAGATGCTGCAATAACTCACTTGAGTCTCTTGATAGAATTCAAAAAAAGGGCTTCAAAAATAATGATGAAATGAGGTGATAGAAGTATAACAGAATCATTTGAATCTCTCGATTCCATTATTTTATCTTTATTTTGTATAAACAATATTCTAGTGAAATAGCCTCCCTTAAAACAATTTAACCGCGTGTTACCAGCGTTCCAGTGAGTGCCTATCATTAACCCTTGAGCCCAAGCCCAACTTCGGACGTACTTTTAAATTCAAAGATTTTTCTTTAGCCGCACTACAATGTGGAATGTGGAATGCATTATGATATTCAGAATTCCTCTCCGACTTTCTGAAACATTTAAAGGGTAGTCATAATCCCTTCAGTGCGCGCAAAATTATAAAAAAAACACACGTAATAGATTTATTCCTTTTTTAGATTCAGGACACTCTCAAAGATTCTTTCTAGTGGTGGCAAATTTTTAAAAGCATTGAGTACCAGGTGTTAACTGGTAAATTTCGTTCGTTATTGTTGATCACCCTTTCCATGATGACGAATTTCCAATCGGAAATGTTCCACGAGAGTATAAAAAAAAACACATTGCAGAATCCGTTGAAGAAAAACAAAGCGACTTTTGAATTATTTCAAGATCTTTTAGGACTTTTGCGACTGAAAACATTTTAAACATCCTTCATACGCTTCACATCATCATCATCATCGGCTCGACAACCGGGTTCCGGTCCTGGCCTATTTCAACAAGTCTCTCCACCTATCGCGGTCTCTAGCCGACGCCATCCAGTTGCGCACCCCAAGGCTTCGGGCGTCCTGGTCTACGCCATCTCTCCAGCGCAAGCATGGTCTACCACGCTGTCGTCTACCATAGTATGTACCACAAAGAACTTTCCGAGCAGGTTTCTCTTCGCTCATGCGAGCTAGGTGCCCTGCCCACCGGAGTCTACCGAGCTTAATTTTTGTCACGATATCTGCTTCAAGGTAGATTGCGTACAGTTCATGATTGTACCGTCTCCGGAAACGTCCTTCCTCACATACGGGGCCAACAATTCTCCTTAAGACTTTTCTCTCGAACGCAGCTAAGAGGTCGGAGTGCCTTTTGCTAAGCACCCAAGTCTCGGATCCATATGTGAGTACTGGCAGGACCATGGTCCTATACAGCAGCAGTTTTGAAGTTATGGTGAGATTTCTGGATTTGAAGAACTTTGACAGACTATATACATATAGACATACGCTTCACAGTAGTCCCTTATTAAAGCTCTGAGATAAACAAAATTAAGGTTTATTAAAGTCTTTTTTAAAATATTGTGCTGTTATTTTCTATCAACTAGTCAGATAGGTTTAAAGAAATTTTAGAGGTACATATATGTATAAGCATCAAAATTTTAGTTTGTAGCCCCAAGCGGCAGTGAAATACTCCTCTAACATGGATTTAGATTTAGTTTTGCTCAGGCCCTCCTATCTTCATCTTACAAGGTATTCCAAACGCCAATCCTCATCTCTGCAATATGAGTAGTATTGCAAGATAACACAAAAGATATACGTACACAAATAATGCTCTCAAAACAAATGAAACCAAAAAACCTTTGAATCGAAAGAAAAAAAAACTTCATTTGTGCTCGTCCGTGGCTGGCACATGGCCAGCGCACTGCCAAGCTGTGATTCCTCTTTTTAAAGTAAAAAATAAAAAAAAAAAAATAAGGTAAACTCCGGCGCAGCCTCTTTTACCTTTTTGGAGATGAAGAGAAATTAGTCTCGCGTTCGAGCTGACTTGTGTTGTTTCCTTGAAAACGATCATGGTTGGGCTCCAAAACCGAACCAAGTGATTTGTATCTTTGTGTGATGATCGTCTCGTTTTGTTGTTGCTTGTTGCTTCAGCTGAATTGAATTGTGTGTGCTTATGCTTATGGTGCCAATGGTGCCTGCTGCTGCCTATATTACCTTTACTGCCTGATTCCTTGATTGTTGCGTTTTGTTATGGTCGAGCAGACGAATGTCGCCTTCTCCTGTCTGGTGTTGGCCGGCGGCTCGGCGCGGCGCAGACTGGCTTGGCGCTATAGTTAAGGCCTGTACATAGTAGAGGATTGAGGTCTCTTCTTGTGGTGGCTGCTGTTTATTTTTATGCGTTTTTTTTTGTCTTTTAGTCTACCCGTCCATGCTGTTGCTGCTTCTCTAATCTATGCCACTGATCGTTGTTATGGGAGCGATCAAATGGCGCCAGATACAAAAAAGTGCCGCCAACCACTGCTGGCAGCTACTGTGCAGCAGATTTGGCATTATTATTAATGATGCAGCAAAAAAAAAAAACAAAAGACAGAAGAAATTAAAAACCATAAGATGGAGCCATTCCAAAAGGTGATCTTTAGTGAGAGATTGTTTTCAGTTTTTTTTAGTTTTCTTTGTTGTTGTTTTGTTCTTGGGAATTATGTCGCCTGATGGTGGGAGATTTCAATTTTTTTTTAACTACCTACCTACCTAACTATTTCTATCAAGTTTTTATACCTATAATGATGATGGAGCCATTCTGACATTCTCAGAAGGAATGAGGTATTAATTATTCTTGGTATTTTAATCACAAGGTCATTTTCAGCTTCATCAAATTCTTTCATCTGTAGGTAGGTATAGGTATACGTAAGGGTAAATACAGAATTGATACCTACCTACATAGTTGTTGGGAGTTTGCTACTTAGTTGTTTCGATATAGAACAAGAATGTAAGTACCTTCGTATTTGTAGGACCTTTACTAAGTGTTTCAAAATAACTCGGCATTAAGGAGACTCTTTTTTTAATAAGCTTAATTTAGTTACCTATACCCTCAATGATAGTTTTTGTAGAGTTAATCTCGACAAAGTATTTAATTAATTAAAAGATGGTAGGTACCTACATTGTATAGTGATATGAATACAAATCATAGATACATGTGATGGAAATTCAACAAAAAAAAAATTAAAAAAATATGGACTTGAGTTAAGTCGTTGAGTCGATAATTACAAAAAGTCTAAAATAAGAAAGGGTCAATTGGAAGTAATGCTAATCACTGCTTTTTGTATGCAATTGTCTCTTATTGATTGCAGGATCACATAGAGTTCTAAAGGGTTTTTCAATAAAAGCGGGTAGATGTTGAAATTGAATTAAAGAAGCTTTTTTATAATTTAAAAGACCCATGTTCAAATACCCACCTCGGCTTCTTATAGGGGGGGTCGGATCCGAATTGAAAACTGTTTCAATGACTCTCCCGCATAGATTCAGCTGAATATGAGCGAAAGCCTGTGCTATGTTCACCTTAAGGGCACCGATCGATTGATGTTTATTCGATTAGACCTGCTACTTCAGGAAACCCCACAAGAAAAAGTCCAGCAGGTTTAAATCACATGACCTTAGTGGCCAATTTACATAACTTCTGCGGTATATAATCTTAACCTTAAATCGTTCATTCAGAATGTAAATCGTGGGGTCCTCTCTGTGGTACATAGCGCCATCCTGTTGAAACCACATGTCGTCTAAGTCTATATGTTTCAATTTGGGCCATAAGAAATTGGTTATCATCACCTGCCCAAAATCCACACCAAATGCTAACTTTTTTAGGATGCATTGTAACCTGGTGAACCTCGTGTGTGCTGGTGTCCCATAAATGGAAAGTTTTTTTGACACCAAGTATAACATTTGTCTAGTTCAGTTTGAAGTGATTGGGCATCTTCGGAACATGAAATTGTTCCAAGAAAAAATTAATTCAACATTATTTGTGATCAAAACAAAAATAAGCGGTGTTAGATGGCTACCTTGAGGGACTCCAGAGATTGTGCTGATTAATGTAGACAAACATGATCTGAATATATGCCTACATATATTGGCGATTAACTAACTTAGAATGGATCCATAAAATTTCCACATGTGGAAAGTCGAACCGAGTGAAAAAATTGACTTCAAGTGAAAGAAAAGGGTATCATAGATAATACTCTCAAGGAGTTTTGGTATACATACATGACAATTTTGCAATAGGTCTGTAGTTATAGTGATAAAATTTTGTGGTTCTTTTTTGTAAGCAAGTACGGGTATTATGTAAGAATCTTTCTAAGGCTTAGAAAAAACTCCATTTGTAAGACAGTTAGAGGAACGAAACGAGGGGCTGTGCTTAGAGTTTAATGCAATTTTTTTAACACTATGGAACAAAGACCATGAGGACCGTAGAAAAAATCGTCTTTGAGGAATTTCGTCTTGTTGATCACTGAATCAATTTTAATTTTAATGGATGTTAAAGTGGCCTGAGTATAACCATTCATGTAATTAAAATGGCAAGGATCTACCTCAGTATTTCACACGAAAAAGTCGTACTAAAAAAATTCAGCAAAAAATTGGATATAGTTGTTGGACTTTCTTTTGCTATTTATAAACTGGAAAAAACTATTTTGTGTTACAGATAAGACTGCGTTTGATGAAGATATCTTGAGTATGTATAAGAGTTGACATAAATGCGAAAAATTATTTTAAACTAAACAATAACTTTTCGTTTTTATAAATTCGTTGCCATTTTGAAATCGCAAATTTTAAAATACTAAAAAATTATAAAAAAAAACATCAATATGGCAAAAAGTTTAAGTAAAATTATTATCCTCTTTAGAAAAATGGCGCTGTTTTCACAAATCTATACTAGATGTATGTCACGGTCATAAGACAAATCAGAGCTAGACTTGGACTTTAGGAATTGTTGCCAAAGTTTGTTTCGTTTGTTTTTTTGCGCAGAGAGCGAAGTTCTTTGTTGTACCAGGGCGGGCACTATTATAAGGTTTTTTTTTGTGAAAGCATTGGGATTGATTGGGAACAACACTCAAATATAAGTGCATAGAAACTTTCGGTCGTTATGTCGACATGGGTGCGGTTGTTTCATTTGTCAAAATTTGCTTTACGCAAATTAAATTTACGTTGCTTCAAAATATCGGGGTTGGTATCATCCTTTACGTAGGCGAAGATGATTGAGATAGGAGGGTGATAAGAATCGTGTATCTTTCCATGGTGATTAGCATCCGGAACTGAATAATAAGCAATAGATTTGACAGAGATGCAACCACAACAACATGGACGTCAAAATAAACATACATTCAAATTGCTTCTCAAAAATACCAGCATATTTTCATAATTTTTCAAAATAGTTTTGGTATCCTAGTAAAATGTTTTTAAAAAGTCGAATTTTGGCTCTTTAGTGCTAATTTATTTACACTCAATTAAAAACAGTATTTTGTTAAGTTAGCTAAATAAGCTCTAAGGTATTATCGCAATTAAGTATTCTCCATTTAAATTTTCTATTTATTCACTCCTTTTTAGTTAAATACCTTGTTTTTAATAAGACATTTAAATTTAAATGTTTGTTTTAAAAAATCCCAGGGATTTTTACGTTATTGTAAATAGACAACCGCCAACAGTTTGAATATTTAAAATAATTTGAAATTAATATATTATTAAAATGTCGACAAAACCCGAAAGGACGTCAAATTTTACAGAATTGGAAGAAAATATTCTCCTTGAATTCATTTTACGACGTTCTAAAGTAATAGAAAATAAAAAAACCGACGTATGCACCCTGAAAGAAAAACACCGCGCTTGGGAGGAAATTGTATTTAGAACTTCTCGCTAGCTTTAGTCATGTCCAACATAGTTTCAGGCATCCGAATGAATCTCGATCGATTTTTAGCGATTGTCCTGTTACTTTTGGCAATAAAATGCAAACGGAGAAGATGCTTACACCAGCAAAACCAGCAATAGAGATTTGCATTGATCCAAGTGCAAAAAAACGTAATATAAATCAGCAGTTGTGCGATTGCAGAAGTATACCGTGACACAAAACAAATTTTACTGAAATGCTATCTTAATTTAACATTTTTAACATTGTAAACCTGTGAAGAGAGTACTCCACATATGGTCGAATAATTTCAAGGAACTTAACTACTGTTTGGTTGGTAAGACGAAACCTTTGGAAGAAATCTTCATCATCCCATTTTCCCATGTTAATTCTATCAGTTATTCTATACTGCCATCGTTCGAGTGCAAGCAAATTTTCGTCGTTCTCATCACTTATATCCAACAAATATTCTAGATTATTATCCATTATCCAAAACCTGATTGTCAGAGCTAATTGAGAATGAATAAATAGAAACACGTCACTTAAATTCTATTAGCGCTCAAAATCGCTCTTAAAAGGTGTATTTTGTCGTTTTAGTAAAACACGTATTTATATTAAATGTATAATTAGTTAATGAAGGAAACGTCAATTTAAATCGTTAAATGTGGGTGAATAAATTATATTTTTTTAAATCGATAAATTTCCCATTCTTAATGATAGAATTAAATTTAATTGAGATTCAATAAATTGGCCCTTAAAGTTAAAATTAATAGCTCCGAATTACTTAGAAATAGGACAGATTTTTAGTGCAATGATTTTTTTAGTAAAGTACTGGTTGGCATAATGATTAGTGCATTGGATTGTCATGCCGGTGTTCTGTGTTAGCTACCCATGGATGCCATTTAAAAAAAATAAAACAATAATAATAAGAAAAACGATGTTTTTCAGGGTTAATGTCTCCAAGACTATTTCTTGTCATTGATAGTAGGCTTTTAGTAACTCTCATACATGACTGGTTGAGAAGTTTTAGTAATCTTTATTTTTTATGTTTCGATTTCTTAGAGACATTTTATACTATTCAAATGCATTCTACACCTTTTGTGAGACGTATCCATGCTTCACAATTAAACTCAATAAATCGTAACTGAAGTATTTTAATAAATAAGTCTTAACAGATTCATTCAAATTAAGATATAACAGCTAGAGAATCTGTGCAATTCATTCATTCATTTTATTTTCTCTCTGCTGGCGCTAATGGGATACAAAAGTTGCCACTTGTTGAGAAGAATAAGCACCGACATCTTAATCGAATGGAATAATTAATAATACTTTATTTTTTGTATAAATTATCATAAATTTATCAAAACAAAAGTATTGTTAAACAAATATATTTGGTTTACTGGATTTGACAGCAAACTTCCTTTTCATTGATAAAACGAAACAAAAGCCTTAAACAAAAAAAGAATAAAACTTGCTTCGGTTGATGGGGGCTTATAATATTGGCTAGACAATTTTAATCCGCTCCTCATTAATATTTTATTTCTGCCTCGAGCTTTTTTTTAATAAAATAAGAAAAAAGAGCAATAACCAAAATCAGACACTGTTGGCAGTTGACAGTTAGTTGAATTTGAAGAACTTTATTTTGTCATTTAAACTTGTTTAACTGAATATTTCACATTAAGTTGGTATACAAATGTTTTTCATTTATTTTTTATTTTTTCTTATTATTATAATCGGATATCAAGAGATTTAAATAATTAGCCATAAAGCGTTTAGTGATTAAGGAATTATTTATGAGTCTTAAGATATGTTCGGATTAAAAATGGGTACTTTTAAGTTGGTTTTATGAATTTTATAAGAATAATGTTTTGTTTTATTATAGTTGTTTTTATCAGAAAATTTAAATAGCACTTATTGCAGGTTGCTTGCTAATAAAAAATTCCGTTTAAATTTTTACGTATGCATTTATATAATGCACAAAAACTATAACATTAAAATAATTCATCGAAACAATAAATACGTATTTTCAGTCGTATTAATGTATTAGCTGGCACACGAATAAAGAACTTGTTCGTTATAACTTATAACTTTTCTTATCAATTTACATATTTAAAATATCAAATCCGTCCAGTCTTTATGACTAACACATGCGCAAAACACATATACTAGTTCATGGAATACATATATGGTTTTAGTAGTAAATACTCGATATAAAATCTCATTTAAAAAACAACTAAAGGGTGTATTTTTAGAGGATGAGAACTTTAAATTGGCAACACTGTTTTCTGTTAGAGCAGATTTAAAAGTTTTCGATTGTTTAGAGGTTAGTTTGATTTGATCGAAATATGTCAATTCGTCATCGTGCGCAATTATTAAAAGTATCCCCATCCATTTTATGGAAAAGAAGAGTGTGTGCAAATTGGACATCAGATCACGCCAGATACGCACCATCTGCGGCGCGTCACATGCCCAAAATCATATTCAAATATTAATGACAAGAAATTATCTTTAAAATAAAGCCAATTTCATTGGATATTAAAACATTTTTCTGTGTTATCATAGGTTTTGACACTGACAGCTGTTTCCGCTCACTCATGGTTCGTCGTACTGTGCCCACAGAATGTGGCTGCTGTAGCCGAAAGTGTGAGGCTCAATTCACGAACATCAACTCGCCATCGATCTCAACAGCCCAACATTTCACGCACTAGCTTGAGGAAAAATTCTTCACAAATATCTCAGATTATTCGCTTACGAGGTCCAATTGACACAGCATTGAAGGTGCACGACCATCTGCTTGAATTACGTGGTGTTCCATAGATAATGGGAATGTTTACTCTTACTTTTACGAGTAAGTAAGATTGCGCAAACCATTATTTCCGCGCTGCTGTCCATGCATAGTGGACAAAATTTCACCCGGAGAACTCTTCTCTCAAAAAAACATAAATCGTTCTCTTCTATCTGCCATGATCATGATCACGCTTTTAACAGTTCAGTGCTTCGGTGTGTTTAATAAATAAAGCGGAGAGCTCCGATAAAACTCTGCTCAAAGCGTACTCGACATGCTCAATCTCTGTTCAATGCTCTTCTCAGAGTTAAAATAGAAAACAACACCTATAATATTTTATAAAGGGACACCGTAAAGATCCTTTGCCTTCTCGCATTTTTAGGTTTGATCTCAACGGTGACGCTGGTATCGATGTCTAAGTTAATAGTGAAGCCTAAAAGATAAAGCTGTTCTGTCTAAGACGTGCGTCAACTTTCTTAAAGTCAGCATAATCTCTACGTACTTGGCCTTGCTCTCATTGATCGTTAAACCCATCTGACAAAAAGGGGATACATAATATGTAAGTCGTCGGCGGACTTGTGTGGTATTCAGGCGTTCATATGTGTAAGACTTTGTTGCGGCCTATAGTTTCGTCGGGATCATAATCATTACGAAAATGTGTTTTTTTATAACTTGCACGTACTTAAGGGACTTTCACTACCCTTATTGTTATTGTGTATCACAGTACTAGCGCTTATGTTAAGTGGAAAGAATTTAAGAGATGTCGATGTTTAAATTGGTTTTAAAAGTTTGTAGGTACACAAATTCGAGAAGGGAAAAGTATTCCACATTCGAGTAGTGCGCCAAAAAAAAAGAACCACTATATTTGACAGTGAGTCAAATAAATTTTGTATTAAGGAAAGTTTTAAGCCCGGGGTCAAATCAAGTTTTTTTACTCAGGCTTTTAAAAAGCCAGGGGCATAGAAACAGTTAGGATTAAATTGATTTTGGAGGAATAACCAGTCAGCAGGTTCTTTGGATACTAAATGATGTTTACTCTATTGAAAATCCTTCTTGTGTTTTTCCTATTAAGACTATACAACTCGCTAGATTTGAGGTAGCATTTTCATTGGTTATGTGGCATATAAGCTTTTGTACCCATTGTGAATAGCTGGCGCTAGTTCACTTATATGTTTTTCAATATTCTGCTAGCTCAAAATAAGTAAATTTTCATAAAAAAAAAATATAAGGAAGATGTAATCAATTACTAATTATAAATTCAACATGTAATACTCATCAAATGTCAAAAATGACATAAATAGCCGAACATGAAAAAAATCCTTTACAAAAAAAAAACCTACGCCAATGAATTTAAATTCTTTCCACAATCGCATTCAGACAGACATAGACCAACCCGACAGACACTTAATAAACAAATCAACCAACATCGCTATAATTAGCGTTTCTTGTTCAATAAACATGACAATAAGCAATAAAAACAATGTCGCGTGCAATATGCAAATGATTTCCACGCAATTCACTTAAGTAATTAGCACACACAAGATACTAAAAAAAATCAATCGACACCTTATATTATAAACCGAAATGCGTAGCGCGGGTCCGTGTGTCAGCCACCGAAGACGTCATACGTCAACCAAGCGAACGTCTAAAAAAAAAAGGCCTGGAGGAAGATTTTTACCCTTTTCCTGCTTCTTATACGCAGAATCAGAAAGACGCATTGTCGTCGGCTTGGTGACGTTTAATGTCACGCTACTATTCACAGAATCCCTGGCGGTAGTTTAAAAAAAATGTAAATGAGATCAATAAAAGTGATTTATTACGTGCTCACTATCTAGAATTTATAATTAAATAATTTCGCACAAAAGCAAAGAATAAAATTTAAACTCAAAGCCCAATGACAGTTGTTGTAGTTGGTGGCTGTAGCATAACAGTCGAGCAGTCGAAAACGACGCGACGCTGCAATTTACAATTCAATTTATTGCCCAGGTTGTTGGCGTTGCTGAAGTCTAGTGAGGCATTTAAGTACCTTCAGGCGCGGAAATATTTTGGAGGGGGTAATGCGGGTTCAATATGCCCTTTCAAAAATAATGTTTTCAACAATCTTTAAAAATTTACACGCAAAAGGCAAGAGTCCAAAAAAACTATCCACAAGCAACTGCACAAACTACGTTAACGTACGAGCACTCAGAAAACTGCAACCTTAAGGATTTATTTTGTAGATATCTGTCAGTAATATTATAGAACTGGAAATTACTATTTTAACTTTAACAGTTCCACAGCCATATTGGATTTTTTCAGAAACTATGTTTGTCAAATTTTGACAGTTCACAGCAAAAAAGAGAGCCCGCCAAATCAAATTTGGTTTTTATTATTTACTATCTAAAAAAATGTGTACAAGCAAAAAATTAAATTAATGATTAATTGTTTAATGATGGCATTAACAATCATTTTAAATAACAGCAAAACAACTGCTTGGAAAAAACATGCAATACGACATTCAGAAATACTTTATTAACTGTCACTATCAGCACCTTTGTACATACATATGTATATGTCTCTCCTCTAAATATAGACAACCTGTTAATTTGTTTTGACTTTTGTTTGATTGTTAACAACATCTAGCGGAACTTCAAACTACGTTAACAGACAATAATTCGTTAAACAATAAATTGTGTTATAAAATTATAACACAATGTGTTTCTTTAGAATTAGATAACCACCAATTTAAATAAACCTAGACCCCTTTCACACAGGAAAACAACTTACGGGAGATATTGTTTTTTTTTTTAATTTTCTTTTAATTTCCTCTTGAACCTTGATCACAAGCAAATACATAGTTTTACGATTTTTTATAGTTTCGTTTTTATTTACTTTGGTAAAGTGTAAAGAGGAATGGTAAAAAAAATCTTTTCAAATCATTGACCGTAGCAATTTTGTTCACTTGTCATACTTCGTGCCCTTCTCTAGTAAAAATTAAAACATGTGAAGTGGGTCCTAGCTTTTGACAATTATGACCTATGAGGTCTGAGAATGAATTATTGTACACAAAATTGTTAGGAACTTTTCGGTGGGAATTTTTTTACTTTCAGAGCGAAGTGCCAAACATTGCACTGAGTTAAATATGTTTACGAAAATTATGCGTTATGGTAAATTTACATTGATCTTCATCTGCAGATTTTAAGAAAAGTAAAGTGAATCAGACAAATATGTACATATATCGAATAAGAATGTACGAAAAAGTGCCCAGCTGATAACTCTTTTACTTGCTATAATCTGGCATAATTTATTGACAACGGTCAGTAGGCAATGTCATTTGTAGTATCTTGTCAAAACATTTTGTTTTTGACTTTTGATTCCACATTATTTCTTAAATTTCATGGTATTCTGCAATGGATGTTGAATTGAAAGAATAATAAAGGGAGCTGAAAATATAAATATTTTAAAGTAGTATAAAGTATTTCAGGTGTGTTTTATATGGTAGTCTGCACTCTGGATGATTTTGAAAGCTGTGGTGATATCTATAAGGTATGAATGTACATATAGTTGTGATATCCTACATAGAATACATTCAGAAAAAAACTGAAGACAATATCAGAGAAAGAACATGACATGATAGAGTGTATTTTTAGATTTATTATTTTTTATTTCGTTACATTTCCAGACGACAGCGCAGACAAGTATTGTTACTTTTATTTTGACAGTTGTGCAAGTAAAATTATAGAACTTGTGAACACATCCAAAAATATAGAAATACAAATGGACGATGTCTTGACATTCATCTTCATTTCTCGAATTTCCTATAATCCTTATTCATGAATATCATTCCATTTTGGTCTTCTCTCTCTATTCAACAAATGTAAATTTTGTATCTTACATCCCGTTTTGATGCAGAACTTGCATAAAGGTGAATGTAGGTCCACAAATACATAGTTTCTGCTTTCTTGTGACAAGTTCGCATTACGGTAACAACATCGTTAAGTAAAATATTGCTTACACTATATGTTCTTTACTATTATTTACAATTATTTGCTAAAAACACACACCCGATCAATCAAAGCGTTTTATTCTCACTCTCAACACAAACCAAACATATGAAACAAAGCTCATCTTTTTTTGTTTTCTTGCCTTATGAGTCAAAAACGTTTTTGAATGATACTGTGTAGATAGAATGAAACACACTGAGGTGCTGCATTATAATGATTGTCAAATTGTCAGAATTTCTACAACAAAATTTGCAAAATCAATTATTAATAAGGCCGCTGTTTCACGATAGAGAAATTCCCATATTATTTATCAAAGTTAAACGTTCCTAAATCTATAATAGCATACCGATGTTACCTAACATTGTTTTTTTCCTCAAAGCAATTTTAAGTTTATTCAAAAAACCTGTACCCTCCTTTAGGTAAAAATTGTAGATACGTTCCTGAAATATAAAATGCACGAGTGCGCACTCGCACAACCGT
Source organism: Philhelius festivus (assembly GCA_963931855.1). Lineage (NCBI taxonomy): Eukaryota > Metazoa > Arthropoda > Insecta > Diptera > Syrphidae > Philhelius > Philhelius festivus. The sequence goes on along the minus strand of OZ007556.1, from coordinate 80,497,872 downwards.
TCGGGTTCTCTTCTATATATTACGGATCGGGCCGTGGGGCTGCGGTTGGCCGTCTTATAGTAGGATACCAATGAATGTTGGGTGATTGCCTGTTTAGTGTAAATGGCTTAATAATTGCTTAAATTATGGTTATTTAGCATTTGTAAACAAATTAAATTTGAACGCTAAGTTGCGCTGCTGTGCAACTTGACGAGAAAAAGAAATGAAATACTATTGAATTAATATCGATAGCCGATTGAAAAGCGGAAAATTTATCAATAATTGAATTTTAGTTTATGACTTTTTGACGACAGGAAGAATCTGTTTAGTGTGTAGTGGAAGTGTTAATATTTTATTTCCAAGCGGGTTTTTTTTTTGCGAGTCGTTTAAGAATCAAATTAAATAAGCAGGTGATTAGCTTTTATTTTTATGTGGAAATTAAATAAATTGTTAGTTAAAAGTAGGTAGGTACGACAGCTAATTAAAGTCTGAATTTCAATTAGAATTTAAATTCGTATATCAAATCAGATTAAATTTTTATTAGTTTTTTTTTTTTTAATTACGAGTAAATGTTAAAAAAATGTACTGACGTCGTTACATTATCAACTAAATAATTAATACATCTTAATAGACAGTTTTAAATGTAAGTCTTGTTTTAATTGTTTCAAATATATTTAATATTTTATAACAGCTGTCATCGAGAAAGCTGTGTAGTTTGACGTTTTCAACTGAAACAGCAATAAACTGAATCAATTATATGTAACAGAGAAATAGTAGCACTAGTCCAGTTTCTTGAAAATGTTATTAAGACCTGTTTGCAACCAAAAGCTAATATAACTTGTCGAGCCTAAGACGGTTGCAAATTGTAATTGCGAGTTTTGAAGAATTAGAGTTAATAAAGAAATGAAAACAGTATAATTATATATCGGAAATGACTGGCTGTATGAGTTTCGTAATAGTGTCCATGAGAAGGATGGTGAATGGCAGGCGGAAAGAGTGAACCAACCAACGGTTTCGTCAACAGTGCCTGAGACACCTTGCTTACCAGAGATGGTGGAGGGCCAATAGCAACTCTTAATTCCCGTTGTGGATTGCTGGTATTTGATATATTTGGTTTGCTGCTTTTGATTAAAGGTCTAGATAGGCTAAATGCTTATGTTGCAGACATCCAGGAAGGACAATGATGTGGAAAAGGCATTGGAAAAATGAAATCATGTGATATTTGCATCTTTACATCACCTAGTGCTCCAATAAACAGGATCAATCTTTTTAGATGAGGTTTTGTGTTAAGATAAAAACTACTCTATGGCCGTCATGGTTTGATGTAGAAGAATGAAAGAATGACAATAAGAATATTCTTGAGGACTTCAACTCAAAAACCAGAAAGTAGAGTAGTTTTTTTTATAATTTTCACGCACTAAAGGGATTATTACTACCATTAAAATGTTTGAGCACAGTCCGAGGGTTTGGTATGTTTGGTTCATTTTCAGTACCTGCTCAGGCTGACTAACTACATAGGTATCTTCAGCGTCCTCAAATAATACACAGTGTACGTACTCGATTCCCCTTCCTCAAAATACACAAGGAAACTTTGCACTCTTCAGATCATCGAACTGTCAATTAAATTGATCATGTTTGATCTATAGTATCTTGAATGTCCAAACCTTCATAGGGGGCAATACACCCGTAAATATGACATCGGCAGTGTCTGAATATGGTTGAATGATGCCACAACATCAAACAGTTGCTGTGAAAAATGTTGACGTTTAAATATTACCAGAACCTGGGTGTCTCCTAATCTCTCAGCAAGCCTGCCACCGAAATCGATTGCAGACGACTCTCAACATGCCATCAGATGAGACACCATTGACGTCCTGGTTTGAACTAAGCTAAACGCAGTTAAAGTCCTGGTTCGAAAAAGAATATCTGCATTTGAATGATGCTGCAGACACCAGATCAGGAACTCTACGGACAACCGGCTTGCCGAGCATATTGAGAGTTGTTATGGATGAAAAAGGTGAAACTATTTATCGAAGTATACAAGGTCAAAAGAGAAGCCTGCTTAGAATGAGGGAAATAATATCTTCTTTAAGGAAAATTGTTCAGTTTGAAGGATTATGGGAAAATTTCCTGTCCGTCTGATCAATAAGAATTATAAATATTGATATGCAAACTTAATTTATACAAGACTGCTGGTGTAATTGCCCAACTGAACAACTATTTTAAGCCGTGGGTCATACATGACTGTTCAGAAAAATACACCACCTCTTTATACATTATGGTTATCATTGCTTGACCATCTTACCTCAGCTATATCGGAAAATTCGTTCACTTGTAAACACTGAGGGATGGCCATAAAGAAAACTCGTTGCTCTTTAGAACTCGGGAAGAACAAAGAAAAAGGTCTAAGACAAGGCGAAGAATTATGATGAAGCCTGGAAAAAAATACAACGAACTTTTCTGGTTCAAAGCTTAAACATCGGCCATACTAAAAAACACAAATTCAATTTTAACTGTATTTAATCCTAGTGAGAAAAAACACGGAGTCGGCAGTATTTGTCAACACTGCTTATACAAGCAACTCATCACACAGTTCATAAGATGGTACGATGAACAAGGTCGAATTTTTCAGAAAAATGATCTTACCAATCTACAATAGTATGAACTTTGACAGATTATGTAGGAAGGAAACAAAACACTATGAAGTCTACAAACCTATTTATTGTTTCTCCATGGTGCAGTAGAAGAAGCCTTCAAAACTCCGGGCTCACTGATTTCTATCGGTATTAGTCAGCTAAAAATATCCATCAGAGCCACGGTACCTATGTGGTACTTCTTGACGAGGATTTTATATTAATCAAAGACGAAGTTGGTAATCTCTTCTGTACTAATCCAGGGTTAGCTCTTTATTATGTTGAAAGTCCAATCTATGAAAGAACAAGTAATTTTTTCGCAAAACCTCAAACCCCTTAAAACTTAACTATTACGTATTTCGTAAGAACAAAAACGTCAGTAAATTAAAAACAGTCGTTTCGCATTTACAAGATGTTATCGGCCCACACTCAAATCAAGTCCAAACATTTCCAAGCCTTCAACTCCAATATGGAGTATTTTTCTAAAGGGTATTTTAAATTACCAATGAATATTTAAACCACCACAACTTCATGTTCTAGGTTTAAAATACGCAAAATCGATTTGACATTTTAGTGTAACTATGTATGGGTAGGTTACGTAGTAGTTATAGAACTCGAAAAAGATACTACATTATACAGGTATGAGGTATGTATATGAGAAAACAAAAAAACAAAAGTTATCAATGCTAATCTACATTTTTATCATCCTCCTGCGCACAACCAAAGTGATGTTTATTGCGATGCCAAAAACTTGTTAATTTATTCTTAACTTTTGTGCGAGCTTATAGCTTGTTCGTTAAGGTCATCTAAATCAACTCACGCAGGCGATTTTCATAAACAACACTTAACGTTTTGACACTTTTAAATTATCGCAATAATCTTATCTGAAACATAATCTCTAATTCGCTTTCTGTCCAACTATTGGGTTAAACAACAAACAACAACATGAACGTGCATATACTGCATATAGTCAATGCCATTTCAAGCAAAATGCCGTAAATTGAACCCAATCCGTATTGACAGACCAATAAACCGCACATTTTATGCATCTTTAAGTTGAAGAGAGACACACTTTGGGTCTTCGGTCGAATAAGTAAATTCGAGAGCCCAACCCAATGGCAAACATAATTCCAAGAAAAGTGTCGGTCTTAAACAAAGTCAAGACGTTTTAAGTTAGGAAGTTAGACCACAGAAACGATTGAACTTGGTTTTTTTCTTTGCTCAAAGTCGCACCGCTCTAATAGAATAATGGTGAATTTAAATTAATGATGCTTCAGTTTAAAGAAGATTTTAGACATAAGCAAACACTTAAATAGGGTGTTTTGTTTTACGCCCGATAGAATTTTAAGTTTGAGTGGGATTTTCTATAATAAAAACGGAATTATGTGTTGGCTTTTAGTTCTAGCTTATCTTTTTAATTTCAATATCACAAAAAAAAATGATATAATAAATATAGTGTCATCTAATTCGTCATCTGAATTTGACATCCCTGTTTCAATCACATACATCAAACCGAACTGTCATCAGAGACTGTATATTTTTGGATAAGGGTTGCTATTTTATAATATCGATTATTTAACAATATTTTTAGAGATTGAAGTCATTTTTCACTCGGTCACACATTGGAAGTTAAGTGAAAAACCACATGTCACTGTTGAAAAACTATTGCATCTACAAAAAGATACTGGCCTAAATTTTATCGAAAACCAGTAAAGTATAACCATAACCATCAATTCTCATCGTTTTAGCCAAGCTTTAAAAAAGTGTTTTTGACTTGAAATCAAAGATATTGAAAATTGATCGAAATTGAAAATTTATCTATATATTGAATTAATTCCAAAATTAAATTGATTATTTTAAATGGATTTTCATACGAACTAAGAGTTAACACCATGCTTCCGATAAAGTTAACAAACAGAGCTAACAAAATTGCGAGGAGATATTACTCTCAGTTTGTGTTTACCTCTGAAAATTATTTTGTTTTGGCATTTGTATTTGTTTCCACTTTTTCGAAGACAATTCATGAGACTAAAACTTAGCGGTAGACTTATTATATATGCTCTAGCTTATAAATCACTCAAAGAACATCCCCTTTCTTTACGGAAGAATATAACAAAAATTCATCACTAGAAGTAGTGTGTGCTCTTTGGGTAATTCTAAAATTGATTTCTTGACATTGAACCGGGACAATACTAGGAGCTTCTATATGTAACCCTAGCGAAATTTGTTCCCACATTTTCAAAAATTTCCAGCTAAAACAGCTTTAAATGAGAAATGTCTATAAATGTTACCCGTATGTCTTTACTGTTAATTGACTGCTACAAGATCACTGACATTTTTGTAGAAGAGCGTTTTGTTAAAAACTTATTAGAATACTAAAGTTATGGACTTCCTCAAAAAAAATAATTTAAATCGGCTGTTTTAAGAAGATTTTGATTTGATTTTGAAGAACGAGAATTTGTGGAAACTTACACTACCAAGCAAAGTACTTTACCTCGATTGCATTATTGGATTGGGGGATCGAATCGAATGCGAATTGAAATTCCGATCCAGGTAAATCTATGCCCACGCTTGATCTAAAGATTGAATTTAAATGGAATCGAAGTTCCAGTCTGATTTTAATTGTGTGCGTGTGTTGTTGTGCGTATCATTCAAAATGGCGACACCAATAGAAGAAATTATTTGGTGTTCTTCAAACCGTCTGAAAACAAAATACACATTTACTGTACACACGCACAACCAGCTGTGAACTCGATTCTTCAAATCGTTAATGCAGCTCTACATAATATGTACATATTTTCAATTCGATCCAACTCGTCTACTGGGATCGGATCGAGTAATCCGATTTCAATTTAATTCAGGTATACAAATACCTAAATCCTGTTTTAATTTTGATTCCATTTCCCTTATAAACGTAGTACATACTCGTACTTGTATCTATTTTAATTTATATTTCCTTAATTTTTGTATAGTAAATTTCTTCGAATTCATATCATCTTTTCCATATTCAATCAAATAGAACTAACAAAACTGACAATTATTTTGTTTTGCTTCACCGGAATCTAACAATATGTCCTCTTCTGGCTTTACGAAAGCCGTCAAATAAAATTATGGCACTTTTGAAGAATTATTTAAATGGCGTTGGTACATTTTGGCAGCCTCTGGCGACGAAGTTGTTTTACTGACATCTATCAAATTTGTTGTTTACTATTCAGTTAATGATGCAAGATCACCGTGTCAAAATTAGTGTTCGTTAATTAAAATTTCAAACGTTGTGCTCCTTGCGCCTATTTTACGGAAGACACGGTGCGCCTTCGCAGTCGACTGACTCTTCAACGTTTGGTGGTGAAATTTCAGAAGACCTGTTCGGTTCTCTATCAGCCAACATACGTACGTCAAAGTAACCCAAGATCGGCCAAGAACAGCGCCGCGATCCGTTAAAGTGTACAGCAGAACGCGAGGAAGTCGAACTCGGCCTTTCACAGACTTCAATTTGGCTAACTTGGTTTCAGGACTTGGGTTTAAGTCCATACAAGATCCAACTGACCCAGGAGCTTAAAGTTTATGACCGCAGGTAGATAGGGCCGTTTGTTTGGTGTAGATTTTAGGCCAGCGAGCGGCGTCATTGGTTCGTACTTTTTCGAAAGCAACGTTGGTGAGCCGTCAAGGTCAATGGCGACCAGTACAGAGAACGATGTAAACCAATTTAAAAAAATGATTAATATGAACCTCAAACACAACTTGTTTTATTCCATTTGAATTTGAACGTCTCCCCGTTTTTATTGAAAAACCATTTACTAAGGAAACTTCAGCTAATTTTGAAAATAAGTTTCCGCGATTGCGCAATATCAGACTAAAAAAAGACAAATCGAACCAATATGATGTTTTAATTATAAATGTTTCCTTTCTTCGTGACCTTTTCTTTTTATAAAATTATGTTTATCCTTAAGTGGGCTCAATATAATAATAAATAGGTAATCACATCCGAAACGTCACAAACAAAGAAAAAAATAACAAAAATTGACCTTGAGCCCACTTAAGGAGAAACATAATTTGTTTTAATTATATTTCGTTTGTTATTTCGATTTCAAAAAAGATGTATTGATCCGTTCTTTAATAAACTTTTCCTTGATCTAATTGAATATTAATTCAGGAGCCCGCCTGCTGTTGTAATTAATGCAAATCAATTCTTGTTTGGCTTATGCATTCAGATTGTTGTTATTTTTTTTTTTTAGTTAAATTAATTTTTGTTTATTTTGTTCTAATTCTTGTTTTTATTTTTTTAAACAGCAAAGCTAGTTAACGTTTTTGGAAATAACAATTATTTGTTTAACGAAATTAAAATTTGATCCAACACTTAACCATTGTTCAATGTTTTCCTTTGCCCAAAAACACTGCGGGTATTTGACTATTACTACGTTTATATGCAGTATCAAAAGATTGAGTTGGATTAGGGTCGGATTTTTGACCCAGGTTTTTCGTCATTTGAGTTAAGAGCCTTGGAGTTGAGTTAAAATGGTGTTGAGCAATTTTGAAACATTTTGCTTAGCCAACTCCTCGACCTAGGTTTTTCATCTCACATTTCGACTCGACACCGCTGAGCGAGTGGGATCGAGTCGAACGAATCTCATTTCAACTCAATACAGGTATACAAAGGGTCGAAGCGAGCTTCGCCTTTGTCCAAATACGAAAGTTTCGTATGCAATTTCTAACCGAGGTATTGTCAACCCTTATTTTTTTGACCAGGTTTATCAATAGTAAGAAAATAACAGCAATATTGGGCCACTCCACCACAACTAGAGTTTCAATCTGAAAGGAATTATTCCCAATAAATTAATGCGCAAGAACGAAAATATACCGCAGGCTTCTCGGCTACCGGATCTTACACCTTTAGTCGAGGAGCTTACAGCAAAAATCCCTGAAAAATTCAGGTTGTAGATGGAAATATCCGACTTCAAGTTGTTTTCATTAAACAAACGCTTTGCTCCTCTCGTGTGTCAGATTGAAAGAGTTTAGACGGCATTTAAAACATGTCGGCATATTTATTCGAATTAATAGAATGTTAAAGCTATCTTAGTAAGATACTATGCTAAATAAAACGACGATTTTGCAAATTTTAATCCAATTTCTCTCTCTACCCTTTTATTAAAGTTACGCGCAAAATCATCGAATACTTATTTTATTTTATTAGTATCGTATTTACTTCCTATGAATCATATCCGTCAAGTTAGCTCTACCACTTCAAAATTTAAAAAATGTAGTAATTGGATTAATTGTCGTGAATTTGTCGTAAATTTTTTTTGAAACTAAAAAAATTGTCGCGCTTGATTTTTAAAAAAATAACCCCTGGTAATGCTAACTTGACAGTCAAGTTAGCACTACCACCCTTCAAAATAGGGTAAAATGAACGCGAAAATGGACAGTGCTAATAATTGTCGTAAATTTGTCGTAAATATGCTGTAAGACAGAACATTTTGTAGCGGTACGCCTGTGGTTACGAACATTAATTTTTTAAAAATAAGCCCTGGTAATGCTAACTTGACAGTCAAGTTAGCACTACCAACCTTCAAAATAGGGTAAAATGAACGCGAAAGTGGACAGTGCTAATAAGTGTCGTAAATTTGTCGTAAATATGCTGTAAGACAGAACATTTTGTAGCGGTACGCCTGTGGTTACGAGCATTAATTTTTTTAAAAAAGGACAGCGTAGATAATTGTCGTAAATTTGTCGTAAATATTTTTTCTCAAAAAATGCGATAAAACTTAAATTGAATAATTTGACAAAGTTTTTTTTTTGATTATTTTAAAAGAGTTCTTCCAAGATTCGTATTCTTTAAGACAATGCTAGTTTTAAGTAATTGTATAAACACATCCAATCCATCTTTTGTTTGGCAATCCAGAATCTCTCTCTGATCCGGAATCGCAAATGAACCCTTTTTTGCATGCAGTGATTTAAATAAAATTCTTAAAAATGCTCCACCATAACAATATTATGTTGAATCAAAAGAAGACTAACTGCTTCTCAAATAAAGATTGTTCGAAATTGAAAGATAGGAATCAGCGATGTTAATTTATTGCAATTTCAGTAGATCTTTTGGGGAGGGTAAGATAACTTAGGCGAAAAAAATTGATAACGGAATTTTGTAGAAAGGTCAAATACAAGTGTTTTTTTACTATGGGAGGGGGGGGTCTATCTCGCCCTGTTTAGGAGGTAGGGGCGGTTTTAGAAAAAATGATTTAATTTGAAAAAAAAAATATTAAAAAACAACGGCACACTTACAATAAAGTACTATACTGGTTTTGAAAGCCAGAAGTCTGTTCTACAATCCTAAATTTAAATTAAATTATTTATGTCAATAGGTTTTTGCAAAATTCGCATGCAAACTCAAAATTTTGTTAAAAAAAAATGAAAAAAAAAGTTTAGACCAATTTTTTTTTTTTTCAAAATAGTGAAATGAAGTGCTTAATTGGCTTTTTGTGGTCAATGCTACTATTAGTTCTGAATCGAACACAAAAAATCGAATGGTTTTATGTCTTCTAGTTTTTGAGAAAGTTGAAAATTACTAAAACTACTTTTTATGAAATTTTTGACTTTTGGTATTTACCTACGGTGATTTCATTTTGAGGATTAAAGTTAATGTGGTTCATTTGTAAGTAAAGTACAGCAAATCATTTAGCGTTACCAAGAATGCACCACGAGGAAGTAGAATTGCATGGCATTCCGCGTCTCAGTCAGTCAGTTTGTGAGTAAGTCAGGTGTTAATTAAAAATAGTCAAGTCAGTTTTTCAATGTTCAATGTATTAAAACCGTGTTTACAGGCATTTTGATCACAAAAGAGATAATTATAGCAAGCACCTCCCGAATCTCTAGCCAATATTGAGGCCCATGGAAAAATGTGCCGATAGATGGGTTTATTGTATTCTTACAATTTTTGTAACCTTTTTTTAGAGCTTATTTCGGAGCACCGCCACATCCAACCGAACTTGAAATTTTTATATTTCTCTACCTTTATCGGTAAGTTGCAACACAGTGGGGGAGTTGACGTTTTAGTTGGAATTAGACCAATTTCTTCTAAGAACGCGATGCTTTTGAAATATTTTTTTGAAATATTGAAAAGTTATTTAATTTAGGATGAAGTAGTGGAAGCTTAGTCGCCATTCTTTATTCAAAAAAAAAAATACTTCACTCTTACAAAGGTTGAATAACGAATGACCTTGGTAAACAATAACCTGTACCACATTAGCATTAAAAATGTTAGACACAAACAATAAACATACATATTAATTAAGGAATTATATAAATTTGCTGCATTCGTACAGTAGTACCTATAGGTAATGTGAATTTTTCATAATGTATTAAATTTTTATGTCTGAACATTTTAAATGTGCAACTTTGGGCTACGTACATATATTTAGTTGACATTGGATTTAGGCCATAGGGTAAATTCAAAGTTGCTTTAAATCCAGATTCTGTGAATGCAAAAGAAACCTTGCATACACCCAACCTCGCCCCTACCCCAAATCCTATAGTGTGCCCAAGCAGGGTGGTTGCAGGGGGGCAGCATGCCCCCAAATATATACCTCACTGTTTATACGACGTAAAGCGTAAGCAAGCAAGAAAAACAAATATCCCATAAAAAAGTAGTTTTAGTTATTTTCAATTTTCTCAAAAACTAGACGACATAAGATCATCTAGTTTTCAGTTTTTGAATGTTTATGTTGTTTTTTATGTTTTTTTTTTTTCCAAAATTTGAGTTTAAAACTCGTTTTTTTCAAAAACTGTGCATATATTTCACTTAATTTAAAAACTCTAATAGAACAAAGTATTAGCTTTAAAAAACGGTATAATACATATTTGTAAGTATCACCGTTATTTTTTAATATTTTTGTTTCCATTTTAGTACCTTTTTTATAAAATTGCCCCTCCCGCCCAAACGGGGGGAGATAGACCCCTCCCCTCCAGTAGTAAAAAATGCTTGTATTGAACTGTTCTGCAAAAAATCGTTTTGATTTCTTGGCGCCTAAGTTATCGTACTCTTGCCGATCTTTTGCATTTTACTCAAAAAATAAATCTATTGCACTTTTATTTAAAATAATTGCCCTCAAACTTTTATAATGAAGTCATTCTTAAAATAATTTACTTAACATTTTCTTTAAACGCAGCCAATTTCTTTAAACGCAGCCAATTTCTTTCAACGCAGCAAAAGCTCAAATGACATAAGAAATTATGTAGGTAGTTGGAATACCCATTCATTAAAACATCTCTGTTGTTTTATTTGTTTTGCTGCTCTATTTTGTAAAACTAGCAGCTATCTAACGAACTAACAAAAAAAACTAACTAACTAGCTCCGAACTAAATTTAGTGTCACTGTCAATACTCTTAAAAATGTTATTTTTTTTCAATTATTTTTTTTTTTAATTTTGATTTATTTAAAATTTCTAAGTTTAAGTTTGTATAACAGTGCTTCAAAAATATTCTTAATATTCTTCAAATCGATAAACTTTATTTTTTTATTTTTTAAATAAACGATCTACTGCGTAAAGGTCCAAATTACTGCGTATTTTTAATCATCAGTCATAAGCAATAAGAAAAGTAATTTCTTCCCTAGTTTGTTTCCTTATATAAAACTTTTTTTTATTATAAAATGTTGGAGAATACTAACTTATCCAAAATTTTTACGAAATTGGTTTAATCGAGCGAGCAAGATTATTAGAATACTCCAAAAATAAGACAATTTCCTAAAAACAAAACACAAAATACTGTTTTTGGTATGTGCATTTTTCGTCAAAAATAATAACGCACTTATATTCATCGTATACCTATAATCTTTTATAACAATACAGATACGAAGTTTAATCAAAATCTTTCAAGCTGATTTCGAGAAAATTCAAAGCTAACCCCCGCGTTTCAGCGATCCAGATAAGCTAACACAAAAATTGAAATTTTTCTGCAAGGAAAGACATATGTATGTACATATATAATATATATGTAGGTATGTATATAAAATTTAAAGCGAATTTCTAGCTCGATGTACAGCGACTTTACAGACGACAGACGCACAAAGACTTACAAAGTTTGAACAGCGGCTCATTTATTGAAGAAATACAAATTATTTTAAAAATATATACCTATGCTGCTTTTTTATTTAAATTAAATATTTAATATTACAGCCAACTTACCGCCAAATAAAAATTGTTGAAACTCCAACTTAAAAAAAAGAATATTCTTCACTCTGTTTTAAGTGAAAGATCGTGTTACGAAAATTAAACACCGGGTATATGTAGATACGTAAAATACGCCAACTCAATATTCACTCGTAAGTCATAAAATAGGTAGCACAGTTTTATAAACAAATTTTCATAAACAAAATACTATATGTAAATTTCACTGCAAATCCTTAAAAATTACGTCACTTTTGAAAAACATTCAAACTCAACTTCCGATCAAATTTTCTTCATTTTCTTTTCAAGTTGGATAAAGTTAAATTTATATAAAAACAAAAAAAAATCATACAGTCACTTCCGGTGAGTAAAAATAAAATTTTGAGCATGTGCTTTTCAACAGGATGCTGAAGGGATATTCTGTTTTTATTTTTTTTTTATTTTTTTTTTTTGTTAATCAACCACGATCACTCAACATTTCTGTACCTCCACTCATACGTTTATGATTTATTTTCTTTAATTAAATCAATATTTTGAAATTCCCTTAATAAATCACATCAAAAGCGACTCAAAATCAATTTAAACAAAACATCTGCGTCTTATATTGCCGAAATGCAATTGATAACTTCCGAAATTAAACGAATTTCCAATGCCCTCAAAAACGTCTGATCGGAATTAATCAAAATTGATTTTTAAAATTCAGTTAAAATCACTCAAACCGATTGCAAATTAATGGTAAACAATTTAAATTGATTTCTGTGGCGAATACGAAGAAAGCAGCGTCGATGCGGCGGCGGCGGCGTGCATTACTTTTTTATTTACCCAACCGAAGAACAGAAGCCGCAGAAATTAAAAACAGAAATAAAGAGGTATATCAAAAAACCGACCGCGAAAAAAAACACAAGAAAAACGCTTATTTTTTAAAACAAAACGTAGAAGACGATGACGGAAACACAGCGCCAACGACGACAAGACAAAAAATGCTCTGGAGAATTATTGCTGATACTTTGTGCTTTTATAGATAGTTCTCATTTCTCAAGACATTGCACAGAAATCAATGGGATTCCGGATTATACAGAGCCAGCCGAACTTGTTGATGCTCAAACTCAGACTGAGAAAAATTTCAAACTGAAGCATAAATTTAATGAAAAGGGGTTTCTTTTGGGTAGACGCAACGATTGTCGACAGACAACGAACACGATGACGAAGACGATGACGGTCTTTCGATGGAGACGCGACGCGATGGAGCTCTGGAGGTGATGGGGACGTCGACGATCAACGATCAGCGATCAACTACGACTACCACGGACGGTGAGTAGCGCGATTGCGCTTCGAGCTGGTCTGGCTGGCCACAACAGCAGCGCCCTCCGCTGACGCCACCTAAGCACCAAACTCTCTATAACCCAGCCATTATGGCCATATAAAGAAAGAGAGTGATCTTGCACGCCTGTTGGTTGCATCTACATATATAGCTGTATATAAAGAGTTTGTCCATAGATACTTTTTATTTTGTGCATTTTTTTGTTTTGGTTTTTGTAGTTGTTGTTATTTTTTATCTTCTCTTTGGTTTCACGCGCTGTGTGTTCAGCGATCACATCAGCGATATCTGAATCCGAGTGAGGCGCTAGTGTTTTGACCAGAGATCGTACAGGGTAACAAGCAAATTGGCGGCTAATGGTTGTAGTTGTTGTTACTGGCATTGCTGGTACTGGTTTTCTTCTTACATATAATATACGAACGACCATACTCAACGAAATCGTCGTCTTCCTTGGCTTACCTTGCCACCGCCGCCGCCGTCGCCGCAATATCTGTTATCAAGATCACCTCGATGTCGATCGCCGACGACGCCACTGTTGTCTTTTGATCAGGACGATCGATGTCTACACAGGAACATGGTTACCTACTTGTGGGTAGAAAAATAATAACAACAATAAAAAATGTACACACAGTGACGGTTGCCAGTTGCTACTAGGCTTGCCAGAACTCACTTATGGAATAGGTTTTTGTGTAAGTTTTCTATTAATAGATATAGGGTGTTACCCTTGTTACGGGTGTAACACTGATTTTGTTAGGTTTACACATTATTCTTAATTAATAAAAAAAAATTAAATTTGAGTAATCTGTAGAAAGGGTTATGTTCTTTGAACCACCATTTATTCACTCTCCATTTAATTTAAAGCCGCCATTATAAATGGAAAATTTAATTTTTTTACAATTTTTAATAAAAATTTTAAATTTTATGGAGATTGAAAATATTGGGACTAAATGAATCAGTATATTTTTAATTTAAAAATCGCGTTATTATAAGTTGTATGTTATATTTCAATTCCGTTACGCGTGTGTAAAATAATGAATTAAGAATATTAAGACTTTGTTTAAATATTTACCTGAAAGTTGATCTTCAATATCAGTTTAGGAATGAAAACTCAAACTATGAAACCCTGTTCAAAATTTTGGTTTTAAATTGTTACACTTGGTTAAGTTAATGTTACAGATGTGACATTGTGATTTTTACATATGATCTGAATATCCTGATAGTTTTCCAATTATTTTCATCTCTACACTGTTATTTATCACCCGAAGTACCAAATACGTGATTTTTTTGAAAAAGAAAAGTGAAGTTTTTCTAACTTATTTTCTCACTAAAATTGGAATGTATTCGTTTCGTATTTAAAGTATGGAAGATACAATGGATTAAATTCCCATATGGTGGAGATATCCACGAAATTATATTCATTCATATAACAACTTATTTTTTTTATAATTCACACGTTGTCAAGGGTTTATTGTGAGACACTTATAATTTCGAACATAGACATAGCACGATCGATGAAAAATTAGGGAGGGAGAGAAAGGAGTTGTCGATGAATATTGGTCTTCAATGTTTGCAAATTGAAATGGCAAGGGTAAACCGTGCCGGTTAAATTTGTCCATAATCATTTCGTGCGACTAAAACACGACCAACATTAGGCGAAGAGTGATCCCAGCGAAACGGGTATCACGGGTGAAGTGGTGTGGCATGCAACTTGTGAAAGAAACGATAAGATTGAAATGAATTGATGTGAACAGAGGAGAGAAACAAAATAAAGTTTTGAAACGTCAACCTGCCAATAGTTGGATTTCGCACTGAAAGAATTAGAATCCATTTATCTTTCGAATTAAATGAAATTTTGTCAGACAATATATCACAATAATTCTTGTTTTTCCAGACTATTAAAAATTTGTTTAAAAAAATGTATTTATATTAATAAATACATACGTACCTATACATATTTCGGTAACGGGTGTGAAACTTATCACTGTTTAAATCAACTCCGCATGAACTCAATTTGGCACGTACACAAAAAAGTGATCTGAGATTAAATAATGGAAAATAGTAAACAGTTCTCAAATTAGCAAACAATGAAATTGCAAATTTAGGTTTTGATATTCATGTCAAACGAAAGACATTGCTAGTGCAGTATTATGTATAGGCATTTTTCTTATTTAGTTCAGAGCAGAGCCTGAGTTGTCAAAAAATTAATTGTGTTTCTTTTCAAAAGGTTCAGTTTTTCATATTGAGCATGTTCTGAGCGTCTTCTAAGTGTTTAGAGCGCTCAAAGCATGCTTGGTTCAGAGCCTATACAGAACGTGCTCGACATGCTCGGACTCTATTCAGAGCTCTATTCTAAACAAAAGAAAAACGCCAGTTTTAAGTTGTTCTTACTGTGAAATAAGTGATATCAATTTGTATGTTCGGACTTCTTTTTTGCACTCATTTTTCACTCTTTGTTCTCCCAAAATATTCCATTGGCTGATCCGAGTAATGAATGAATAATTTTTGGGGTATAAATTCACTGCAACCTTAAGATACATATAAATATTGGGCTGAGTAAGATGGTTTATACTACAGCTCTTCGTCTAGATTTGCTTCTTTAGAAACGCAAGTGTATGGAGTATTTTAAGAGATTTTAATTCACTCTCTTCTATGTGTAAAGTCCCAAAATCCCAGAGTGCATCACATCTACCTTATTCATTATCCGGTGTTTCCTCGTGAGCATTACAAAATATGCGTGTAGCACTTGTCACCAAGCCAAAAAGTTTGCAATGATCAGTGAGGAAACTTGTAACTATTCTCTGGTTGTTCCTACTTAATCTGATACAGGATGTAAAGCGTTCTTGGTTATAGCTTCCAAGAAGCATTTTGCGACCTGCCCAACGTGGGCGCCAATTTATTGCGAGGCAAAAAGAGCGGTGGAGCACCGACGCTCTTCTCGTTAATAGGTAATAGGAAGTCGGTAATAGAAATAGGAAGGTAACAGGAAATGTTAGAAAACTGGAATAGGAATAGGTTAAAAAAGGCTAGGAATGTCAAGTTTCAGAGGACGCGGCCTGCTGGATCTTGCCCTCAAAACTTAACTTCGCCTGCAAACAAATACATATATTAAGCCAGGAAAAAAAGACCGGAAAATTTTAGACTAGAAAGATACGGACGGACTATCATAACAACATTATTGCCATTACCCACCCTACCTTGGGGGAATCTAAAGATGGACGAAGATTCCTACACTCAAAAAATTTATTAGTAAAATGGCTACGAATGATATTCGTAAAGAAAATATTCGTGCATTGTACGAATATTCGTAACATGTACAAAGTATTTGTACAGTGCTAGATCTACGAATGCATTCGTAAAGTTTTACTAATAACTGTGGTAGTATCCACGAATCTATGCGTACACAAGAAGTTAACAATTTTTTTGAGTACATTGTACGAATTATTGTGTACATATAACTAATAACATTCGTTAATTTCTCGTACGAATGACTTCGTACTTTAATCTTTCGTATTCGTAGTATTTACTAATAAATTCGTAGTATTTACTAATAAATTCGTACTATTTACTAAGTAAAACTAATATTAGTAGACAGAATTCATTCGTAGGTTGACCGTACGCATTATGCGTAGAATGTACTAATAACTTCATATTTTTATCAAGTACATTAGTATTCCTGCATTAGGTCTAAATTAATTAATTATTTTGTAAATTCATACGGTGTATGTATAAGATACAAATCTTGAGGATCAGATCAACATCGAAAAGACGAGTTGAGTACTTAGATATACATATGCCTTAAAGCTTATTTTATATTTAACATACAGCATCCAGAAGCAGCAGAACATACTCGTACATACATATGTAGGAATTTCTTACTAAAGGAATTTTAATGTAAGTTTTTTCGGAAGATTTTGAATAGATATCAAATGTTAAATTTATTTTCAGTGACCCTTTAAAAAAAAGGAGTTTGGAAATATTACTTTCATTTTTAATTATATTTATAATAAATAAATTAATTTTAAGATACTTTTTATATTTTTTTAACTTTATTCATATGTATATGACAATAAAATGAATTACGAAACTATTTTTAACTTAAAAAATACATTACCTTTTGTTATTGTTTCTTACAATGTATATTTAAGGAAATTTCAGAGAACATATTTATGGTAGTAAGTTCTACAATAATATTCGTACAATATACGAATGGAGCTGTATAATTTACGAATGAATTACAAGGGCATTAGTAAATATTACAATTTTATTCGTACAATGTACGAATGGAGCTGTGTAATTTACGAATGAATTACAAGGGCATTAGTAAATATTACAATAATATTCGTACATTGTACCAATAGTATTTGTACAATATACGTTTGTTTTTCTACGAATACTAATAAAATATTCGTAAAATGTACTAATAAACGTCCATTCTACGAATACTATTCGTGGCTGAAAACCACGAAATAAATTCGTAGAATGCACGCATGAATTAGTAATATTTACACACGAAATTTTTTGAGTGTAGATTTCGCGCTTAGATAAATGAATTAAGAATAACACAGTGACGGTGAATTATTTTCGATCCTGAGTTACAGTTTTACTCATGACACGACGTGTACTTTCCTACTTTCTGAATGAGCTTGTCAAGCCTAATTAGCTCACTTATTGTTGTGTGACAATGATTGACGTAAGAAAGAGTGTCATCATGCTTAATGAAATACATATCATAACACGGATAAAACAGAGATAGAAACCAACCCATACAGTGTTTTAAGATAAGAGTCGCACAATTCACCAAGCTTGGTAACCGTGGCTTTAGACAGATATGTAGGTAGGTATAGGTCTACCTAAGTATATGTAAGTAAATTAAATTATATCTCTTTCTGTGAACTATCCATCCTTCATAGATGTCACATCAAAGTATCTATATCAAAACAGTACACCAAAGCATTGCTCAGAATAAATTTCGACTGGAGTCTCAGATATTATACAAACACACACTTCCTGGAAAAGACTTCCAGGAACCGGAACATCTCACCCACTTTATGATCTTTTATTGCTCTCATTAAAAAAAAAATCCCACAAACAAATCTGTTTACCTATAAAAATAAAGTATATCTACAACATTATACTCGTACTCGTAGATATAATATCTATAGAAGCACATACATAGATATACAAAATATATTCACGCTCTTTACGGCTCGGGTGTCCGAGAGTGCCCCGTCCATTAAGATTAGAAACGACAAGCAATTTAATGAATGAATAGATTGGAATAGATGTCGAATGGGTGGAATAAATGAATGAAGTTTGCTCTTAGCTCTTGCTAGATATTTTAAGATTTTTGAAGTGGAATTAATGGAAAGATGAAAAAAGCAAAAACAAGGTGTTCAGTTGTGATCAAAAAAAATAATAAGAAGATGAAGAATAAAGGTGATTAAAATACAAAAAAAAAAAAACAATTAAGCAGATCGTGCAAGAAGTTATCAGCCTGGAATTAACTCTATTGAGCCATTTCAAATTCAAAGTGAAGTTTTGTATATAATTAACTTGAAACGATAAGCGTTGTCTTTGATGTGTCAATAATAAAACTGAGGAGGCGTCTAAATTTTAACTGCTTTACTTTTGTTCTTACAGTTTTTTTTATGAAATAAAATTGTAGGTAGTCTGTAATGTTAATGTTTGATGGTGTATAATGTCTTAAATGTGCTGATTTTAATAAATAATTTATTTTTTCCAAATTCCTTAAAATAAATTTTGCAATTTTATACATTTTATTGGTCTATTTTGGATCATTTTAAATTAAAAAATAAAATAAATGAGTGGATCGCACGTACTTGCTCTTATGTAAGAGTGCTTTGGAATTTAAAAATTGTTTAACAAATAATATAAAACTTGGATTTAATGAGGTAAAAATGTTCAAATGCATAAAATTGCCGTCTGATTTCTAGAAAAGTATGAATTTATGAAAACAAAGTTTAAAAATCGTTTTATTATTAAATTTATTTACAATTTTTCAAGAAACAAGTTTGGGATGCCAAATTTAAATATTTAGTAATATAGTATTTAGAAAATAATTTTAAAAAATAATCGTTGACACGTTTTGAAAACATTGATTTAAAAAAAAAAAAAAAAAATTTTTAAAAACCCTTTGCTCTTGTTCAGATATTAATTCAATGGTTTTGAAATTTTATGACAAAATATTTGATTGTTTTTTTAGCATCTGTTCCTTTAATATATATTAAATCAAAATCGCTTGCTCTTAGCTGGTATGATAGTGAACTGCGAAAATTAAAAAACCGTAGAAATAAACTATGGTTTAAATTCAAACAAACCGGACTAGTTACCGATTTTAATATTTATTGTGAGGCCAGAAATATTTTCAACAGAGAATCAAGTACGAGTATTAAGTATCTTTTTTACATACAAATGGTTCAAAGTAATTTAAAAATGGATCCAAAATCCTTTTGGAACTTTATTAACAGCAAACGAAAATCTAGTCCATATCCGTCCGTTCTTATGCATAACAATATCTCAGACCATGACCCACGTATCATAACACAACTATTCTCAGACTTTTTTCAAAGTGCATACATCTGCGATTCTTCTAACTGTGATAACTTTTCGAACTGTGATAACCTAAACTGTGATAATCTTGACGAAAATGATCAATTATTTGGTCATTTGAAATCATATTCTCACTTGACTGATATAAATTTTCACATAACTATTGACGATATTATGAAATTTATAGCGAATTTAGAAGATAATGACGCGTCTGGTCCTGATGGGGTACCAGCTTCAGTTCTGAAAAAATGTGTCAATAACTTGTCGATGCCAATTTCTGTTCTTTTTAACTGTTTATTGTCTACTTGTAAGTTTCCTCATGTATGGAAACAATCTTTTATAATTCCTCTACCCTCTACATAAAAAAGGTAAAAAGGATCAAATTATTAATTACCGTCCAATAGCTAAACTGTCGGCTATTCCCAAACTTTTTGAAGCAATTGTTTGCAAAACATTAAGCTTTTACACAAAATCGTTTATTGTTCATAACCAACATGGTTTCTCAAAGGGGCGCTCGACTGTCACCCTACTCATGGAGTTAGCGGAGTTTTGTGTCGATTCCTTTAAAAACAAAAAACATACGGATTGTGTTCTTACAGATTTTAGTAAGGCATTTGACAAACTGTCGCATAGAGTTTTGCTTAATAAACTGAGTAGGCTGGGGTTCAGCGTAAAATTCATTGCTTGGCTAAAATCTTATTTACTTGACAGATCCTATTCAGTGAATTTTAACGGCTACCATTCAAATAGTTTTGTCGTAAATTCTGGTGTTCCCCAGGGTAGCCATTTGGGTCCAGTTCTTTTTATATTGTTTGTAAATGATCTTCCTTCAGTTTTAAAGTACTCTAATTGTCTTATGTATGCAGACGATGTTAACATATTTAAAACCATTTCTAGCAATCTTGACTGTGAAAAGCTTCAAATTGATCTAAATGCTTTCTATAATTGGTGTGCAAATAATTATTTGTTGTTAAATATCGATAAGTGTAAGATTATAAATTTTACAAGAAAATTGTCCGTTTTATCTTTTGACTATAGTTTCAATGGTGTAAATCTATCAAATGTAAATGATGTATCTATCCTTGGTGTATTGTTCGATAAGAAACTCGAATTCACACAGCATATCAATATGGCATGTAATAAAGCCAATTCAATATTAGGTTGGATTAAAAGGGAATCACGTCAGTTTTCTGATCCTTATGTTATCAAACAACTATTTACCACATTTGTCAGACCCATTATAGAGTATGCTTGCCAGGTATGGACCCTCTACTACAGTTGTCACAAAATAAGAATTGAACAAATTCAAAAAAGATTCCTAAAATTTGCTCTTAGAGGCTTAGGCTGGCAGAATCCATTGAATCTTCCTTCATATAGCAGCCGTTTAAAACTCATAGATTTACCCAGTCTGGAGCGCAGATGTTCTTATTTATGTTTTGTTTTTATTGTTAATCTTATTGATGGTAATATCGATGCTTTAAACCTTTTGTGTCGCGTTAATTTTAATGTTCCAACTCGTAATCTAAGAGGTTTTCGTGACCCAATTTACATAAAACAATATCGTACCAACTATGAGCAGAATTCACCATTGAATAACATGTTTTATTTGTATAACGTCAATCATAGTTTATTAATAAATTTTTGTGATGTATCAAATAATGGTTTTAAAAGAATATTCTATAATTTTGTATAATTTATAAATTCTTAATTCTAAGTAATATTTTTGTACGCTAGATATTAATTAGCTTGATTCAAATAAATAAAATGACAGGTACCCTTAGTATCATTTTTTTTTTTTCACAAAATTTGGTTTGACCAAAATGTAGTCAATGTCCATAATAGCACACTTATCATTTTTTTTATTGAAAATCGTTAGAGCAATTTTTGAGATAAATAAGACTTTGCATTATGGCATAGCAGATGGCGTTAGTTTTGAGCTAAACAAAAATTTCAATTTTTCCTCTCGAACCACTGAAGACTCTTAAGTACCAAGTTTGAAGAAAATACCTTCAGTAGATTAGGCTCTATGTCTACTTTTTTAGTGTTCTCTATCATCGTAATGTCAATTTTGATCAAAATCTCGAGTTAGATTTTTTTTCCAAATGCAGAACTTGCTTTCTGATCTTGCCTTTTGAACTTTGGTCTCATCTGCATAGTGGGGAGTGGAGGCGAAGATAAAACCATTATTATAACATTATAAGGGTCTCGTAACATACCCTTGAGCGCGAGTGAATTATAAAAAAAAAAAAAATGTACGGGCTGTATAGCGAAACTGACCTAGTCAAACAAATCAAAGTCCAACGACTGAGATGGCTAGGTCATGTAGAGTGAATGAACCCAGATGCTCCGGCCCGAAAAGTCTTCGAATACAACCACGAGGGATGCCGTAGTAGAGGAAGACCGCAACTCAGGTGGCGCACACAAGTCGGAAAGGATTTCAACCAACTTGACGTGCGAAACTGGAAACAGCTAGCTAGGGACCGAGCTAGCTAGAGAAGCTTGTTACTTGAGGCCCTGGTCCACTCCGGACTGTAGCGCAAGCTTAAGTAAGTAAGTAAGAACTTGCCCTATAGTACCTATGTATATCGCAAGTAAAAAGATAATTTATATAAGAGACCTTCTATAACGTGGGATCCAGCAAAACTGTTTATGACGACATTTTATGTGTATCACAAAGCTTCGACTTACTTGTTTGTAATCTTGAAGCTTTTGATTATTTCTGCATTGACACTCATGTTGTAAGCTCGATAGATAAAGCCAATTTGCTTGCAGCACAGTTTGCTGTTAATTCGAAGCTATTAGAAAATAGGAAACGATTTTATGAGACGAATCTTCTTTCGCACACGTGCAGTTGCTAGAGAACTAATAGATCTGCGTTAGCTTTTACACCTGTCCTACTCTACAAGTCTCTTTCCGAGTGGATGGAAAGCAGCATTTTTCCAGTCTGTCCCAAGTGTATTATAGTACGACGACTTCAAAAAGCTTCTTTTTTGAAGAAATCACTGTGTTAGAAGTCATAAGTACTATTTTTTATACTCTGAAGAACTCGAACATTTGTGGTAACGATGGCATGTCTAATATGATTCTTAAGAATATTGCACCAAATTTAGTTGATATCCTAGCACATCTATTCAATTTAAGTTCTTAGTGGAACTTTTCCTGATCAACTGAAATGCGCCGATGTATTACCACTTTTTAAAAAGGGTAATCGAAAAGAAAAAAAAAACAATTATAGATCCATTACCTTGCTATCTTCAATTTTGAAATTTTTTGAAAGAAAAACTATAAAAAAGAACAAATGTGCCAAAAATATTTTTTTTTTTAGTCAAGTGCAGTTTTGGGTTTAAGGAAGGATGTTCCACTGAGGATGCTTTTTTATATTTTTGCTCTTCTATTAATAAGACTAAGATGAAAGTAAGTTTTGCGCTGGTCTCTTTGTCGATATTACCAAAGCATTTGACACGCTTGTTCATCATATTTTTTTTGGATAATCTATATGATGCCGGTTTTCGTGGTTTTATATATAACTGGTTCGCTTGTTATTTAAATAAATGTAAACTAAGAGTAAAAATCTGAGATTTCTTAACTAACTCCCAGGTCCTAAGCGTAAGTGTCAAACAAGGTTCAGTTTTAGGACGGGGTTCTATTTTTGATATTCATTAACTCTTTTTTTTCCCTACCTTTTTTAGGTAGAGTTATGGCATTTTCAGATGATCTTGGAGTTCAAATCGCAACAGATCTACATTGACGGTAACAATAACAACTTTCAGCCCATTAACCTAACCTAACCTGACAGTTTGGTTTCATGTACATATGTTATTGAAACAGGGATGTAAAACTCAGACCAAAAGTAGGAACAGTTTGACCAATTTTATTATTCTTAAAATCTTTCTCTTATAATATCCATATTTTCATAAAGAACATTTTAAAATTGCATGATTTAATAGCTCGTAATTCT
Organism: Philhelius festivus; assembly: GCA_963931855.1. NCBI lineage: Eukaryota > Metazoa > Arthropoda > Insecta > Diptera > Syrphidae > Philhelius > Philhelius festivus. The sequence continues at coordinate 80,474,253 of OZ007556.1, read as the reverse complement.
TCTAAATTAAATCTTGGGTAAAATTATCGTCATAATGTCTTTTCCGAAAAAATTGGACAATATAGGTTGATGAACTCATGACTTTCTCAATAAATTTTATACAAAATACAAAGATAGGAATATTTGCTAAAAAAATTAAAAAATTTCTTTGGAATTAACTATAAAACAATTTCCTTTAAACAAAATGATTTATTACTTTAAGATAATAGATTCTTGGAAGCAAACCTATTTAGAAGTTAGATTATGACGAAGAGGATTTACATACATAATGTATATCTATATATTTAGTAGAAAAACTGAAAGTGTTCTCTTTGTGAATCATCGTGTGCCATTTGGTAAACACTATTGTTTTCCGTCCTAAATTGGCTATCGATATCAAGTCAAGATTAGATAATTTGAAATATTAAGTATTCCAGATTATATGATCATGTTTCTGAACATATGTACTTGTATAGTATGAGTTAGATATAAAGAAATAGGGGTTTACTTAGGTCGTTTTTACTTGGCAATCCGGAATCTCTCTCCGATCCGGGATGCCAACTAAACACTTTTTTTATTCTGCAATTCTGAAGTTTTGGTGTGAAACGTCAAATGTGGACAGTAGGATTACTTATGAGTATGGTTTTTTAATGTTATCCATTTCAAAATTAAAAATAATAATGAATAATTAGGAAAAAACTACAAAAAATGACAACTGTCGATTTTGACGTTTAAGTATATGAATGTGTGAGTGCTTCTTCGATTCGCATTTCAAATCCAGAAACCAATTTCTCTTCTTTTCAGAATCAGAACTGACATTTTTTTCAAAGTGAACACTTTCAGAAGAGCCCAGAAGGCTTCCGGATTGTTAAATAAAAATTACATTAAAGTATCCCAATCTGACATTTTGACATAGTAATGTGAACCATGATTAAATCTTGTTGAAAGCCAAAAGAAAATAAAATGTTCTAACATAGATTGTGACTTAATATTAATTTGAATTCATAATACTCGTAAGTATCGGTACACACATACCGTAGTCAGTATTCGTAATCCGATAACTGATGAATAATACGGATTACAGATGTATCGCGAAAACAAATACGGATTACGACTTACCTTATCCGTTATCCGTATATCCGTATAACGTAATCTGTTATCCCTATCCGTAATCCGATTACAAATTACTGATGACGGATGTGGGTTACGTATAACAAATATGGATTAACGATTCGTAACATGGATACAAATACGGATAAGGAATACATACGTTGTTTTATTTGAAATGCACACAAGAATTATGAATAAATAGAAATACGGGTACGAAAACGAATTTGGATACCAAGGCTCTAAAGATCGGAGTTTAATGAGGTTTATTATACGACACCATTGCAATTGCACTTCCCAAGGAGATGAACGTGAATTTGGCAATGAGTATGAAAAGCTGAGGGTAGAGTCTGAAAACAATGAAGTGGATTAGTACATAGTTTCAGACAAGAGACCATTTTTATAAAATGAGGTAGAGGGCCAGAGACAAAACGGGGCCTTGGGCAGCACCAGCATTTATTTCGTCAAGAAAACGTCCACTACAACATTTGTTGAACGATCCAGAAGGTTATTTCTAATCTAAAGAATAAGGGATTCATTGATGCCAAACGCACGCAAGATGTTTCATTCTGCGGTTAGATATCGTCGCCCTAGTGACACAAGAACGTAACTACATTTTTTACGATTTTGGACTGGGTATGCTACATTTCTTAAAATATATAGCATTCTATATTGTGGAAAAAAATTGTACCTCTTTGTGAAGTAGCTTAGAAGTTACCACTTGCCGTATCAACATTTTTTTCAAAATAATTCGAAGCAAACAAACGTATGCGGCGTTACGTTTCTATGACCCAAATTCTAGAAATTTGAATGAAGATACGTTTCTATAGAAATAAGCTTTAACCGTTTGACCTGCACTTGTACTTCAAATTCAATAACTAATTGTCATGTCATCAATTAAGATTTGATTAAGCTTTTGTTGATATTGAAGTCGATACAGTTAACAGCGTTGGTGAAGGGAACGATGCTACACCAGAAAGAAAGCGATAGTTTGATCCCAAACCGCATACAACTTTCTGGGAAAAGCTAAGAGACACCAAAAAAACAGATACAATATCTTAGTTCGTTGATCGAAGAAATACAAAAAAGTCAGTTAGAATTCCAGCTCAACATTCACGACGACGACGTTCGAACACAAAGTTGTTTTTCCTAATTAAAAATGGTCTACAAATTCAAAGGTTTTTCAACGTTACATTCAACGTTTCTGAAAAATTTTTGAGAAATATAGTAAGAAATAAATTAGATTGTAACTAGGTCGTACAACTGGGTAGTACGACTGGGTCACACGACCCAGCTTGATAAAGGAAAGTCATCTACCAATCTTACAAGTGATTAAGTGCTTGATCGCTAATCGTCGGTGATTGTTAAGGGGGACATTTATGTTCCTTCATTTTTTTGTTTATGTGTGTGTGTGTATGTCGTACGACTAGGTCGCACGACTGGGTCGTACGATTGGGTCGTACTACTTGGTAGTACGACTGAGCCGTACGACTGGGTCACACGACTGGGCCGTACGACTGGGTCACACAAATTCACGACTGTTCTATGACAGGTTATGTAATCATATCTGAGGATCATTGAAGCAGATTTTTAGTGTAACCGTACCGGAAATAAGTGACACTTATCTAAGTCTTTTAAACCGTCAAACATGAAAACCTAAATATTTGTCTAATATCAAGAAATTAACAAAATATCTTAATCGAAATTCCTAGTTATACGTTACACCAAACCTTGCCCTGAAAATAGTAATACATACCCTTACACAACCTACGTTGTATGATGTATACATACATAACTAGGGTTCGGATTTCCATGCAAATGCATATTTTTTTAGGAACACCTTGGAAGCAGGGCAACTAATTATGTATGCGAATCAAGAAATTTCCTTTAAAATGGCATTTAACTGTTACTGCATATTTTTGCATATTTTACCATAAATGCATATTTTGCATTTTTTTGTGCATATTTTACTATAAATGCATATTTTGCATAATTTTACATATTTTTTATGCTGGCCAGCGTGCTGTTTGCTGTTGACGGTGCTGGTGCTGTTGCTGGTTTAATCTGTTTCGCGCATAAAGCTTAACACGTTTCATGTACAACAGCCAACTCTTTTCGGTTGCGACTACACATAAACCACTACATAAAAAATGAAAAATGTTGACTGATGCACTCATGCTTAGTTTTGAGTCTACCACACCATATACGAATATAGTTAGGTACTTCGTTGTGCCGTTGTTTTTTAAAGGCATGAATTGACGTTTCTCGCAGCGGTGCCAGTTTGCTGCAATTGCAGTAGATCAACTGCACCTTTCCCAAAATATAAATCTTCTACCACAAAATAAAATCTACTCTACCTTTTTCAAAATCCAGCACACTTCATAATATGTTTGGAATCCGCTCTTATAGAAAAATGAATCTAAGACTCCTTTGATTTTGTGCCCACTAGAGAATTGCATAACTAAACGAAAAAATAAACTAAGTCAAAGCTCTTGGATTACTTGAAAAACTTTAATACTTTGTTTTCAATTTAAATTTTGTTTTATTAGTTAAATATTTTTAATAAACAAATAATTAAACAAATGAAGATGTTTGTTTTTTATTTAACAATGTTTGTTTTTTTTATTAAATGTTAATTTCGTTTTAAGATATCTATTATTTTATTTTAATAAATATAAAAAAATTAACTTATTTTTAAAGATGAAGAAAATATGTTTTTATATTGAATAGAAATTAAGTTGAATTGGTTTTAAGTGCATATTTTAAATGCATATTTTGCATTTTTAAGCGCATATTTTCAGATTTTAAGTGCATGAGAATCCGAAGCCTATACATAACATACATATGTACATATATAAGTGACTTAAATATTACTAAAACATGAAGAAAATTTCAAATAAAAAAATCGTTTGATAAATAAATATTCCAGACAGATAGGTGTGTATACCAATTACAAATTAGATGTTTATTGTTGTTAACAATATCCACTTAACAATAATTTCGTTTTCTTAACAACCTGCGGTGCATATAAATTATAATTTGCTGTCACACCTAAGATAATCTTTCAAATTATTAATCGACATTGACAAAACTTAAAATTATTATGAAAAAATGCAAGACGACCACACCGCAGTGTCGCGCCACAAGTGTCAAAGTGCCTAGGGATGTCGGCGACGACACGCCATACAATTCCACCCGCCATCCTCTCTTAAGCGCCAGCAATCCCACACTGCACGCGCCATACCCATCAAAAAGATCAATTCCCAGTCAAAGTAATCGATTGATTTGATGGATGGGCTGGCAAGCTGACGCGACTTTCATTTCATTAAGATCCCACTGCCATGCTTTTGGCGTGGCCCTGGCAACTGGCAGCCAACATCATCCAAGTCGATTAAATCTTCCGACAGAGCACCCCTCATACCCAGCCAGCCAGACTATGTTGTTTATCCAGCCCAAGACAAAAGTCAAGAGAAACTCTATGGCGCTCGCAGTCAAAGGTTCAATAACAAGCAATTAATCGAGTCACAAAAAGGCAATTACTTAATTTAATTCTAATGACAGCTACATGAGCATGAAGCGCGACGCATGCCGCGTCCCCTGATACATGACTCCATTATACGAGACGATGGATGTGAATTGTTTGAACCCTTGTGGCACAACAATCTCAGCCGGCATCAATTCCATTGTAACGTACCATTGTATCATGGAACTTTGCTGCCGCCGCCGTCCGATGCCGCCATAGCTTGCTTAATGGGGATTATCGTATGTGCTCCCCTCCTCCTACACGAAATGGGATTATGAGATTATGATGTGGGGTTTATTAGATACCGCCATGACGTCGCGTCGTCGTCATCATCGTTTCAATGCAATGACTCTGTATACAGATGCAAGCATCTGTATACCGGGCATTTGGTTCGATCGAGAGATCACGTCCAAATTACAAACCCAAAGGAACAGCCTTACGATAAATTTTAATAGTCATTACGTGCGTATGATCGATAATTTCTATTGGATCATGCTTGTTTTTCGAATCCACCAGCTGATCTTAATGTGATGGAACAGGCAATCATGACATTACGATGATCACGCTGATCGCATTTCAATTTGAATCAATTTTGACATTTTTAATTGGTGCGCAGATTTGTGTTGTGGGAAAATGCGGACTCGGTTGTAGATCAAGATCCGCTTGCTCATATATGTCAGTTACTCATATAGAGAACTGTCAGTGTCAGTCTTGGTTATGTTGGTTAATATGCCAACTCATGATGTCAATTTTATTTTTAAAAGAATTTGTAGTAAAACTTAAATTAATTGCTGTATTTTCAAATGCGCATAGTAATAAAGTGGCCCTAGGCATGTTTTGCGATACAATTTATGTTATAGAAATTCATAGTGACAGGTCGTTGTAAACAAACACTAAAGCTAACCTTATAATTAAAAATGGAATATAATTTGTTGTTAATTAATTAATTACTATGAAAGATTACAGCGATTTGTTTAATATTTCCATACATCATGCCGCGAAATTCCTTCCATATTGCTAGAAAAATGTGAAGTAATAATGTGAATTTAAAAAAAAAAAATCCCTTAGCACAACATGTTAACCTCAGTTAGATTGATTAAGATTTGCTATCTGCATTGAATGTTTGAGTGTAATTTATTTAAAAAAAAAAATACTTTTGAAATGGCTATACATATTCAAAAACTGTGAAAGTCCTATCTGAGGTTCGAACCTTTCCGCCATTTTCTTTTTATCAAATGTTTAAAGCAATAGAAAAATAAATTACATTTTTTGGCCTGACAGCTCGAAAGGAATTAGGGTCTAGTGACTTACAATTTACTATAACCAATCTTGTGTGCGTGTTATCGGCAAATCGTAGAATTTTCTGCCGAAAATGAACAACTTAATAAGAAGCTTGACTTATGATAAGGATTGGATGATTTATCGATTCCTCATAAGTTTTTTACATATGGATCCCTTCCAGTCGCAATTGATAGACTTTAAGATGTTTTTCGAAAGAATGTTTTGACTTTATGAGTCCCGGATAAACTTATATTCCTTGACGGTTTCAATCGGTTCATTTTCCCAGGTCCATTTTTCACCTCTTGCATATCTGCCTGTTCCATTTAAAACAGCCTAGTTTAACTCCAGTATTCGTATGAAACAAAGAGCACCCCTCGTTGACATCCCAAATCCCAAACTGCAGGTGCATTATTTTCGTAAAGACTTTGTATTACCTTTAGCATTTTTGTGGTCATTCCGAGGCAGCTTAACTTATAAAAGAGGGGATTGCTATCGCTTGAGTAAAAAGCTGCTTTGAAATCAAAAAAGAATCTATATAACTTTTGTCCTCTTTCAATAAGGTAAGATCTAGCAATCCAAGACGCATGTATGTGAACAAATATTATGAAATTTAAAATAATCTTTACTGAAACCGACTTGAAACTCGCTCAGTAATTCGTTGTGTTGTACCCAGGTTGTAAGCCTGGCTAAAATGAAGCCAGTAAATATTTTCATTACAGAGTATTGAAGTGCCTCCATAGTTGTTAGAGGCGTTCACATCTTTTTGTAAAGTGGCAGTATAATAATTCTGTGAAAAATTTCTGGAACTTCTCTCATATTAAATACGAGTATGTAGTTATATGCCTCGGTAAGTTTTTCAATAAAGTTCACCGGGTCGTATTTGAAAAATTCATACGGCATGCGAAATTCTCCTGTAGGTTTGTTAAGATTGCATTGGTATATCGCTATACTTCTTTAATCATGAAAAACAGTCCGTCAGAGTACAAATAATGGCCGCGTTCACTTCGTAGACCGATAGGGTATCTAAGATACTTTAGTATCCGATACGTTGGCGAACGACCAAAACCGGATAGGTAACATTTACTGTCAAAGTCAAAAAAAGACGTGAATCGTCCAGGGTTGGCCGATTCAACTACATGCCTAATTTACTACAATTTGCTACATACGTAGTTAATTCATAAAAAAAAATAGAATAATGGAAACCAAACAATTTTGCACATTTATGATCTTATGAAGGTAGGTACAAAAACTGAAAATGTTTCATTTACCATAAGGATGAGGAATTGTAGGAATTATACATGATAGATGGGAAGTTTATTTTTGGAGACAAACAATTTTCTTTATAATAATCAAAGGATTTGGATTATGAACACATGATTTAAAGATATTTTTTAATGCTGAATTTATTGTTTAAGGTATGTTGCGACGATTTAGTTGCAGCAAGAGACCATTTGCTAATCCGCAAAACAAACAATTAATATTATACATATGTATATATACTGGATTACAAATCCTATGAATTTTTTTTTATTATGATAATTCATTAAATATTTAAGAATATAATATGGTATAGCCCTTATAAATATATACAACTGACAATGTCTATTAAGTTTTTAGTTCAAATTTTTAATAATTTAATCCTGCGGAAAAGTAAATTGAAAAGGGCAGATTTTTTAACCACAAATTATCTCACGCCAACGAGGTTTCTTTTTTTTTTTGTGATTTTAATTAGCGGTGAGCTTTAAGCCGACAGAGTTAAGCTACGATTTCTTTTAGTGCTTGTTCGCATTTGGTGAGCAGACGCTGTCGTTTAAAGGTACGTACATATAAATATTACCAAAAAAACTTTTTAAAAATAATAAAAACCAAGAACTGGTAATTATATTGAAACTGTTTATTTTTAAGGAGCGCAGCACACTTGTCGAAGAGAGCTCCAGTACGATCATTTTCCATTTTAATTGGAGTAAATCCACCTTCAGCTAAATAATTATGTAGCTTTTTGACCAGCCATTTTCACTTCGCTTATTAAAAATGAATAAGTCCAACTAACATACTCTCCAGAGCTAAACTCTTGAAATCTGACAAAAAAAAAACTCCCATACAACTCTCTTATATCCCATTGTTATACCTAAGTATTAATATCTTGTTATGAAACTGAACTGGGTTTCATAACATTTTTATTTTAAGAGGTAAACACTTTTGCAGCTTAAAACTACTTAAATCTTATAGCTAAATTATTTTCTCTTCTTGCTCTAAATAATATGTCCATATAATCCCATAACAAGTCATGTTTAAGAGTTAAGATCATTTCATATTTCTATGAAAACCCTAAAAGAATTTTAGTTTAATACCTCATATATCAAGAAACAATCTGAAGTTCAAAGAATAAAAGCTTTGCAGTAGGACCCGAATGAGATCTTTAATGCAACAAACTTTACTTTTGTCAATTAGTAAATTAGTACTAGACGTAACAAATGTTAAAAAGTTACAGTTCGGCCAACCCTGTACTCGACACAAAAGAAAATAGATCAGCTGAAATGTCAGCTGTTCTTCAAAATTCCCCTTGGATAGTTAAGTATACCAAAAATTTTTGGATAGCTTTAGATTTCTGCTTGACATCAGCTGTTTCGTTAATCAGTTGTTTTTTCCTATGGGATTACAACAACACCAACAAATCCGGATATCTTAGAATACGTACCCGAACGCGACCAATTTTTTTTAATATTGGTGTAGTTGTAATACATGCTTTTTAATAGTCTATGGATAAAATCTGATAGTAAAAACCACTTCTGTTCCACGGGTAAAAGCATACGAAATACTACTCCGCATTCGGTTAAAAAGCTCGTCTTCAACAACAACTCTGTTGTGTCAGCTCACTAAGGAAATCCAATCCGCTTGCAGGACAGTTTACAGTTAATTCGACAGCGCAAGTAATTGTTATGTCTTTTTGTGTACCAATGAATTTATAGAACGAATCTTCTTTTGTATTTGTATGGTTTCAAGATCAAGAGTACTAAGAGAGTTGGATACGATATTCTGAAGAAGTATTCTTCAAAGCAGGCAAAACTATTTCCTATCCTATCTCTCTTACACTTTAGTAGGTACTACGTTTCCACCAAAAGATAGTCCTGGATTTAAGTGAATTCACCATAAATCTTCTTCAAAAGATTACTTATACAAATTTAATTCGTTAAACTAGTAGATTATAAATTAATCTCGAACTGGCCTAAATCCATATCGTGCTAAAGTATCTCGATGATCTTTTATCGTTTGGCACAAATGAAACTTTCTTTCATTTGTGCTAAACATTCTTATATGTAGGTTCTGTCAAAGTTAATTTTGTTTTTCATAGTTTTAATCCTGTGGAAACATCACATAAATCTCTTGCTTAAATTCCGAATTGTCTTTTGATAAAAACGTAGTATAAGTCCCTTTGCAAATGGATGGAAAACAATATTTGACCACACATTGTCCTTCTTTCTAACGACAAGGAAATTTTAGTAATTATCAGCTCAAGGAATGTATTTTGAAGAACGAAAGCTATGTACTTAATAATTCTCACAAATATTTGCATCATTTTTGAGAAACTAAGAGAATTGAACTTGATATTTAAAAAAAAGTTTGATATAGTAAGGCTAGATTAAGGAATGAAGATATAATAGAAATAAGGCTTTTGTGCAGTTCGTGAACAAACTAGTTTAAAAAGCAGCTCTTACAAGTGAGTTAGGTAGGTAAACTAGTTCATTTAGGTCAGAAGTTCATTAACGAAGTGAAGTCTAAAGCCTAGTACGCAGATCGGGAGAAATTTTGTCTCCCATACATTTTTTTTTCTGGGACAAATTTTGTCTCGGATATTTTTCCTAGCAGTACGCAGTTCGCGCGCAAAATTCATACTATTGTGAATTGCTCTTAAAAATGTCTCCACTAAATTTTGCCAGGAAAAAGAATGATACAAGCATTATTTTGCCGGACAAATTTTGACAGCCGAAAGTGATTTTTGTCAATACTGGATTTATGTAAAAAGTGCTTCTCTTAAAAGCGTCAAGAGGAGATTCCAAAAAGGTATGAACGACTTTTGTAAGACAACCCGTTCCAGAGATATACTAAAAAACACATTAAATTAGATTTCATCTCTCCAACTTCAAACTTTTGCGCGAGATTTGGAAAAGTTTTGTAGAGATTAAAAATGTAGAGATAAAATTTGTCTTGTCTCGATCTGCGTACTAGGCTTAAAGTGCGTTATTTTAAGTCCCGAGCTGGACGGTGGAGAATTTTACCGTAGGTTTCCGATTGCACCAGAATTTCAAGTACATACTATTAACATTACATGAGGCTGATGCTGGTAAATTTACTTCCTAAAGCCTAGTACGCAGATCGGGAAAAATTTTGTCTCCCATACATTTTTTTTCCTGGGACAAATTTTGTCTCGGATATTTTTCCGAGCAGTACGCAGTTCGCGCGCAAAATTCATACTATTGTGAATTGCTCTTCAAAATGTCTCCACTAAATTTTGCCAGGAAAAAGAATGATACAAGCATTATTTTGCGGGACAAATTTTGACAGCCACCGTATTTCCGAAAGTGATTTTTGTCAATTCTGGTTTTATGGAAAAGGTGCTGATGCTTGTCTTAAGATCATCAAGAGGAGATTCCAAAAAGGTATGAACGACTTTTGTAAGACAACCCGTTCCAGAGATACACCTTTGTATATATATTTTAATAGTACTCTCATGGAACACGAAAATAAGTTTTATTATTGTGCCGCAAAATCGTAAGTGTGGCTATGTTAAGCAGTACAGAGTTGACGTGGAAGGAGAAAATATAAGCAAAAAAAGAGATGAGGTAGAGATATATTTATTCTGACAACAATAAAGAGGGTAAGGGAGAAAGTCTTATCTGCGTTTCTTTTTGCTGTCAGAATCAATTGTAGGTAGGTATATACAGTTTTATATGCCATGCACGAGATGAATACAAGCAAATAGTATTGAGAGTATATGAGAGTTTTTGTGAATTTTGTTTCATTGCTCATGCAATCTAGTTTGTTTAAATTCTGATACGATTAATTACCGAGGTTGCCATTTTTTGTCTACGAATTTTTATCAAATTTGGAAATTATTAATTCATTAAAATAAAAATTTAGCTTTTTTTTTATTTTGTTAATATAAATATAAAAAAGTAAGAATTTATGCAAACAAAGTTTAAAAAACATTTTATTATTAAACTGATTTTGAATATAAGAAATTTCTTTAAAATTCTTTTAGAAAAAAAATTGGGATATTAATTTTAAGTATTTGAAAATAAAGATTCTAGGAAATATTTTCAAAAATTAATCGCTCAAACATTTTCAAGACATTGATTTTTCAAAAACAATTTTTTTAGATAAAAAAATATTTTTTCGTATTCTCTATCATCGTAAAGTCAAATTTGATCAAAATCTTGAGTTAAATTTTTTCCACATGCAAAACTTGCAATTACATAATTTTGTAAGAGAAAATAATATAAAAAAAATTTGGTACGCCAACCTTAAGTTTTTTCTTTATTTTACGAATGAAATTAAGTTTCGAAATAAAATATGGAGCCGTTTTTGAGATATCGAATTTTCCAAGAAAAAAAAACAATTTTTTTTCCAAAAATTTAAAAAAAAAAACTCAAAGCTTTGAGCAATGTTTTTTCAACTTATTGGAAGCATCTCTATAAAAAATCCCTATTTCGATAATGAGATAATTGTCAAATATCAAAATTTGAAAAAATTGTATCAAAAAACGAATTTTTATCTTTAAACGCGATTTGCGGCTAAACGGAGCCTCGTAGACCCCTCAAAGTTGACATTTTCGAACGTGATTTCTGGCCAAACTATTCATCCTACAGAATTAAAAATTACATATTCGTGATCTAGGGAGTGCCACCTTTCAATCCACGTATGAAACGAAAAACGAAAACGCTTAAACAGTATTTTAAGCGTGGAACAAAAAAATATTGTTTTTAAGTAAAATCTCATAAAATCGTGCGCTAGCTTTAAGTTTTATTACTGTACGAATGGAAATTAAATTTCGAAAAAAACATTGCGCCGGTTTTTGAGATATCGAATTTTCCAAAAAGAATGACTTTTTTCTAGATATAAATATATAAGACTTTTGATAATATTAAAATTTTCAAAAAAGTATGAACATTTTTTGGAAAAAGGAAAATTTGTATACGAGTGAAAATATTTTTTTTTTGTAAGTTACTTGATATTTTTTCAAAAATAATTTTTATTTAAAAAACTTTTATTCATCAAGTTTGAACAAAATCGAGCATGGGGTTTTCGAAATATTGAGTTTTCAAAAAAAAAAAAATGAAATTTTTTTTAAAAATCCGAAAAATAATTTTTTGAACATTTGAATGCACAATAATATTCAAACTATTACCTTTAGCAAAAAAAATGATCAAAATCCGTCGTACAGTTTTTGAGAAAATCGAAAACAAAAAAAATGGTCCCAAGGGTGGTACCAAAAATAACAATTTTTTGTAAAATTTTTTTCAACCATTACCTAGCTCATTGTATATATATACAATGCCTAGCTTTAACTAAATGATTTTTTTTTTTTTAATCTGTGGGACAGTTTTTGAGAAAAAAAAATATTTATGAAATTTCGAAAAAAATTCCAAAGAAAAAAACATCTACCAAGTTTGAAGAAAATCGGCCGAGCCGTTTAGCTGTAGTCGAACTCAAATGTTTAATAGTGGTTTATTGAACATAATAGTTCTTCATAACTTAAAAACTAAAAGAGATAGAAAGAAATGGAGTATGCCATTCGAAAGAGCATGTTTGATTTATAAAAACTGCATTTCTAACTAAATTTGGCCAAAAATGCTCTTTTGAAGAAGATATAACTCAGACGACAATATGCACAGAAATAATTTTCTTCTATCCCAAAAAATACGTAATCGCCAAAAAAGTATTGAAAGTATTGACCTTGAAAATATTTGCCTACAGAAAATAACAACTACCAAATCCCCACACACACCTACATTCTACTCCAATGTACATAGTATGTGCCTTTGTTCTCCTATTTTATATACAGTATTCCTATTGCTGTCACTGTCATGTATTAAATGTCTATCTGTTAAAACTCTGCCATAGGCATCTCTGCTAATTTAGTAATTATGGTGCCGCTTGGTTCGCCTAGTCGCGTTCCTATTCATGAGAGTACTATTAAAATATATATACAATGGATACACTAAAAAACACATTAAATTAGATTTCATCTCTCCAACTTCAAACTTTTGCGCGAGATTTGGAAAAGTTTTGTAGAGATTAAAATTGTAGAGATAAAATTTGTCTTGTCTCGATCTGCGTACTAGGCTTAAAGAGCTTGTGAATTTTAAATGTATTCGCTTATATCCACATTCAGCCCTATAACAAATGAACAGAAACAATACAAATACAAGTAACAATAAGGTTGCAAGTAGCTATCCTGCTTTTTTTTTGCATGCATGCATGCCAAACCAAAACGTCAACCACATGTATCTGTTCTATTCTCTCTCTCTCTCTCTCTCTCTTTTATTGCTCTGCTCACTCTACCCCTATATACAGGGTGTCCCACAGTCACCGCCCCAAAAGAAAAGCATGGATTTATGAGGTCATTTTAAGTCGAAAAACTTGAGAGGTCATTTTCTTGTTTTCGTCCGGTTTTCGAGTTATAACGGTTTTATGATTTTTCCCTTAACTGGCTTTATCTTTGCCAAACTACGTCCGATTCTCAAGATTTTTTTTATAACCAATCAAGAATTTATTACAGTTTTAGTTTGTCCAAAGACTTTTTTTTCTGCGGACAACCGTTTCTCCGCAATTTTGTCGATGCGAAACCTAAAGGAATACATTTTCATTGAGGAAGCGGAACAACTTTCATTTCCCGATATGTACGATAGGCGGCCCAATAAGTACTTAGCCTTCCCGCCCGATGGTGCCAGTATAGCATGAGAAATTTACTATCGTCTAGTACATTCTCTTAGATGGCTACTGTCAAAATTTCAGCCGAATCGGACTCGTAGTTTTGTTTGGACCACGTGTGGAAGTCAGCTTGTCCGCGAAATTAAAAAAAATGGAAAAAGAGCAATATCAGTCGGTGATTCGATTCTTTTTTTTGGAAGGGAAATCGCGCAACCGAATCAAAGAGCGCTTGGATGCTGTGCACAGTGACTCTTCTCTTACTATGTCCAACGTCAAAAATTGGTATGACGAGTTTCAACGTCGTCGCACATCGGTTTTTGATTAGTCCCGCCCAGGTGGCCCGAAAATGGCTACCACGGAGGATAACGTCTCAAAGATCCACCATCTCGTATTGGCAAACCGCTGATTGAAGGTGCGCGAGATAGCTGAAACAGTAGGCATGTCAAAAGACCCCGTGGGTCATATTCTCCATGAAATTTTGGGCATGAGAAATCTGTCGGCGCGGTGGGTGCCTTTGCTCACTACGGACAATAAGCATCGGCTAACACCTTCGCATTCGTCACAGTCGAATTGCACACGAACTGCTGCCCCATCCAACGTATTCTCCAGATTTGGCCCCGTGCGATTTTTTTTTTTGTTTGCAAACTTGAAAAAATCACTCGCCGGGCAGAAATTTGAGTCGAATTAGAAGGTCATCGCCGCCACGGAGGCCTACTTTGCAGACCTCGAGAAAACCTTTTTTTCGGATGGGCTAAAGAAGTTGGAGCATCGCTGGATCAAGTGTATCGAGCTAAAAGGAGACTATATACATATATGTAGAGAAACAAATCGCCACTTTTCCAAAATGTTTGTTTTTCTTTTGTAGGCTAAGTACTTATCACCATGTGTAGAATGAGTTTTGACGATGAAAGAAATATTTCACCCTTTCTGATATGATCATCTACGAAGGTGGGTCAAAAATCTGGCTAAATTTGGAGAACATGCTGGATGAGGTACGAGTTCGTTACATAACTCATACAATTTTACCATTGCGGACTAGTGCGAAGGTGCGTTATTGTCCTGATATCTTGATAGAAAATAACTTTTCCTTCGTCGAATGCCGCCTTTTTTTGCTTCAAATCTATATAGCAGCTCTGCGTAATATGCTCCCGTGACTATTTTTATCTTTTTCAATGAAATCGATGTGTTAACACCACTCGCATTCCCAAAAAAAGCTGTCGGCATGACCTTGTGTGCTGATAAACCCACCTTGATGGTCTACTTCGTTTCCAATTCACCATAATAAGTTCATTGTTTCGACTGTTTCTTAGTCTCTGGGGTCTGTGTTTTGGCTAATTCATGTTTCATACAAGGGTACGAAACGGATCATGGATATTTTATTCAACATCGCCAAACACTCCTTTGGAAGTGGAAAGCTTGTTCATATCCAAATATGTATGTAAATTGAAATCACTTATTTATGTGATAAGCCCCATTCAAGCTCGCCCAATTTCACTCGCCGATCGTCTGGTATCAAACCATGGATTTTATCAACAATTTTTGGTATGCCGACGTCAATTTGGGCGCTCAGAAAGTTCGGTGTCACGATCCGACCTTAATTATTGGTAAATGATTCCAATCGATGTTGAAGAGTCACTATAATATTTGTGTCAACCTTTTTTTTGCTTGCGTAATAGGTTTAATGAACATTCAAAATTCACTTTTTTCCATTTTAATGAAAATACTTGCAAACATATATATAAAATAGCTCCCACGTCAAAATCTATCTGAAAATTTGGATGTGTTCTTTTGAGAGACGCTTCTAGACGCCATTTGTTGTAGCTTTTCCTATATTCATCAAAAGTTTGAACACATTTCCTATATTTGTGCAGATGATCCAATAACCCACTTGCAGTGATTCATACGAGTACATATGTCTCATTTTTTTATCGCTTTAAAAAAATCCTGTTTTAATGAAATAGCTATTTGCATTCATCTCCTTTAACATTTTAATCGTTATACCCGCGGTTTAAAGAATTGTAATATTTTTGCTAGGTTCGTTAAATAAAACTTATTACTCTTTCTAATATTTCTTCTTTATTTTTACTTTTCAAATCACAACAATAAATCTCAATTTATAATCAACTCAAATACTTTATTCAAATTAAAATCACACTTGTTTTACACAATCCAATAAGCAGAGTTTTGCACACTTCCGTAATCAAAAATCAACTGTGTCTCGCTCACCGTGAACACTCCCTTATATACTCAAATTAGTTGTTCTCGAAAGTTCTTGTCTTGGAATGTTCTAGATGGTTGGAATAAGGGGAAATACATTTGATATTGGAAAAGAGCTTTTTGTTTCTTCCATAAATTAGATATACAATTTTCCAACAGATGGCGCTGTAGTAGTATAAAGCTCTGTTCACAACATTGCCCCCTTCTTAAGATTGTTCGTCCCGAACAATTCTATCTCCAGATTCGCCACTGTATCGGTGCAGTCGATCGCTATGCACAACTTTTAACTTTTCTCTTGACCCTCTTTGAATTCGGTAAACGACATCATTGATTTTCGTGACGACAGTATAAGGGCCTTCCCAGTTTTGTTGAAGCTTCGGCGACAATCCCTTTTGACGATGTGGATTATACAGCCATACACGATCTCCTACTTGGAATCCTGTCGTGTTTGCTCTTGTGTCGTACCTTGTCTTCATTTGATCGCTGTAAGTGCTCATTCTTGTCCTGGTCCTTTCGTGGATGTCGATTAGCCTCTCTTTTAGGTCACTCACGTAATCCCCTGTTTCCTGAGACTCTTGTGGTGGGTGTCCAAACCTTATCTCACTTGGCAGCCGTATGCTTTTTCCGAACAGGATTTCAGATGGTGTTTGTCCTGTTGAGCTATGTACTGCACTGCGATAGGCCATCAAAAATAGTGGTATGTGCCTATCCCAGTTTCTTTGGTAGTCGCCTACGACCTTAGTGAGGTGCTCTTTTAAGGTCCTGTTGAATCTCTCGACCATTCCATCAGATTGCGGGTGAAGTGGTGTGGTTCTCGTTTTCTTAATGCCAAGGAACGCGCAGACCTCTTGGAATATGTTCGACTCGAAGTTCCTTCCTTGGTCGGAATGAAGTTCCATAGGCACACCGAACCTGCTTACCCAGTTAAACACAACCTGGTCGGCCACGGTCTTGGCTTCTTGGTTCGGGATAGCGTATGCCTCAGGCCATTTGCTGAAGTAATCCATTACCACCAGAATGAATTTGTTTCCAGCATTCGTTTCCGGAAACGGGCCAGCCACATCAACAGCAATCCTTTCAAACGGTGAGCCAACATTATATTGCATCATTTTTCCTTGCAGTTTTCTACCAGGTCCTTTGGTTGCAGCACAAACGTCACAATTTCGGCACCACTTTTCAACGTCGTCTCTTGCATGTAACCAGTAGAATCGTTGCCTCACCTTTTCTAAAGTCTTATTGACTCCCAAATGGCCTCCTGAAGGTCCACCATGCATCTCTCGAAGAACCTCTTTGATTTTCGATTGAGGTGTGCTTGTGTCTGCATCACATAGGATTTACCATCAGCGGACTCCCATTTTCGCCGAAGAACACCTTCTTGCACATGAAGTGAGTCCCATTGTGCCCAATAAGCCTTTAAAACTGGACTCCTATTGGAAATGTCATTCCATGCGGGTTTTTCTTCATGTTCCTTCCATGCGAGAAGAGGTTCAATGTCGGGGTCTTCTTGTTGAGCAGATCTTATTTCTTCATTGCTCCATCTACAAATGGGGTCAGCCCTTATTCGCAGAATGTTGATGGATTCCTTTTCTTCATGTCGCCTGCAATGCTTGCAATCTATTTTACAAGGTCTTCGGGATAGTGCGTCGGCATTTGAGTGCAGCTTTCCCCTTCGGTGTTGAATTTCGTAATCGTAAGTCTGCAGTCTTTCTATCCACCTTGCGACTTGTCCTTCTAGATTGTTTCTCTGCTCTTCGAGAAGGTGTTTTTGTTCGCTATGCTGTTTCTCAAGGCGTTCGAGAATATTCTTTTGTTCATTTTTCTGCTCATTGAAACGTTCGGTTTGTTCATTTCGTTGATCTTCGAGACGTTCGAGAACATTCTTTTGTTCGTTTTTCTGTTCATTTCGTTGCTCTTCGAAACGTTGAAGCAGAAGACTAATCATATTTGAAACATCTACATTTTTACTTACGTCTGCTTCCTCAGCGTCAGCTTCAAAGACGAAAATGTCCGGGTCTTCATTTTGTTGTTTCAAATATTCGGCCAAACGCAGAACAAGCTCATTTTTCGATCCTGCTCTAGAAAGTTCTCGCTTGCCCAATTCACTTTTCAGCTCATTACAGTTGAGCTCTTTCAGCAACTTGCCCATTATTATTTTTTTTTTCGCGCACTTCACTGCACAATAAGTTTTATTCCACTTTTCTGACACCAATGAAATATTATTGCTAGGTTCGTTAAATAAAACTTATTACTCTTTCTAATATTTCTTCTTCATTTTTACTTTTCAAATCACAACAATAAATCTCAATTTATAATCAACTCAAATACTTTATTCAAATTAAAATCACACTTGTTTTACACAATCCAATAAGCAGAGTTTTGCACATTTCCGTAATCAAAAATCAACGGTGTCTCGCTCACCGTGAACACTCCCTTATATACTCAAATTAGTTGTTCTCGAAAGTTCTTGTCTTGGAATGTTCTAGATGGTTGGAATAAGGGAAAATACATTTGAACTTGGAAAAGAGCTTTTTGTTTCTTCCATAAATTAGATATACAATTTTCCAACAGATGGCGCTGTAGTAGTATAAAGCTCTGTTCACAACAGAATGTTGAAAAGTTTTAACATGCAAATGTGAAATGCTTCGAATAACAACATTTTCCCCTCCAATTTTGATGTTTACACGCTTTAAATCGAATGTTTTTTTTATTACCATGTCCATAATGTATCTGCATTTGATTTCTGCAAAAAAAAAGGATGACAAATGCAGAATTCATATTTGTTAGATAGAGAGAAAAAGAGCTTTATAGGAAATTCGAAAGATGCAGAAGTGAAGATTATAGTAAAGACGAACATGTTCATCTTTATTATAGCATTTTCGTCTGAATTTTGTAAATTTGCGATATTTTCACATTTTTCTATAATTTTTGTTGACGGACTCATGATATGGAAAAAAACATTAAATCGAAATGGAAGAAAATGGAGGTAAGTTCAATTTTCATTGCATAGTTTCGTATTAACAGGCCAACAAGTTATAGCAGTTTATAGGAAGTTAAATAAAACTACCACCTGTGTATTCTCTCCCACTCCCACGGGTTTCGATATACATCTGCCTCTCTCTACGTTTCTGCATTTTGCAGATGCAGAAACATGTAAATCCACTTTTAATTCTCAGTTGAGGCAGCATGTCACTAACACCAAAGTGGAATTCCTTACTTACATCTATATGAAATTCCAAGACAGGAATTATATACAAATTCAAAATTGTGTTTCCTCCCCAAACAAACACCACGACAACTGTCACTTTTGACATCTGTCAGAGCTAGCTGTAAATTTTTCGTCGCAAGTGTCACAATTCTCATCCGATTCCATCGGTATCTGTAATTTATATTCCATCTTTAAGGTACTTTTTGATTAATTTGTTTATAAAATCTTATTAGTTGGTTATAGCCCAATATCGAAATTCATTTTTCAATAATTTCCACTTACCTTCGTATCATTGGCTGAATATAAATAATACGCAAAACAACCTATATTTAGGTTAGAAAATAAGTCTCTCCTTCGACTTCTTTGCTTATGTAATGAAAAATATTACCGAGTGAATTTAAATTTAATTTACAAACTATTTTAATTATTTTTCACACAATACGTTTATGATTATTCCTATAGGATAAAATGTTTCGTGCGCCGCTTGTCAAGGCATTAGCTGCAGGCTCGGGCTCGCCCGTTCATCGGGCAGCCAACGTAGCGGCGATACGTACAAGCGCAGCAGTTGCCCAGACGCCAGCTAAGGCCCCCGAAAAAATCGAAGTGTTTGTTGATGACATCCCAGTGCAGGTGTTGCCCGGCACCACAGTTTTACAAGTAAGCTAAAAGCGATGCGCAATTTGCAAGGAGAATTATGTAAATTGATTTTGATTTTCAGGCTGCAGCTATGGTTGGTGTTGAAATTCCAAGATTCTGCTATCATGAGCGTTTGGCTGTTGCTGGAAATTGCCGTATGTGCTTGGTAGAGGTAGAGAAGAGTCCCAAGCCAGTTGCCGCCTGTGCCATGCCAGTTATGAAGGGCTGGCGCATCAAGACCAACTCTGATCTAACACGCAAAGCTCGTGAGGGTGTGATGGAATTCTTGTTGATGAACCATCCTCTAGATTGTCCAATTTGTGATCAGGGTGGAGAGTGTGATCTACAGGATCAAGCTATGGCTTTCGGTTCAGATCGTTCTCGTTTTGTTGACATCAATCACACCGGCAAGAGGTTTGGTTGCAATTTGAAACTATTTCCAAAATTAAAACTTATTGTTATTGTTGCATTTTTCTTGCTTCAGAGCTGTAGAGGACAAAGACATTGGTCCTCTGGTTAAGACAATTATGACAAGATGCATTCACTGCACTCGGTGCATTCGTTTTGCATCGGAGATTGCTGGCGTTGATGATTTGGGTACAACTGGTCGTGGTAATGACATGCAAATCGGCACCTACGTCGAAAAGTTGTTCCTTACTGAATTGTCTGGAAACGTTATTGATTTGTGTCCCGTTGGAGCTTTGACGAATAAACCATATAGGTGAGTTTGAGTTTTCTTATCTTAAAGTGCCTACGAAATCAGTGTGGTGTTCTTTTTTTTTAATTTATTTTTGGTTGAACACGAGACATACGAACAACTATTTTTTTCTATTAGCAAATGGCCTTGAACTATCGATTATGGTTAATTTAAGTTTGTGCGCATTCTACGTCAAAATTGTTATACGCCGCAGCGCAAAACCTATTTATTTTTCGAAAGAATTACAAAGTTGAATTTAAATGCAAATATATATTAACGATCCTAGTCAAAGTTAAGTTCGAATTCTATGTTTCAGGAAGAGGGAGTTTGCATAATGCACAAATTATTTGACATTTTATTGGTCTATTGTTTTTTTTATTTTAACAGGATATTTATTAAAGTAAAGAAGATGTTGATTTCACAACTTTAAATTTCGGAATGAAAAAATTTGTGACAATAAATTTTCTAAATATAGATTAGATTAGAATAATTGTATTTATTAGTTTTTCACAAAAAACTTAATCTAAATTTTGTAAAAAATGATAAAAATTGAAAACTATTGCTATAGTTTTTCACTACCCCTTCGCAATCGTTTAAACCAAGTCCTAAACATGAGTCTGACAAACTCGTCGAATCGAGGGATTTTGTGTAAATGTTTGCAAGTTGATCCTTTGTTCGAAGAGGCTTGACTTCAATTAATCTATTTTGCATGTGATTCCCAAAAAGTTGATGTTTTAGGTCTATCAGCCAGGTTCCAGAATTGAAATGAAAACAAATTTCCAAATCGAGTGAATTTGTTTACATATTACTCGCTTTCATAATTTTGAAATCGCTAATTAGAAATGAAAAACAACTTATCAGTTGGCAAATACAAAGCTATTTTTTTTTCTTGTGTAATTTTTGACAGTAATTCTATAAAATATTGTTATAGTGCTTTATTGCTTGCAGTGGCATTACAACGAACCAGGTGTAAATATGAAAAAGGAAGAAAAATGTTGGAAGATCATTCAACCCAATTGGGAATCGATAACGCTCTGCGTATGTTGTTCAATATCGGTAAAAGTGAATTGTAGAACACCAAATTTTATTTTGTATCGATTTCGATTCCATTTCGAGTGAAAGCGAAATGTAGAACCTGGCTGGTTATGTTTCGACCTTTTACTTTCTAAATTGGTCGCCATTCCATTGCATCCTTTATTATCTTCGAAAATGATTGCAGGTTCGATTTAAGTATTAAGTATTTTCGGATTAGCCGATTAGCGTTATTTGAATTTTAATAAAAGTGCAATTAAAGTTTCCCGGTGACCACGCTGAATGCAATTTGGTGCGAAACTTTCGGGGTGAGTTCTAAATTGCACGCTTATTTAAATTCAAATAACGCGGCTAATCCGAAAATACTTATCAATTATGTCCAACGCATAGACGACGCGTTGTTCAACAGAAGCATTTGTATCTCTCGAGCACCGCCGCAATGTTTCATGTCTATCATTATTTTACCGCTATTTTCATAAACAGTGCTCTAGTGAAATAGCCAGTTGCATTCCTCCCCTTAAACAATTCCACTTTAATACCCGCACTTCTAGGAATGCCCATCAGTTTACCCTTGAGACCAACTTCGGACGTACTGTCAAATACAGAGATTCTTTTTTTTAGTCGCACTACACGAATGTAGAATGCTTTACCTTGCTCAGTATTTCCCAATCATTTCAATGCGCAGACATTCAAAACCAATGTGCATCGGTATCTATTTTCTAATCCTATCCTAATTTCCTAATTGCTCGCACTGTGTATTTAACATTATAAGGGTATTCATAACCCCTTGAGTGCGCGTATAATATAAAAAAAAAAACAACCTCGAAAACCTTAAAAGTTAAATGGCCATATATACTCCGCTTAACTTGAAGAAATTGCAACAGTTGTTTGTATCTTGCTAGACCATGTCACTGTGCATCCGTAAACTTTAAACATGTAACCAGTAACTGATTTTCTATCGTAACATCGATTTCCCAATCTGCACCAACGTATCCAACTAAAGAACCATCTTAGCTTACTTTGAATATATCGTCTTTTGGTTCCTTTTAAATATCTTAGTATTCGTTTGGGAGCTCGTCAATGATTTTCTGGGGAATTTTGATGATATCTACTCATGAATCCAACTCGAAAACATACAGGGTAGGCCATCTAGTGGTTTCTTTTTAAATTATAGGTTATTTTGACACTGACAGCTGTTTCCCGCTCGAAATCTTGACAGAAAGTCAGTGGTATACCTCCGCGGAACGAAATGAGTCATTATACGCTTGAAAAACGTTGGGAAATATTGAAAACTTATTTCCCAAGTGAGTGCTGTGTAGCCCAAACAGTGCGATTTTTGAAAAGAAGTTTTGGTCGTAATGAAGCACCCACCGCTCCTACTGTACAATTTTGTGCAAAAAGTTCCTAAGATTGGTATGCTAGTGGACAACACTCATGGTCCCCGTTGTCGCAAGGTGCGCACAGTCGAGAATGTGGCTGCTCTAGACGAGAGTGTTGTAAGACTCAATTCACTAACATCAACTCGCCATCGATTTAAACAGCTCAACATTTTATGAGGAGAATTCTTCACAAATATCTCGGATTATTCGTTTAGAAGGTCCAATTGACTCAGCAATTGAAGGCCGACGACAATCCGCTTGAACGACGTTGTGTTCCATAATTAATGGGAATGCTTGCTCTTACAAATAAAGCCATAATACATGGACAAAATATAATTTTGTTCATTTTATTGCATTTTTAAGAAGAAACCTGTATTTGGCCCACCCACTCGTGATTGAAGTAAAATCAAGAGATTTTTGAGAATGTGCACAATTTCCCATATCAGTTCCATCCACAGGTTCACACGAGTTCTGGTTTCAAAATGGCGCACTTCAGCGCTAATTGGTCCACAAGGTCCCAATTTCTACTTACCTACTTACGTATCCGCTTTGAAAAATAGACTGGTACATACTGAAAGTATGGCTGAGTTCGTAATTGCAAAACTGCCGCAGTCCTGCAAAAATTGCGTTCATAATTGTAAACAAACGGCATCATCTCTGCATGAGCATGGCAACATTTGTGTTCATAAAAGTAAACTTACAGTCAACATGCGGTCAATTTGGCATGAGTTTTTTTTATGTTGCTGAATTTGCAGGAAAATGGCAGGGAATCTAATGTGAGTAATTTTTTTTTTTGAAATTAATTTATAATCGTACAAATATTGATTTGTACAGCTTTGATAAGAAATTAATAACTATCCATCCACAGGATTGAATACGAGGCCAAAGTCTGGTCCGATGCTGATATCGAACTATTTTGGCAATTATGAACTCATTTTTAACAAAGTATGATGACTGCACACATGCTGTTGTAATTGTGTTCATAAATGTATTCGAAGCATGTTTTAGGCAGGGCAGGGGCAACAAACATTGCAATTACGAACTCAGCCTATTTCTTAGTAATTACGGTTTCACATCGAATCAAAATCAACGAAGTTTTTCTTTCATTTTCATATTTCGTATTCCAGTAGATTATAACAAAATCTTCTCAAGATCTCCTTGAAATACAAACACTTACTTTTTTTTCTTCAATATAACAGCTAAGTCATAGAAAGAGAAAAGTGAGTTTATTATATTTAGCCTTAACATACAAGAGAGTGTGGAATATACGGTAATATTAGGGTCTACGAATGAATTTATTCCATCTCAATGATTTTTTCTATGGGGTAATATCTCTTGCGAGGAAATGATAAATCCTCAAAGACTTACTTATGATAAAATATTTCCTATCTTAGCCGGAGTGCTTTCTTCCAAAAAATAGTCTAAAACCTCATGCCTGTGCACCATATATTAGAATCGGAATATTAAGTGTCTTATAAGGGTGACTGCTTGCTCGAGTTCGTTTTGCAATTGAGTGGCAAATGCATTTGCAGAAAGTTGCTGTTTGGTGCGAACTTTGGTTTCGCATTACCTTCTTTGTCGATTTTTAAGTTACGTAAAACACATTTGGTTTCCTTTCACCGATAACACTTTATTGCCCTCATCCTAGAAGTGACATAAACTAGGAATCTTCACACCAGTTGTTTTCTGTCCGGCACTTCTCTTGTTTTTTGATTATTAATTTTACCGTTAATTTTGACATTTTTGTTTGTTTGTTGTTATTGAATAGTTTCACAGCTCGTCCTTGGGAAATTCGCAAAATTAGCAGCATTGACGTTTTGGATGCGATTGGCAGTAACATTGTGGTAAGTACTCGCACTAATGAGGTACTAAGAATTTTACCTCGTGAAAATGAAGACATCAATGAAGAATGGTTGGCCGACAAGTCACGATTTGCCTGCGATGGTTTAAAACGCCAACGTTTAGTGGCTCCAATGGTTAGGTTACCAAATGGTGAACTACAAGCAGTTGAATGGGAAGGCGCTTTGATCTCTGTGGCCAAGGCTCTTCAAAAGGCACCAAAGGGATCAGTTGCTGCTGTTGTCGGCCAATTGGCTGATGTTGAATCCATGGTTGCATTGAAGGATCTCATCAACCGCATTGGATCCGAGACTCTTTGCACAGAAAAAGGTTTCTGCACCAAAGGTTCAAGCACTGATTTGCGATCAAATTACTTGTTGAATTCAACCATTGCTGGTGAGTTCTAGAGTCGTGAGTAAATTTAATAGTTTAATGGGGAAACTTTTTTAGCTTTGGAGGAGGCCGATGCAGTTCTTTTGGTTGGTACCAATCCCCGTTATGAAGCCCCACTTCTTAATACTCGTCTTCGCAAGGGTTATGTGCATAATGAACTTGATGTGGCTTTGATTGGACCCAAAGTTGATTTGTCATACAAACATGAGCATTTGGGTGATGATGCAAGTTTGATTACACAAGTATGCAATGGAAGTCATGCCTTCTCGAAGACACTAGAGGCCGCTAAGAAGCCAGCTATCATAGTTGGTGCTGATTTGTTGGAACGTGCTGATGGCGCTGGAATCCATGCCACTATTCATTCCTATGCCAAGAAATTGAGCAAACCAGTAAGATTTTTGTTTGTAATAGCTTTAAAAAATTGTCGAAATAATTATTTTTTTTTCATTTTCAAAGAACTGGAATGCCTTCAATGTCTTGCAAACAAATGCTTCACAGGCTGGAGCTTTGGATATTGGTTGTCAGCCCGGAATCAATGCCGCAATTAAAGCTCAACCAAAAGTATTGTTCTTGTTAGGAGCCGATGCTGGTGCCGTTAAACGTGATCAATTGCCAAAGGATTGTTTTGTTGTGTATATTGGACATCATGGTGATGCTGGTGCAACAATTGCCGATGCTGTACTTCCTGGAGCTGCATACACAGAAAAGCAAGCAACATTTGTGAATACTGAAGGTCGTGCTCAGCAGACACTTGTCGCTGTATCACCTCCTGGATATGCTCGTGAAGATTGGAAAATCATCAGAGCTTTGTCTGAAGTTGTTGGTAAGTTCTATAAGAGTTAGTATGGAGAAAATCATTTCGATACTAAATAATTTATATCCTTCAGGAACTCCCCTCCCCTATGATACTCTTGATGAACTCAGGAATCGCATTGAAGACATCGCCCCACATCTAAACCGACATGGAAAACTACAGAGTTCAGCTTTCGGTGCGCTTGCCGAACAATTGGCTTCGGTAAGCTATAAATAATTTAATTATTTTATTATAAATTAACGTTGAATATTTTCTACAGGCAAAATTAATTGAAAACACCAAAGTCGACATCAAACAGAAAGTTCTGAAGGACTACTTCATGACAGATGCAATTTCAAGGGCATCTCCAACAATGGCTAAATGCATAACCGCCGTCAAGAAGCAGCAGTCCAAGGCAGCGATGGCTCAATAAACAGTGAATGGCAACGGTTATTCTTAAAAAAAATTAATTAAATTTAAAAATAAAACTATTAAAAAAACACTATTCAATATTATAACATCAATTAATTATATATTATATTTAAATATATACTACAAGGCGTATGAGGCGTTAATAACGAGGCACATCAGAATCCTTCCCCACGCTGTAGACTGATGTCATGTTTGTACATTTTATGAAAACAAAAAATAAAAACAGGAACAATGTTAATTCAATAAAATAAATACAAACAAAGAAAGAAAAACGTTTTACAATAAATTATTGTTTTTCATAAAGCAAACTCAACGATTCTCGATACTGGCTGAAGAAATTTTTAAAATTATTTTCATTCTCCTCATTTATTGCATTCTCCTGGGGTTTATCGCAGAATTCCTCGATTTTTATCTTGGGCTCTTCAATGACCTGATTTAAAGCTTGAATTTCAGTTTGCTCTTTGAATTTGATAAATTCATCCATTAAAATGTCTTCATCTTTTTCTTCATCTGGGATGAAAATCGGCTCAAGCGATGATGGTAAAGAAATATTCTGTTGTGGAGGAATCAACGGTGTAGATAGTAAAGGAACATTTTGTTGCGTAATGTTTTCAGATGGGATTGTTGATCCTTCATTAAACGAAAAATTAATCTCAAAACTGTTTGACTCGGATGATGCTTTTCCTGTCGCACTGTAAAGAAGAGAAGAAATATTGGAGGTTTCTGTTGCGCCGGTTAAGCTGGAGAATATAGACAGAGAATATTTGGTTATAAGCCTTGCACATATGAATAAATAATTGTTGCACTACTATTTTGTCTTTATAAGCGAGAGCTTTCCGAAGCATTCTTGTCATCGGCTCGTTGTGGCCGTATTCAGTTCGATGGAAGGGAATACATAGAAGTGGTATGGTTCTTAAATGACGGTGGCTTACGTTAAATTTAATTTTTCCATAAAGAGCTTGACAATCGGTGCCACCAGTCAAAAGCTGGTGTGTAAAAATAATTTCTGCATTATTACGACGTCGGTATAAGGTATGCAGATTTATAGTAAGTTTAAGAAGATTTTCATAGGGAGGTAAGTGCAATGGGTCATCCCAACTAAGGCCACGTAATGCAAATCGTAAAAATCTACGCTGAACCGCTTCAATACGTTGAATATGAATCTGATGGTATGGTGACCACACCTGGGAGGCATATTCTAGAAGAGGTCTTACAAAGGTGATATAAAAAGATTTGGTGACGTTGGGATTTGAAAATTCTTTGCACCAGCGTTTAACGAACCCAAGTGTGGAATTAGCTCTGTTAGTAATACTGATAATATGTTTGCGAAAGCTAAGTTGACAGTCGCAAATGAAACCTAGGTCACGAATGGGAGTGACGATGGAAATTGGTTGATTATTAATCAGGTATTGACGTTGTGGTAAGGGCGTCCGTTTACGAGAGTAAGTAATGGCTTGACATTTGCTTACATTAAGCTCAAGAAAGTTATGTTGACACCAGGTAAAAAAATTATTAAGGTCTAGTTGTAGCGATTGCGCACCTGAAACGGATAAAATTTGTTTTGAGATGCGCATATTATCAGCGTATATCTCAAGGTCAGGTCCTGAATAAGTTCAACATCATTGATAGTTAACAGGAAAATCAGGGCTCAAGATGACTTCCTTGCCGGAAACCTGAATTTGAGCATATAGGGTTTGAAGTGAATGACCTAAGAATAACTTAATACTGACGATTGTTGAGGTAGGACTGTATCCAGGATACAAAAAGTGGAGGAAACCCGTAAGCTTTAAGTTTAAAAATAATAATTTTATGTGAGATTTTATCAAATGCTTTGCTGAAATCCGTTGCAATTGCATCCACTTCATGGCCAGATTCCAGAGCACATACAGTTTTGGAAACTTGTGATCGTTGATCGGAGAAAATAGTTGTACACAATGAAGAAGAATGGTGTCATGAATTATCCTCTCAAAAAGTTTAGGTATACAGGAGAATTTGGCAATGGGCCTATAGTTATTAATATCATTCTTACATCCTTTTTTGTGTACAGGGATGATGAACGAGTCTTTCCGTTGTATAGGAAACACACCACAAGAGATAGATAATTGAAAAAGAGCTGAGAGATGTTGGGCAAGTTTAGAGACACATTTCTTAAGGACTATAGGAGGAATCCCATCGGGCCCAGAAGAAAAGTCATCCTTAAGTAGACTGATTTTGGTTACTACTGAAGAATATGATATGTTAATAGAAGTTAAGGAAGTTTGAGTGCAGTTGCTCATATTATTGAAGTAATTTTTGTCTACTTCAGTGTTATCAGAATGCTTGACTAAAGAAATCAGCAAAAAGTTTACAAATAATATTTGGATCTGTTGATGAGGAATTCAGGTATTTCAATTTGGATAACCATCAGATTTCTTTTTTGAATTAATAAATTGAAAAAAAATGTTTGGGATTCGAAATAAGAACGGCGCTTGTTTAACTTAGAGAAAACATTATCGATTGACCAGAAGAATCAAGAGTTCATACAAATAGCTATACGATGCAAGGTTGTTTTTTTGGGAGAAGGTGAAGTCTTTTCAGTTAAATTGTAGTTTATTTTGAAAATGACAGCTGTCTTCCGCTCGAAATATTGGAAAATATTAAAAACATATTTCTGAAGTGTGTGCTGTGTAGCCTGACCAGTGAGTTTATTTTGAAAAGAAGTTTTGACCGAAATGAAGCACCCACAGCGCTTGCTGAGCGCAGGTTCGTGCAAAAAGTTCGTGAGATTGATATGCAAGTGGACAACACTCATGGTCTCCGTCTTCGTTCAGTGCTCAAAGACAAGAATGTGGCTCAATTCACGAATATCAACTCACCATCGATCTCAACATTTCACGCACTAGTCTGAGGAGAATTCTGCACAAAGATCTCGGATCGTTCGCTTACAAAGTCCAATTGACTCAGCAATTTAAGTGCATCTTTAAAAAGAAACTTGTAGGTATTTGGGCCATCCGTTACATGCTCAAATCATAGTCAAAAATTTAATTATCTTTCAAATAAAGTGTAACAAAATTTTCCTGATTATTTTAATTTAAAATAGTACTGCACCTCTAAAATAACGCCCCTTTCTTACCTTTACTTAAATTGTAATTATGGAAAAGTAAGCTGCAATTCATATTAGCTACATAATGTATAATGGCTTTCTAAAAATTGTTTCCAAACGAAATCAATGAAGACTTTACTTTCCCAATATTGGGTACTTACTTTAAATTCGCAATCCGTTTCTCTCCTTCATCGTTATTCTCATTTTCATACCTCGGCAGATAAGCCCCAAAAAATTTCAGAACTTGCTCGTTGGTGCAATTTCCATAAAATCCTGCGTAAGCACATCGATGTTCCTCGCCCATATAGAGTACACTATCATGTGGATTCTCAAATAATTCAGCTGACAATTCAATCATAGATTCCTCGTCGTTACCTTCGGGTCCCTTCGGCTTGGATTTCAATTCAGATGCTTTAAGTTTTGTCTCAAGAGCTTTAGTTTCCGATAAAAAATTCAATATCAACTGATGTTTGAAATGTGCTCTGGACAACTGAGAACTGGAGCCAATGCGCCTAAAGCAAATATCTCCCTCCACTCGATCCTTCTTCTCATCAGACACTCCAATCGTAGCCGAAGAACTGCAAGTTGTGTCACTGGTCTGCCTTATGTTAGCCAATAAATCGATTCGATGACGGAGGAAATGCATATGACTGAAGTGCATCACTATTTCACTGTATTTTGGAATTGAACATGCCGATGCAAATTCAGAACCATATAGGGCTTCTCGTTGCTGGTTTACCAATTGGTCTTCCTTTACTTCTGTTTTGGTTATTTGGAATGCATATCCGCGCAAGTTAGTCACAAAGGATGATCGGCTTTTCACTTTGAAAATGGACTTCGGTCTGTTGAGGTAATTGTCTAATGCTTTAAGATGGACTTCAATTTGGGTGCCATCGATGTTCCATTTGATGAATTCGCATGTATCAGAGTTTACTGCAATCCAAAGTTTATATGGGAATGGGAAGTTATAAATATCTTGATGGGAAATCGAAATTGGAGAAAAAGTTTCCTGTATTGAATTCATGTTCATGTCCTATTTCCTATTGTTTCCAAAAATCAAAATCAAATGTGAGTGTGAGATGAATATGAAATCATAAAAATTCAGTTTAATTTGAAAGTAAAGCGAAAATATAATGCTTGCGTTGCGTTGCGTGTGTTTTCTTACGAAAAGAGCTTTCTTAAACCGAAGTTCACACGAAAAAATAGCATTAAATAAATCGTACCCAATGTAAAATAAATGTTAAAAATGTATGACTGCTTACAATGCAATATTACCTTGCGATTTTTAACCCCGTTGGCGAGTTTGTGCTGTGGTGGACTACTATCATGTAAATAGTGGGCGAAATACAAGTTTCTTTTTAAAAATCAAATAAAATGAACAAAATTAAATTTTATCCATGTATTATGGCTTTATTAGTACGAGCAAACATTCTCATTGGTGCTTATTTTGACATTCTCTTTCGTTCGAAAGTGAGTCGAATTCGTTGAAACTTAATTTTGAGACTCGGCGATTAGAATGTTAATCGAACAAATCGAAAGTTCACCCAATCCATAGAAAGTTCATTCATTTGCGAAAGCTAATTCAATTTTGACATTCGAAAGAATAGAATTAAATGTCATTTTTGTGTCGTTTGAATTTTTCTGTCGAGTAAGCAACAAAACATGTAATTTCATGGAAAATAAATTACTTTTATTAATTTTTTTGTTGTTTTATGTTTAAAGGTCGCATTTCCATTTCCAACTGGACAAACCGCGAACAAAAGGAAAAGTTTTTTCTTGCCACCCGCGTTGATATGGAAAGCATCCACTATCCTTCTCTTCTGCACTTCTTCAACACCATCTTCATTTATACGCAACACAAATGCCATATTTTTATTTTTTATTTATTATTTTATGTTTTTATCAAAGAAATTTAAATTATTAAACAATAAACAAAACAATTACAAATAAACAAAGATTTCACTTTTTGCTTTTGATATTTCACAAACACTTCTCTTTTGTTTTTGATATTTTAGTGTGACCAAGTGTATTCGAAAAAAAAATAAAAATTTAGAAGCGTCATGAACAACTTATTTTTTTAAGAATAGTTTCAAAACAGCTGAGTTGACACAAAAAATGTAATGAATATGTAGTTCTTTATGGTTAAACTTTACCTTATTATGAAAAAGTGTATTATTTATTTTGTTTCTTGATTCTTTATCCTACACCTATAAAATGTTTAGAAACAAAAACAATGTAAAACGGTCATACTAATTCAAATAAAAATGAATCTTTTTTGAAGTTCATTTTATGCTATCTTTCGCAAATGAATGTTATTCGTTCGAATCTCAAAATTAAGAAAGTCCATTCGAAGGAATAGAATCATTCTAACGAATAGACTATTCATGAGAATGTCAAAATAAGCATGATTAATTATGGAACATACTCGTAACATCGTTCAAGCGGGTGGTCGTCCGCCTTCAATTGCTGAGTCAATTGGACCCCTTGTAAGCGAATAATTTGAGATTTTTGTGCAGAATTCTTCTCAGCCTAGTGCGTGAAATGTTGAGATCGATGGCAAGTTGATGTTCGTGAATTGAGTCTCACAATCTTGTCTGTGCGCAGTGTACTACAAAGGGGACCATGAGTGTTGTCCACTAGCATATCAGTCTCACGAACTTTTTGCACAAACTTGCATACAGCAGGCGCGGTGAGTGATTCATTTCGGCCAAAACTTCTTTTCAAAAAACCCACTGTTTGGGCTACACAGCACTCACTTTCAAAATAAGTTTTCAATATGTATAAACCAATGTTGTTCAAGCATAAAGCGACTTATTTCGTTACGTGGAGTTATGAAACTGACTTCTGTCAAGATTTCGAGCTCAAAACATCTGTCAGTTTCAAAATAACCTGATTTAAAAAGAAACTACTATATGGCCCACCCTGTTAAATACAGACACCCGTATTAATAAAGATGGTTTAGTGGAGGTTTATCGTTAAGTCCTGGACTAAGTGCGAAATTTCATTAATAAAACAAATTTTCTGTTAAGTGAAGTTTACTAACTATGATTAAGTTAAACCACCGAAGTAGGTGGTTTAGCGAAGGTATAAGAAATAGAAATGTCAAATTCGTTTTTTTTTTATTATCGTTATTTATGTCCAACAGTCTTTTTTTTTTATTTGTGTTGGTGTCAACACAATTCTCGAAGTAGGTTCTAAAATAATCAATTAATAACACGGGTGTACACACATTTTGGTGCCGATACTTTTTGAACTGTTCTTTAGTAAATTTGACCTCCTGAAAACGAATCTGCAATCGGTTTTTGCCTAGCAGCTCCCGTTTTCATGTTATGGGGTAGGGTTTTGCAAACCTGACACCACTTAGAAATACCCAAAATAATTGGGAAAAGAAGAAAGTAAAACATTTTTTCTTTGAAAATCCAAGTTCATTTAGTGATATTTACATATAAATATAAAAAAAATAATAAAATAATAATTTTATTAACAAGATACTAGCGAGTACATTTCATATACAATATATTTTTCACTGCTGATTTGATGTACTGGAACCCAAGAAGCTTCGTTTTTTGCTTGATCTGCAATGTGGTTTTTTCGGACAATCTCTTAGCAGATTCCAGCAGTAATCTGCCATCATATGCGTATCCCACTTGCCCTGGTATCGATCTTCCATTGTCCTTATATCCTGGTGAAATCGTTCACCTTGCTCTTCACTCAAGTCTCCCAAGTTTTCAGGAAACCGGTCCAAATGGTTTTGCAAGTAATGCACCTTGATACTCATGTTGCATCCAAGCTCACGAAAAGCAGTCAGCATGTTCTGAACTAAATCCTTATAATTTAAAGCCTTCTTGTTGCCTAGAAAGTTTTCGACAACTGACACAAATGATGTCCAGGCTTTTCGCTCTTTTTCATTCATAGATTCAACAAAATTAGTGTCCTTTATTAACCGTCTGATTTGAGGTCCATCGAATATGCCAGCTTTTATTTTTTCAATGCTTAATCCTTGCATCTTTGTAGATATGAATTTAAAACATGATGAATCCTTATCTAGAGCCTTAACAAATTACTTCATTAAGCCAAGTTTTATATGAAGTGGAGGCAGGATTATTTTATTCCGATCAACCAAAGGCTCATTAATAACATTTTTTCCTCCAACAACCATGTTCTCTCTTTCAGGCCAGTCTTTTTTTACCCAGTGATCTTGTTTAGCTCTGCTATCCTAAAGGCACAAGAAGCAGGGATATTTTGTGTATCCACTTTGCTGTCCAAGGAAAAAGTTAACCATTTTCAAGTCAACACAAATGACCCACCCATGTTCGTGATACTTAATCTTTTCCAAGACTATAGCTATATTCTTGTACTCTTCTTTCATTTGTATTGTAATGTATGTATTGTAATGTATTTGTATTGTAATGTTTTACCCAGGGTTCGTAATAAATAAAACTTATTCACTTTGTTTAAAACTTCCACTTATTTATTTCGTAAATAAAACACTTCACTTTTTTACAACCAAACAATTTATTGTTCAACATTCAAATATACCGAAACTAATTTTCGAAAACAATTTACTTATCTCTTTACAACCAACTTTACCCTTTCACTATTAAAAACAAACTGTGTCCAGTCGGCAACACAGTTGTCTTATATAGCAAAATTTAGGTTCTATTATTTTAATTATATAATTATAATTATAATTTATAATAAGATAATTATATAATAATTATATAATAATAATTATATAATAAGATAATTCAGGTCTATCATGGTAACAGATCGGGGAATTCTACGAACGGGGAAAAGTTAAGATCGGGGATTATATTGTGTTCGTGGTAACAGAATTGTAGAAGAAATATTGATGCATACCAACGCAGGTTGTTGACATTTATGTATATCTGTCAATTCCAAAATAAGCAGACGGTCGAATTGTATTTGGTTTGTTTTTTTCTTTTTGGTAAAAGAGTAAAACATAATTTCTGTATAAATAACAATAATAACAACAAATTATTTTAAATAAAAATGTTTACTTACTCATCTTTTTGCACATTCATCATTTTTGCTAATTTAATTTTGCTTCTTCAGGCTTCGGGAAACTTTTCACTTATGATTTCTTGGCGGGCAAATCGGAAAGAAAAAAATCGTCGTGCAACGCATAAGAAAGCGGTTCGTTGCTTATATTTTGACAGCTTATCGTCATTCATCGCGTAAAATCTAAAATACCAACGCACATCATTTTTGTTTTCGTAATTTTCCCCGATTTGAGAATCGGAACGTTTACCATGATACAAATTTCGTACATTTCGTACAAATCGGGCAGATTTTTTCCCCGATCTGTTACCATGATAGACCTGATTATCTTTCTATGGCAGGTAGAGGGGGTAATAATTACCCTTCTATGACAGGTAGAGGGGCTAATAATTCCCCTTCGAACATTCTTCCATATGAATTTCTTGCATATGAATTTTTTAAATTAGCGTAAATTGGATATTTCTGTAACTCAAAAACTAGAGCTGCTAGGGAAAAATGGTTTTCAGTTTTGAAATCAGCGTTAGAAGTATAAATAAAATCAGCTGCAAAACTCAAGGCACCAAAAAAATTTTTTTTTTTGTAGACCTGTGTAATAATCAATAAAAGGGTTACTACTACTTTTTCTTTTTTTGTGATATTGTTCATAATTGATTTTTCAATATACAGTCGACTCCCTCTAAGTCGAACTTTCACGGGATATCAAAACTAGTTCGAGTTAGAGGGAGTTTTAGAAAAAATCGAGTTAGAGAGAGTTTTTTTTAAATGATTTATTGAATTAAATAACAAATAAAATAAATAAATAAAGTAAATAAAATAAATAAAATAAATAAAGCTAACCTTCTTGCTTTTATCGCTCATTAATTCATTATTATGTATTATAAAAAAATATTTTTTCAGCTTAATTATTTAAAAAAAATTGTAATTGTAATTTGTAATGTATTGCAATTGGAATCTCACCGCCAAGTTTCCCTTTTCTTTTCCAATACACAGATCCACAATGATTTAAAACAACTTCAGTGATATAGTTTTACTGCTTTGAAATAAAGCACAAAATGTTTGGAAGTTGGAATGGAATGGATCGAACCAACAAATGCTTTTTTATTGCCTTGCAATTTTTCTTATGAATATCTTTTTAGGAAGAGATTTTTGTGTTTGATAATATTGTTAATTGCAGGTATAGCAGCGCAGCACACTGACATGACGGTGACGGCGCAGGCGATGCAACATAGAGAATCAAAGAGTTCGAGTGTGTGCTTTTAATAAGAATTACAAACAATAACGAGTTGCGATTTGAGAGATTTTTTTTGATTTTTTTTTTCGGCAAAAGAAAAAAAATCGAAAATTTTTTTTAGGAATTAAGACAGATCCTCCACGAGTATCCCATGCCATGAAAAGTGCTGCTCAGTGCTCATTAGCCTTTAGGAATTGGCAGAAAATTGTATGTATTCTCCATTCCGCAGCAGACAGGAATGGTTGAGAGATTTAAGTCACTAGGTCCTGGTTCTCTACGAGCTGTTGTACCACCAAATTTATTTATTCAATAACAAACGAATATCGTTAGACTAAAACTATTAACGTTGAACATAATCGCAATTACACCGATGACCATAGAAATTCAATGATGATCGTTTTACGTAATGGGGCCCAAGAGCAATAGGGATTGTCACAAAATTGGAATACATACATATATGTATATCACTCTCTAGTTTATTATTTTTATTTCCACTCAACTAGAACTTCTTCTCCCGGCTCCATGTAATCTAGTTTTTACCATAAAGTAATCGATTGGAATTGATAAAAAAAAAAAAAACAATTTAAAGCGAGTAACAATATTTGTTTTGTTGACTTTATTTCATTTTTTAATTAGTTATTATTATATACTTAGGCATAATTCTCGTAGATACATCAAATATAATAATATTATTATTTATAATGTGTGGTTGTATACATATTTCTCTTTCTGTATTAACTTCTATTTATATAATGTAAATATATATATTTTTCACTACATCATTTATTTTATGTTAAATTAACGTAACAGAAAATTATTTTCAGTTATAAAATATCTCAATTAAAAAATAATCTTTTTAATGCCTTACTTACACTTTTTTTTTCTTTTGTTAAATTATTCTTAATGCATATTTTAAAATCCTGCGATTTTCATATTTTGATTCTAAAATTTCATTTTTTTTTGTTTATTTAAATAAATTCAAATTCAAGAATTAAAAACGAACGCGTTCACATTAAAATTTGATTAAGTTTTAAACAAATGAAAAAAAAAAATAAATTGAAAACATAATATTTTGTTTAAATAAAATTATCGGTGATACAGGGACATATTAGTTTTTTATTTTTATATTTTGTTTTCCTTTTATTTTTGCGAAATAAATGTTTAATAAAAGTCTTTGTATTTTTTTTTTAATATTAAATCGAATATCACACAGAGGAATAACAATTTTATTTTTTTTTATTATGCTTATTATTTATGAGCCCTTATTAATAATAATTATGCTTGGCGAGTCGAATTTTTCGATTGCTTAGCTGCCAGTTAAATTAAACAACGACGAAGAAATTTGTCCGCGAAAAATCGACTAATTTAAATAAGAGCTATGAACAATAATAATTACTCATCTCTTTATATCAGATTTCAATATTTAACGATAAATTTATCTTGTTAAATTAATAAATAAATAAATGGGAAATAACCGTTATTTTATTTATATAATTGTATGTTAATTTTTTTCATTCTCGTCTTCTATCTATGTATTTATTTGCATTAGATATTAGATTTTGTGACATCAATAAGGGATTTTTTAACTACAATGGTTTAAGACGAGACGAATATTTGTTGACATTTGCTCGAGTTACTAATAGAGTAATGATATTTCGAATTAATTAAATCTTCATTAAATTCACCTATTACGATTTTGTTTATTTTATTTTGTTAAATATACAGTTCATAGCGATTAAGTGGCGGTAGGTTTAGTTTTATAACAATGTATTGAGGAATATAAGTAACTTTTATAGTGATAAGAAGTAGATATAGTTTTTGCTCTTTGGAGGCAAAACCCAATGTCAACATTTATATTTTTTTTTTAATTTCAGTTAATTTTATTTATAATTTAAAAACTCAAATCCCATTTAAGGGTAAAATGATGTATTGTTTTACTTTGTTAAGTTTATTATTTACAACAGATCTCGATGGAACACCCAGGTGTGTTTTGTATGAGCGAATTTATGCGAGAGCCACTGAGATTCTAGAAGATTGAATCGATCTTGGCTGAGGTATAATGGTTTACCACGTCTGAAAGTTGAAAAAAAAAAACAAATTTATAAGAAATTATTTTTAAATATAATTAGTAAATAAGAATAGATTAATTACAATCCTAGCACCTCGTCTTTTTAACAAACTACCCATGCAGATAAGAAATATAGAGAATATCCAACCTTTTATTCGAGAGGTTAAAAAATGGTTGTTTGGCTTTGATTTTGATTCAATCAATAACATCTTAAGATTGGTAGTTTACATTTTTTTTCTGTTTTCCTTTTCATTTTAACCCTTAACCCCACAGTATAAGTTCATGGAAAACACTTATTATTTTTAAGTAAAACACGTAAACATGAATTTCCATTTATAGCTTAGAGCTAAATTACGTTTTTTATATGAGTTATAAGTAAATAAAAAAAAATATTTTTATAATTCACACACGCTAAAGGGTTTATTAAGAGAACTTTATACACGGGCCGTGGGGAAATTAGGAGGGGGAGGAAAAGGCGGTGTCGATGAACATTGGTTTTGAATGTTTGCAAATTGAAATGGCAAGGGAAAACTGTTTCGGGTAAATTGTTCCATAATCGTGTTGTGCGGCTAAAAAACGAATCTCTATATTTGACGGTACGACCCCAAAATTATGTTCGAGGATGAACTGATGGGTATTCCTAGAGAAACGGGTATCACAGGTGAACTACTAAAGAGGAGGAATGCAACTGGCTACTTCGAGTGAGTATTGCTTGTGAAAGAAGCGGTAAAACAAGGATATACATGAAACATTCCGACGGTATTCAAGAGATGGGAATTAACCCATGATAGCTCTGTTTCCTATCAGTTTTCTGAATTCTATTCAATATGTGGAAAAAAGTCTGTGATGGTAGCCAGATCAGACGTAGTGAAAAATGTCTTACATCAATATATGAATCCCAAGCATTTAGCAGCATTTTTGGCGGTCTCGAGAATGTGGTCATTCCAACGAAGATCGTCGTTGACACACATACCGAGGACTGAGAGCTTTCCGGTTTCTTTGATGCAAGTGCCATTCAAGGACAATGGAATAAGGGGTACATTTTGCTTTAACGACAATAGACGGAAATGAGTTTTCGAAGCATTAAACACACGATTCTTTATACACCATTTAACAATGAAGGAGATAGAAATGAATTTGAGAACGAGTATGAGAAGCTCAGGGTAGAGTCGTCAGCAAAACAATGAAGTGGATCATTTATAAAAATTAGAAAGAGAATCGGAGACATTTTGGAGCCCTGGGGAACACCAGCATTTATTTTGTTAAGATTAAACTTGAAACCGTCCAATACAACATGTATTGAACGATCTAGAAGGTAATTTCTCATCCAAAGAATAAGGGTTTCGTTCATACTAAACACATGTATTTTCTATAAGAGAGCCTGGTGCCAAAATCTATTAAATGCCTTAGAAATATCAAGCACATCTTCGGTGAGATATGCCATCAGATCATCAGTGCAACGATTGCTGCGAAAAGCGTATTGCCGATCATTAACAGCTTTCGATCTTGGAAATATTTATTGGGCTGATGATTTATCAGCGATTCAATCACCTTGGAAAGAAGGGACGTAAGCACATTTGGTCATTAGGAGGAGGATAGGAACGATCACTGGACAAATGACGTTTTCCATCTTCTAGGGAAGATTCCAGAACAGTTCCAGTTCAACAACATGGGTTAGTCATACTTTATCGAAATCCACGGTTCGATTTCAAATAAACTAACATGTTTTCCGAACGTAACAGAACCACTGTTTAAAGGTGTACTCAGGACATATCACAATACAACTACAGTGTGTTCTATCCTATATATGTTTTACATATTTTTTCCCAAGGCACTGGATACTTGTTTGGCGTTAAATTATATGGGGGAAGTGGGATAGAGGAAAAAGATTGAGTTAATTATTCAAAACTTAGAAAATCTTGAAAATTCTATTTCGTCGTCAGTTTATAAAAATCCTTAGTTTTTTTCCTCACTGACAAAAATTGGAAATGTTTTGGATTTGAGGAGTTTATAATTTGAAATGGAGGAGCATGCAAAAGGACTCCTTCGAAGAACTTATTATTTGATTAAGTATGGATTTTGAATCATAGCTTTCTAAAAGTAGTATTCATTCGGTGGCGTAATGTTTTGTTTTTGCTACACGTGGGCTTGGGGAATTTTCATATAACGTCGACGATTTCATAAGCTACTTGTTAAACACTTCCACTGTTGACATTTTATAGGCCCAGTTGACCTAAAGTTTGAACCAAACTTATATCGACCATTGTATTGTCGAGTGATGTGTCGTGTCTTCTACTTTGGACCTCTAATCAAACAATTTTTGCAAACTGTCATTGCTTGCGTTACTTGGTATGGCGCAATCGGGACAGGTGCCGATTAGGCACAACAAATTAAACGAGCCAAATATGGTTATACCCAAATGACAAAAATTGAAGTGATAACGGATTAAAGCAGCTTTTAAATGAAATTGTCAAGTATTGGAAGTAGGGAGCTGTTTGAAAAATTGGAATTCAATACTTCACAGTACATATACAAGTAATTATTGTGATACGAAAATTTTGAATAACTTAAATAAAACTTACTTCAAATCGCGATCTTCTTCATCAAAATCATCTAAATACAGCGAACCCCATAAACAGGCTCTTCGACCTCGTATAACAATAATGTATGTGGATGTGACTACTAGAAAGATGCCAATACCACCGCCGCATGAAATTGTGTGCTGAAAAGTTTATACAAAATTTTGATTAAATTAAAATACAGAATAGTATTAAGTTTAACTTACTCTAACTGCTTCACAACAATCATTTTCAGCACAGCAATTTTGCTTGAGACAAACTATTGCTCCGCACAGCAGGCAAATGGAGCTCTCTTTTGGCACTTTGTTGCAATTTTCACATGGCCTCTCGTGATAATACTAAAAAAAAACAAAACCCATCAAAATATTGCTATGAAAAGAAAAATATGAATTTTCATCACGATGAACTCACCGTAAATAATCGCTCATATTCTCTAGGTAGTCCAAGCAACTTTGGCTGTTGCCACGCGATATTTTGATTGACTATCACAAGATCACGGATGGCTTCTAATGGAGGATGAACATCTACTAATTGCTCACACCAGAATTGGGGTAGTGTTTCTTCGGTACCGGGAATAAATGACAGTCCCTTTGATGCATTGAAACACTCCCAATCCATACTATCGGTGACCAACTCTAGATAGTACACTAGTCGTACGAATTCTAATGGCGGAGCTGAAATCTCTGGCATTTCATGGCGATACAAATGATGCCTTAGCAGAGCGGCGATGCGCAGAAAAGGCAAACACAAAGTCTGTAACTGGGTTTCCATCGATTTAAGATTGACTTCGATCGGTCCAGATTGGTCAATTGAGGCCGGCAGGCAGTCACGGCGCAATCTCTGCAATCTATTGGTGTGGCTGAGAACAAGCGCCATAGCTTTGCCCAAGTACGGAGTACTGTTACTCCTGGTTTTGTATTTTTCCATAATAAAGTCACATTCGAGATCAGTCAGAGCGACGCATAGTTTAACAACGATTTGGTAGTACAAAAGATTGTACATAACTTTTACAATACAGTTGAAGTAAACTGAAAAAAAACTCAATATTATTACAATTTTTACTTTTTATTTAATTTATTACCTTGGTCCAAGTGTAGCGGTGCCAAGAGGATGAATTTCAAGAGCAACGCTATGGGGTCAGCGAAAAG
This sequence comes from Philhelius festivus, assembly GCA_963931855.1. Taxonomy (NCBI): domain Eukaryota; kingdom Metazoa; phylum Arthropoda; class Insecta; order Diptera; family Syrphidae; genus Philhelius; species Philhelius festivus. Next base: position 80,432,678 of record OZ007556.1, on the reverse strand, counting down.
ACTAGGGATGAATTCTTTGCAGTGGGAAGGCACGGGTGCTGAGTCAATCACTGGCATGCCGGCCAGTGACGCCCACGAACGCCACAATGGCCATTCGACCAGTACTCTTACATGGACAGAAAGAACGTGCAGCAATGGAACTATACACTCTCGCTTGGGCTTGTAACGCGTTGATTGATTGGAACACAGTGTCCCACCACGTTGAATAATTTCCGATTCTAAATTGGTTCGAGCTATAGACGTCACAAATAGAAACAGACTACGGAACGTTGGGGGGAAACGATTGATCTTGCGATGAGTTATATTCGTCATGTCTTCCATAGCTCGACCCATCGCTTCAGATAGCTTTGTCGTCGTCTGTGAAAAAGAGTGGAACGTGTTTAAAGACTGAAATCAAATTTAAATCAATCAATTATGTTTCATGTTTAGCAAAACTTACTCTCAGTGGTGGTCTTTCGTTTTCTTTGATTAAGTTCATCAGCTCAAATACCAGTGTCCCAAAAGACTGTGTACCTGATCGCACAACTGGTGCTGGTCTGTCCAACTGTGGATTAAGTGGAAGCACAGAGTTCGAGAGTTGTCTGCAAACCGGACAGTAGAACTCTCCACGATCGTGAAGGTGTTGTCGTTGCGTGGCATACAAGGTTTTAAGGTAAGCATCGAGGCAGCTTAAATGAACATGGTGCCCGCAGGACTGTACATAAACTCCATTTTCGTAACCTAAATTATTGGACAGATACCATGACTCCTCTCCGAATTTCTCGCTCAAAATTCTATTGCGTCGATTGAAGTCAGTCGCAAGGATACTGCTGTTTTTAAGCCTCTTTTCGTCTTCAAGATTTAATGGAAGTGGCAGTCGTTCAGCTACTTTCCTACGATGACCGACAATACCACTCGATTCGACAAGAACTACTAAACCTATGGGATTCGCGTCTGTACTGGCACTTGTACAATTACAGATTATGCAATCGTATTCCTTTTCACGCGGCTGTTCGTATTCGTCGTCCTCCTCGTCGTCGCCACATTCCATGCTCTGGCCTGCAGTTTGCATGAATTCTTTTTGTTTGTTGGCAAAGTCCTGCATTAGTTTGCGTTGTCGTTCCTTTGCTCTTCGCGAACGTTCCTCCTTTTCTCTTGTTTCTCGGGCCTTTTGTTCTGCCTGTTTTTCTCTTTGGTTCGGCCACAGTCGGCTACGAATATCTTCGATGTTCTGTGCACATTTTTCGTCCCGTTTAGCAACTTTGCGCAGGAGATTTCCAATGAAGAAGGGTCCGTCACCAATGCGGGAATCAGATATCCGAATACCCCGTGAATTTCTTTGCCGATGACTAGATGACGATGATGAAGAGGACGACGATGAAGATGACGGTGATGGACCTGCTTCATCACAGTCAACATCCATTGTTGATGAAGCAGCATTGTCATCATCACCGTCTTTCAACGAGAAACTATCCAGCGTGCCGCTCAGTTGCGAGTGCAACTTCAACAGCAGCGACAGGATACTCTCCTCGATGACAACTTCGTCTTTATTAAGCCCAATGGCGTGCTCCACGTTCCTCATGCGACTGCTAGAGTCGAAGTTTCGACGGGAACCACTACTTCCACTGCCAGCGCCAAGAGAATTCGACGGAACAATGTCTAAGTTGCTACTGGGCACAGCTACTGGCTGCACCCTTTGGAAAGGCAGCAACATTCCACTTGCCATGTGCGAAGTGGGGGAAAACATTTCATTTGGCTGACGATTCGCTACCGTTGTAGTAGTCACTGGAGATCCATCACTTGTTGTGGCCAAACCTAGATCTCGGCGTATAGCTACTTCCATTCCCGATTCTGCTGGAGCTATTGGCTGTAGTGTATAACGTGTTGGCATATTGTTTATTGTCTGTAAAGCCATAGAGTGGGAGTCTTCGATTTGACTATCACTGTCGTCATCAATGCTTCGGATCACTAGGGAAGTTTCTGGAACCACCGAAAGATCCTGAGGCAACGCCACTTCCATAGAAAGGACTGCCAATGAGTTATTAGAGTTCGATGCAGACGCTCCCGTTTCATGTTCTCCTCCGACGATCATAGGAAGCGTCTCGCTATCGGAAACATCAAAATCTATGTCATTGTAGAAGGGATTTGAACGGTAGTTGGCTGGCGAAACCTGTGGCTCTTGCGATTTAAGTGATAACCTGTCAACCACATGTCGTAAATTCTCACAAAGATTATCAGTTGGAAAGCATTGCAAAAGTTTCGGAGGATCTCTACGCGAAAACGTGTAAAACCCTTGCTGGTAGGCCGATTCACATTCTACAATGGCACCATTGGTGGGCTCGTCACTTACTTCAACGGCTATTTCCAAAAGGAATACAGCCAGGGCCAGTAAGTGTTCTGATACATCTCGTGAATGTACCGCTCGGAAGAATATCGAGAGAATAGTCGAATGAAAGACTTTTGAATTCAAGATCCGACAAGGATCTCCGAATGCTTTACCAACTGGCCGCGGAAGCCTGAATGGTGGCCAGAGATTACCACTTGCTGGCATCTTTTCCTTTGACTTGACAAAATTGGTGAACCGATCGAGCGAACTCTGGAAATCACGTCGATGTACGGCTCGCAGCAGTACATGCAGTGGATCATAGTAGTTCTCCCAAACTTCATCGATTGGCGTAAATAATCCTTGTTCTAAGTTATCCGAGCCCGAAGAAGGCGCCTTGTACACAGATAATTGTTTAAGAAATGTTTCAAAATTCTTTGTATGAACGTTTCCAGAACGTTCCGGCATTAATTCCAATAACTGACTATGCGTTTTGTTCTCAGTGGCCAATAGAGCACTGATTTCTATTATACATTGAGTAGCTTCATCGTTACCCAAATTTGTTCGTGATGTCACGAGGGTGGCTAGGAAAGTTAAGAAGCCCTCCAACATAGAGGCTTGTTCCATTTTCTGTGGTGATTTGAGTGGAGCCATTTCCAGCCATTGTCCAACGCTGAATAGATCGATAGCATTGGTCAAAAAGAAGTAATCGGGCAAATTTGTGGCGCATATCTGAAGGAAGAATAAATCCATGTCTGCCATTGAATTGCAGAAATTCGCTTGGATATAGGTCATTGCCTGTCCCTTTATTTGAAGACCATTGCGGACCCATTTTCCAGCTAGGATTTCATAGAAGAAGCTCTGTAAAAAGAGAAGATAAATTATATTTCTTTTAAACAAATATTTTTTGAAAGAGTTACACACATACATACAATCTTTTGAAAAATGAAACTCTCTAGAGAGAACACCTCTTAAACCAAATAGAGAAGACTGCAAGATAGCTGCAACGCTCTGTTCAAGTAAAAGAAAATATATCGGGCGATAAGCGCTTTTCAACCTTTTATATCACCAGATGTTGTCGGTATCTTCCCAGCCTTCTTACAAAACGGCAAAGAAGATCGTATGCCTTATTTTAATTGCATACTCCATAGTAGCTTAGCCCCGGTGTATATACCAAGTCTATGGACAAGAGCTATGGTAATCTGTATTCCAAAAAATTGGGAAAAAAGATACAACTCATCCAAAGTCTTTGAGGCCGATAAGCATAAAGAGTTGATAACTTCATAAGATCAGAAGTATTAGTAAATAGCCTTTCAATGTACGTCAACATGCCTACAGAGTGCGTAGATCTACAGAAACGTCCGAACTTACTAATACTTTACAAAAAGCTCTAGATTCAAAGGGAACAACTTCGTGTGCTTTCCTAGACATAGGGAGAGCCTTTGGTAATATATCTAATATTTATAAGGCCCTAGTAAGAAATTGTGTGTCCTTTTCCATAACTAGATGGATTGGTGAAATTTTGGGCAGTAGAACTGCAGAGATAATGGCAGGGCTAAAAGTACAGAGAATCATCACAACAAGAGGCTGCCCACGAGGAGGGGTACTATCATTCATGCTGTGGAGTCTTGTAGTGGATGAACTGCTGGAAAATCTTACCTCTCAAGGCATACGCTGTATCAGTTGCGTTGATGATATTGCTATTGCAGCCCTAGGAACGTTTGAAGAAACTCTCTGTGTTATCATCCAGAGAGGAACAACAATTACAAGGAAATGAAAAAAAAAAATACACACTCATGACAAGTCATGACATAGTGGAATGTGCACGTCAAAATCTCGAAAGGAAATACCGAAACCAACCCATTGCCATTATATCAGATAGCCAAGACGCATTCATTCACTAAGCTCATACGCCCTCATTTCTAAATTGCTGTAGACAGGCTAAACGAACTTAAAAAAAAAACAATAATTTCTCACTTTATTGGGTACCTGGAAATGTTCGTATCTAGGAAAATGAGGTGGCTGACTCTCTAGCAAAAATGGGCACAAGGAACCCTTTAATTGGGCCAGAGCCCTGCCGTGCAATAAGAGAAAGCAAAATTAAAACACGAAATCAAAACAGGAAAAGAGGCTAAGAGATCCAAAAACTGAAAAGAATTCCCTAAACTATTACTTGGTTACTATAACCAAGATGTCCTCATGAACTGTATCAGGAACAACCAAACAATAGTAACGGGTCTCCGTACAAGCTAATGTAAACTAAGAAGACACTTGAGTATTCTTAGCCAAGAATACTTTCCAATATGCAGATTCTTAAATACTCATGAGGAAACCCCGGACGACATAGAATAGCAGGATCAAAACGTATGATCTTGGAGGCCAATTCAAGTCACCTCTGCGAGAGATAACTATACCATCAAATAGTTCGTGCAGAATTTCAATCTTGGCGTCTACTGCGTGGCACTTAGCGCCATCCTGCTAAAACCACATGTCATCTAGGTCAATATGGACCATATGAAATTGGTAATCATAAATTTTGAGCTCCTGGGTCAGTTGAATCTTGTGCGGGTGTAGGCGCAAGTCCCGACGAAAAATTCGTCAAGTTGAAGTCTGCGAAAGGCCGAGTTCTTGTGCTCCGCGAGGAATTGTCTGTCTGCATCCGTTTCTGCTATATACCGCGGAAATGTTTTTGGCCGATCTTGTGTTCCTTTGAACTACAAATGTATAGGCAAATTGATTACGGAACCGGTCGTCTCAAATTTGGCCCCAAACTTTGAACAGCTCATAAAATGGGCGCAACACATGCAAGGTTTGCACTAACGAAAACGAACACTCATTTTGATAATAAAGTTTTATCATTGGGACGTTATGTTCAATCGTGCAAATTGCCATTGTGATCTGGCATCCAGTAACTGAATAATAAACAACAGATTTGACAGATGTCACCCAAACAACATGGCCACCGAAATCTACCCGCGCGAAAAAAAAAAAATGTTTTAAAAAATATTGCAAGTCAGCTTAACTGTTCGAAAAATATGGTGTTCGGTGCCATTGCTCATTTTTGTAAATATACCACAGACAATGTTCCGCGCCAAAAGAGTCCAAGGAAAACCACAGTTCGGCTGTCGAAAGCAGATCCCAGAAAAAGTACAGTAGTCATTCATCATCATCATTGGCTCGACAACCGGGTTCCGGTCCTGGTCTCTTTCAACAAGTCTCTCCACCTATCCCGGTCTCTAGCCGACGCCATCCAGTTGCGCACCCCAAGGCTTCGGGCGTCCTGGTCTACGCCATCTCTCCAGCGCAAGCATGGTCTACCACGCTGTCGTCTACCATAGAATGTACCACAAAGCGGTCAGGTCAGCCATCAGACGAATAGGGGGAACAACATGTAGCATACGAAAACATGCACGTGCCGTAACTATTCGGGACTGGTGGAAGTGTGATCATAGCCTCTCCGCGGCGGCCGCTAGAAACAAGCCTTTTAAAAAGGTTCGGCTAATATGATCAGGCTGGTACCTCAAGTTGGCGACAGGTTAATTCCCTGTCCCGTAAAACTAAAAGAATTTCGAGAACGACAACAAGCCTCGGAAACGGACTGATCACACGACGACAACCCACAGTAGTCATTGAGCGCGAAATAATGGATGAATTTATGTCCTCATATCGTCTGGTTGAAGCTGGACTTCATGAAAAAATTTCACGCGAGAAACCAATGGTCACAAAAGTGCAAAGACAGCGGGGCATCCTGTTTTCCATAAGACATGCTGATTGGACGGTGAGTCGATAGAAATGTTTGTTATGAAGCGATGAGACGATGATAAATCGCTTTGGTCCCTAGGGCAGAAGGCAACGTCAGACCCCCAAAATGTAAGCAATTTCACCCAAAGTACAAAGTACAATTCACGGGTAGTCAAACATGACGGTGGATCAATCTGCGTTTGGGGATGTTTTTTTTTTTTTCATTGTATTGCCAGAATTCTTAACAAAGAAATACTGAATTATATTAGAGAAAACATAATTCTTTGGGGCTGAAGAAAATATTTGGTCTTGAAATACTAGAAGAACATAATGATACCATCGTCAAGTCTGGATTTAAATCCTATCGAGCATCAATGGGCGCATTCACTAATCTATTCACTACGTAATCAACTCGTTCTGATTGGCTAAAGACAACTAAAAATTGAGTTGAAATTTCCCCTCCGACGACGTAGTGTAAAAATTTCTGCTTCAAAGCTAGTGGGTAATGATTTTGACATTTCACAATCTTCTGTTCGTTGAAAATACAAAGAAGAGAAGATATGAAGATATTTTCGAAGTGAAATTATGCAACAAATTAATATTATATCTTATATTTGATGTTATTTAATTAAAACTGTAAAAAAAAGTTTCTCAAACACACAATTTTTCTTACTAGGTACTATTTTATTTTCCAAAACATGCATATTTAGAATTTGTTGATCATAATAAAGAAAAGTTAATACCTACATAAATTTAGAGAATTGAATAAGATTAGTCAATATTTTTATTTGGACATAAAATCGTTCCTTATAAGCTGTCTTATGAAGAATGTAAAACCTTTGTATATAAAACTTATAGTACTATCAAGAAGACGAAAGATTGTGGCGACATCTTAAGGCTAGGGACTGCAATTCCTAGATTTGTCTTTGCTAAATTTAATAATAAAATATTCTCTTTTTTACTACTTGTAACCATTTTTTGTTGCCTTAGGTAGTTACAGGTACAGACGATTGAATAACAACTTTTTGCGATAAAGAGCCAAAAACGTGATTCTCACCGAACTTAAGAATTTAGCATTGTACTGATTTTCATATTTTTTTATAAAGAATAAAACAATAATTCTAATTTCTTTATCAATTTATTTAATTTAGTTATTATTTGGATATTGAATAAAAAAAAGAAACTTTGGCAGCCCTAACCAAGCAGTACATACACTTAATCGGGAATTCCCCCACAGCAACTAAGCCCTGCGACCCCATTGTCACCTAACTTTATGCGTATTTTATTGGTAATGTATACATAGTGCAGCAATGGAAGTCCGAATAAAATGCTTTTTTGACTGCATATACACTTTTACTTTAAATTTTAAAGTTGGTATGCTTTGCATTTATACCCGTGTCAAAATCAGCTGATTTGGAACAGAAGTAAAATAAATATGTAATTTCTTACAAAAATAATACAAATTGAAATGAATAAAGATCCAAAACAGAAAAGGGCTATACATAATTTCTGAGTTTCTTTTAACAAATCATCTTAATTTAGTAGATACGAGTATTTCAGACTCATTAAGTGAACAAATTAAAAGGAAATGAAAACCAAAAATGAAATATATACCTACGAATAAACAATCCACTTTTGAATACGCTAAGGGATGCGTTGGAAAAGTATACGTTTTGTTGTTGTTTATGCTGAATTAACATCACTGAAAAATTTGTTGTCAAAAAAGTGGCAAAATTATTAATAAAATCAAATTTCAATGGCATGTATGTACACAAAGTCAAATTAAGGGCTCGTTGTCAGAAAAAATCATTTTCATGTCCTTTTTAATCGTTTGGCATCGCAGCCATCCTTCGATGATTTTCATACTCTCACGTGACAGATAGGGAACATGCACACGCATTAAGAGGCAAAATTTTGACCATTGACTATTAACGTTTACCGTCTAATCGTAAATTAATATTTCAAACCACATAATTTTGCTCTTGTGAAAATTTACCATAAAATGAACAAATATCACCGAACACATTCTCGAATAATCAAAATCTGTCAACCTCACGAAAAATAAAACTTTTGCAACCAATTTGAGTGTCACTGTAATCCAGATGCTCCAAAACTTTATCAGCACTATTATGTGCACTCTTATTACTGCCTAGTTTATACGCACTATTCCTTTGTTGTTGTTTACTGTGTAAAATTTTACTGCGCTGCCTATACATTTCCCAATAAAAAACGACTTTTGTCAGACAAAAGAGAATTTAATAACCATATAAAATATGTGTATGTGTACACTTTGCACATTTTATTTTATTTTTTTCGATGTAGGTAGTGTTTCGTACGTGTAGATTGAAAATATTCTTTATTTTCTAGTTATTTTTATTTGTATTTCTCTCTTTCTAACCTCTAAGTTCTCAAACTTTAAATCTCTTAATTTCAGAATCTCACTTTTTTATGATAGAAATGTGTCCTATACTTATGCGCCTCTATAAATTACAAATGCAGTGTACGAAAACGAACACGAACACTATGCAATAATCTACCTACACAGCAAACAAAAATTCAACAAAGAGGAGGAAATTAACAAAATTGCTTCTGTATTGACGTATAGTAATTAGAGTTTTGTGACTGTATAAGACTTAACTCAGGGCCAGATTATCTTCACCGAAAGCGTAGGCAAATATGGGCGAATATAGAAACTCATCGTCTGCAAAATATTAAGTGAACAGTACCAAAACGCAAAAACAATACCTCTTCTTATTATTTTCAGAGGAGGGACAGATATGTTATTGAATTGAATAACATTTCGATTAATCTTATCCTGCCACTGGTGTATGAGATATAAGATAACACAAACAAAATTGTAAAAATGTTTGTTCGTACCTAATGAAAGTTGATGGAAGGGTTTTTACACTTTGTTGATCAGACCTTTTCACTCTTATAATTCCGTGTTTTAGCAAGTATAATTCAATATGAATAACTACGTATTTAAACTAAAAACTTAAAAAAAAGATTTATTGTAAAATGCAGAGAACTTTGAATTGGCAACACTATTTTCTGTGACAGAGGATTTGAAAGTTCTCGGTCGTTTTGTGGTAAGTTAGGTTTGGCAATTCATTATGAATGGACTCAAACCAAATTGTTCAAATTTATTTTGAAAAATATGGTTCAATTAGAGAAACACATCGGGAGTTAATTGTATTGTATGGTGCCCATAATCGTCCATCAGAACGGTTGGTTCGGGAAACTTTGGACCGTTTTCGTACAGCATTTAATCTTAACGACAAACCACACCACGAAGATATCGTACAAAGCAAGTTATTTCTGATGTGCAGTGCAGTGTTGATGATGATAGAAATGTCTTCGTGCTCAACAATTAAACTTGTGCCCATCTATTTTATGTGAAAATCAAGATGAAAATAGTACAAATATATAAATACTCATGAATATTGATATATGGTTTCAATATTAAAGAACTTAAATCTCTTAAATTGGCACAACGTGGGATAGATCGCAATCGCAGCTTGAAAGAATCAAATTAAAAAGTTAAATAGCTTGATTGGCCAAATTTCCCCTAGTGACAACTATTTAAAATTACAATATGATAGTTTCTACGAATTATACTTCAAATAACATTTTTTGTGTTATAGCTATTTTACGAGACCCAACCAAGTCATCTTTTATCTCAATACTAAAAAATTTTTAACTTGGTAATAACTCGACATAAACTGTCTGCAATTGTTTTGCTTTTAAAAATTTGTTTTCTTTTTTCGATAACCTACATTTTTTTAAAGAAAATTACAACTAGCGTCTAAGCGGGCGAAATAAACTCACCCATGTGATTTTTTTTTCTATGCATAACTTTTTAGCACATCAAGCCTAGTACGCAGATCGGGAAAAATTTTGTCTCCCATACATTTTTTTCCTGGGACAAATTTTGTCTCGAATATTTTTCCGAGCAGTACGCAGTTCGCGATCAAAATTCATACTATTGTGAATTGCCCTACAAAATGTCTCCACTAAATTTTGCCAGGAAAAAGAATGATACAAGCATTATTTTGCGGGACAAATTTTGACAGCCAAAAGTGATTTTTTTCAAAACTGGTTTTATGTAAAAGGTGCTGATACTTCTCTTGAAAGCATCGAGAGGAGATTTCAAAAAGGTATGAACGATTTTTGTAAGACAACCCGTTCCAGAGATATATCTACAACAAAACACATTAAATTATTTTTTAATTCTCCAACTTCAAACTTTTGCGCGAGATTTGGAATAGTTTTGTAGAGATTAAAATTGTAGGGATAAAATTTGTCTTGTCTCGATCTGCGTACTAGGCTTCATATGCGAATCTACATATATGTACATACATCTGCCATCCTATAATGTTATTTCCCAAATGAAATTAAATCTTTTAATAGCCTAGTGTAAAGGTTATAGTCTGATACTAATTAACAATTTGCTAATTTTAAAGTAGTTTATTAACTCATTCTTAATTTTAAAATGTTGTAACTAGTATCGTACTAAAGCAATTTTCTTAAATTGTTTTGAACATATTTAAAAAAGTGACAATTCCTACAAGAAACAGACCTTTTTGTGACGTTTGTAAATGCCAAAGAGTCATATAAAGTAAGCACCATACTGGGGTTCTCTTGTGTTTGTCCGAGAGTGCAGACGTGTCGTTGCGTCTGCACTCTCCAAAAAATAAATTGTGATAGCTAAAGATAAAAACGTGGTACGGTTTGAATTTAATTTTTTTCCGTTTTTAACATGTCTTTTGACGAAATAATTTTCGCTTACATCAAGAGCGAACTTCTTTAACACCCTAAAATAATTTTCAACGCCGGATGGGCAGTGATTACGCGGAAAAAATAGGATCACTTTAACTTAAAGTAGCAGTGGTGGCGGTAGAATTCTAAATTGTGGCGGAGGACCCGGAAATAAGAAGCTTGATGCAACCCACAAACGCCATGCATTAAGCAACAGTGTTTTATACAACACAGAAATCGATGACGCCGACACATGGCTCATTTCCAGCAGGAAGCGAACCTGCTCAAACTAAATCCGCAACTACAGTTCTGCGGGCATTAGCCTGCCGAACAGCAACCAAACTTCAATCCCGGACCCGGGACTGAAGATACTACTAAACCGGGTATACTACTATGTCACCAAAACTGAGAACCAAGTCTCTAAAAACTGGTTATACAACAAACTCATCTGGGCAATCCATCGAGGGTACGGAGGCTCAGAACCCTAGCCGCAACAAGATTCAAACCTATTGACTACTCAGGGCTTGCCCCAGCAACAAGAAGCTTCCCTGGCTGAAGCTCCTCGGCTCGTGAACTGAAGCCGTAACATGACTCAACATCAATTGACTACTCAGGACTAACCCCAGTAACAAGAAGGCCTTTCCGGCCGAAGCTCTTCAACGCAGCTGAACACGGATGTGGCTCCTGAGGCTCAAAACCTTTATAACTTTTAAGTTTTAACATTCAAAACTAAGTGACTTTATTGAAATCGAAACCTAAGTGACATTCTTGTAACCGATATGTGATAATTTCTTTATTATATACATAATTACAATTATATTCAATTTGCATAGTGCGCTATCGATCGCTCTATTTTAAACAAAAAAGAAAGATAAAAAACAAAATACAACACATAAAATGTAAGGTAATCTACCTATATAATGCTCAGATGCATTATCGTTTGTAATCGTTTGTATGTTAGTTTGTAAGTTAGGTTAAGAATTGTATGTATTGGTGACAATCGTCACAAGCTAAAGATATATATGCTTATGAGCAAGAGCAGTTCAACACTATAATACATATTATATACCAATTGACCGCCATGAGGCTGTACATAACACGTAATCGAAAAAGAAGGCAATACATTATAGCCACTTCAGTCTGATTTAAGCTATCGCTAGAATAAGTATAATAATGTAATCGAAAATTTAAAAGTCTCAATAAAGTTCAATTCAATTCGTAAGCACCATACTAAAAAAAATAAAATAGGTATTCGATAATTTTAACTTTAATAAAAGGGTAAAGAAAATATGATGCTATATTCGATTTAAATTTACAAAATTGTCGTTTTAACCTAGTTTCATACTAAAACAACTTTGACATCGTACTAATTCAACTAAAATTTTGCGTTTAAGCTGAAGTTATATACTACGTTTATATGCGGTATCGAAAGATCGAGTTGGATTAGGGTCGGATTTTCGACCCAGGTTTTTCGTCATTTGAGTTAAGAGCTCGATTTGGAGTTAAGTTGAAATGGTGTTGAGCGATTCTGAAACAATTTGTTAAACCAACTCCTCAACCCAGGTTTTTCGTCTCACATTTCGACTCGACACCGCTGAGCGAGCGGGATCTAATAAAGTGTAATGTTCTCGTAGACAGCCAGTTAGGGCGGAAAATTTACAAATTCGCTCCTGACTAAAATTAAGCTGTAGTCAGTCAACCAGCTGCCTGCTTTGTCTGGTTGTCTTCCACATTTTAAGATTTTAACATTTGTGTACTAACTCTCACCCAGCTCATATCTCAGTGCTCCTGCTCAGTTCCACTCATCACTCAATCTGATCTGAATCTGAATGACTCTTCGTCTTGTCTACTGTTCCTAAACTTAAAACAAAAATAATGTCTAGCCAAAAAGAAGTGAAATAAAAAATAGAATCAAATCAACGGGATCATCATACCCAGTGCCATTGCCATTAAATATCAATTATAGAAAAATTTAAAAAAAAAAAAACAAAAGATGCAATTAAATAAGCTTCACTTACTAATTACTTTAATACTTTTCGTCTGTGCCGGTCGTATCCCACATGCTTATGCCTTAATCGAAGACGTAATCGATGTTCTTCATGTGGCCAAGGAAGTAGCAACGGGCATTCTCAAAACATGGGATTTCGTACAACAGACGAGTTTTGGTGAAAGTGTTGAATTGCCAATTGCCCGAGAAAAACAAAAGAAAGTCCTCCGCCGCATGAAGGAGCTGGCCAGAAAAATCGAACAGTCGGAGAGTAGGGTGCGAATTTGATTTTATATTAAATAACAAAAATACGAAAATAAATAGAAATTTAAATTTTATCTCACAGTATGCAAACAATATGGAATGGGCGATTGAATCTATAAATAGTTTCACTAAAGTGAACACTCGCTTAGAGTTGCAAATGCACGAAATCGACGACATAATGAATCGAATTGCAACACGCTATAATCAAATGCAACGCTACGAAGCCAACCAGGATAAATTGGAACAAAGTACACTGGTGACATTTGCTGAATGGTCTGTTTCGCCAAATGCTTATGCTGTAAATAATCTGCTGGAGCAATTGCATTTAATTTTCATTGGAAACGAGGCCGAGACGCGAACACCATCGAAGAGCGTGTTGGAAATGTTTGCTGAGATATTGGAGGTAATAAGTGGTTACACGGTTAAACCTTTTTTTTTTTTGTTAAGCTCATTCGTTATTTATCAAGTCTGTCTCAAGTTTAACACGGATAATGACGCTATCTCTTCTCAAATGACGTCATAACTCAGATACCTATAAACGATTGAGAATATTTCAACATTCAACTTGGTTTTCCGGTTTCTTTGTTATGTTCTTTTTGTATCTGTTTATTTATTTATTTATTCCACGCATGAGTGGTCAATGTTTGAAGAAGAAGAGTTCATTTTATCGCACAGAAAGTCGCTTCACAGTTGTTGTCTCGAAGGGAAAGTTCAGAATCGCTTGAGACTTATGTCGTTTTTATTTGGCAATCCGGAAGCCTTCCGGACTCTTCTGAAAGTGTTCAATTGGGAAAAAATGACAGTTCTGATTCTGAAAAGAAGAGAAATTTGCTTCTGGATTTGAAATCAGAAGCAAAACCAGAAGCACTCACACATTCATATAGTTAAACGTCAACCTCAGTGTAGCCAATTAAGCATTTTTCCTGCTAAATCTAGCAGGAAAAATTGTTTTTTAGCATTTTTTTTTTCAAATCATGCCGGCATATTTTTTAGCATGAAATCTGGTCTTAGCATGAAAATTTAGCAGAAATTTACACGAACCATGCAATTAAATTGAATTTATAAAAAGCTCAAACAAAACGGAACGGAACCACTTTTAAGTTTTAACGAATTTAGCAAACTAACATAATTTTCCTTGACGACCCACCTTCTATCGGAAAGTTTTTAACGATTTATCTCGCCTCATTTTATCTCTAATTAAAAAGATAGCTGTGTTTTCTGAAGATGAATTAAAAGTAGATATGACTATCGACAAACTATTACCCAATTCTTACTTCGGCTTTCAGTGTGAAGAAAAGTTACAAGAATTCAAGCTACAAGATTTAATAACATGCGAGCATGAAAATGAATTTAGAAAAAACTGTAAAAACTTTATTTTGAAGCTTATCAAAGAGCTTCAAAAAAGGACACCAAAAAATCTGAGAATTTTACCGCAAATACATTTTTTTTTTCGGTTCAAAAGTGTTTGAGAATACACAAGCCACCGTTAACAGATTTTTTTAAAAGTAGACAAATTAATTCCAAGCTAATATCTATATGGCTAATATAATTTATGGTCTTACCTATAGTCTTACCAATGCTGCTGTTGAAAGAGTTTTTAGTTTCATGAATCTCGTCAAAGACCAGCGGCGAAACAGGATGAAAAAAAAATATGCTGAATAGCATTCTTCTTATTAGGGATAATTTATCTGAAACATGTTTTGATAATTTCGCTGTTCCTAATAAAGTTAATGAACATGTTGGAGCATCAAAATTTTATGTAACCCAGGAAGAAGAAGAAAATATGCGTGATATTTTTGAAGAGGCTTTTGAATGGGGCTCAACATTTTTCTTTTTTTTTTTAATAATTTAATATTTATATTTTAGTCTTAACCAGAGTCAATTATTTTTAAAATGCAAAGTCTTTGGCAGGTTTCCAGCTAAAAAAAATATTTAGCATGATTTTTAGCATA
Source organism: Philhelius festivus (assembly GCA_963931855.1). Taxonomy (NCBI): domain Eukaryota; kingdom Metazoa; phylum Arthropoda; class Insecta; order Diptera; family Syrphidae; genus Philhelius; species Philhelius festivus. The sequence goes on along the minus strand of OZ007556.1, from coordinate 80,417,674 downwards.
TTTAGTATACAAAAAATCATGCTAAATAGCCGAATTTAGCATAAACTCAAATTATGAATTGGCCACACTGGTCAACCTCAACAGCTGTGATTTTTGGTATTCAAATTGTGCGAACCAGGGTTGGCCGAATTAACTACACTACGTTTTCTACATGATTTACTACGTTTATATGAGGTATTGAAACGAGCTTGAACCTCGCTTCGAACCTTTATATACCTGTATTGAGTTGAAATGAGTTGCGTTCGACTCGATCCCAATCGCTCAGCGGTGTCGAGTAGAAATGTGAGTCGAAAATCCGACCCTAATCCAACTCGATCTTTCGATACTGCATATAAAAGTAGTATTTAACCACGCGTAGTTTATTGAAGAAACTACATGCCTAATTTACTACAATTTGTTACGTCTGCTACATATTAGTAATAATAAATTCATAAAAATTCAATATAATGGGGGTTATCGTGAACAAAATTTCCCTCGGAATTTTCCCCATCTTGGAAAACTGGAAAGGTCAATACTTCTGCACTATTCATTGTAAGCTGGCGACTGGCCTTTTTAAATGAGAGCCAAAGTCACTATGAAACTGAATGGGAAACTTTCGACATTATTCGAGATGACAATTTTGAAAGTTGGGAACAATTCCCAGGGAAATTTTATTCACGATAGGCCCCAATAAAGGAAAAAAAACAATTTTGCACTTTTATGATCTAATGAAGGTTTGTAAAAAAAAAGTTTCATTTACCTTAAGGATGAAGAATTGTAGGAATAACTGAACGTTTAATTTAAAAATTCGAATTTCGAATGCATAACTGTCAGTTAATTGACAGCAATGCTACAATTTCTTACATTAACTACAATTAACTACATTTAACTACATTAACTACATAAAATACGTAGCAGACGTAACAAATGTAGTTATTTCTAAAAAGTGACAATTCGGCCAACCCTGCTTTCAACAAACATTTTTCTTGATTTTGATTATTGTACGCATTTGATGTTTCACATATACAATCAAACAAAACTTCAGAATCATCAGAAGCAAACAAAAGTGTTCAATTGGGATTCCGGATCGGAGAGAGATTCCGGATTGCCAAATAAAAACGACATTATTCGAAATAAATGACTCACTTTAATCGTTGACCAATTGTCGACTTCTCAAAACAACCATTCTAGATAGGTTGTATGTATAATGACAAAGGCTTTATTATAGTGCTAAATTAAACTTAACTGGAGGATATCAAATAAGCATATTATTAATTTAAATCCCATTAGTCAGACAAACCACGCTGTCAAAAACCAAATGAAAAGGTGACAATGAACGGAAGAGGTTCATATCTCCCTAATTGATTTGTATAGCAATAAGCCTTACATAATGTAAACAAAAAATGTAGGTGCTATTTCAGTAATGATAAGGTTCGTCATAACTTAATTGACTTATGTGAGTGTTTTATCTGAAGGTCCCTGCACTTAGATGCAATAGTTGTTAAACATTTCGCTTAGGTGCTTGATCGGTTTAATGCCCCGAAAACAAGACTACCTTAAAAGCAAAAGAAAGACCAAGTCGATATTAAAAAAAAATTTCCCGCAATGCACAATTTTTATTTTTTTTTACTCAGATTAGATTTCATATGCTGTCTTTGATAAGACAAAAATCGGAGGTTATCTCTGTTGCTTATATTTTCGCTTTCAATCTAACTGCAAACCCTTCAGTTTTTTTTGTTTACCATGAATGCAAAATTAAAGCTAAATGTAAATAATCTCTGACGATGGACTCATGCTGTCATCATAATTTATATCGAATTATGGTCCTTCTCCGTATGCTTGGTTTTGTTGATTTTGATATACATAGGGTATATATGCAGATACGTCTTATCTTGCTAATGCTGACAGTGAATTATTTATTATTTTCAGTCAGATATAAGAATCATAACGATTTTATGTTCTACAGTCCTATTAAAAAATTTGAGTACGTTTAAAAACGAATTTTGTGATTATCGATGATTTCTTTTTATTTAATTTAATTCTCTTTTTAAAGACTAACAAAACAAAATAGAAGTCCTTTAGAATGTTGTTCATTTTATTGAAATTTGAAATTTTATTATGAAATTAACAACAAACATTTAGACCTATAAGAATGATGTAGTGTTAAAATTAACGAAGATTTTTTTAAAGCAAATTGTAAAAGTTCCTTGAACACTTTCAATCCTATTTATTGTGTTAATGGATTCCATACAACACAAGCATATTCCAACAAAAGCCTAAAAATACTACAATAAAGCGATTTTAGAGTATAAGGATCTTTGAACTCCGTCGAGTTTGTTTTTAAAAATTTCAACATTGAATTAGCTTTAGAAATAACTGAGTTGACATGAAGTTTGTAAGTTTCTCATTGTATATAATAATAAATAACATCATGAACAATTTTTAGTGCAACATTTTCCAATTAATATGATGGAACTATATGATACCTGTTATAAGACATAGAAGCCCATTTATCAATATTTAATTTAAGGTCTAAATGCATCGAGATCATTTCGAAAGAGCAAACAATTATTTACACATGAAAAAACAGCAAAAAAATTTGTCATCTGCGAATAAAAGGCATTTACAAAACATTAGTATATTCGGCACGTCATTTACATGTAACAAAAAGATAGGAGGACCTACATGGCTTCTCACATGAACACCCGGTGTAACATGGATTTCTTTAGAACATTGTCTTCAACAACGACAAATTGTTTACGACCATAGAAATAGGAAGCGAACCAGCCCAATAATGATCCACTATTTCCGTAGACCTCTAGCTTCTTCAAAATGATTTTTAAATTGACTACAGAATGCCTTTCTAAAATCAGTATATACTGCATGGATTTATTTATTTCTGATTAAAATTTCGAGTTCGATTTTTTAACGAATGCATAACGTGTCATAAAGTACGAGTACCTATGGGTATGTTCACAAACGTCAAATATTTCTGCATCGATTCATCATCACTGCTTTACGATGCTGATCGGTTATTTGTTTGACTTTAAATGTATGAATTTTCTCTTTATATCGCATGTAAATTTTTTAAAGCGTTAAGAACTGCCAATTGCTTTTGTGCAGATAAGAACGAGAATTAAAAAATCGGTTGTTGTTTTGGCAGTCAGAACCAGTTAAAACAAACGAGGCCAACAATCATAAAACGAGAAAATTACCTCTTAAGTTGTTTGACATAAAATGATCTCAAGAACCCATCGAGTTGACTGTGACTGTGTATTTATAAGAACTTAAGTCATCCACGATCAAAAAAAAATTAAGATTTTGAGACCAGTACTTTTTTTTTTGATTGACAGTTTCAATTTTTCATCATTTCGCTTTTGTTAAGTTGAATCTCTTGGTGTAAATCTCTGACAAACAACTGAAAAACATTTATTCCTTTTCAATTGTGTTTATCATTTTATACCTCTTTTACTATCTCGGCAATAGTTTTCATTCGATACAATTGCGATTACTAACTACATCACTATTCTCTGAAATAAATCTTTTCATCTTTTGTTCATCTTTTTCGAAAAGAATCAGCCAAGTGTAGAAACATTTGAAAAAGGTTTTACTTCAAATTGTTCCGTAAAAAGAGAAAAAAAAAACAAAAGGTATAACGATATAAATAAGCATTGCACATGCGTTTGAACATGTTGATGCAATTACAAATTCGAAACATAAGTGAGTACTTGTCAGTACTGCTGCAACATGGAACACACATGGTTAAATTTCTTTCAATAGAAGATTCTTTATTTTTGTTGTTTCTTTTTATTTAATTGCGGTCAAGGAAGATGGGAATATAAAATTTCTGCAGACACGAGTGTGCCCTCATTATATATCAAATATATAGGGAGCATTAAACAATCTGGTACAAGTAGTATACATATCTACGTTTATACATATATACCGCATGACCTTTGAATAAATGTTTGGTGGTGGCCTATAAAAAGAACAATGAAGCTGCTTTTTGTTGTTCGTTTAGAGCTGAAGGGCATTGACATAATTTTTTTTTTTTTTTTTGGAATCATAGAAAAGAAACTAATAAATCAGGAATATCAAAATTTCAAGTTCAAAATGTTAACCAGACATGACTTAATGCCAATGGGGAAGGCAAAAATATCTGTTTGTTTCTGTCGAAACTGGAAATTCGCTACCCAAAGTTGAGGAGCCATTGGTTTTTAGGAAAATCTTATCACCTTGTTATTTCTAAAAGGCTCCTAAGAATTTTTTTTTGGTTGAAAAATTGGCTAAAACTGTCGATAATATGTACCATGAATTGCTTTTATGATACTTAAGCTATTTTAAGCCAGATATAAAAAAATTGTGTAAATATTAGCACCTGGTGAAGGTGGGTAGCCTACAGAGTGGGTATTGGATTTTCTTTAATGTTTAAAACAACGATCTTTCGAAAATCAATACTTCAAGCGGGAATCTGCATCCCTTAAGTCATGGGACTAAAACGAGTTTTGTACTGCTTTGGCCTTCTTCTTCTTGCAGTAAGAGCGTTTAAAGAATGTAAATGGTTTACATTCTAAATACAAAATAACTATCCATTTTGTCAAGAAAAAGGAAAAAAATTGTTCAAACTCCTTTTTGTAAATTTCACACGATGTTATCTCAAGGAGACATAGTTACTACAAAGAAATAAAGAATTATTTGAATCGATTTTAATGAAATTTAAACAATTTAGGGTCAATACGTTTCATGAGATATGTGCGCTTGATATTACATATCAGTGAGGTTATTTTGTTAAGAGCAAAGATATATTGACATCGATTATACTCCGTCCGATTTATTTTTAATTTTTTTTTAAAGTGCTCTATCTCCTTAATAAGCATTTTAATTTGAGGAGTAAACCATAGACAACTTTGAGGCTTTAAGAATTTCGTTATTACAGGGAAATTTACAGGGAAAAAAATAGAGTGCGTCAGTTAAATGCGTTAATAATGAAACTTTCGAATCAATATAGAATTGTATTTTATTATATGTTGGATATGTAATCCAAATGTTAGCTTCGCCTCAGGATATATCCACAGAACTGCACTGAGTTGATTGCTGTTGCTTGGTAAGTAACAAACTTTGTATGTATGAAAAAGACCGCCTGCGTCTTAGATGCCTTCAATTTGATTTTCAATTATTTGAAATGATTTTGTATACTATTTAAAATAAGTTGCAACAAAAACATCCATTCGGCATTGTCTTAAGCTTGAGAAATCTGAAGTTAATAATATACATATACAAAGATTTGGCCAAGAACCGATCGTTGAGCTAAACCTGCTTCAATGTTAAATATTGCAGACGAACAATTTTACAAATACTTTCAATCTTCTTGGGTAAAGAAATGACTTAATAATTTTCATCAGGTACATTGGAAAATTTAAATTTAGAAGGCCTTTATGCCAGACAGTATAGAACCACTTCTCGATAGCGAGTAATATAATTCCTGTACTTTTTCAAGTCTGCCTGGCGACTTTACATACCCTAAGCGGAGCAACGCCCTAGTATTTTATTTTGAGCTCTGAAATCAAATTTTGTATTTATACCAAAATAAAATCTTTAATTGCCTTTAGTTTAAACCTTTAACATTGAAACACATTAAGCAAACAATTAAATTTAAACACCCTGTTCTTATAGAATCCCAATTCGATGGAAACACACTCTTAAATATAACCCTTCTCTGGTGTAAGTCTTCTAAAATTGAATACTCTTTTCATTGTTCTGTACTGCTTGCGAAATCTTTTTTACAATTTTCCTTTTAGTTGGTTATTTTTTGCTCTTTCTCTCATTCGTTTGTCAACAAATCGAAAACAATATAAAAAAATAAATAAAAGGGGGAGAACGAAAACTCTACACTAAGTAAAGGTGTACATGCACACTCTTTTAGCTGGCTGACTGACTTCAGACTTCTGAATACCGAAATCACACAACCCCATCGGTGTACGTACTTATGAATCGAATCGAATAGCAGTGGTCGGACGTCGGGTCGGCAGCATACAAACTGTGCAAAAATTAATATTTACATTGAAAAAATAAATAAATACCCTACCAAAGTGCAACATTAACTTTATTTTTGCTGTGGTGTTGTGCAAATAACAGATATTCGCTTTGTTTAGATAGATTAATGTATTTATTTTATATAATATAGATTATGTAAATTTAGAATTTTGTGAAGCCTTTGTCAAGTGAATAGCGTAATAAAATAATAATAATAATACAAAAAAAACAAAAATTCACTTATGAATTTATCGCGGTTTCTATATGAACAGAGGTCAAAGAGACCACTTTCAAATTAAAACCAACAAAACAATATCAGTGGTTTTTGCTTAAATTGAATTAATGCTCCGAAAATATATAGTAAACGACAGCAAATCCAATAACAAGAAATAAAAAAATAAAAAAAATGCTTCCACAACGAAGCAGAATCATAATAACGATGTCAATGGAGGCTATGTCGTCATTGTATCTCCTCCTCTTCGTTGTTCCCATTGTGCTTCTGTCAGTAACCACCTTTGTTAGTGTCGAAGCAAAAAGAAATGTGGCTCTAGAAGTTGATACGTCACATATGGAATATGTTTTCATAGAAAAGGCTCTCTGGAAATACATTGCAAGGCCTCGAATAACTCGCGAAGCACAGCTGAAAAAAGTTTACGATACCCATAGGAGTTTCGCTGAAGACAATTTGCAACGGACATTCGATGAAAGTCGTTATGAAATTATCCAACATTCTGAATGGATCATGCTGAAGTCAGATGTGATTTATTTGAATAGTATTTTTGAGGCTTTCCGGGTGTTTTTAAAAACGTATCCCATCGATGGGGAATATAACGAGCAGGCGGCCTTGGATTTATGTGATAATGTATTGAGGAACGACAGTACATTCTCGATAGAAAAGATATTCAAACAAATCGAATTGATTATGGTTAAACAAGCCATGTACTATCGAGCTTTACTGGTTAGTTTTTTTTTGTATTTCTAAAATGCTTGTTTATTTTTATTAAATTGTAGTTTAAGGGGTTGATACTTCCGCCACAGAAATGGACAATTACTGCACGGAATGAATTGCTTTGATTGCAAAAATATTCAACCATTAGTATTTAGAGGCAAATTGTGATGGAGTTTGTCACAACATACTATAAGTATTAAGGCTTCATTAACTTTTGATTTGACAAATGTAACAGAGTAGACATGACCCGGAAACTGCTTATCAGTAGTGTGAAATATTTTCAAATTCAAACTTATCTCAAGGTGATCAGAAAATCTGTTATGAAAAAAATTGAGATTTTTTCTGATCCAGACGTTAGTGTTTAATGTGGAAAATTAATTTCATAAGTAATCTATGTATTTTAAAAAATATTATTATTGAAGGACATACATACATATGTAAGATTAAATTCGGAAACGCATAAATGATGCAATGATTCTTGACAAGCGTTTATAGTCATATTCAAAAAACCAGCATTAATGTTATGATGTTTTCCATTGGTACAATTGATCAATTAATTTTGATTTGGTTCTGTCAAAATGCCGATTTCGGCAGTTTTTGAATTCCATTGGACAAAAAATCGACTTATTTTATTTTTCGATTTAAAATCAATTTTCCACATTCAAATTTTTCAGCACATTTAACCCTCATGTACTAATGCCGAAACATTTGTCAGCTGTCAGCTGGCAAATGTGAGTTTGTGCAATTTTATCAATTGTGAAAATTATATCCAATAAATGAAGGAAATTATTTGTAATACAAAATGGAAGCAATTTAAAATGGTTCGTTAAAGGGTTCGAATAATTCATATTTCTCTTCCAAAGGTAGATAAATGATGAAGATTTTTTTTTTTTTTAATAATGACACAATTCAAAATTATACTAATATAACGACAAAATAAATTGATTTGAAATATCATTCCATTCGCCGCAAAAAAATCAATTTTTGAATCGAAATCTGAAGTTACCAAAGAAAACCCCATAAGTCAAGAATTTGCGTTATTGCAAACTTTAATCAATAGATAGGCAAACTTCAAGTAAGATAGATTGAAAAAAATAAAGAAAAGATTGATTTCTTGTTGCTGATTTATTGACTAAACATCTTTCGCATTACAACGAAGTAGTATTGCGGAAATGATTGAAGTTTATAATAGATACCGTTCTCTCAGGTTATCTTTATTTAGGAAAAGTTTTCGATATAAGAAGGACTCTCCGTTTTGAGGCACCCTTAAATGAAGAAGTTGTCAAAAATAGGCACTAATATTCTTCTCACTTAAGTTTCTTATAACATTTATTCTTATAAGGAAGCACCGATAAAATTAGTACATAACAATAAAATATTGTAGAAAATTTGATTTACATATGTATATCAGCTGAAGTAAAAGAAAACCTCAGGAACTAGCCAAGAAGCTTTTAGCCGTTTTCTAAAACGTCCGTTAACCATTGATGTGGCTACGCATAATTCGAAGTGTAGGTCTTCGTATTTGTCACAGCATACAAGACACAATTGGCCGGCCGTACACCAGTATCAGTCTTTCAAGTACGCCAGACGTCAACTTTCCATTATTTCTTGAACATTATGATAAATTTTCGGATACAACGAATTGATGGAAAACTATCAGTGTTTTTTTTAACCCTATTCACTTCTCTTCCTTTATTGTGTACAGAAAAGGGTTATCAAATTATATTGTTAACTAATTCCCACCTTCGAAGCACTCCGATACGGGGATACCAATAAAACAAACAAACATACACAATTCGACTCTGAAGTCCGGAAACTTCACATCGAGATATCACCATATTTCCTTTTTTTAAGCTTATTTATTTCAACTTTAACATTTTTGTATGCATACATTTGTAATTACTTTTGTTCAGTTTATTGCCTTTTTAAAAAGAAACTTGTATTTGGCCCACCCTTTATGAATAAAGGTCTTGTAAACTGACGACGAAATTGTTTTATCGATCTAACACGAATGTCTGACAGGTGCATTTAAATTTCCTTCATATTGGACAAACTATTAACGTCTAATATATGTATAACTTGTACAATAATTAAAGATATTATCATTCCTGTTATATCAAAGGGTTTCTATTTGATTGTAAAAACAAACAAAAAATAAAAAATGTGAACACAATAATTTTACAATAATTGCTTACTGTATTGGCTGTCTGTCATTATTGAAAGTAATTTAGTTTTTAACGTGATAGAATGAGATTGAAAAATCAAATTATTGTCACATTCACAAGAAATTATAGAACGCAAAATTGTATCTACACTCTTAATAATTAATTTTCTTATCTCAACTATAAAAAAAAATAATTACTTAACACAGAGTTATGTTACAATTTCATGGAAAATGAGTTTCAGCTAATTACTCATCAAGAGGACAGGTGCTTAATAACAAACCCATATCGTTCTTTAAGAAATAATTTGCAAATTCAATAAACACACAAAGAAAACCATAAAATAGAAAACAAATAAAAAATCTGCAAGTTCAGCGGCTTTTGTGTTATTGCTTTCATATGCCGTGAAAAAGTAAAGTAGTAACGTAAAACAATTTTGTATTTATTGACGAAGTAAAAGAAAGTGGAGAGTTTATTTTCAATGAGAGCAAAATGATCTCACTATTGCTACCTAATATTATTTTTTGTTTCTAGACACTAAATGATATAATTTCTTTAAAAAAAAATTAACAAATATTATAAACATTTGGTAAAAAGATTAGAATGACCTTGAAAAACACATATACTACACGTATCTGCTTAGGAATTGGCATTCAAATTTTTTATTTTATTTTTTATAACAACTTTTACAGTCATACAATCTTGTTTAAATGCCAACAAAACATCCTATTAAGAAAAATAAAATACAAAATAAGGAACAAAGCATAAGCTTAAAAAGTTATTGCTAATGATGAGCAGTGGGTATTTAAGAAAAAAATTCATGTATAGTATGATAGATACAAATTTGTTTAAAGATAAATTGTACAAGTCTGCATTTAAAGGAGTATCGCAAGTTTGATTTCGCTCTCATCTTAAAATATATGAAAGCAATTTATTAATATTAATGGAAGATTTAGTGGTTCGTTTGCAATAGGTTAAGATCTTCAGGTCTCTGCTTGGTTAACTTAATTTAAACTTAGAGCATTACCCACTGCTTATGATGCTGTAATATATAATAAAATTGAGGAAGATCTAGATTTAATAAGGTGCCGTTTCGCATTCCCAAGCTTTCATCAATGAAAAAAAAATAATATATCATTCTAACAATAATTTGCCGTGTTTTTTTGGAAAAGTTATCCGTAGTACAGTAGGATTTTATATGAATAATAACATCCGCAGTAGGATCACTGCCGATAACATCTGCAGTAGGATCACTGCCGATGAAAAGAGAAGTGAAATCCTGCTGCGGATAGAGATTTGACGTTTATTCGAGTATCGGCAGTGATCCTACTGCGGATGTTGTATTTGTTTTTCATATAAAATCCTACTGTACTACGGATAACTTTTCCAAAAAAACACGGCTATTGTAAGAGGTTTTCTTCAAGCTCTGCATACTTGTTTATACATACATAAAATATTCAATACTCAAATAAAATAGAATACAAATCTGTGCCTCGGTTCTAAAAAGGGCAAATGCCTATTTTTTACAATTTGTTCTTAAGTACATTGGATTTAGCGTAAAATGTTCTCTGGCTGTGCCTAAATTCAGCACAAGATTATGGGCGAGGTTTTTTTCGGTATTGGTGTTACTTTCGCAAGCTTTAAGCAATCGGGAAACGACGAGGAAGTAATACAAAATTTGATTTATGAGTAAAAGTTGAGATGATTTGAAGGAGCATCATCTTTATAAACTTAATGGGAAATCAATCTTCACCAACCGAATTAGACTTGAGTGAATTAATGCTCATTAGTATTTCATAATCGGCGATGACTTCAAAATCAAATTGATTTCCTCCATATAATAATGTTATTGATAGGTTCAAAGTTTGAAATCTGTAAGTAATCTGTTGTAAAAGCATTCTTCAAACCTCCCTTCTGCCAACTCCAATAGAACTTAAACCACCAAGCCTACGAGAAGTCTGGTTTGTAATTGATTTTGACAATAATATCTGTTTTTAGTTCTTCGAGTAACGAAAGTTGAAAAATTTCTAACACGACAGAAAATCTCTCAGTTTACGAGAGATTTCCATTTCGAATACAATTTACGTCGGTTCTTAATTGAAGGTAGATGTTGTCCGTGAGAAGTCAATGTTATACGCTCAAAAGATCAAATCATTATGAGATATACTTTCAAGGGATATTTGATCCACTACAAGAACATTGGATAAGTCAGATTCAATCATCGAGTCAAGATTTGTTTTATCTTACGTCTTAACATACTGCGGCCGACTCTTAAGGGTATAGGTGACTGAACTATATTAGCTTACAATTTAAATTTAAATTTTATCGATTTTAACGTTATTTATATGTAGGCTAGTGTGTCAGTGTTATATAAGTGTACGTTTCCAGCCTACAACCTCAACTGAGCTCTGGAGCGCTTAAAATTAATTTTTATAAATATTAATATTGTAATATTCCAAGATACCAATTATCTTCTTCAGGTCTAATATTTCATTCTTTAAAAAAATCTTTTAAGCCAGTTTTTTATTTAAAAATTCAATGAACGTAGACAAAAAGTCATCAAAAGTAAAAATTAAATTTCAACTTAGATCATCTCACTAATTTCGGATTTGCAATGAGAAAAGTGGCAACCGAAACTAACAACTTCGCGTGTTTATAAGAGAAATTCATTCCAATAAATGAATCTAAAAAAAAATTATATCTGATAAAAACAGATTCCATTATGGAATGTCACGTACGATACGTAATATTATTTTCAAACAGAAAAAAATATAATTATTGCTTTAGTTTAAATTTTACAAACAATCATCAAGCTGATTTGATTTAGAAAATGTTTTTATCAATATTACAATATTATTTAAATGTTAAAAGATGGTTTTTTAACATATTGCAATCAAAAGTATTAAAATAGATGTCTTATTTGGTTTTAGAATTTTCAAAGGTTTTTCTTCTTTTTTTTTTGGTAAACCAAAAAAGTATTTATGCATTTTCTTTACTCAAACTTTAAAACTTGAACTTAATATATGTATATTTCAGGATGCCAATAACCATCTTAGCGGAACTAAACAATCGTCTCAGCAGTTCCTATATTCTCTGTATGCTGATATTGCCTTGACCGAACTTAAGGGCTACACAATGATGCAGTTCTCATGGATGATACTAAGAATTTATGGCAAAGGTAAATTAGTTAGCTTTTCGATGCATAAGATAATTTTTAAAAAATAAATACTCCCTTTTTTAGGAAACTTTACTCAAGAATCGGATCTAATGCGTGAAGATTATGCCAAACGCACTGAGCGTACGTTGATTAAATTACGTGAAGTAATGCGCAGAGCCGATCGTATTGTCTGGCAAAATGATCCAGCTAAACATGTTAAAGGCAAAACATATGATGAAGTGACACGTTTACTACAGGGATATATCGAAAATGAAGTAGATATGAATCCTGAAGAAACCTGCAGGGAAAACTGTGGGTTCTATGAAGCAACTAAGAGTTATGGGTGTTTTAAGAATCTATATTGTGCTAGGCAGCAGAGATGTTCTGGAAGGCTGTTGAATTGTGGATATGTCGATTCGGATATGTGGATTTGCCCATCGGTAAATATAGAAAAATATTTGATTTGTTTAAAAGTTTTATAAACGTACTTCGTTTTGTCTCTGACAGCCATCCAACAGTACTCGACGTTATGAGTATATCGAATATGAAAGTGGACGAACTTTGGGTTTGAAGAATACATGTTCTCGGGGCACAACTAAGGTTGATTCTTGGTGGCGTTATGTTTTCTGGCATTGCAGCTACTGCTTCTGCATTTGTGATGAGCAAGGAATCAAATCAGATCGTTATTTTAATCTTCGTGAAACTGTCTCAAACATTGATGAAAACAAGTAAGTTTCCATAAGAAATTTAAATTAAAAAATGCACACAATTGTTACTTTTCTGACAGAGTAATAACTGGCCTTCGATTTTTGAAACACAAGCGTGTATTCCATATTCAAATTCAGGAAGGTAAACTCCTTCCACGTGGAAATATTAACCAATCAACTTTAAGTTGGAAGCCAGTGGAAGATTATCAAATATTTGATCGTGGCGTATCGAATGGCTATGATTACCATACTCTCGCATGGGATAAAAGAGCCATCGACTTAGATGATATTGAGGGAGATGATGTAACTCATGTGGTGACTGGAATACGTTTGCGAGTAGTTGGAGCACATTTGAATCTTGAAGCACGTCTGAGTGAATACAGTTTCGAAAGTGGAGAGCTGGTTTCTCCCAGGACCAGTAGTTTTTGGAAGTCTAACGATAACACTGATGTCAGTGGTGAAAGAAGGTGAGTTCCCTACTAATTATACAATTCATCAAAATAAAATCTTTGTTTTCATTATTTTAGAGAACAAATTCCTCTTAGAGATCCCGATGTACCAACAAGGACCTTGGTTAAATCAATCCCTACATCCAGACATAATCAATATGTTGAATTTACTCACACAAGTATGGATAGGGATGCGGCACAGACGACAGTGCCTTTCATTGATATTCAAGAGGTTACATCAAATCCACCTGTGCCATTGGCCGGAGTTGGATTATACCACAAAGGAAGAAACAATTTTGGTGGTTTTATAGCACCAAAATTAATAACGTATGATTTTACACCGTACGTTCGGTTGCCAAAAAATGACACCAATTAAGCGAAAATTCGAAATGTTACTTTAATTTTATATTTTTTCTTCTTTTTTTAATACGCTTAGTAGTATTATTAATTACCTACTATAATACAAAAAAATGTGAACTATAATTTAAACAATCAAATATAAATAAAATCATTTAAATAATTAAAAAAAAATATCAGAAATAAATGTCAGGAAACTGACAGTATTGAATTTGAAATGAATAAAGAAATTTAATTTAACAATTTTTTGTAATGAATAATTTCTTTATCCAACCAATCGACACTTCGTCGCTTATAGACCCATCAGATTTATGTACATGGAAGATTGGCTGCCTATCATTAATGAAACTAAGGGTATATTCTTCCAAAGTACCCCCTGTCAAAAAGCATTTTTGGTGAAATTAAGATTATGTATTAATTGAAATCTCAAAAAATTTTCAGGGCCACAATGACAGAGACCGCAAATTAAAATATGAACAAAATGTGCGACAAAAAGAATCCAAAAAATTCTACTTTGGGATTTTGAAAGCCAAATTGAGGGCCAATTGAATATCTTTTTTCCGGCATTTAAAATGAATTAGATGGATTGTAATAATGGATGATTCCCTCACTAGTCTTGAGATTTATTTCATATAATAAAAACTGTTAAGTACATTTGCTTACATCGCACAATTTTATTTTAAATAGCATGTGTACATTATAACCGCTAAGCTATTGGGCGCATTCACTAACCTAGTCACTACGTAGTCAACTCGTTCTGATTCGCTAAAGACAACTAAAAATTTAGTTGAAATTTCCCCTCAAACGTAGTGTAAAAATTTCTGCTTCAAATCTAGTGGATATTAATTTTGACATTTCACAATCAGCTGTTCGTTGAAAATACAAATTTAATTTTTGGAGGAAGATATTTTCGAAGTGAAATTATTAAACAAATTAATATTATATATTATATTTGATGTTATTTAATTTAAACTGTAAAAAAAGTTTATTTAAAGTTCTCAAAACACAATTTTTCTTATTTTATATGTTTACATCTGTCATTATTATGACAGTTTGAATTGACTAGCTTTGTAGTGCAATTTTGCATTCACAAAGCTAGTTGACTTTTTGACTACATAGTGACTAGGTTAGTGAATGCGCCCATTGTCTTTGATTCTAAGCAACTTTCTTGGAATGAGTCTACAATACATTTGTAGACCGATACGATAGTTTCCCTCCACATCCGTCTGTATACCAAATGATTCACCAAAGCTAACAATAGGGATCTAATAGTTAGTTCTGATGCAAATACTCATTATTTGCAATGGGGGAGCACGAGAGTTGAGTCCCTATTTGAATTTATCATTGACAGAAGTAACGAGCCTAACTTTATTATACGAAGTAGAAAAGAAGTACTTCTTATGACGCTTTCCACTAATTCTGATTCCATCACATTCAGTGACTGGAAGGTCTCAAGTAATGTAACATTCTCTGATGATAGAATCATAATATTCTAAATTGAACATCAGATAGAAAACCCAAGGCGGAAGGCATAACATAAGTGAAATTTTTATTGACCCCTTCTCAGCATAAAAGTCTACTGGGCTAGATGGAATAATTCCAATTGCACCAAAGCTCTAAATATCAACTACATTCCCACTTGTTGGAGTGAAGCCAATCTCATCTTCATTCCGAAGGCTGGCTAACTTTCACACACTGGGCCAAAGATTTCAGGCTAATAAGGCTATCCTAATTTATTCTCAACACCCTATAAAATTTTATTGAAACCCTTAGTCGCGTAAAGCTAAATGATGGTGTGATCTAGCAGGCCCAACATACATACGAAGAATTTGAACTGGCAGCATACCTGGACATAGCAGGGGCCTTCAATAATAATGAAAACAATGCAATTCGCCAAGCTCTTAACTCCATCAACATCGATCCGGCAATGACGAAGTGTGTAGACTGAATGCTACAAAGTAGGCTTAAATGTGTCAAGATCTATGCATACGCCGATGACATCGTGTTTAAAATCAAATTTAAATAGCATTGCTTCAAAAAACGTCTATAAAATCGTGACAGGCGATGAATCGTAGATCTATGCTTATAAACTCGAAACTAAAAAAAAACAATGGACTGTCTTTCAAGACCAGCCAAATGCAACAAAATTTGTTCGAGCACGAAAAACTACGAAGCGAATTTTCGCCTGTTTTTTCGGAATAATTGGTCATGTCGCTAGTGTGCCATTATAGCAACGTAGAGCGGCTAGTTTTGAATGGCACGCCACTATTTGTTTGCCAGAAGTATTCTGAAATAAGAAAATAAATGAAACCAATCGCAAAGACGAATCATCTCACACATCGGATTGTTGGGTCATGCGTCGTACAGTCCTGATTTGGCACTCAATTATTTATTCTTATTCCCGCAGATTAAACATTTAATGCGAGGTCAACAATTTTCAATGCCTGAAGAAGCGGTTTGTTGGTTCAAAAGCACGCAAAAGTATTTGGAAAAACAGACAAGCAATTTTTCATTATGAATATTTAATTTTACTTTTCTATCTTAAAACTTAAGTAGCAACCCTAGTGGATATTTCCATGAAATAGACTGAGAAGGTAGAACATTTTCAATTTGATAAGACTAAATATTTTTCAGGGGTTGACTGCCTCTTGCGAGGAAGAGAAAAATCCTCCCAGATTATCTCTTATCATAAAAAGTACTTTTCATCTTAGTCGTCTCCTCCATTCCTGGTAACACGCACACAGCAATTGCTGAAAATTTTAAAATCACGGGGTTTCGGCTCTGTACCAGCCGTTGTCCTCTAATTTATTTTATTGTCTATACATACGGGGGAAATGTACATGACATAAGCAGTATAATCGGAAAAAGAAGTTTTTCGCTCGAAAATATGCGGAAACAAGCGTATAAACTTAAAGACCAAACTTCAAATATTAATCTCAAATGTTGAATCCTAGCTGTTAAAAGCCAAAGCGTTTTGAAATTCATATCCGCTGTCAACATTTTACTACAATCACATTGATTGTGTTTCAACATCGTGATCAGTACCCATAACTAAAAACAAGATATGATTATTTCCATCAATATTAGTCATTGGTCTAATATTCAAAGTTATACTAACTTTAGCATAGGCACACACAATAACCTTAAATTTAATCGACTATGAAAATTTATCATTAGAATGGATTGATCTATGAAAATCGTAAACGGTAGTAACTCTTATTTTCTTTTGCAACATTGAAAGAAATAACTCACCTGTACTCTCAATGGATGTATCATTAGCAGCGGTAATATGTAAGACGATGATGGTAAAATATCACTCAAAGACATTCCCATCTTTGTGACAGCTTGGCACAGGAATGCGGCTAGATAGCGATGAAGTGGAAAATGAAACGATGCTTGCATCATTTCTTCCTGAAAACAAAAAGGAAAAAAAAAAACAAAGTTTAAAATCTTTGTTCAATGTTTACAATCAATCTCTAACCCACCTTGCTTAGCCTGGGTTCCAAGAAATATATTGCATCCAGCCATTCATGCAGAGTATTTACACAATATGTTAGAATTTTCTTTGCCAATGGGGCGTGTTTTCCATCTTTGAGGTGCGATATAATCGACCACATTGGATATGCGCTGGCTTCAAGTTCACAAGAAAACGCAGCATAATATGAACTTGGTTCGAATTCCACGTGACTTGTTGTCTCTCGCACATTGACATTCATACCCTGAAGCATTGACAGAAATTGAAACCACATATCAATTAGATTGTCATCACGTAGAAAAACCAAAGCAACCGACTCATGCGAGAGCACATTGTTAAAGTCCGACACGAGAGGCCAATAGCAATGTTCTTTCATAACTTGCCGAGTGCAGTCGATCACAAAATGGAAATTTTTGACGGGATCTACTTGATAAAGGGGGTCGCAAAAAATATTAGAAGTTGAATTTGATGATTTATTGTTTAATTTACCATGAAGTGTATTCTGAATGAGTATTTTGGACATCATCAGTTTTAAACTGATTATCATGACGTGCAGGAGAGAAAGTTCATTGACCATTTTGAGAGCTAAGCTTTCGTTCGAGAAGAGTTGAACACTCATGTGAACTACACGATTGCTTAGTGTATCGGGATCTCTAGACATTTCCAGAACACATGGTATTCGGCTGTAGTGCATCACAAATGTGCGGGTGAGATGTTCCTGAGGAAGAAAGAATTAATTTAAAAAATATTTTATTGAAATTGAAATATAGACAAAACAAAACGGGGGTTAATAAGTCTCTGAAAAATGAAAAAAAGGAACACTCTTTTTGGCATACAAACATTTTATTTCTCAACGTAGTCTCAACCATGCCCTCAAAATAAGTGTTTGTTTCAACGATGATTTCTTTATTCGACTCAAATCTTTTACCTCCGAGCTATTTTTTCATGTTTGGATAAAAGAAATGGTCGCAGGGTCCTAAATCTGGAGAAATCGCTGGATGAGGGAGGTGTTGTGGACTTGTGCGTTGTCCAGGCAGAAAAGAATTTTTTTGTAAGGCAATTGCGTCCGTTATTGCTTCAAATCGACTTGGAATCGATCCAGCAGCTCTGCGTAATTGCGCAGGTGATCGTTTTACCCTTTTAAAGGTAATAGATGTAAATAACACCGCTCGAGTTATGAACAAGAAAAAATTCAGACACAAAAATGAAGACACCTTTTATGTGTGAAATCCAACTACTTTATTATATTCTCTTTTAAGTTTTAGGTATTAATAATATATTAACAAAAGTAGCTTATTTCCGATTGTTGACTTATTGCAATATAAGCACAATGACAACGGTTTAAATTTACTAATGTTATCTACTTTAAGAGACTCATCTGTTTTTTGGGTAGAGTCACTGTACGTAACTCCCGAACCCCAAAAAAACTTTCCCCATGACTTTGTGATAAGCCTGTGGACTTTTCAAGTTCGCGCACCTTCACTAGCCGATCGTCCATTATCAATCGACCATTTCTGGTATGGTGACCCCATATGGGCGTCCAGAAAGTTCGGCGTCAATTGTGCTGGAACGATCGCACCGAAGTACATAGATTAAAATGGCTCCAATCGATGGTGAAAAATATTTGTATAGCTTTTGTTTGGTTTGCGTGATGATTTTTTCTAGTAAAAAATAGTGTTTAATGAGGAATCTAAATTCTCTTTTGCTCGTAGACTAATATATAAATTGGCTGCCACAACAAAACTATTTGACAGATCTGTCTGAAAATTCGGTTGCGTTTTTTTGAAAGATTCTTCTTGACAAACGAAATTATTGGATTTGAGGCGGCGAAGCCAGTTGTTTTAATTTTCAGGGACTTATTGATCACACTCGTAGTTGAAAATAAAGGCGATATTTATCAAAAGAGAAGAGCATGGGTAAGGGAGTAGAAAATAGGTAAATGAGCAAGGGACAATCTCTTGATTTCGAGCCATATTGATAACAGGAACGTTTACAACAGGACGTTTTAAATTATCACTAGCCAAGTTGCAAACAAAGATCTGGATTAAAAGATGTTAAATTATGTATAAAATTGGACTTGAAGGAATTCCGCATATATGGGTTAAGTTTGACTATTGTACGAGATTGTATTATATATTTATGACAACGAGTCGACACAGTTGAGCTAATTAAAAATGGAAGCCTGTTCTTGGCGTCATGTGCGTGAAACTTGGACACAGTCTAACAAGTTATGCAATATCTGAAAAAAACATTATTAGCGTCGTTTGAAATATCAAAATTGAATGCCAAATCCAAAAAAGCACATACATTAGATAATAAAACCTTGTATGCTAAAAGCTGCAGAAGAGCTATTAGGGCAGGAATCTCAAAAGAAAATTCGTGATATACCACTTTCAAACGACACAGTGAAGTCGCGCATTTAAAAAATGTCAAATGATATTGGAGGTGCAGATGTTATGGATGTATGTAATAAGTCTATATATGGAGAAACATGGAAATATCTGGCAAAAGCTTCCCGGGTTTTGTACGGACGGTGGTCCTGCAGTTCCGGTGTACGAACTGGTAGAAGAAGTAAAGCATTCTTAACTCACAAGAACAAAGAGTTGCAAGATCAGTTTTGTGGGTCAAAATTTCAAATACGTTTTGCTTATTTGGTAGATATTTTCGCACACCTAATTAAATTGAACCTTCAACTGCAAGGGTCGGGAACGCTTCCAGGCACCAACAACAGTGCGTGTGATACCCTGAATCAAATTTTTGACGGATAATGTGCTGAGATTAAAGGAGAAATACAGAATAATATTACACTTCATTTTAAAAACTCAAAATGTGAATTCAATTGCTATCTTCCTGACTGCGAGGACAAGGGTATTCAGAAACTTATCCACAATATTTTTATCGTAAACGTGTCTGAAGTGCCTGATGAAATTCAAGAAAGTGATTGAAATGCAACACGAAGGTAGGTTCGTTCGTTGAACTTTACCCAGGGTTGACCCAGATTTTCTTGACAATCCTCAGAGTTGTCAACAAAAACTGGGGTTTTCGGTTTTCAAAAAACACCCAAGGCTTTCAACTGTTTTGTTGACAGCTAAAAGCAAGACAAAATAATTTTGTGATCTGATAAAACTTTAAATTTGTTATAAATTAGTTTTAAAAATGAACGAAAACAATTTCGCGTTGTTGCTGAATGTTTCATCCGATGAGTACAACAAACATTTAATTGCAAATACAAGCAATAACATGCAACATGCGAATCGCCAAAGGACAACAAAAGAAATACATATGAAATCTCATAGGACTTTTGACAGTTTGATCGTTACCTGAAGTCGCCCCGCAAAATACCTAGATCTACATCATGGCGAGTTCAGGGCGACCCCAGATCTCAAAAACCACAGAATTTGCTCACCAGGGTGACTTCAGGTTTTTCAAAAAACGATTTAGGACGACCCCAGGGTGACTTTAGGGCTCAACGAACAAACCTGGTGACTTGAAAGATACATTCAAAACAAGAATTTATCTTGAATATTTTTGGAGCCAAAAGGCAATTTATTTTCAAAAGAAATTTCTTTACGTCACTTGACTTTGTTTTCATCGACATATCTGTGCGAGCTGGGGTTCTCCGCGCTTCTGATAATTTGCACCGAAATCGGTCGGAAATCTCATTAAAATAGTAAGCTATCTCTATAATTATAATGTAAAATTGTCGTAAAAAAAACTAAAACTCTGTTGGCTTTGAACAATTGTAAGCAGTGGTCGATGTGGTCCATGGCAAGACAGAAAATTTGTCAAATGGTCCATCACCACTAAAAGGTTAACAACCACTGGTCTAACGATTTTATTTCCATAAATTTAAAGTTATTTGGGATATTAGATGGCGTATTAAATCAAATTGTATTAAATCAGTAAAGTATTAAATCAATAACGTGGGGCTCAGGATTTTTTTTTTGAGAATAAATCTCTTAAATAGGTTAGAGGAGTTATAGTGCAAATGGGAAAATAAAACCATAATCGCCTTAAATGTCTTCTCGAATTACCTTATAATCTTGGTCTGGCAGCATATTTAGCAGGAAGCACACTAAATTTTGTGGGAATTCCAATTTAAACGTCCAGAATATAAACTCTTCTAGCAATGTTGTGTGGTTAAGCTTTTCTCCTAATGCTGGTAAATGTTTATAATCATCGGGAGGTTCCGGTCTATTGATAGAGAAGAAATTAATTTAAAATAGAACAAAAACTCATTCCCTCTTTGATAAGCCCCACCCTCACCTTGGAAATCGATTAACCGCATCCTCGTACTTCTTTTTGTTGGCTTTAAGGAAATGTCCATGTTCTGTATCTGGACAGGGTTGTTCGTTGTAGAATTTATATACCTGTGGAGGGTAAATCATATGAATTATGTAATTATAATAAATACCGCACGGTCTCTCTCTTCTATTCTTACCTCGGGATTAATAAGAGCTCTCGTCATAACTTTTCGCATTATCTCGCCCATATTATTCAATTCAATGAGCATGTTGGTAAATTCCTCACATGCATGTGCGGCCATATTATATGTACCAACATTATCACTATATTGACGGAAATGTTGCAATAACCGAAACAGTAATTTTGGCATTATAGCTTCGGCCACTGCCAAAAGATTATTAGGAACTGGATCTTTGTTGGCACCTTTGTTTATGCCATGATCGGTGCAAAAACCTTCAGCTTTCATTACTGATGTGTCACCGCAGTCACAGGCACCACCAGCTTGAGATAGAAACATATTAAAATCATGATTGGTGTGGTCTCCTTTTTTGAAACAATCCCGACATATTGACATACAGGGTGATATGCCACACGTACGACATCGATAGGCAACCACGTGTGGCACCCAGACTAAGCCGCATTTTGCATGGTTGTCATAGCTTCGTACTGAAATTACATAAAAGAAATCAACAATTAAAATAAAATATAATTGACTTCTCAGAATTTTAAATTTTTAGAACAATAAAAGCTAGTAAAATGCCTTCGATGATGGCGTTATCTTGAGAAAATAGTTTGATCTTGAAATAAATTGCAAGCGTGTGAAAAGTTTGGGCGTATGTCTCAAGACAATACAATTTTTGGAGGATATTAACGAAATGTTAATAGAAGTATACAAAATACAATTTTAAAATTTTCTGAAATTTGAAGATGAGATAGAAAATAAAATACCTTCGCATACAAAAAACAGAACACATCGGCTATACAAAAACCACGAAAATCCAATACCTGAGCAACGTATGTATGTAGGTCATTTAATAGGGCGTCATATGGTGATAAAAATATATATTTTATTGAAGTTCTATCCGACTGGACAAGTAGGCGTCCAGGGAAATATGAAGGCAGACTCCCTAGCAAAAAAAGGAACAGAGACTCCTCTAATGGGGCCAGAGCCCTACTGTGGAATAGAAGAAAACAGCGTTAAAAACGAAATCAAAATAGAGGGGGAGGCCAGAACATCCAAAACTGGAAAGATCAAAATTGAGGTTGGCCGAATTACTTCTTAGGAACTATAACCAAGATCGTTTCAAGAACTGTATCAGCTTAAAAAACAATCTACGAATAGTAAACTAAACAAGTATAAACTGAGTATTCTTG
Source organism: Philhelius festivus (assembly GCA_963931855.1). Taxonomy (NCBI): domain Eukaryota; kingdom Metazoa; phylum Arthropoda; class Insecta; order Diptera; family Syrphidae; genus Philhelius; species Philhelius festivus. The sequence goes on along the minus strand of OZ007556.1, from coordinate 80,394,787 downwards.
GCCTGGTAAACAGCCCTATATGCAGATTCTGCAATACTCATGACGAAACGTCAGAACACATACTTGGCGGATGCGAATCACAAGTGCATCAAAGAAACAAGTATCTGGGACGCTACCAGGTAGAAGAGAGTGATTTATTCTCTCTGAAGGTACTCCAATTAATCAAACTCATCAAAGGGATAATGAAAGAAGAGATCTAGGGTTAGCAACTCATCTACATAGCTCTGGATGGGAGCACGATAGATCTTTATTCTCTCTGTAAACCCCCAACTCAATATTCGAAGCTCTAACCGAATTCAATTAAATTAATATCAAGAAACAGGTTATTGGAAACTCGCAAGGAGAAACTATGAGAACGACAAGCTGAAAGGTAACATAGCCTATTCATAATAATACTTAAGCCAATGATGTGTATATATGTATTATGTACATAGAATTGATGAGTACCACGAATGACGAATTTAGTTGCCAACACGGGGAATTTCAAAATCAAGGTATTCCGAAAAATAAGGAATAAGTCACCATGAAGTTGAAGAAACTGAATTTCAAAAAAAAAAGAAAGAATTGGTTATGTATAAGTTTATTACTACAGTATTTCGTACAGTATTTCGAAAGCAAGTAATGTAGTTCGCTCGAAGGATAACAGGAATCTAAATCTGATTGTATTGTTCAGACTAGATATTATGTATACTTTCAATATACTAAAATCCACTGGTTTGAAGTATATATTTTACTTACGAGGCAATTATTTTTGAAATTGAATTAAAAGTTCGATGACCAAGTGATTGCGTTTTATCAGATAAAAGATAAGAAATTGCAACCAACAACATTCGATTTCAAAAAGTCCAATCATATGACTAGCAAAGGTTTTGAATAAATAAAGAAATTTTTGTTAAATATCAATCCAAATGGCAACAATATAAACCTCTTTATCATTTTATGATTTCATGTTATATTATAATTGATCTGTATAAGTTGTTGTTTTTAAAGTAGAAATGCTGATAATATTTATTATAGACTTTTCGTTAAGTTGAATATTATAACAGATTTATACCTTCCACTGACAAAGTGTGTCATAATATTTGAATGTTTGATTTCTGAGAATTCAAGATTAATCTTCCTGACCAGACAGGCAAAAAAAATGGCTAGTTGAGTTAATGGTTTGCATACAAAAAAAATATAAAAACGAGTAACTATACATAGTAAAATATATTTAGCTACAGTTTAGCAACAACAAACACCCATAAGGAGAGGGAGAAGGTATCCTGCGAATACCAGAAGCGTGTTTATCTGTTATAAGTAAAACATCTATAAATAAACTTAAGAATAACATGAATTGAGACGCATACGGGTACGAGGAGCAGTCAGGAGAGGTCTTAAAAGTTCAAAGGTTATTTTTTAAAAATTTCACGCACTAAAGGGATAACGACTACCGTTCAAATGTTTGAGCTCAGTGCGAGCGTTTTGGGAAATGTGGAGAAGATTTAAAAAGAGATATCGATGCACATTGGTTTGAATATCTGAATATCATTATGGGAGGGAAATATAGAGACGGGTAAAACATTACACATTCGTGTGGTGAAGAAAGAATCTATGAATTTAACCGTATTTCATGTCCAACAAGTTAGCACCATCACTTTAAAATTTTAAAGATGTAATAATTAGATTAACTGTCGTGAATTTGTCGTGAAAAGAAAAAAATTTTCGCGCTTGTTTTTTTTTTTTAAATTAGCCTCTAGTAGTGCTAACTTGACAGTCAACCGCTCAAGAAAAGGTAAAATGAACTCGAAAAAGAAAGAGAACAGTATTAATAATTGTCGTAAATTTGCGGAAACAGGTATGTCGTAAAAGGAAACAAAATTGTCGCGTCCTTTTTTCTCAAAAGATGACTTAAATATGGCAAAAGTCCTAAAAATAACATTTTATCATAAAACCTAGCACTACTATATTAAAACTATCTCTTATAACTATTTTTTTGCTACTTAAGCTAAAACAGGTACAGCAAGCATTCTTTAGATTTTTATAAATTTTTTTTGGTGCCATTCTGGACTGCCTAAAACTACACTTAAATCTATATAAGTCGGCCAAGACAACAGAAATGCATGTCAACTTTCTATATTAGAGCTTTACAACTAAAACTGGTTCTCCTGATTAAGCATGTCTCTTCGATCCCGATCGGACATGGTCCTGTTGAAACGAAGGCGATCTGTTCCGTCTTGTGCGAGGCCGTCTCGACTTAAAAGGAGCCTCTATCCACAGCTCTACGGCCGACTATCCATTCTATCCTGGGGTGGAATCGGGTAAGGTGATAGTTGATTGTCAATTTTTTGATTGTCATTTTGACTATAGCTGTCTCTATCATATCAATAAAGAAATATAGAGAGAGCGATTGTCAAAATGACAATCAATTAATTGAGTGATCACTTGACTCTTACGCGATACGGGCCCTGGATCAGGCCCTAGCCATCGACTGTCTAAAAAGAGGAATACATCGGGCTGGATAAAACGGCTTAGACGCACATTCTAATACCTAGTCCTGCCATAAGTTCTGTCCCTGACAAAAACACGTTTTATTTAAAAAATAAAAAAGCAATCAAAATTCTTTTTACGCCATTTATTAAGTATTAAATTTACAATATAAATATATAAGAAATTATTCAAAATGCCCCCCCTTAGCCTTCAAACAATTCCTTAAACGACCGCCTCGCGTCTATCGCCGCACGCACGACTTCCAGTGCAAACGAAACTACTGTCTTCAACAAATCACCTTTGAAAGCTCAATATTTCGGTGAGGCTTACAGCACGCCTTCTTCTCCAAAGTGTTCCACAACCGGTAGTTCAGCGGATTAAGATCGGGGCTGCCCGAGGGCCAATCTTCTGCGGCAATAAACTCTGGTAAATTGTCCTTAAGCCATTGTTGTGATGTTTTTGCTTTGTTGGCCGGCGCAGAATCTTGCTGAAATATCCAGTGCTTGCCAGCCGGGCAGCCCCGATCTTAATCCGCTGAACATTTTGGAGGAGAGGGCTTGCTGTAAGCCTCACCAAAATATTGAGTCTCTCAAAGCTGTTTTGTTGAAGACAGTAGCTTCGTTTCCACTGGAAGTCGCGCGTGCGGCGGCGTAGACGAGTGGCCGGATCGTTTAAGAAAGTGTTTGAAGGGTAAGGGGCGGCATTTTGAATAATTTCTTATATATTTATATTGTAAATTTAATACTTAATAAATGGCGTATAAAAAATGTTGATTGCTTTTTTATTTTTTAAATAAAACGTGTTTTTGTCAGGGACAGAACTTATGGCAGGACTAGGTAGTATTCTTCGTTAGGTTAGTAAGCCCCAAAAATTAGGCTGTTGGTCGAGGACATCGCTCTGGGAATGAAATAACGGTAATATAATGAAAGACAAGAAACATGGCGGCGGTGCTCGAGAGATTCAAATGTTTCTGTTATACTTCTATCACCTATCATTTTTAAAGCTCTTTTTCTGGATTCTATCCAAGAACCTCAAGTGAGTTATTGGAGCACCTGCCCAGATATGGGAATTGTACTCGAAATTTGGACGAATATTACCCTTATAGATTACAGCTAGATCAGAATGGGTAAGCTTGATGCCAAACTCTATCAAATACCTTTGAAATATCAAGTGCAATAATCTTACTTTCTCCAAAACGATGTAAACATTTGGGCCACTGTTCGGTGAGTTATTCCATCAGATCACCAGTGGACCTATTGCTACGAAAGTTATACTGCCGGTCATTAAGAAGCTTTCGTTCTTTAAAATATTTCTTCAGCTGATAATTTATGAGCGCTTCCATGACTTTAGAAAGAAGGGATGTAAGTGCAATTGGATGACAGTTAGAAGGGGAAGAAGATTCGCCTTTTTTAGGGAGAGGCTGGACAAATACTGTTTTCCATCCACTCGGAAAGAGTAGTAGAAAGATTAGGACAGATGGAAAAGATTACACAATGGTTTTGACAGCTGTGAAGAACATTTCTTCAGGACAATCCGGGCCAGCGAATTTGTGTATATCGAGATCTTTCAGTACTCTTGCAACTGTACGAGTGCGAAAGAAGATTTGTCCCATAGAATCATTAACGCTTTCAATTACATTAGAAATCATGACACATGAATCAGACATTGTCGACTTGACAGTAAACTGTGCTGCAAACAAGTTGGTTCTTTCTTGTGAACTTACATAAGGAGTGTGATTGAAAACAAACGTAGGAACCGAAGACGAAGCAATATGTCGTACATTTTCTACAAATGACCAAACATTTTTACTACCTTTGGGACATTCTAGTATTTTTGCAGTAATTTTTGGTCACTTTGAATATGATCATTACAGGTCTTTCTAGATTGTTTAAACTTAACCCGGTTTTCCTAAGTAGGGTTCGCTTTTTAGTATCGGAAACTTACTTTTCTAACCCTAATAACCTCTTAACAGCCCGAATCAAACCATGAATTCTCTTTCGGTTAGATAGATTTTTCCCTGTTCGGGATAAAATTCATTCCGAAAAGAATTAAATCACTGATGACCTCGAATTTGGAGCTGTTATGTACACTATTAGGTCGTCGCCATACATAATTGCCTGAGTTAGACTATCAGATCCCTGGTGTAATTGCTGAATAGAATCGGCGAGTTGAACGCTCCCAGCTAAAGACCATTTTTAATATCGAAGATTGCGGTGGAAGTTACATTGCCATTTTTGACAACATACTTTCTACCATCCAGGATGTCATAAAGCATATGTGAAATAGCGGTATACTTATGCCGAGCTTGGTCAGGTTTATATAGTGACCCTCTAAATTACGGTGTCGAAAGCCTTTTCCAAAAAGTTCATTAATCTCTTCTTCTTTTGTTAGCTTTCGACATTTTTCTTACTTAAACCTTGACGTTGTGTGTAAATTTGTTTTTTTTTTTTTTTTTTAGATCTGTATGTTTTTCTTGAAAACTGATAATTATTATAAGAGCACGCTTTTGTTTAGGTACGTATCCGTATAAGTGCATATGTTCAAACGCAAAAAAACAATTGTGCACTCTTTGGCCTGCAGCAAAAATCGCGTGACGCTTTCTATAATGCTGCACCTCACCAGTTACCACTGAGCGCGAGAGCAAAAGATAAATAATAGTTTACAACAATTAAGTGAATTTTTATAGTCTGTATGGTTGATAGAGAGTTAGCACGTTGGCTTTTTTTTATAGCTCAAACTTTAGAACACAAGTACTGCACATCATAGTGTGTAATCTTGTGTTTAGTTTTACGGAATATTTTTATGGTCTACTGTCATCTGGCAATAATTTACAGACACATTACATTATTTAGAAGGTAAGTGCCCTTGTGAATTTTTTTTTTGTTGTTAGTTGCCCATGAGTCAATCTTTTTATAACATTCTTAAACAGAACTATTGTGGTTGCTTAGTGTAAAATTATTAGGTAGTTGGGAAAACTGAAAAGACAAATTCGTAAGGGGTGGTGTATGTGGCCTCGGATAAGGCCAAAGTGGAAATTGTCGTACAAAAAATAAACTTTAAAAATAGAACTTCTGTTAATTCATAGAAATCTATTTATAATCTTATTTTGTAATAATTTATTTTTAAACTTTGTTTCTCGGGACATAGTTTTTGTTATAATTCATACGCGCTCAAGGGTTTATTGTAAAACCCTTATAATACACTTTGTCTTGAATGTTTACAAATTGAAATGGCAAGGGCAAAACGTGCGGGGTAGATTATTCCATAATCATGTTGAGCGACTAAAAAACGAATCTCAGTATTTGACGGTACGTCCAAAACTAGGTTCCAGGGTGAACTAATTAGCATTTCTAGCGAAATGGGTATCACGAGTGAACTGATAAAGGGGATGAATTGCAACTGGCTACTTCGTGTGAGAATTGCCTGTGAAAGAAGCAACAAATTCATTCCACAAAGTACAATCTTGCATGGATTTGGTGATTCAATACAGTTTAAGATCATCCGCGAATAGGAGACATAATGAATTCTTGAATATATCAGGAATATCATTGATAAACAATAGAAATAATAGTGGTCCCAAATGGCGGCTCTGAGGAACCCCAGATGGCATTAAGTTTTGTTCAGAAAAATTGTTATTAATTTTAACAATTTGAGTTACATAATATTTTAACCAATCGGAAAAGTTTGAGTAAAAACCAAACCGAAAAGCTTGCTCAAAAGAACCTGATGATTAACGAGAAAAGCTTTGGCGAAATCGGTAAATACAATATCCATTTGAGAATTGTATTCGAAATTATTTATTATATAGCTAGTCATTAACGATAGATTAGATAGATTAGATCTATCAGATAGAAAACCATGTTCGTATACTGAAACAATGTCTTTTGTTTGAAAAGATGGTTTATCAAAGACGGTGTAGCTAAAAAAGATGCACATTTAAACAGTAAAATGGACGGACTCCCATCGGGAACTTCATTTTTAGTTGTATCTAAATCAAGCAGGGCTGTATTGTACTCCTGAAACCTGCATTATCATCGAACCTATGTTAAGAGACACTGGAATCTGAGGCAAGGTTGCAGATCTCTATGTTACTTGTTGATATATTTAGGTACTTCATACAGCTTCGATACTCATTTGATTTATATTTAGGGTTAGTAAAATTCCAAAAGATTTTACTGTTACTTTTAATATTAGATTCTATAGTAAACATATTGGATCTATACAAAAATTTATTGAGCGTATCAGATTCTGTTTGGCAATTTTAATAAATCAACTGAAGTTCTACATTTTCTTGATTCTTTTTCAATAATTTTAATGATTTATTTTTTTTTTCTATTTTTTTTAAATTAATTAGTCTCTTATTAAACCGATCTACATTTGGACAAGTTATGGATTTTTTTAAGTGGGACAAATCTACATGCAGCTTCGTTAATAATGGACGAGAATGATTCATTTGCGTTTTTTAAATTTACGTTATCAAATTTGAGAACGAGTATGAAAAGCTGAGGATAAGGTCGTCTGAAGAAATTTAAGTGGATTTAAAAATTTTTAAAAATGATGAAGAGAGTCGGAGACAATACGCAGTCCTGGGTAAAACCAGCATTTGTTTTGTGAAGATCAGAGTTAAAAACATGTATAGAACGATTCAAAAGGTAATTTCTAATTCAAAGAATAATGGCTTGATTGATATCAAATACACGCATTTTCGATAAGAGAACCTGATGCCAAAAGCTTTTGGATGCCTTAGAAATATTAAGCGCAATAATCTTACTTTAACCCAAAACAAAGTAAAGATTTGTTCCACTTTTCGAGATATGCCATCAGATTACCAGTAGAGCGATTGCTGCGTATTGCGGGCCATTCGGAAGCTTTCCATCTTCTAGATATTTCTTGAGTTGATGATAAATCAGGGATTACATGACCTTGGAAAAAAGGGACGTAAGTGCATTTGGTCAGTATGAGGAAGAGGATCAGTAGAAGCGACAGAGAAGCTTGCGCAATGGTTTTGGCAGCGATGAACAACATCTAATCATCACTGTCACCCAGGATCAATAATGTGCACCATACTTTAAGTTTATATCATTAACGAAAGAAGAAATTCAGATCGTGAAAAGGAGAACACACCCATAAAACACTCGACTAAAAGGAATCTTTTTTTTTCTAAATTTGTATTTCAACAAAAGTCCTTTCCACTTATGTGCGGTGCAGAAATTCTTCTTACTTGGAAAAGCAAAATTGAACGAAACTAAACGAAAGGAAACAAATCGGAATTATTAACCCTTTCCTTGTGTTCGATTGATTAATTTCGTACGATAACTTTAATACACCTCCACGAATTTTATTGTTACTTTTAGGATTTTTATTCCAAGCTATCTGCATACCTTTGCTGTGGTAATTCTTTGCGGAAACACAGCTGCTGACAGCAAAATATGCACTCCTAAATTCACTAACTCAACTTTTACGGTCTTTGGATTCTTGCAAAATGGAACCTCTCAGGGATCGTTCACGGTGAAGAAGTTTCAACAACTTGCGAATCACTTTGAGGGTAGTTTCAAAGACCGCCTTCCCATACATTTTCCTGTCTTTATGGAAGAAGTCGAAACACGCTTTTTTGGAGATATCAGCAACCACCGAAAGCGTGACTTTGTTCAACGAAGAAAATCCCTCATCGGAGCCGCTAAGAATAGATGTTTACACTTCTCCTGAAGAAGAGGCTGACATTATCATCAATGGAATCTCAAAAAAATCAAGATTTCTAATTACGTACCAAACAAGTTATCAAATTTTGCTGTTCTCTTGCTGACTATAGTCTTCAACAACTTTCTGAGAAACAGCTATTTCCCTGCAGCCTGGAAAACGGCAAAAGTTGTCCCCTTTCCCGAAGAAAAACAACCACGCAAGTATGGAAGTATATCGTCCAATTTCGTTGCTCAGCTGTATGAGCAAGATACTGGAAGCGTTAATATTGAAAAAACTCAACGTTTTCCGCAGAGAAAGAGATGTCATACCGGAGTTCCAGTACGGCTTTATATAAATAATCTACCCTACATCCACTACTGGGACTTCATAGTGATGTTACACTTGGACTCAACAAAAATGAAACGACTGTAACGTGCTTCCTGGACATCGAAAGCGTTTGGATAAAAGGATTACTGTTGAAACTTCCTAATCACTTGGTGAAAATAGCAAGCTAATCAGCGCTGGAGTTCCTCAAGGATCAAAATTTGGACCGCAGCTATTCAACATTCATACTGCTGATCAGCCAATCAACATACCAGGTTCAAAGTCGAAGCTTTATCAAGACGACTCCATCACATCCGCTACCGCTTTTTTACCAGTTATTGCTGATAGAAAAGTGCAAGAGTACATTAAAAACCTATGGAAATACTATGTCAAATGGGGACTGAAGATGAACAACTGAAAGAACATACGCCATGCGCAGATTCTACAGAAATACAAGGGGAAATACTGTATGTACTGACTACATAACACACCGCTTAGACATTTACAAGCCTTTCAAGACCGACTTTCCTAGTAGAGAGGACTTTCAAATCAACGAGCCATCAACCTGATGTGAATCGATGATAGTAATATATAGCGACGCACAGTTACAAGATGGAAACTGGTGTTGATGCAGAGTTCTTTTCAGAAACCCTCGGACTAGCCAGCTCATTCAGACTTCCTGATTACAGCAGTATATTTCAAGCTAAGGTCCTGGCAGTGACCAAAGCTGCTAGACAAGTCTCAATGATGGCAATACCACAAGCTGATATCACCTTTTTCATTGATAGCCAAGTGGCAATAAAAGCGATTGAAATCAAATCGAAGCTTGTAACATGCTGTCGCGAAGAGCTAAGGGTTTTTGGTATACAGCACAATTCTAGGCTCTGTTGGGTTCCTGGTCACAGTGGTGTCCTACGTAATTAAAGCGTTGACGAGCTGGCAAGAATAGGATCAACACTTGATCTTAATCAAGCAGACACAACAGTTCAAATCCCACCCTGTAATTTTAAACAGGTAATCGAGAGCGATCTTATAACTTGAAAATTATGGCCAAATTTCCGAAACGACCGATTTTACCATCCAACTGAATAAAAAGTCTCTTTCTCTTATCGTGAGAACAAACTGGGTTACCACCAGAAAAAGAAGAAACTCACTATGGACGACTTTTGCAGAGGATGTGACGAGGAGATACATGAGCATACTCCTCACTACCTGTGTCACTGCCCTGCGCTATATCATCTGAGAAACCGGCACCTAGGGAGAGACTTCTGCAACGACTTGGAGGAGCTTTCTGACATTCCAAGCAAAATCATATTAAAATTTGTTAACGATACCAAATGGCTTGAAAATTCCTAAACTCTGAAAATCGCCTTCAACTACAGAATGATAATGACAGACATTTCTTCAATGACTTAGAAGTACCCTCCGAAATTTTAAGCTATATTTTGCTGTAACTCATCATCACCCTTAACGTGCTTGAATCACATACGATATCGTAGGTTTCAATACATGGGAGTCACAATTCCCTGAGTATCACAACGGATCTACATTGATCTATGTGAGACTGTCACAAGATCAACTGTCAGCCCATTAACCTAACCTAACCTAACACCGTAAACCACTGACGAAGAAAGATATACCAACTAAGAAGCTGTAGGAGGAAGCAAAATCAATACCACTGGTCCAGTATTTGCAGCTTTTCGGAAAAATCATCCCTAACCTGGAAGATCATTCCAACTCAGAAGTGCAAAAACTATTCCAACATGAACTGGAGCCTAGTGACTATACGCTGGGGTCATCACTGACGATCAATTTGAAGAAATCATCAGTACTACAGGAGATACAAATCTTTAGCTTACGTGAACACTGTCAATTTGACTAGATAAGTCATTTTTAAAATCAAATTATTTTCTTTTAGTGGTTGGTGAAGCCGCCAACGTTGTGGATCACGTGCGCGAACTCATAACAGATAGGAATGTTTGATGATTATCGTTCACATTTCTTCTTTATAAACTCTAATGCTAATATGCAACTCTACAGCCCTGACTATTAGCATCTGTTGAACCAAAATTGAATGAGATTCTGGAACATAATAAAAAGAAATGCTACTGCGGTCAATCAACCTACATAACGTACAAAGTTTCACTCGTTAAACACTCACGGCCTCGCGCATATTTCATATTTTGTTTGATGCAGTGATTAGTTTGTTCCAAAGATACAAAAGAAAAAAAAAGGTGTACACATGACTCGTGTTGGCAATGAACAAACTGCTAATACTGCCGCTTGAGAGACCAGTCTCATCATCTATCAGCTGGAAAAACAAATCATAGCCTTCAGCAACATCAGCTGAGTCTATGGGTTGTTTAATCATCATTTTTCTATTTGCGAAGATGCGCCTTTTCGTGTTTGCAAATCTGTTTTACACAGCTCAATCAATTTGTGTTTCTAGTTTGGAGGGGTGGCAACAAGATTTCTCTGACAAAATTGATTAAGTTTGTCAAATGCTTTAAATATGAATAAATTGTAGGTTAACGCAGGGGATACTTTGTACACTTTTTACTTCTGCAAAAAAAAAAAACAATTAAAAGTCAAGGTAAGAATTTAAAAAAAAAAGTTTTTTCAATAAGGGCGGATAAATTTTGGAATGAAATAAAACAAGCTGAGGTATTAACAAAATTTATTTGAAAGGCCCTTGTATGCGCGGTGGCATGGATTCGAGTGGTCCAATTTTCAATGACTCTTCCGCACTAAATTTGAGCGATGGCTTGTGTTATATTCACCATAAGTGTATCGGTGGTTGTGGTTTATTCACATAGACCTGCGACTTCAGGAAGCCCCACAAGAAAAATTCTAACGGGGTCAAATCAATGCTCAATCTTGGTGGCGAGAGATAAAATTACCCTGAAATCGTTCATGGGAAATTCGCTGTGTGGAAGGTAGCGCCATCCCGCTGGAACAACATGTCGTCTAGGTCCATATAATTTTATTTGGGCACTAAGAAATTGGCTAACATCATTTTGTACCTCTCGCAATTAATATTTTCGAAAAAGTACATACAAATAACGCCGCCGACCTAAAATCCACACCAAGCGATACAACTTTTTGAGGATGCATTGTCACTTGGTGAGCCACGAGAGGGTTGGTGTCGCGCAATTTGGATTGTTAACACAGGCATTCATCCAAAAATAAAGATGATTTTTCGGCCAAAATTGTGATGTTCTTAAAATCGCACCGAAGCCTAGCAGCGAACAAACGGCGTTATCTACGATCACGATAGAGTCGTATTTGTACCCAAAGCGGGAAAATGTTCCCATGTAGAACCAAAAGATAAGTCTATCATCTGGAAGAAGATTTGTCAGTAGAGGGATGCCGCAAGGCGGTATGCTATCTCCTCTACTTTTGATTTTGGTAGCGAATGATTTTGTTGAGATATCTGGATGCGGAGAGTTACAAAGTGATTGGCTATGCAGATGACATTGCTATTGCCGTATCACGAAAGCATCCTAAAAGATCAAACCTTAGGTGGAACAGTATCACCACCTGCTTAGCGACCAAACAAATTTGGCTAATGCTGGATCTAAAGCACTCAAAAGGTTAAATATCTTTAAGTAGATCGCACATAGGCTCCGTAATAGGTGTTATAAAAGGACACTGTTTGATAAACAAGCACGCAACGCAGCTTGGAATTTTTTGTAATGGTTTCTGCAGAAGCTGTATGGATGAAGAAGTGGAGGAAAGGATCCCTCATCTTCTCTCTAAATGCCCTGCTTTATCCCAAAGACTTAGACTCTATCTGGGAGATTTCTACTACAATGATCCTAGTGATCTGACAAATACAGATAAAGGCAATCTCGCTCGCTTGATAAGGAGCTCCAATTGGCCTCCAAGATTCAATATAGTATCACGAACTCATGTTCTAAGTTACGTCATCTTTCCTGCTGAAATCCACCTCAACCTAACCTAACCTATGGTCATAGCTCCAGGTTCAGTTGGATATTGTACGAGTGTAGGCCCAAGTCCCGACGCAAAATCTGCCAAGTTGAAATTTGTGAAAGGTCGATTTCTTGTGAACGGTAAGGAATTCACAGCCTCGGAGTCTGCTGTACTCTTTCACGGACCGGGGCGATGTTCTGCGCCGATGTTGCGTATTTTTGACCTGTGAATGTTGGCTGATTCATTACCGAACAGGTTGTCTCAAATTTGGCCACCAAACGTTGAAGAGCGGACTGTGAACGGTCACCACGTCTACCGTTAAATGGACGCAACGATTGCCCTTACGAACACTCATTTTGATAATAGAGTTTTATTACTTGGACGTGCTGTTCAATCATGTAACTTACCATGGTGATTTGGCATCATTAACTGAAAACATCAAATTTGACAGATGTCACCAAAACTAAATGAAAACCCTTTACCGAAAAAAATTTTTTTAGCCATATAATAACTTATTTTCTGCTTCTAAACATTTTTACTTGCGACTTATAGGTACTCGTACTATAAGGCTAGCCGCGCACTGGCAACTGTGATCGAAATCAAATAGTTAAATCACCAGTTGATAGAATACCGCGCGCTGGCAACTCTTTACTCACGCTCACACTCTTTTCTCTCTTGCGCTTATAGAAAACAGCTCAACTGTTGCGAATAAATTTTAGGCAATCGTTTAGTTTGTGCCAAAACACAAACTTTTTAGTTGCTCGAATCGAGTTGCTCTAAGTGCGCGGTGTCCCATATAAGCCCATATAATTCATTTTAGCAACTAAACAGTTGCGAAACTAAAAATTGAATGTGCGCGCCTGGTCTAAGGCAAGTTATGCATTCGTAAAAAAAAAACGAACTCGAGATTTTGATCAAAGTTGACATTCCGATGATAGCGAAGACTAAAAAAGTGGGTCTCGCAATTCTGTCTGTCTGTGGGTTCGACTACAGCCTAAACGGCTGGGCCCATTTTCTTTAAACTTGGTAGATATTATTTTTAATTTTTTCCCCATACACATTTTTTTCTTTTTTTTTAATACCAAAAATAACGGTACCTGCCATGCGATTTTTTTCGAAATTTTATAAATATTTTTTTTTCCAAAAACTGTTCGACATATTTAAAAAATAAATATACAAAACAAATTTGTTTAGTTAAAGCTAGATAATGGTTGAAAATTTTTTTTCGAAAAATGGTTATTGAGGGTACCCCCCAAAGAACCATTTTTTTTTTTGTTTTTGATTTTCTCAAAAACGGTTTAACCGATTTTGATGATATTTTTTTTTCCTAAATCTCCCTAAAAACTTGAATAGAATTGTGTATTCAAATTTTCAAAAACATTTTTTTTGGATTTTTAAAAAAAATTTTCAATTTTTTTTTTTAAAGTCAATATTTCGAAACCCCCATTCTAGATTTTGATTTAAACTTGATAAATGAAAGTTTCTCAATATAATCTACAAGATGTGAGAAAAAAAAATAATTTTACCTAAAACTAAAGGTATCCACCATACAAATGTTAAAAAATGGTTTTCAAAAATCGTATTTTTCTCGAAAACGGCGCATATTATGTACAACTTGTACCTACCCTAGATTTTTTTTCAAATTTTGAATTACTCATTATCGATATAACGGATTTTAAAAAAAATTTTTATAGAGATGCTTCTAAAAATTTTAAAAAAACATTGCTTTTCAAAACTTAAAAAAAAAAATATTTTTTTGATTCTTTGAAAAAAAAAAAATTATTTTTTTTTTTGAAAAATTTGATATTTCAAAAGCGACTCAATATTTTTTTTGGAAATTTAATTTTCAATCGTACAATAATGAAAACTTAAAGTTGGCGTGCCAATTTTTTTTCTTACAAATCTTTTAAAAATTTTGTTTATAAAAGCTTATTTTTTTAAGAAACCACTACAAGGACTTATAATTTGTGTTCTTGTATAAATTCATATTTGCATAGCATTCTGTTTTTATGTCTTACTACTAAATGAATTTAAAAAATTAATTTTATTCTTATGAACAGTTTTCTCTAATAACATTCGCTTTTAAAATTCCTAGTCTATTACATACGAGCAAGTTCGTGCGACACAGTCCTGCATTTTATTTATGTACTTACAACATCCAATCTTGAAATTCTAAGCCTCTTAAACACGAGGGCAAGTTCGTGCGATCCAGTCGGGCATTTGATTTAGTTAAATTCATTATTATTTTTTTCAAAAAAATTGTCTTTTTCATCTAGATAGTTAGTTGGTCAAATAGGTTGATCAAATACGAGTATTATATTCCTTCTTTTGAAATTTACGTTTGTCTACATAATGACCTTGAGTTTTCCTCTCAATGCCTCTACGAATTTAAATGGCCATTACAATCTACATATGTTTTAATCTCAAGCACAAGTCAGCTGTTCATCAAATACTCCTTTTTTTTTATCTTTCCCAACAGCAGTAGCAGCTGTCCGGACCGGAATACATGGTGAAGAGGTCATCAACAGCTCAAACATACTGACAATGACAGGTCCCATTTAAATGTGGAAACATACAATCAACTACTACCCTACTTACTGTCGTCAAAAGGAAATCAATAGGCATACCTGCTATATATTCTTCCCCTCATATGGCTTAGCATAGCTTAACGTCGTCGTTTGGGGCAATTCAATTGCAATTTCTGGAAAATCTAAGTAAAAACTAGAGAAACTAAAGAAAATCAACCGCTCCTCTTGACTCTTGTGCTTCTCGTCAAAACATTGAGAGGTGGTTTCTTTTGGTTCTGTGCCAGCAGCTATACCAACGTGCAAATGAAGGCTAAACAATTTGAAACAATCAGCAGGTAGACGGAACGGATGGTTGGATGGATGGACAACAGATAGGTAGATTGATAAAACAAGAATGGCAAAACGATAAAGAATATAACACAAATAAAGAGCCAGGGATCAGGGTGCAGAGAAACAGAAAAAACAGATTTAAAAGCAAGGTGTATTGGTTATGTATGGCATTGGCATACCACCCCGAAAACTCAGGTGATATCTCAATCTCAACTCAAACATGGCTAAAGAAGGAGAAGAAGAAGAAGACTTCGAGTAAAGAAAATCAGCTACCAGAAGGTTCAATGCTCTAATACTCTCCACTCTACCACACATACTGAAACTCCATTAACCATACCAAGATGATGAAAAGCCTGAGGAACTAGTCTCTGTTTGTAACAGGGTTACCGCTGCATATTATTTATTCGAGTTTTTAAATCGAAAAATGGGAAGGTTTCCTTCTTAATAAATAAATGCTCTCATCTATTAGCTTCACAAATGCAGGATATTTTTTAATAAGTTTTAGACATAAGTCTTACACATTTTAAGTGGCATTTCAGGAGATTCATTATAATTTGAATTTTCATCTTTGCCAAAAAAGCGACCTCTGTGAAGTTATGTACCAATGCAATTTTTGAATTTAGTTTCAATAAAGTGGAAGTAAAAAGGTAAAATATTTAAAAAAAAAAACGGGCCAAAAATTATTTTATGACGGAATTTATTCAAAGACGTCACGCGATAATCACTCAGATTAGATACAGTGTGCGGTTTACGTATACCCAGGTCGTTGCCATTTTTGTGCTTATGACATTTGTCAATTGGCATTTGACAGTTGTAGAGTGTGTTCGATAACATTTGTTTATTTACTTATTATTTGTTTATTTATTTATTCGTCTACGAATCTTAAGCTCAACAGATTACAATTCAATGAGCTAAATTTAAAGCTAACTTAAAATAACAATTAGTGAGATGAACTATCATAAATACAGCAATTCATAAAAAGTTATTTACATCATTTTTAAATGTATCTCTGGAGCATGCGCAATCAATATGCTCATTTATTTCATTGGACACTCTAACAGACCTTGAATTATAGTATGACCTTCGTTCATACTATAATTATTATAACGGGTGATTTTTTAAGAGCTTGAGAACTTTTTTTAGATTGGTCCATGACATTTACTTTTTGAAGATAATTTCATTTAAATGTTGACCGCGGCTGCGTCTTAGGTGGTCCATTCGGAAAGTCCAATTTTGGGTAACTTTTTCGAGCATTTCGGCCGGAATAGCCCGAATTTCTTCGGAAATGTTGTCTTCCAAAGCTGGAATAGTTGCTGGCTTATTTGTGTAGACTTTAGACTTGACGTAGCCCCACAAAAAATAGTCTAAAGGCGTCAAATCGCATGATCTTGGTGGCCAACTTACCGGTCCATTCCTTGAGATGAATTGTTCTCCGAAGTTTTCCCTCAAAATGGCCATAGAATCGCGAGCTGTGTGGCATGTAGCGCCATCTTGTTGAAACCACATGTCAACCAAGTTCAGTTCTTCCATTTTTGGCAACAAAAAGTTTGTTAGCATTGAACGATAGCGATCGCCATTCACCGTAACGTTGCGTCCAACAGCATCTTTGAAAAAATACGGTCCAAAGATTCCACCAGCGTACAAACCACACCAAACAGTGCATTTTTCGGGATGCATGGGCAGTTCTTGAACGGCTTCTGGTTGCTCTTCACTCCAAATGCGGCAATTTTGCTTATTTACGTAGCCATTCAACCAGAAATGAGCCTCATCGCTGAACAAAATTTGTCGATAAAAAAGCGGATTTTCTGCCAACTTTTCTAGGGCCCATTCACTGAAAATTCGACGTTGTGGCAGATCGTTCGGCTTCAGTTCTTGCACGAGCTGTATTTTATACGGTTTTACACCAAGATCTTTGCGTAAAATCTTCCATGTGGTCGAATAACACAAACCCAATTGCTGCGAACGGCGACGAATCGACATTTCACGGTCTTCAGCAACACTCTCAGAAACAGACGCAATATTCTCTTCTGTACGCACTGTACGCATTCGTGTGGTTGGTTTAATGTCCAATAAAGTAAACTGAGTGCGAAACTTGGTCACAATCGCATTAATTGTTTGCTCACTTGGTCGATTATGTAGACCATAAATCGGACGTAAAGCGCGAAACACATTTCGAACCGAACACTGATTTTGGTAATAAAATTCAATGATTTGCAAGCGTTGCTCGTTAGTAAGTCTATTCATGATGAAATGTCAAAGCATACTGAGCATCTTTCTCTTTGACACCATGTCTGAAATCCCGCGTGATCTGTCAAATACTAATGCATGAAAATCCTAACCTCAAAAAAATCACCCGTTAGAAGGAGATGTCTTTCCCTAAGTGGTCTCGTTGGAGCGTATATGCAAAGTAAGGAGAGCAACGGAGGACACTTAATTTGATAACAAAAAATGGCGCCGTGAAATAAGGCCAAATTTCAAAAATTGGCCTTATTGCACTTTTATAAAGTGAAATTAGGCCAATTTTAAGCAGTTGGTCTTATTGCATTTTTACAAAGTGAAGTAATGCCAAATTGGTCTTATTTCACTTTCAACAGTTGGTTTTATTGCACTTTGACAAAGCGAAATAAGGCCGAACTGCATTTTTATACTTATTTCATTTCATTCCTTTCATTTATAAGTATTATTTATTCGTATAATACATAATTTATTGTTTATTAGGGGCCGATGTTCTGGGTTTTCTTGAGTAACAGTACCTTGGGAGGCCCGCTTCGCGAGTTTTCAGGATTTTAACTCCCTTTTCGGGGCTCACACCCGCTCACGCAACTCCGTTGCTCCGCTTAGGGTATGTTCAGTCGCCAGGCAGGCGCCTGTAGCAACAGTTTTGTATTTTACATTAAATGCAGTAAACAACTAACAGTTATGTACTGTTGCCCAAGAAAACTGTTGCTACAGGCGCCTGCCTGGCGACTGAACATACCCTAAGCGGAGCAACGGAGTTGCATGAGCGGTTGTGAGCCCCGAAAAGGGAGTTAAAATCCTGAAAACCCGCGAAGCGGGCCACCCAAGGTACTGTTGCTCAATAAACAATGATGTTTTATACGAATCTAACGGCAAAAACTACTTTTTTTATTTTTAACAAAACATTTTCAGCCATATTTATAAACTCATTATAGTGAGTACATAAGGCTATGCAACCCTTATAAAGCCTCTAAACGCAAAATCGTTATTTATAAGACTTATGTTACGTTGAATAGAGGCATTATAAGCTAAACGTGTTTGGGGGTTGAATAGTGCCTACATAAGGACATTTTAGTATTGAACTGTCAGATTCACTTTGACATCACATAAAATTATTAAGATTATCAACAAAATAAAATGCCTTTGACTTGATGTTGAAACTAAAACTTTGTGTTATTTTTATTTATTGAAACAAATATGTTATACTAATATATTAAAAAGAAATTGAATTGAAAATTGTTTAGAATTAAATAGATAAATAAACTTGTTGGTGATCTCTCTCCACGCATCCTTCTTCATCCGGTGTGTTAGTGTTGTAATTTTTATTTTGCATCATTGAATTTTATCCTCAAGAACTTGTCTGAGCTCTGAGGAGTATTCCAGGTAGGATGAAACGAATAACAATTTGATTTCCAGTATTGTGCTAGAGATAATAACATACTTTTTCTGATGAATCAAAGTTAATTGTTCGAATTCTTTTAGCTTTTGGTAGTTTCGTTTTTGTTTATTAAATTCGATAGACAGACAAAATGTTTTTTTTTTTGTTTTTTGACAAACAGCTGAGTGTTATGAACGCTAAATGTAATAGATTCTTACTTTTTGGTACTTTATTTGACACAAGCTCATTATAACTATGCAGGGTAGGCAAATGTTTTATAAATATGAATTTGCATAGTGGATCAATAAGTCCTTATGCATTGCATAACTATTCACGCGTTTAGCGAATTCTAATAAATACGGCTGTTTATATTTGGCCTTAAGTCACAAACAAATTTGGCATAATATCACTTTGTAAAAGCCACATAAGGCAAAGTATTAAAATTTGGCCTTATGTCGCTTTTGTAAAGTGACATTTAAGGCCAAATTTTTTAATTTGACCTTATGTCACTTGGCCTTATGTCACGGCACCGTTAAATACATTCAGTTGCTCTTATTACGCTTTCAAAAAGTGAAATAAAACCAATTTGGTTTTACGAGTATTTCTCAAATCTTAATCTACTGAAAATTGGCCTTATTTCACTTTATCAAAGTGCAAGGCCAATTTTTGAAAGTTGGATTTATTTCACTTGGCCTTATTTCACGGCACCACAAAAAATGGTGCAATGCAAGCCCAAAAGCTTTTGCTATAAAATTTGGATAGAAATCCTAGCGTATTTTATAAAAAGCATGCCTATGGAAACTATTCTGAACTTTCTGTATTCTATTTTTAATCGATTTTTGCATATTTCTGCATATTCGAGATAAAATCTTACTAAGGAGGTATATACACTGACTTTATTAATGCCTGGGGGTTGATTTTTTTAAATAAAGATAGGGTTTTTTACCTAATTTTTTTACCTGAATAATACGCAACACCTTCAGGTAGTAAAAGTTGGATTTTTAATCCAGATTTTTTTAAAAAGTTTATTTTTTTTATATGGATTATTGTGGACGTACTTGGGTTTTTCATAATTATAAATTTTTATGACTTTTGGTTTTTAATTCAGCACTTTTTTATGACGCTAAACATAAAAAAGGTTTTCAAAACCGAAAAATTTTAGCCCTGGATTGCAAGTTTTTTTTATATAAAACCCACATTTTAAAGTCATAAGCATTTGAGATTCTTCATTTTTTGAGTAATTAGTTAATTAGTTAACTAGTTAATTAGTTTAAATTAGTTTAAAAGGGGAAAAGTTGCGGAAACTACGATTGAAAAACGTTATGCAATCATCATTCTTATTAAAGAAGGCAAATCGCAGCGGGAAGTTGCTTCGCAGTTGAAGATATCGAAGGGCTGCGTTCAACGTGCCATTGAGCGGCGCGCTCAAACCGGACTTTTTGAGGATAAACCACGGACAGGACGGTCTTGATCTACAACTAAGCACGAGGATCTGCTAATAACAACAACAAGCAAACGAAATAGGCGAAAAACAGCACTGGAAATACGTGCTGAAATAAATACAACACGGAATAAGCCGCTGCCCTTGACAACCGTCAAACGGAGGCTAAGAGATGCTGGACTTTTTTGACGAGTTGCTGTTCGAAAACCCCTTCTTCGACCACAAAACAAGCTGAAACGGTTAGAGTAGGCCAAAAAGCATAGAGACTGGACGGAAGAAGATTTTAATATAGTTTTATTGAGCGATGAATCCAAGTTCGAGGTATTTGGTACAAAACGGAGGGATTTCGTTCGACGCAGCGCTGAACAAAAGATACAACCCGACTGTATAATTCTTACCGTCAAGCATGGTTCAAGGTGGTTCTGTGATGGTCTGGGGATGTTTCTCTTCAAGAGGAGTGGGAGATTTGACTCGAATTATGGAAAAATGAACAATAAGGCGTATAAGAAGATACTTGAAGAAAACGCTTTGATCTCTGGACTAAGATTGATTAGTGAAGGATTCGTATTCCAACAGGACAATGACCCTAAGCACACGTCGAGACTTTGCCAGGATTACCTAAAGCAGAGAGAAGACGAAGAAATTTTAAAAGTCATAACGTGGCCCCGCAATCACAGGATATAAACCCTAGAGTTATTGTGGGAGGAGCTGGATAGAAGGGTCCGGGATCAATGCCCTTCATCGGAATCTGCGTTGTGGAATACATTACAGGATTGCTGGAACAATATACCGAATGAAAAAATTCAAAAACTTATAGGTAGATTGCCAAGATTCGCCGAAAATCGGTTTAAATCATTTTTTTCTTTTTTTAAATTAATTCCTATTTGTAAACAACATAATGAAAATATTTTTCTCCTTATTTTGTCTTTATTTGTGCTCCTCATAAATTCTACATACTCATTTTTTACTAAAAAGTTTTTTTCGGTGCTAGAATTTGGGTTTCCTTCGAAACTCAAACTTTTGGCCTGCAGTGTAAGGAGACAAGAGTGTAAGGATCAGAGAAATCAGTTCAATTTATTTTTATAAATCCTAACATTGAGTTCGCTTTGGCGACTACAGCATCAACATAAGGAGTAAATGAAAATTTGGAATTAAAAGTAACACACAAGTCTTTGACTTTTACAGTTCTCTATAGATGATTACGATCTGGATCTAAAGAGTTTCATACACTTACACAAACTTTTTTCTAGAAATAGAGATCACGGAGCATTTTTTAACATTAAAGTTCAAGTGGTTTAGTCGACACCAGAGAGATAAATTGTCAAGGTCCATTTGAAGCTTAAGGCAGTCATGATCGCTCGCTACTTTCAAAAATATCTTGAGATTGTCAACATGTATGAGACATTGGCTGAAAATAATATTTATATTATCATCAATAAATATAACAAAAAGCAACGGACCAAGATGGCAACCTTGAGGAACACCTCAGGTGTACTAAATTGGCCTGGAGGTACATTCATCAAGTTTTATTTTCTGAATCCTACCGGTTAAGAAGGATTAATCCACTGAAGTAAGCTTGAGTGAATGCCGAATACTTTAAGCTTACGAAGTAATAACGATTGTTTTTTTAAAGTATCAGAAATTAAAAAAAAAAACACATAAAGTTCAGAAAAATGCATGAAATCTTTATTTGAATCGATAGAACGGTCGATGTAATTTAATGTTTGAAGATTATTTCATGCAAATGTTGGCCGCGGCTGCGCCTTAAATGGTCCATCCGCTTAGTCCAATTTTGGCACACTCTTTTTAACATTTCGGCCGGTATCTCACGAATAAATGCTTCAATGTTGGCTTCTAGTGCGAAGCGGGCTTGTCGCAAAAGACATGAGCCTTAACATAACCCCACAAAAAATAGCCTAGAGGTTTAAATCGCACGATCTAGGCGTCCAATTAAACTGTTCACCGAACTCGTCTCATCTTTGAAGAAATACGGCCCAATCATTCCGCCAGCCATTGGTACCTCTTGCAACGCTTCTGGCTACTCTTCACTCCAAATACTGCAGTTTTGCTTGTTCACTTATCCATTTAACCAGAAATGAGCTTCGTCGCTGAACACAATTTTTCGATAAAAAAGTGAATCTTCGGCCAACTTTTAAAGAGCCCATTCACCAAAAATTCGGCGTTGTGGTAGGTCTTTCGGCTTCAATTCTTGCACCAGCTGTATTTTGAAAGGCTTCACACCTAAATCCTTTTCCACGTAGTAGAGTAACAGAGGCCCAATAGATGCGAACGGGCCGAATCGATAATTCAAGGTCATTACTAACACTGGCCGATACAGCTGCGATATTTTCCTCAGCTTGCACTCTACGTAAGCGTGTTGGCTGTTTAATGTCCAATAAAGTAAATTTGGTGCGAAATTTAGTCACAATAGCCCGAATGGGCCAATCAGTAGGTCGATTAAACTGACCATAAAATGGAAGAAGCGCACGATGAACTTTCTGAACAGAGAACGCATTTTGATAGTAAAATTCAATAATTTGCCAGCGTTGTTCGTTTGAAAGACGATTTATGGTTAAATTATAGACCAAACTGAAGATGTTTGACAGTGACACAAAACACGAAACGTGCGTGAGCTGTCGAAACCAGTATTGCCAAAAAGAAAATAGCAAAAAATCACCCATTATAAATAATTGTTCAATTGTAAATAGGCGGAGAAAATAACGTGACTTTGTTGTTGTTAATCATTTGCCAGACCCCCACGAGCCCCACATTTGAAACCTCCCGATTTCTTCATATAGGGATACTTGAATTAAAAGATGTACATTAACAGACCAACCACAACCTCGATGCTTAACGAAAACAAAACAAATTTGCTGAAATTACAACAGAAGTTTGCTTTTACGACATATTTGCGACAATATTGTCAACATGGTGTCATTATTGTTTTTCGTGTGCATTTTAGCCTATTTCGAGGGGTAGTACGGTGGTATTACTAACTTCAAGTAATGAAATAAAGTGGAAATTCTATCTTGACAGACATCGGATTTCGTCCAATTACGATACTAATAACAAATGTTAACACTGCCCAATTTTCTAATTCCTCTTTTCAATCCTTCAAATATTTGTACCGGCAACCCTGTTCATATAGATGGCCAACATCGGGTTCATGTGTTTGAAAAAAAAAAACATTTTTCCTTCCTTATTTTTGTTATGATTTTTTTTTTCCTCTGACGATGGGCACACAGGTTTTTACATCTTTAAGCTATGCATAGGTAAAATTTGATTCTCTTGAAAAATGAAAACACGTGCAATTTACTGTATACATATTTTTGGCAACTGAAGTTACCTATGGCAGTGGCATTGACGATGCACGGTCCCTGCAGGTATCTATCGGAGGCATGAGTTTAAGAACAATGAGATATTTGAGTTGAGAATTTTTCGGGTAGGACTTGCAAAGGGATACAATGGAAAAGAATTAAAACTTCGGCTGACGCAAAGATATTTGTTGGAATTGATTTTTGTTTGTGTTCACCTACAGGTAACTCTGCAAGTGAAAAAAAGTGACAAAATGTAATGGGGGTTTTTGAACTTATCAAAAGATGACAGCATAAAATGTAACACTTGGAGGACAGGTAGGCTTGAATCGATAATGATTTTTTGTCACTTTCATCAGTGAAAACTTAAGCAACTCTTTTTTGCTTCCATATTTTTCATAATTTTTTCTGTGAGACATGGTATGTGGATGGAATATGCTTTATTGAGACTACTTAGCTGTAATTTAATTAAATTTTGATCCATGAACACTCATGAATCATGATCGATAGGTACTCCTCTCCGGTTATCAGCTTGTGCACTCAAGAGTGTTAAAACTCAAATTATATTGTTTTTTTTTTTGGCGCGTGTCATTTAAGATATTGTATTCCGATTTATGTCACTGTTCATAGTCATATTAAATTAAACAGTCGGCATAGATTGGCATCCTAGACAATTTTGATTTTATCCAAGAAACTCCATTGGAGCACCTCTGCCCAAATATGGGAATTGATTTTAAGCTTTGGTCGAATAAAGACCTTATAGATTATAGCAAGATAAGGAGGGATGAAAAATGTCTTGCAACGTCGAAGGAAACCTAAAAATGTTTTTGGCGGATTCGGATATGTGGTCAATCCATACAAATTGCTCTGTCATACATATACCAAGAACTGAAAGCTGTTCTGTTTCCTTAATGCAAGTGCCGCTCACAGATAGCGGCATGGAAAGTGGGTTCCGCTTTAACTACAGAAGAAAATTGGAATAATAAGGACTTGAATCTAGAAAGGAAAATTGTAAGCTGAGAGTACTGCCGTCAGCAAAACAATTTAATGGATTAGAAATTTTCGACAAATTTTCATTGATGAATATCAGAAAGAGAGTCGGTGAAAAAACGGAGCCCTGTTGTACACTAGCATTTATTTTATGAACTTCAGACTTAACACCGTCCAACAAAAGGTTCAAAACGTAGTTCCTAATCCAACGAAGAAGAGATTCATCAATACCAAATGCACCCGTTTTCTATAAGAAAGCTTGATGCCAAACTCTATCAAATAATTATTTTGAAATGTCAAGTGTAATAATCTTACTTTCTCCAAAACAATGTAAAGATTTGTGCCACTGTGAGATAAACCATCAAATTACCAGTGGACCTTTTGCAACGAAAGCCATAGGTATTGCCGGTCATTAAAAAGCTTTCGTTCTTCAAAATATTTCTTGAGTTGATAATTTATCAGGGTTTTCATGATCTTGGAAAGAAGATATGTAAGTGCAATTGGACGATAGTTAGAAGGGCAAGAAGATTCGCGTTTTTTAGAGACCAGTAGAATAGGACAGATGGAAAAGCTTATGCAGTGGTTTCGCTAGCGTTGAAGAACACATCTTGAGAACAATAGGAAGGATACTATCCGGGCCAGCAGATTTGTGAATGTGAAGATCTTTTAGTACTTTGGCAACTGCACGAGTGCGAAAGCAGATTCGTTCCATAAAATCGTTTACGCTCTCAAGTACAGGAGGAGTCATGTCACTCTCTGGTAGCGTCAAATTTACAGCAAACTGTGCTGCGAGAATAGGAACTTTAGACGAAGTAGTATTTCGTTTTTAACAAATGACCAAATATTTTACTAGGTTTGGAATATTGTAGTATTTTTGTACTGTAATTTTTGGTCATGCAAAAATTTGGCTCTTTCAATATGATCATAACATGTCTTATTCTTATTCCGATTTTTATCAGTAGGGTTGGCTTTATAACATCGGAAACTTCCTTCTTTGATCCTAATAACCTCTTTACAGCTCGAATCAAACCATACATTCTCTTTCGGTTTGATAGATTTTTCGGGATAAAATTTCTCATTACGAAAAGTATTAAATTTATAACTATATCTGAACTGGAGTCCCATCACTACCGAGGAAGCATAATGACCAGTTCAAGTTCCTGAAGATATCATTTAGACCGTCCCAGTTGGCTTCCTCGTATTGCCAAACGGTTCTCTTAGGAATGTTTTCTCTAACTGGGCTTTGTTGACACGAGAAATTTGCAGGTATAATAAAATGGTCTGATGTGCCTAGAGGCGATAATATACTAATAGTGTATCTATTGGGATTGACCTGCAATGTCAGGAATCCGAGTAGACTCGATAACGAGCTGAGTCAGGTTGTTCAACGCCGAGTCCTAGGGTAGATCCTCTTCATAGATTTTACTTACATGAATCTTACTTTGGTAGAAACAGTTTTATGGTTAAGTTGTAAAACAACATAATTTCAGAAATGGGAAAACTATTCCACACCAGATCCCGTTGTAAAGTTTCATCATGAATTCGCAATATCTCAATACAGTCTTGGAGTTACCGCAGGGTGGGTTCTGGATAACGTGGAAGTATTCCATGTTGCAATGATTGTAGTTTGTATTAAAAAACTTCACATCCTAGTGTTACCACTGCATCAGTGCTGAAGTTCCCCAAGGATCAACATTTGGACCACATCTCTTCTAAAAAAGGCAACTTTGTCTTATACATCCGGCCTGTACCCGTTGATAAAAATGGAACTAGACTGAATCAAATGAAAAACAACAATTCCATTGTTTGGTTCACCATCTCTTAAACAATTATGAAACAATTAATTTTCAAAGGCGGCCCTCCATGAACGTCCAACTCTACTTCGAAGTCTAGTCTGTTGGTTAAGTAACTTGTATGTTACATGAAAAGTAGCTAGTTGGAAACATTGCGATTCATTTACACAAGTTGTATGTGTTTGTTTGGTATTTTTTAACTGTTTCGTCACAAAAAGAATATCATATATTTTTTTTTTTTTTTTTTTTTTTTTTTTTTTTTTTTTTTTAACAGATAGTTAATAATAAAAATAAAAAAAATTAATTTAATTTAAACAAACAATTTAAAAAACTAATAGCATTAATGATTTCATACACTTGATTCTAGTTGAATTTTGTGACTCGAAGGAATCTTCGCTGAGCTAAACCACCCTGATATTGCGTTTCTAACCGCAGACAGTGATAAATAGGCTAATAGTGTATTATTGTCTGGAGATATCTGCTACTATCACGTGCCAAACATTTTCAGTTAAAGAGGAAACCCCAAGGACAATATAAGAAGGTCAAGGGGGATGGTCTTAGGACTTCTTGAAATTAACAATAACAATAATTAGAGACCATTACGGCTAGTAGAGAGCCTAAACGTAGTGACTTACAATGCTGAACCATTGTGTTGTGTTGTAAGCGTGTTAGCAGAAATTGAGAAGATCTACAATTTATTCGTAGAAATTCTAGAGATTTGTCAAGCCTCCATGCACTCTTTACATTTCACTTGTTAGATCCCTACTGGAATATTGCCGCATAATAAAGAATCCTAGCACATTCATTAAGAATTAAGAAGGTTAAAAAAATAATAACAAAGCTGCTATACATACAATTAGATTGGAGTATCGAAGTATTTCCGTTTTCAACCAATGTTTACTTTTCAATATGCAAACGCTTCATTTAAGACGCAAGTACTTTTGTGTAATGTTTATTAAAGATTTAATTAGTTTTTTGAGGCGTCCCTTTGACCTACGTCAAAGAAAGGCAAGATCGGGCGAGAACAACACCGCTATCCGTGAAAATGTATAGCAGAACCCAAGGCCGCCGATTCTTCTCCGTGCCCATGAATCCGATCTTTCGCAGACTTTAAATTGACAAATTTTGCGTCGGGAATTGGGCCTTTACCAGTACAATATCCAATTGATCAAGGAGCTTAAAATTCATGATCATGAACAACACCGTGTGTTCTCTGACTGCGCTTCGGAGCGTTTGGAAAAAAAAAATCGAAAAATCATCTTTAGCGATACGAGGCGTATTTTTGGATGAATGGCTTTGTTAAAATGTAAATTTGCGGTATTTGGGGTGACACCAACTAACAAGAGGTCTACTAGGTGAGAATGCATCCTCAAAAAGTTACCGTTTAATGTAGATTCTGGGCCGGCGTCATCATTGGTCTGTACTTTTTTGAAAACTGCTTTGGTGAAGCGATCACCGTCAATGGCTGGAGATGTTCTGTAGCTGATGAAGATAACCAGTTTCGTATGGGAAAAATTGAAAAATATGGATCTAGACATGTGGTTCCAGCAGGATAGTGCTACATGTCACCCAGCGGACGCCACAATTTACATGATTTGAGGGTAAGGTTATCTCTGGGAAAGGTGACGTGAATTGGCCACCAAGGTCATGCGATTTTACATTTTACCCAACTTAACTTTTTCTTATGTCTGAAGTCGCAGGTCTATGCTAATAAACAACAATCGACCGATGTCCTTAAGGATACAGACAATCACTCAAATTCGGCCAGATCTATGCGAAAGAGTAGTAGAAAGAGCAGTACAAAATTGGCATTTGAACGATGTCATATTCCATACCTAATAGTATACATACAACTTGTTTTAATCAATTTCAACACCTACCCGCCTTTATTGAAAAAGCTTTTGAATGACCAGTACTACCTACCAATTCTGAAGTACCGATAAATCTCTTATTCGTTATATTAGAAATTATCTTTCGAGCTGCTTAATACAACTTGAATTGGCTTTAAATCTTATATTCATAAAATAAAATAAAATAAATGGTGGTGTGCTCCAGGGTTCCGCTTTATCTCCGACTTTTTTTCTAATATTAATTAATGACCTCTTATCTGAAACGTCTATTTCCTCGGATTTTGTTATTTATTTCTCGAGTCTCATCTTTATTCTACGTATCTCGAATTCTAACGAGAGCATTGTTTAATATGGAATGAAGACTGTGTAAAGGGTGGGCCAAATGCAAGTTTCTTTTTTAAAAATGCAATGAAATAACATAACCATTAATGAAATAACATTAACATTTTCTCCATACATCTTTATTAGTAAGAACAAACTTTCCAATTAATTATGGAACAAAACGTCGTTCAAGTGGCTGCCTCGACTGGCTTCGCAGTAGCGTATTCTGCTACTCCGAGCGAAAACTCGAGTTGCAAAATTCTTCAGGGCTACACAACACTTACTTTGGAAATAACTTTTCAATATTTCATAACGTTGTTCAAGCGTAAAGTGATTAATTTCGTTACGCCAAGGTATGATACCGAACTTCTCTCAAGATTTCGAGCGGGAAACAGCTATCACTGTCAAAATTACTTATAATTTAAAAAGAAGCCAGTAGATGGCCTACTCTGTAGAATGTAATGATTTCTCCTCTCTTTCAAACTAAACCTATCCCCAGCCGCTATACATGGGCGGCACTTGCAAGCCCAAAAACTCGTCTCAGTATATCGCAGATCACCTTGTGTGGATTGATCACAGGGGTATCTAATGTCGTTTTTATTTGGCAATCTGGAAGCCTTCTGGACTCTTCTGAAAGTGTTCACTTGGGAAAAATGACAGTTCTGATTCTGAAAAGAAGAGAAATTTGCTTATGGATTTGAAATCAGAATCGAAACCAGAAGCACTCACACATTCATATACTTAAACATCAAAATCAACAGCTGTGATTTTTTGTATCCTAATTGTGAGAAGTGTATCTTTCAGCAAACATTATGTTTGATTTTCATTATTGTCCACATTTGATGTTACACATACATATATGTACAATCACAAAAAACTTCAGAATCAAAAAAAAGTGTTCAGTTGGGATTCCGGATCGGAGAGAGATTGCCAAATAAAAACGAAATAAGTCTTCTTCGACGATACAAGAACTTTTCTACATCTTTTGACCCGACAGTAATCTATAAAGGCCTTCATTGTTCCAGGGCTTAAGTATAACTTTGACGTCTGCACAAATGCCCCATAATTCGATTGAATCTCTTCAGTAGAATTCTAAATAAAGGTTTAATATGATAGTGAAATAGTAGTCAGTTGTATTCCTCCTCTTAAACAATTGCGTAATATTCGTACTTCTATGAACGCACATCAGTTTAACCTTAATAAAAATAAATTAGGATAGTGAAATTCAAATAAATGGCAAAACTCATTAAAAAAAACCAAAAGTTCAAACCTAGTTTTTTTAAATAACTTGTTCCTAAAAAAACATAACTCCTGCATAAGTGAATATTAACCAATTAATGTCTGTGGATCTCTACAATATCGAATGAATTCCTGATTTTGCAGTCTAATTATGGGGAGAACATTTCGTATTCGTTTGCCTACTTTTTAATAAAGCAAAAATTGTTAGATCTCAGAAGAAGGGAAAACTTTCCTTTGTGTCACTTTCTTATTCGTTTGTTTATCAACTGACAAATTCAATGTTAAATTATCCGGTTATCATCAGTTAGAATAGAAAAATCAAGTTCGCAAAAATCGATTCAGAAGTCTACGCTCTTAAACAAGACAGATAAACAGACAGTCACTGTCACTGCCAACAGGAATTTCCACCATAATACCTTTTTATATGTACGATTACTTTATTTAAAATTTACTTTGTTTGATATTTATAAGTAACCTTTATATAGTTTTTATTTTAGATTTTAATTTATATGTTTTTCAAATATCACTTATCAATAAAATATTTAATAATACGGTTCAATTCATAGAGCTGAATGGTTTAATTTAGAAACAGAACTATTTCTTCTACTATTTTAGTTTTTCTTTCATGGAATTGTCAGGTTTTCTTTAAAGCACCGAGTTATTTTTATTTCGAATTTGCCCCTAGCACAAGCAAGTAGCACACCCTGTGTGCACTTGAGAGTGTTCCAAAACGAATGAAACATTGATAATTTTCATGTTCCACAAACAAAAAAACCCATACGAAAAATTAATTCACAACAAATTAAAGAAAAAAAAACCAACATCGATACTTTTATCTCGAAGTGGATTACTCACCAAATTTAACAAATTCTTCTAGAGTTCTGCCACCGGCAATGAGCCATCGTATCCAGTCCATCTTATCGGTATTGTCGATGGGCTCTTTGGGACTGAACAGATGATACATAATTGCATCCAAATCGGGCGTAGGTCCGTTGCGACAGCATTCCACATTGACCAATGCTCCGATTTCGTGTTGACGCTTGTACAGCGATGCCGAGCGAATCATGTTTGCGATTCTGTCCGATTCGCCACGACTGGTGCTCGGAACAGGTGTTGCAATCGAAGAGAAGGAAGTTCCTCCCGAAGACGACGACGACGACGACGACGGTGCTGACGCTGATGCTGATGCAACCGAAGATGATGGCATTGATCTTGCCATTGTACTGTATTCCTGATTTGCTGTTGTCGAGTTATAACCACCTTCCCCATCGCCCGCTGAATCGTTTGATTCCATTATGGGCAATTTGTTACAATCCACAAAATTAGATGCAGATTATCAATTTTTTCAAGAGGTTGGCGCGGACCTCGAATCACAGGTGTTACTGCAATTTTTGTTTGATTTTCTCAACAAAGCACTTGCTTTTCTATTAATTCACACTTTGCACAATTTATTTAGCAAAATAACAAATTTTATTATTTTTCTCTTGCTTTTCTTCGTTTTGACATACAATGGATAGAAATTGATGGTAACACTGGCAACACATTTCTTCGTTATTTCTTATTTTTCTTGTGCTGCTTGCTCACTCACTGCTGCCTTTTTTGTATATTTTCTGATAGAAATTCCTTTGCACTTTTCGATTTCTCGGTCACGCACTGCTTTGGGATTGGGATTCACAATTTATATAAAATCGCGTACCGCATTGCGATGGATTTTGATGTAACAATTAATTGAAAATGTAAATTGAGTTTTAACAACAACAACAATGCGCGAGACAAAAACTTATTAAACGAAATGAGAATGACCGACCCGTCCAACGATGGCGAAAAATGACGACAGACTAGCTGAGTAGCTGAGCAATAGCTAGGGGAAGTGAGAAGAAATGACAGAGGAGCTAAAAAAGGAAAACACGCATCAAAAATTATCTGTCATCTTCATTCGCTGCGACTGGTGCTGTCTGTCTCTGTCCTTTTCGATTTTTTTCAATGCAAAATGAAAATTTATTTCCACAAATTATTGACTCTATTAAGATATTAAACTGATTTGTTATTATTAAGGGATTTGCACAATAACTGAAAATTTGTTTTGCGAATATTTTGTTGGTTTATTTTTGCACTGCGTGGGATTCACGTTGTATTAACACGGAGTATTTTCTAATGTGGTGGATAAAATTGCAGTGGGGAGTTTTTTTTTTATCGAAAAAGACAGAGTTCGCAGCAGGGTTGTTAATGAGGAGAACCAGGTGATTTTGAGTCACTTGTCAAAGTACGAATGACAGTAGGGGGGAAAATTCAATGACAGCTGATGAATCTGATGGTGTTGTTCATTTTTATGAAATGTTAAGTGTTCTAGATCCTGTTTAGATTGTGATTTGTCACAGTGCCTTGGAGAAGGTATTGTAGTTGAAATCTATATCTATTTATATCGCATATAGACTGATTTTAAACGATAATATTGCATCACCATGGTATCGCAAATGCCATTTTGAAGCAGTATCGGGAGTAGTGTAGATTTCCTTATTGTTCGGGTATGTTTCATTTGACATTCCTGAACTGAACTTAGCTAGAGTAGGCAGAGTAAAGGGTGTGGAGAAATAACTTCTATTCGCTTGAAAAAAGTTAACTTTCATTAAAAATCGAAAGGAAACAAAAATATAAGCAAAGATTAAAAATCGCTTTGACTGCTCTTAAACGAAAGCTTTTTTAATCCTTTTTTTGCATTTGACTTCACTTTGTTTGAATTTGAAGTTCACTGAGTGAACGCCAAATAGAAATGAAATATACCGGAGAAAGAATGAAAACAACAAAGAAAGAACAATTTAGGCCTATTCGGCGAGATCTTTTATTCTTCTATTCTGTTATTCTGCTATGAATTTCCATACAAATGTTTGAGCTGTCAACAAATCTTTTATGAATTTTAATTTTGGTATTCAGCACGCTAAAATCTGTTATAAAATCTGCTAAGAAAACTTTTATGAACTGTCAAACGTTCGAACATAGAAAAAATCTTTTACGAATAGCATTTTTGGTATTCAGCACGCCAAAATCTGTTATGAAATCTGTTAAAAATCATAAAAGAATAAAAGACAAACTTCTGTGACTTTTATCATAAAAGATTTCAATACATACACAGATACGAGTATATCAATGAAAAATTGATATACCATTGTGCAATACAATATTTTGCAAATATGGCTGATCTGGAATGAATTAAATAAGAATTAAATTACATTTTTGTTAAGAATGGACGTTTCATAGAACGACGACGATATATTTTTTATTTCGTCAACGAAATCTTTTTAAAATGAGACAAATGAAAGAAAATATATTTACACACATACGAGTATTATATAAACATATGTATATGTAAGTAGAGTAGAGGACACCAATAATGTGTAAGAGAAGAGATTACTTTTTTGTTCGTCATCCATTTTAATTTTGTCAGATGAATTATTTTATTTAATCACAGCTGATTTAGTTCAGTTTCATAACAGATTTCGTTTTCCAAGTTGCATAACAGACTTTTATAAAAGTTCGAGCCCCTGAATACCAATTATAAAAGATCTTTTAAGATGGAAATCTTTTACGATTCATAACAGAAAATCCATAGCAGAATAACAGATGTTGCAGAATAGGCCTAATTATTCTGCAATTTTTCCAAAACCCCAGCAATTTTGTGTGCCCTCGCCACAACATATTTCACAAGCAGTAGCCTGCCATCTGTAAGTGTAAGCTTAAAATAAAAGCATCCATGCAAGAAAACCAAAAGACAAACAAAATAAAAATCGCTTTCGATTTATTAGAAGTTAACAAAAGCCGTGTTTTTATTTTTTGAAAGAGTGAACATGTCAATGCATTTTAACACGCATGCAACAACAAAACTAAAAGTGAATATAATTTAGGTCAGCAATCAGAGTGAATATAAAAAGTATTTAAATTGTTGAAATGTTGAGCCATAAGATGGCACTCAATTTAATTATACCAATCAGATTGAACATAAAATCCATTTAAATCAATTAGGGGTATTCCCGATCCCGTGTACCTAGTCTTGTATAATTGTAAGAACTTAACATTTTCAACTCCAATGACAAAATATACAAATTTTTTGTTAATGTAAGAAAATGTTACACACTTTTACAATAAGGCTTGGCTCGCACATTCAATTCTCAGTTGCTCAACTGTTTGGTTGCTTATAGAAAACAGATGAACTATTTGGTTGAATGTCCGCGCAGGTGCATATAGTTATATGTTACACAAAATAGCGAACTCATTTTAGGCAATCGTTTAGTTTGTGTCAAAACAAAAAATTTTTAGTTACTCGAACCAAGCAGTTGCAAAACTAAAAATTGAATCTGCGCGCCTAGCCTAAGATCCCGATTGAAGAAGCTCTTGTTCTAGGAAACAAAAACAAATAAAAAACATTTTTTTCGATATAAGCCAATAAACCCTGCAAATCCAAAAAATGTCAATAACTTATCTCTCAATAACTTTTTCTTAATCAAATTTCGTCGAAATGTGCGTAAACCCAGTCCAAACATGTGCGCAAAATTTCATTCAATTCTGTTACATAGTTCAGATTTCACCGATTTTTTCCGCTCTCCCATACAAATGGCACCACTATGCGGCCGTGCTTACGTTAATGGGATGCGGTGGTCATACTTCGCGCATGAGATGGATTTTTTTTCAAGATATGCGAATAATTTTAATGACAAAAAATTCGTATGCATTGGGATATGTCATGTCGTCTCTTCAATTTATAAAATATATGTTTAATTTAAATGGCGCCCAACATAAAACATAAAACCGCAAGACATTACAGCGCAGTTGAATTCTCTTCACAATTATAATATTTGTTTTCTTTTTTTTTGTTTGTAAGCCAAGAATTGTATGTATCTAGGTAACTAGGACAAATGTTATTTATTCTATGTGACATACCGGTAGACAATTATTAATGTTTTTTTGTATCTACTCGTTAAAATAAAACAAACAATATTTTTGGATATTTTTTGTTATAATTTTTCATTTCACTTTTTCACACACTTTAACAGTTATCCGTCAAGAATTTGCCAATTATCTTGTCCGATTGAGGTAATTAAGCTCACTTATTGCCAAAATGTTACGATCGTCATATTGTTTGATACGAAAACTAGATAATAGGTGGATTCCACGGTCACGTACGGACAACTCGCACTCAAATTTCTTTGTGATTTTCAATGTGTTTTTGCGTAGACTAATTTAAATTCTGTTATTTTTTATTGTGTTAGTAAAGGAAATATTACCCTTTAATTATAACCAAAAACCGATCTCTTAGCTTTTGCTATTTCGAGATAAAACGCATACAAAAAAGCGTTACGTACAGACAAATAAATCTACCAACAAATGAGGAACATATAAAAGATTAATTTTTTTAGCAAATCTGTAAAACCTAGAGCCGTGATGTCTTAAGACCAATTGTACCTTGGGTTATAACCTTTATTTTGAAAAAGAGAACAAAATAAAAAAGATCCTTGCTTTTTCTATAGAAGCATTTATTGTTGCGTCACGTACGGACACATATCGTCACGTACATATAAGAGTAACTAAATTTTAATAACAAATTGAAGTTTTTTGATCGGATATACAATTTTTTTTAAGATTTATAATTTTTCCATCAGTTTCGATGTAATGAAAGTTTGATATGCCTGATATCGCCTTCACATTGTTCCAAGGCTTGGAATTAACAATTATTTCATTAATTTCTTCGGAAGGAATATAAATAACTTGAGTTTTTGGTACGAGTTTTGTTGCTAATTCGAAAAAGTCCTTAGCGGATTGGACGATTATATTTTCATCTTTGCTCATCATTTTTTCTCTGACAAGCCTTTTTACATTTCCTCCTACTCCATCAATAATTCCTTTGCCATGAGAGGTTGCAAAATATTTCCAAATAATTTTTTTCTTATATTTTTCGCTTAAAATTGTCGTTAACTTAGCCATATATTTATTTTTGAATTCAGATGAGGGACCGTCGCTCCAAATTACTTCAACAGTTGGTTCCACATTTTCCTGGTTAATGACATCATAAAGCCTGTTTATGAAAACGAAAATGGTGTCTTTGTCTTTTGCTTTGGCATCAGAGCATATTATATATGTTTTAACCTGGTTCTTATAAAAACTGGCTCCTGTGAACAATAGCACACTTGATCGGGACCAAAGTGCACTTTGCACCTCGTTTTGGTATTCGCAGCCAAAAGACATAGCGAAATCAACCTGCAGAATTCGAATATTTGTATCGTTCTTATCTTCCTGAAAAGCATTTTGTTGAATTCTTTTTAAATTTACATGGCTCATAACGGAGGCCATGGAGTTGAGAAGCATTTCGAAAAGCTCACCTACGCTTGTTTCACGAAATGTTAGTCGAATTTTTTTTTTCGGGCGTTTTGTGCCATTCTTTCCAAACGCAAATTCGACTCAAGTCTAAAACCAAAATTTTTTGTCCATTACTGCAATTGTCGCATTCATTTCGCCAGCATGAAGAATCTGTTTCAGGATTACATAACACTTGACCCCACCAATCGTTAGAATAATTAATATTGAACCCCTTTCAATTTTTAAATAAAATTTTCGTGTATAAAACATTTACACTGGTCTGAAGGTGTATCCTTCATGAGTAATACATTTTTGGGTCGTAGACTACAAAATTTGGAAAATTTAATTTCAAATTCAGTGTAAAAATTCTTAAAAATCTGGAAAGCTTCTCGTAAGTAGACCGTTAGGTAGTGCTTTTGTAACTTTTTTTTAAAACCATTTTCCCAGACAATAACAACGTCATTTTCCCCTGGACAAGTGTACACAATATCAGTACGATAATAAAACTTTTTCACAATTTCATATTGTGAATCATTTAATGATACTCTATTTTTTTCTTCTACCAAAGCAATGTTCATTTTGCGAGCCAATTCTGTGACAACGACTTTTTTTTTCCTTGGGGATTTTGGCAAGGCTGCCATAGCTTTATGAACAGCTTTAGCCAATGTCTGTTTGCATTTATATGGACTTTGGGTATACGCAGAGTTTTCATTAATACCCGCATTGTCAACTCGTTTTTTAGCTCTCTCAATCCTCTTCCTGTCCCTTTCTAATTTTTTCTTACCTTCAATAACGTTTTTTGGGGCTTCTTCTCTCTTCTTCTGTCTAAGTTCGCGAATTCTTTTAGCCTCGTTCGCCTTATAGTTTGGATCCTCAGCCTTTCTCTTTTCACGGAGCCTGCGCATGCGAGCCGCACTGGTCGATGGTTTTGGATCCGACACAGTGTTGCCATAAGATATTTTTGAAAATCGGGAGATTTCCACATCAGAAATCGGGGAAATCGGGGAATTAGGAGTTGAAATAATTTTACTTATTTAAAAAAAAAATTTTTCTTCATCAATTTATTTGAGAAAAAGTTCTCTTAACATTAGTTGAAGAGTTTGGTAATGTTAATATCGATGAAATAAAGTAAGCCATCAATGGAAAGGCCAAACTTTGATTGCCCCTTTTGATTGAACAAACAATTTTCCAAAATATTTCAATTTTAATAGTATCAAAGCTTTCATATATTAAGCTTTTAAAGTCAAGATTACTTATTTCTCTATATTCACAATCGATTCGCTGCATATCAGAATAATGAATAATATTAGGAAATAAGTTAAAAAGATTACTTAGTGGATAAATTTGTTTATTTACAGTTTGTTTTGGTTTTAATAAGGTCAAAGCCTGAAAATTTTTATTTTTAAAATCAAACCTATGTAATATTTGCTTGCAAAGTTCAACGTAAACGCTTATACAGCTGTTTTTAAATCGCTCAACTTCAGAGCTTGAAATAAGATTTTTGTCCAATTGTAACTTAAGATCGCTCCCGAGGTACAAATTATCATTGCTTATTATATTGTAGGGACAGTCTGATTTTAACAGTTCGCTAAAAGATAAAGAAAATGGATCTACATTTATATGATTAGTGTAATTGAAAATATTAACAAGAACTTAACTACCGACGCGCATCGCCCCACACCAAATAAAACAAGATAAAGAAGAAGAAGAAATTTAATCTTGGTTGGGTATAGGGTATAGTTCACATTGTATTTTTGTCAAAAAATCGATGTAAGATGAATTGAATTTAACAAAAATTGCGTATTGACAAGGTCCTCACAATCAACTGATGAGTCCCTGTGAGATCGCCGGGACGAAACGCCAATTTTTGTGAACTAAAGGCCAAAAAAGCTATTTTGAAGAAGAAGAAAGATAATGACAACGACGTTAACAATAATTGCAAGGAATATGTTTTCATACTAAATTGAAAAAGAGAAAACCGTAAGTTAGGCACTGCCAAAATTTTTAGTAAAATAATAAATTATGTTCATTCAAGAGCGGAGAAAATATCTGAACGTATTTTTAAATTTAAAATCGGGAGAAAGTGCACTATTTACATCAAAAATCGGTGTATCGGAAATAGGTCCAGAAATCGGGAGAAATACGATAAATCGGTGTTTCTGGCAACACTGATCCGACATAATACCCAATATAGATTTGCTAAAGGCATAGCAGAAATAGAATAATGAAGTCAAAATTTGCTAAAAAAATTAATTTCAAACACAAAACAAAAAACTGCGTCACGTACAGACACTTACAAGTACACAATATACAATTGAACACAAACATTAATCAGAAAACTTTGAATGAACAATGAAAGGGGATATAAAACTAGCTTTGCTCGCAAAATATTATTTAGAACAAAATGTTTTTATATTGTTATAAACTAAAAATTACTAAATAATCGTCACGTACGGACAGTTTCACTAACCTTATTTTAAATTCAATTACACAAAAATTATAAGCGTATATACTGAGTACACGATAATGATGATTTAATCTATTGATATTCAGTAATTGATCTGCATAAATTTTTTTTGTCTTTTACGTTAGGAATTGCAAAATGAACTGTGAAATAAAATCTATGAGGCTTTAACATAATATTCTTATTGTACTTTTAATAAGAGAGCCTATTATAATACCGTATTATTAAACCGGTTTTGGTAAAAAGTGTTGTTGCTTCATGAAAGATAGGAGTACACTCTTTCATAAATTATATGTACATACAAAAATGTTAATTTTGTCTCTCATCTAAAACTTCCGTTTTTTCGTGGAATGCACCAATATTGAAATAGTAATTTTCTCACTGGATAATTTTTTCGCATGATAGTTTTCTTATATGATATATATTTATCCCATGAAAGTTTTCTCGAGTGATATATTTTGCTCATGATACTACTATTTTCGCTTGATTGTTTACTTTCATGTTATATTTCTCCCATAAAAAGTTACCGGCGTGATATATTTTTCATGGTAGTTTTGATATTTGTTTCGATATATATGTATTTTTATCGAATGATATATTTCACATAATACATAAGTTTGTTTTAATATTATGGAGATAAATGAGTACAAAATATCCTCTAGGTGTCTCTCCCCAAAAATTATTTATTATTCCATTAAGAATACATTTTTTTGTCGGTGAAAATCTTCAAAAGACACTTCTTGGTAATATTCGGTACCAAGTACTGTCGGACTCTTACCGCAAGAAAACCACCGAGATCAGAACCAATTCTTGATTTAAAATCATAGTGGGGAAAGTTTAAACTTTTAATTCTTTCCCATAGCTTTTAGAACATCAGCTCATGAGGCTTGGTTCTTCTTAGTCACCGAACATTGGCATAAGAAACAGCTTTATCTTTGATAAAGATTTCAATATTATTTAGTTTTTTGTTTGTAACTTATATAACATGCGTTGAATTTGTTTCATTTAATTTGATACGCCATCGCTGCGTCTAATCTCTAACTTAATCGACTGAATTTTGCAATATTTATGTAGCCTTCGTAGTATCGTTAGGAAAGGTA
Source organism: Philhelius festivus (assembly GCA_963931855.1). Taxonomy (NCBI): domain Eukaryota; kingdom Metazoa; phylum Arthropoda; class Insecta; order Diptera; family Syrphidae; genus Philhelius; species Philhelius festivus. The sequence continues at coordinate 80,355,051 of OZ007556.1, read as the reverse complement.
GTCATGATAGCTTTGATGCCCCCTCCACTGGAATATCCCTAGTATATAACAAATACAGGGTTTGTCCTACGACACTTCCTTGGGGTACACCGGCGTCCATTTTATTTAGTTAGTAGTAATTTCCGTCGTACCATACTGAAAAGTCGGTTCGTAACGTAGGATTTCAGTATTTCGTAGTACTGCCTGGGAAGGTCCCTATGCAGTTTGTACTTAAGTCTCAAATGCCAAAGCTTATCAAAGGCTTGAGCAACATCCAAGAATATATAGCTGAACATACTTGTTTTTCTTTAAGCGCTTTTTCAACAATATCTGTAATTCGATGCACTTGGTCAATCATGGAATGTTAATTTCTAAATACAAACTGATGGTTCGGAATTAGCCTTCTTCCTTCTATTATTTTGCTAAGTCTTTTAAGGAGCAGTTTCTTGAAAACTTTTGTCATAATTGGTATAAGCGATATATGTAGGTCTACAAGATGTAACTTCTGTTGGTGGTTTATCTTGATTAGGTATAACAATGACTTCTGCAATTTTCCAATGATGTGGAATATGTCTAAGCTTAAGGCATGCGTTTATTATAAATTCGAGTTTTTTGAAAGCTATTGAAGGCATTTCTTTCAGAACCTGAGCAGTTATTAGATCGTGCCCTCGCGATTTTTTATTAGATAATTTAGGTAGAAATATGCTTCTTACTTCTTTGAGCGTGACAATGGGAGTTTCAAATTCGTCGATTTTATCAATAAACTGTAAGTCATCTGCAGCTGTATTTTTTTTTTTTTTTATAATCTACCCGCGCTCAAGGGATTATGATTACCCTTTAAATGTTTCAACACAGCGCGGGCGTGAAGTTAATGAAGAGAAAGAAGGATAGGAAAGATGTGTGGCACGATGTTCTGAGACTGTTGGTGGTTGTCTCAGATATTTTTATCTCCAGGGATGGCGGCTGAGCTAAAGCGGAGAAATGCCGTGTCTTATTTCTATGTCGCTTATAATTCACATTATTGTATTCGTGTTCATCCTTGTTGGGCATACTAGTTTAACTCAATTACATGCTGTTAGTGTTATGCCTGAACAACATGTAATGAGTAAACCAGCAACCCAATTGATGACAATTTTTAGAAGGTTTTTAATGGAATTAAAGCGATATAGACGACGGCAGGGATCGAACCTGTCATCATGAGGTTGACAGGCGAGCACACATCCATCGCGCCACGGCCAACCCCAATTTGCTGAGAATGACTTAAAGACATTCGCAAGATATTCAGCGAAGATATCAGCCTTCTGTTTCGGGTTTTCCAATTCCCATATTGATATTTTATTGGCGGGTTTTGTGTCTGCCGTCTTTTTAGGCGCTTTGCTGCTTTCCATAAGTAGAACATCCATCATCAAACTTTCAAGGAATCTATCAAGTGAATCATTTTTGAATTCAACGATTCTTTTTTTTTTAGTTCATTGTTTAGACGGTTGAATAACTTATCGCCATATCTCGTAGTTTGCCACTTCCTTCGAGCTCTACTTTATTCAATATCAGCTCATTTATTTCGATAGAATATTTTATTTTTGTTTCTCTGCATATTGAAATAGTTAAGAGCTAAATGACATTAAAAAAATTTTAGGTTCTAAGTGTATGTGGAATTTAATTAAGTTGTCGTTTGGTCCGGACATTATTTTTTTCAGCATCCACCCTATAAACATTAATCTATTAAACTATAAATAATGCAATAATAAACATAATGTATTAATTTATTTTAATAAATAAAAAGTCTTTATTTTCTTTTGAATAACTCAATTTGATTTCCACTCATACATGGCTGCAACGTCACAATTAAATTTTAAATTGTTTATATAAATTATATTTATTATGTATGTATATTTGCTTTTCGCTTTCTCTTTTTTTATACAAAAATATCTCCACGACGTTGTATTTCTCTCGTAATAAAATAGATGTTTTCTTTCAAAGTAGCTTTGATTTTTTTCTTTTTGTTTTAATTTTTTTTTATAAAAAAGAGATGTTTTCCGTTTCAGTCGTAGTTTGTTAGAAAATCTGGTGGAACAAAGCTTCGCTTAATATCCACTTTGAACATATTGCACCATCTAGCGATCTAAAAGTTCAAAATATTGAAATAAATAAAAACCAACCAGGCAATGAAGCTTTCTTACTTGATTTTCATCGATATTGTCACAGAAGCTTAAATCGAGTAGCTTTAATTTTTTGCACTTTTGGAGTATTCTAAAATTATATTAGAAAGAATTAATAAATAAAAAAAGTTATTAAAGTAAGAGATGAATAATATACTCATAACACCGCTCAGTGGAAATGCCCAGCACTCCCATAAGGTCTAGTTGTTCAAGATTTGGACACAAATTGGCAATATTTTCAACATCACGATCAGTTATGCCTCGGATTGCAGCTAGAAAGAGTTTTTTAAGTTTAGGACACCCAATGAGAAGGTTTTTGAGACTTTCGCCAGGCAATGGTTCTTCTCTTAAACTTAAAAAAGAATTTTAATTCAGTTAGATTCAAATTCAAACAAGTCCATTGATATAAGTTCTGCAAACTTACCACCAACCGAAGTCGACTTCTTCCAGATCATGACACAAGGACAATGCTTGGAGACCCTTGAATGAGAGTGAATGGGACTTCCACATGTCGAGTGACACCAGTTGCTGATTGTACTTAGCTATTTGTATTGCAACGTCGTCCATGTTTACTCCGATACCACAAAATGCTAAAACAAAGTTTTTTTTTAGAAAAACAAAAATTATTTCAAAAATAGTTTAGAAGAAGTTATACCAACCCAGATTAAGATGTTTAAGTTTTCGATTGCTTTCGAGCATAGTTAACAACAAATCGGGTTCGATGACGGTCCGGAAAAGATCGAGTCGCTCCAAGTTTTTAAGGTTAGCCAAACAGGAAAAATTAAGTATGGGCGGATCTATGGAATAGTTTCTCAGCGAAAGCTCTGAAAATATATTTAAAAATAAAATTAGTAATATCAAAAATATGTACCTACTCATTAAGTGTTGCCTATGGACTTAGAATTATTTTTTGGAAAGGCTTTTAATGTTAATAGTGAGCTATGTTGAATGCTTTTATACTGTTTGTTTGCAACAAAAAAATAAAAGTTTGAATTGTTTTATGATTTCAAAAGTTCTTGATGTATGCACTATTTTTTTTTCTGATTTGATAAAAACGTACTTAACAGAACTAACAGGTTAAATGTTAAAGTTCTTAGTTTTTTTCATTACAGCTAATAAGCTTCGCGCATGCTGATTAAACCAAATTTAAGACATTGAGAACGAATATCTTTCCAATTTAATGTCGGAATAACTCAATAACTGTATACCAAGGTTTTTATAATTCAAATTCCAACTATACTAAAGAAGAAATATCTTGAAGAATGAAAGCTTCTCAATAACCGGCAGTATGGCTTTCGTAGCAACAGGTCCACTGGCAATCTGATGGTATATTTTACCGATTAGTGGCATACATTCTTTCATTGTTTTGTAGAAAGTAAGGTTATTGCACTTGATATTTCAAAAGCATTTGATAGTTTTGCATCAAGCTCTCTTTTCGGAAATGCATGCATTTAGCATTGATCAATCTTTTCTTAGTTGGATTCGAAATTGTCTTTCGAACAGCATTATACAAGTTGTGTTAGTCGGTTTTAAGTCTGAAGTTCATAAAATAAATGCTATTGTACCATAGGGCTCCGTTTTGTCACCGACTCTCTTTTTGATTTTCATGAATGATCTTTTGTCTGAAACTTCAAATCCATCAAATTGTTTTCTGACGACAGTAGCTTCAGCTTCTCATATTCGTTTATAGATGCACGTCCTTTCTCTTCGGATGTAGATTTAGAACGGCAGCCTATGATAAGTTAATTACATTTTGATATCGATAGAATTTTCAAATGGGGAACGAAAAACCGCGTAGTATTTAATGCTTCAAAAATCAATGCGGTCTCCCTTGGTTAAAACGGAGCCCACATCCATGCCGCTTTCCATGAGGAAAAAGAAAAGCTCGCAGTTCTCGGTATATGCATCCCAAACCATCTTGTGTGAAATGACCACATATTCGACGTCACTAAGAAAACAGCTAAGCGCTTAGGTTTCCTTCGAGGATGCAAGAAATTTGTCACCCTTTCTGATCTGGTTGTATTCTATAAATCCTATATTCGTCCAAGGCTCGAATATAATTCCCACATTTGGGCAGGTGCTCCAATAATACACTTGAGTCTCTTGGATAGAATCCAAAAAAGATCTTCAAAAGTGTTTCCCAAGAGAAAATCGATTCAGGTTGCGAAACTTGCAACTTTAAGTTTGATGGTGAAATCTCTACCAAATATATCCAAATTCATAAAATAAAATGCACGACTGGGTCGCACGAACTTGCTCCTATGTAATAGACTAGGAATTTAAAAATGAATGTTACTAGAGAAAACTATTCATAAGGATACATTTTATTTTTTAAACTCTTTTAGTAGTAAGAGATAGAAATAGAATGTTATGCAAATATGAATTTATGCAAGAACAAAAATTATAAGTCGTTGTAGTGGTTTTTAAAAAAATAAGATTTTATATAAAAAACTTTTAAAACATTTTTAAGAAAAAATTTTGGTACGCCAATTTAAAATTTTATTATTGTTCGAATAAAAATTAAAATTACAAAAAAAAAATACTAAGCCGTTTTTGAAATATTGAATTTCCAAAAAAAAAAAATAATTTTTTTTTTCCAAAATTCAAAAAAATATTTTTCTTAAAGTTTTGAAATGTAATGTTTTTTAAACTTTTTGGAAGCATCTATGTAAGAAATTTCATTAAGATCCGTAATGTCATTAATGAGAAATTCGAAATTCGAGAAAATGGTTCTATGGTAGGTAAAAGCTGTAATATCTTAATTTCAATTTTTTTTTATTAAATTAAAGATCATAAAAATTAATTGAAAGAAAAAAAATTTTATCAAAATTCTAGGCGTCGTTTTCGAGAAAAATACAATTTTTGAAAACCATTTTTTAATTTTTTTTACATTTGTATGGTGGGTACCTTTATTTTTAGGTAAAATAATTTTTTTTTCTCACATCTCGTAGATTATATTAAGAAACTTTTATTTATCAAGTTTAAAAAAAATCTAGCATGGGGTTTTTGAAATATTGAGTTTTGAAAAAAAAAAAATTTGAAGTTTTTTTTTTAAATCCAAACAATTTCTTTTGAAAATTGGAATACACAATTCTATTTAAATTTTTAGGGAGCTTTAGGAAAAAAAATTATCAAAATCGGTCGTACCGTTTTTGAGAAAATCGAAAACGAAAAAAAAAAAAAATGTGAGTGCCGGGACTCACCATTGAGATGTGTAAACATCAACGTTTTTTTATCGAACGTACCCAATAAACATACAATAGTCGGTTTTTATTGGTATATTTATTGGTATAGGCAGCGCAGTAAAATTTTACACAGTAAACAACAACAAAGGAATAGTGCGTATAAACTAGGCAGTAATAAGAGTGCACATAATATAGTGCTGATAAAGTTTTGGAGCATCTGGATTACAGTGACACTCAAATTGGTTGCAAAAGTTTTATTTTTCGTGAGGTTGGCAGGTTTTGATTATTCGAGAATGTGTTCGGTGATATTTGTTCATTTTATGGTAAATTTTCACAACAACCAAAATTATGTGGTTTGAAATATTAATTTACGATTAGACGGTAAACGTTAATAGTCAATGGTCAAAATGTTGCCTCTTAATGCGTGTACATGTTCCCTATCTGTTACGTGAGAGTATGAAATTCATCGAAGGATGGCTGCGATGCCAAACGATTAAAAAGGACATGAAAATGATTTTTTTCTGACACCGAGCCTTTATTTGACTTTTTGTACATACATGCCATTGAGATTTGATTTTATTAATAATTTTGCCAATTGTTTGACAACAAATTTGTCAGTGATGTTAATTCAGCATAAACCAAATCAGAACGTATACTTTTCCAACGCATCCCTTAGCTTATTCAAAAGTGGATTGTTTATTCGTAGGTATATATTTCATTTTTAGTTTTCGTTTCCTTTTACTTTGTTCACTTAATGAGTCCGAAATATCTACTAAATTAAGATGATTTGTTAAAAGAAACTCAGAAATTATGTATAGCCCTTTTCTGTTTTGGATCTTTATTCATTTCAATTTGTATTATTTTTGTAAGAAATTACATATTTATTTTACTTCTTTTCCAAATCAGCTGATTTTGAGACGGCTATAATTGCAAAGCATACCAACTTTAAATTTTAAAGTAAAAGTGTATATGCAGTCAAAAAAGCATTTTCTTCGGACTTCCATTGCTGCACTATGTATACATTACCAATAAAATACGCCTAATGTAATCGTATTAGTTTGTGACTTTAGATATATTCAAATCAAGTCACTATTTTGCCCAAAATTTATCCCTTTCATTATACTTAAATCCAAAAATATCTCTATATAGCTGTACATAACGCTTTCCACCAAAACACATACTATATATATTTTTGGACCATGTCCTGTACACGTGCATACGTAGCCATCATTTAAACTTATGATTGATTTTTAATCTTTAATTTCAAGACAGTGTTCACATAGCTTCATTCCGCAACATACACGGAACGTATAAGTTTTACCCACGTTTTCGATTTACTCTACCGCCGCGCCGGTAAAGATGTTTCCACATTAAAAATTGTTCTATGGGGGGTACCCTCAATAACCATTTTTCGCAAATTTTTTTTCAACTACTACCTAGCTTTAACTAAATGAAATTTTTTTGTATTTTTATTTCTTAAATCTGTCGAGCAGTTTTTGAGAAAAAAACATTCATAAAATTTCGAAAAAAATTCGTATGGCAGGTACCGTTATTTTTGGTCTTAAAAAAAAATAAAAATGATATCTACCAAGTTTAAAGAAAATCGGCCGAGCCGTTTAGGCTTTAGTCGAAATATTGAAATATTAACGAAATGATCGAAAGCAAATTGATCTATAGCGAAACTATTGAATTCGAAATGAACTTAAAACGTAATAATACAGAAACCGAAACCATTCTCTATCGAGGTAACTATAAACCAAAATGCACTCAACGGAAATTTTATACAAGAAAATTGCAATATATCGAAATAAGGAAAATGAAAGAAATGCAACAATACAATTTCAACAATAACTTACCTCTCAGACTATCACAGACAATGCCAACAGTTTCAATACAACTTGCATTTAAAAATCTACACGAGTTAAGTCTTAAATGTGTTAGATTATCACCACGTTGTTGAATAAACCTAAAATTGTAGTAAAAGTAAATTGTAAAATAAAGAAAACAATTAAAATAAAGTATTAGATTACTTACTTTTTGAACTCAGTTGGTGATATTGAATTAAACAATCCACACCACGATATATCTAGTTTTTTCATTAAAGTTGATCTTTTTGCCAAGGTGCAAAGCAGTTCTGATGTAGCCAAATGCCAATATGGTTTTAAATTCAGCTCACTATAGAGTAATGGGTGTGTAGATACGTCATAGAGGAATTTTGAAACTTGACCCACACGAAACAATGATATCAAATCCAAATGCGAGAAAATGTTTAATAATATTTCAAACTGAAATGAAATTTAAGTTTGATGCATTTAATAGAAAATAAAATGTTTGTACTTTAATTTTACTAAAAATGAATAACATTTCCCATTAAAAAAATTAATTTAAATATATTCCATAAGAAGAGGTGAAAAAAATATGAAATAGATTTATATCTTACAGGCATATCACTCAGTCCAAGTTTAACTGTTTGTTGATCTCTCGATTCACCATCTCCCACCGAGATCATGGCTGTTTCTTCAATAAATTTTTCTAGATCATTTTTTAAAAATTCCATTAAGCTTTGATGGTTTTCTGTGAAAATTGGTCGAAATTCCATGCTTTCTAGTTTGCTTACAATGCGACCCTTTCGATGACGTGTCTTACAAAAGTTAATTATGTCCTGGTTGTTGTAGACACTAGATTTTTTACCTACTAATACTACACCATCGATTTCGGTGAAATAATGTAAGAGGCTGTGATTGAATTCCAGTCTTATTGTGCTAATGCAGAAAGAAATATTTAAACGAAAAATATTTTTTTTTAATATTAACTATTACTTTGTAGGCAGCAGTATTTTTTTCAGCGGTGGGGAGAATCGACTGGCGCTTATGTTTGCATAAGCCTTGGGAGCAACCTCCCAAAGACAAATCCATTTTTCAGCAGCAGTGTGAGCCCAAATACGAACAATCGCACCCGGATTGTATGTTTCGAAAATAACTAATTCTTCAGGAATAACGTATTGTTCAAAACTTATAACTGCAAAAAAAGGAATAAATTAAAAAAGAGTAATAGAAAATACTTGCACATGATGATAACTATCAACAAATGAATAATAATTTTTTAAACATAATATTGTGAACAGATTGCCCTGCTTTTTGATGCCCTCAGTTCAAATTCTTAGTTATAATTCTATCAGAATTGTTTCATTAAAAACGAAATAATTTTTCCCATAAAACAAACCGTTTTAAAAAACCGATACATAGTTGTTATTTTTCTCTTGATCATCCTCATTAACTTAGAATTTTTTCTTGTTTTTTTTTTAAGTTATGTATATTGATGTAACATAATGGAAAACAATTTCTTTCAACTAAAAAAAAACTAACGAGAATGATTCGTTAGCTACATTAGCTTCGAAAATATCCAAAGAACTGTTTTTTTTTAAGATGAATTATTGAGAAACTGAAGTGATGGATCAATTTTGAGATCGGTAATTGTACAACTAAGATGAAATTTTAATGGGAGCAACATAGAGTCGGGTGAGGTGTTTCACATTTGTAAAGTGCGACTAAACAAAATTTGTGTAAGTGACAGCCCTCCCGAAATCTTCGATTTGAATACCTCACAGCGCAATGCTGTAGTGCGTAAAGCCCCATTTAGACGTTCGTCCTTTATTCGCTATACGTTGCAACGAACAACGAAGAAGCATTTACATTTAGGTTTTGTTTTTCAGTTCGTTCTTAATAAAAAAATGGATACCATAACAACACACTGTTGACAGTGGCGCCACTATTAATAGTTGAAAAAAGAAGATTCTGCTGGACGAAGGATTGGTTGCTGAAAAGGCAACGTTTATCACATACAAATATAATATGTAGAAGAATTAAGACTTCATCCAGACAATTTTCCAAATTATTTGAGAATGCCCGAAGGAACATATGTATGTTTCTTTCGTAGTTTGGTGAAACCACTTATTGAAAAACAGTCGTTTACGAAAATTCATATCAGCGCATGAACGACTGACTGCAACATTGCACTTCCTTGCCACAGCAGAAGGTATAACGACTTAAAATTTGTTTTTGTTTTTCATATTTTTTCTCAAAATTTCACAATAAATAATAAGCTCATACAAATACATCTGATCGAATTATATTCACCTATTATTAGCACAGTTCTTCGTCGAAAAAAATGAAATCGATTTCGTAAAAGTGAATTATAGAAAACCAAATTTTATTTTGTATCGATTTCAATTTCATTTCGAGTGAACATGTAGAACCTGGCTGTTAGCCTTTCGAATTCGGTAAAAAACTGAGAAGGTCTTGGCATTCCTGCCCACTAACCAAACCAACTCAGGAATGGTAGGGTAGATCATTAGGCCCTGGTTCTCCATAATTATTTATTTATTTAAATCACAGGTAACAATACAAATTAATTTGTATCGTCCGGAATACATTGCGCCGGGGAACTTAGCCCATATGGCTGTTATTATAGTTTTTATATATAAATTTAACATAATGTTGTTCTTTTTTAACAAATTAGTTCGTGTGACTATAAGTTTAAACATGTTTGATTACAATATTTAATTCAAAATATATTAAAAATAATAAATTTTAAGAAAATGAAAAAGTTAGGTTTAAATTGAAATTTGATTGATTTTGTGCTTTTTGAGTAGTGGAAATAATAAGGATTTGTCCGGATGAGTAGTTGTGTCCAGAAGCTTTTGTAAAGGTGGGATGTTATTTGAGAAGTGTTGCTTAGTTAATGAACATATTTGCAGAACGTGATCCATGGTGAGAGTTTCTCCACAGAAACTGCAAAGCGGAGGAGGCTCGTTTTTGAAAAGATGTATTTTGTTGAAAAGTGTATGACCCAGTCTTATTCGGCAGAGCTGCACGGATTGCAGACGGGTCAAAGATTTATTGTAGGTCACTTGTCCTAAGGCTGTCTTGTGATGTCTTAAAAAAGAGTTAGAGCTGTTCCAACGTCTTTCTGCCTGTTCGCATATGTATCTTGAAATTGAATTGACTATAGATGATTCGAATGGGGGAATGGTGAAGATCAAAGGCATTTTGATGGCTTCTCGAGCGGCTGAATCTGCCTTCTCATTACCTGCGATACCAACGTGGCCTGGGCACCATATTAAATGAATTCTTGGGAAGTTGGACCGCATAATTGAACGTAGGAACAGAATAATTGGTGTATTGTTTTTATTATTTTTAATACTTCGTATTGCACTTAGAGAGTCGCTGCAAATTGCTGTTTTTTCAGTTCTATCTTTAGCAAATTTGAATGCATCAACCAATGCCATCACTTCTCCAATAAATGGATTTTGGTTTGGGGTTGTGAGTTTTTGAGAGATGATGTTGTCATATTGGTTATCGCACCTGTATACGCAATAACTTGTTGTTTCGTCTGTTGTGGAGGCGTCTGTATACAAAATGCAATCGAATTGTCCTTTCGTAATTATTTCAGAAAATTTTTTCCTGTGAATGACTGGAAGTGTACTTTCCTTAGATGTATGGTCTAGGGACGTGTTGATTGTGCTTTTCGGGAAAAGCCAAGGTGTTGTGTCAATATCATAAGTTAATGCGTTTGGAATGGTGATGTTGATTGCAGCCATGTATCGAACCGAGTTGAAGATTGCGCTTTTGATTTTCGTTTTCTTAGACGCTGACCAGCCAACTCTGCATACTTCGTGTAACGGATGTTTGCTGTCTATGAGGCTTTTCGCAATTATTTTCGTTTGCCTCTTCTTTTTCGTATCCAAAAAAGATGGTGTATTGGTTTCGGCTAGTAATGCATCAATGGGGGTTGATGGTAAAGCTCCAGTAGCTTTTCGTAATAAGGCGTTGATTTTAGATTGGATAATCTGATCGTTACTTTTTGTCCAGTGTGAATATATGGAAATACTGTGTTGTGTGGCTCCTCTAATCAGAGCTTGGGCTATATTTATAGATGTATTCTGGTGCGGTCCTTTGTGTTTCTGGCAGATAATTTTGAGCAAGTTTAAAGATTTATTAAGCTTGTTAGCTATAAATTTGGCATGTGCATGCCATTTCCACGTTTTCGTGCAGATAAGGCCAAGAATTCTGGTTTTGTCTTTGAGGGGAAGAACCGAGCCACAAAGATTTATAGATGAGTTTGAGCACGACCTTTTTTTGCATATATGCAAAACTTCCATTTTTGCAACTGGTAATTTAGCACCAGTATTTTGACACCACGCTTGAGCTGTTTGTATGGTATGATTAAGAGCATGAGCGACTTCTTCTTGGTTTCCAGAACCTAAAATGAATATGTTATCAGCAAAAGTCAAAATCGATCTTATTCGTCGATCACCAGTGTTTATTTTATTCAGGAGCGAGTTAACATAGGCATTATACAACATTGTTGAGATGGGAGATCCCTGAGGAACACCGTTTTCAATTTTATGCTCAAATGAATAATAGCCACTGACTCCAACTCTAATTATTCTATTAGACATGAAGGAATGGATTACCTTTAATAGGTTGGAATTGATTCCCCAGTCGTGGAGTTGTTTTATTACCCCTAAGGAAGTTACTTTCTCGAAAGCCTTTTCTAAGTCCATGGACAAGAGAACTGAATGGTTTTGGGAGGCTAACTCTGTGTGCACTGCTTGATCAAGCATATGCAGCAAAGTATGTGTGCCTCTATATGGTCTGAAACCATGTTGACCATTATTGAGTTTTATTTCAAGTGCCCACTTAAGTCTATTCGCAATTATTTTTTCAAATAACTTTGATAGAACAGAGAGAAGAGAAATCGGTCGAAAACTATCGATCGACTGTGAATCTGTGTTTGATTTAGGTATTGGAATCAAGTTAGCTTTTTTCCAGTCATGAGGAAATGTTCCATTTTTTAAGATAGTGTTATATAGCTTTACCAATCTTAACATAACATCAACTGGTACATTTTTTAACATCTTAAATGTTATTTTATCTGAACCGGGCGTTGAGCCTTTGGTTGAGCGTAGTGATTCCATTAATTCGGGGAGAGTGATATCTGGATAAGAGGCGGTTGAAGGGAAATCTATGGAAAATGTATTTTTTTGTTGCAGAATGTGATCGGGAAAATTTGCGTCAGAGCTGTACCCAGCCCATTTGTTTGCAAAAAGATTTGCAATTTCGCTTTGATCAGTTACTAATATAGAACCATGTCTGATGGAGGTGATGCTACATCGTGAGTGATTTCCGCTTATAGTTTTTACCTTATTCCAAAGAGTTTTCGAGTCCATAGATGGATTAATAGTTGATAAGAAATTTGCCCAGGCATCTCTTTTTGCTTCACGAACTATACGTTTGATTTTGGCAGCTAAACGTCTATATGAAATGATGTTAGTGTTAGTAGGACTACTTTTTATCTTGAGCCAAGCGCTTCTTTTAGCGGTGGTGAGATTTTTTATTTCTAAGTTAAACCAAATAGGTTGTTTTGCATTGCAGGGAGGATGAGAGGATGGAATAGAAGTAGAGGCAGATTTTCTTATTATTTTTCTAAAATTAGCTGCTTCTTTGTTAATATTTTCAGACACTGGAATTTTGCTAGAAATTTGGCTTACACTGTTTGAAAATTTGTGCCAATCAGCTTTTGTTTCAACAAAGCGGGATTGGAACTTTTTGCTTAAAGTGTATGGTGATCCTGTATCAATAAGAATAGGGAAGTGGTCACTACCTTCCAGACAGTTGTGGGTTTTCCAAGTTGCATTATTTGCGATTGATGGTGAAGCAATTGTCAAGTCAATTACAGTCAACGTATTTTTTGTAGAGAAATGCGTTGGTGACCCATCGTTTAAGAGAACTAGGTCAGAATGTTGTAACCATTCAGCTACAGTTGTACCTGCCCTATTGGTATGTGGGGATCCCCACATTAGGTTATTGGCGTTGAAGTCACCTAACACAATGCTTTGTGTTAGTTGGTTTGCGGCCAGATCATGGTATTGTTGCTGAGATATGATTTCGTCAGATTGTCTGTAAATATTTTGTATCGTTAGAGGTTGAGATAGGTTAATAGTCAGCGTTTGGGTTAACATACCACTTGGGCAGCTTGTGTATGTGTGGGGTATATTAGATTTAATGAAAATAGCTGTACCGTCTTTATTTCGCTCATGTGGCTTATTATTAAAATAAGCAATGTAATTTTTATATTTTAATGGTGCTTTTTCAACAAGAACTTTAGTTTCTTGTAAAGCGATGATTTCGGGATTATATTTTTGAATAAGAATATCCAAGTGTGGAAGGTTATTGAAATACCCTTGGATATTCCATTGGAGAATTTTTAAATTGATTTCTTTGTTAGCGTTGACTGTTGGATTGTTATTAATGTTATGAAATGTATTCGTTGTTGACAAATTTTGTTGTTGGTTAAGTATTGTTGGCCGTAGGCAACTCTGGCCGGAGAGAGGGCAAGCGGGCTGCATGTCTGCAGATCCCGCCCGCTCTCCCGCCAGAGATGTCCACGACCTTATGTTTGGAATGTTTGGGTTGTTATTATTCATCATCTATATCAGATGAGGACATAAAATAGGATTCTTTTTGAAGTAAATTAGATGTTATCATTGAAAGGGGTGAGTTTTGTGTTTTGTTGTTTTGAAGGGTTGGTTTGATTGTTTGGTTAAGTAAATTTTCTTGGTTGTTTATTGGTGGCGGTGGCAGTGGGCGGCTTGAGGTAATCTGACTGATCGGTGCAATAATTGGTTGTGATGACGTAGTGGCTAGAGGTAGGGATTCAGTTGCTTTTGTTGTTTTTGGAGAAGAATTGGTCTGTGCAGTTGTTTTTGGACTATTGTTTGAAGATTTATTTTGATTTTGGATATTTTCTGTTTTATTTGTATCAATATTGTTTGTTTCTGGAGGTGGGAGAGAATTCTCCGAAGCATTAAGAGCTTGACGGGCTCTTGAAGCGTATGTTTGGGCTTTTAAGATTGGTTGATTGGGGTACATTTGTCTATAAATTTGTTTGGCGTCTCCCATACTACACTTGTTTCTGGTTTTGATCGTTAAGATCTCTTTGTTTTGAATATATTTAGGGCAGTCTTTAGAAGAAGAGGAGTGAGCATCAGAGCAATTCGCGCACATAATACGAGTGCATTCTGTAGTTGCATGAGGTGGCAGACTGCAAACTTCACATTGTGTATTATTATTGCACCTTTTTGTCGTATGTCCCAAAATCTGACAATTTTTGCATCTCATTGGATTTGGTATATACTCTTGAACTTTAGTTTTATACCAGGCTATATCAATTGTTGCAGGATGTTGATAACGATCGAACGTGAAAAGCATAAGTCCCGAAGGACGCATACCATTTTCTGATTTTTTTTGGAATTTATAAACTTCGATAACACCTTGTGTTTTTAATTCCCTTATTATTTCTTCTTCCGGAGTATTTATCAAACAAGGTGCATGCACAACGCCTTTTGAAGAATTCAGATTGGAATGCAATTTCACAGTTACGGGAACCTGCGCAAGATTGGAGATTTTCAGGAATCTATCAGCGATTGACTGTGATTTAGTAAGAATCAGGATGCTTCCATCCCTAAGTTGAGAAATATTTTCATATTCTTTGCTCACAGCGTCAATGGCTTTATTTAGGATAAATACGCTTAATGATGATAAAGGTTGCTCTGCGATTTTAGGAGAGATTACAACAAATTTAGGGTTCTTAAGGTTATTAGGGACATTTCGAGCAAATGGGAATTCAGCTAGCGAAGAGCTTTTTATTCTTTTTGCAAGAGGTTCTGAATGTTGGGGCTCTGCCAACAATTCGAACATGAAAAGAAAATTTAACCACACACCAAAAACTATAACACGCGGTTTTAAAGAAAAATTAATAAGCCCTGTGGAGGGAAGGAGATAGATGTATAAACGAAAAAAATATCTGTCAGAGATAACCACTGCACAAGGAAAGTCAACACAAGTGTACGCTGTGAAAGCAAGACGGTGACTTCCATAATTATTATAATCTTTCTAAACCACTTCTTTGTTTTGCCAACAACCTTACCCTCAGCTTTTCATACTCATTCTCAAATTCACGTCCATTAGTGGAATTGCAATGGTACCATAATTATAATAAGCACATTAAGCTCCATTTTTTAATGGGATGCTTCGGAAACCCTTATGTCATTGTCCTTAAATGGCACTTGAATCCAAGAACCCGAAAAGCTTTCTGTACTCGGTATGTGTGTCACGACGATATTCAGTGAAATGAACAAATTTTCGAGACCGTCAAAAACGCTGCTAAATGCATAGGATTTCTATATCGATTTAAAAAATTTGTCGCCGTGGCTACAATTTATAAGGCGTTTATAGGTCCAAAACTCGAGTGTAACTCACATCTTTGAGCAGGTGCAGCCCATATTTCTCTTCATTTATTGAATAGAAACCAGAACAGAGCTTTAATGGAATTATTTCCATCTCTTGAACAACTTTGGAATGATGGATGTCTTTCCTTGTTTTATCACTTCTTTCCAAACAATGCTCACTCGAAGTAGTCAGTTTCAGTTGTATTCCTGCTCTCAATTAGTTCAGCCGTGATACCCGTTTTGCTAGGAATGCGTATCAGTTCACCCTCGAGTCTAATTTTGGACATACCGTCGAATACAGAGATTCGGTTTTTTAGTCGCACAACACTATTATGGAATAATTTACCCGGCATGGATTTCCCTTGCCTTTTTATTTGTAAAAATTCAAGACCAATGTTCATGCACACCTCCTTTATTTTGAACGTGCGGATTATAAGACAAACAAAATAATGATGGGGATCCAGGCAAAGAATAGGTACATGTATGACTCGATGTGAGAAGCTGAAGTTTCTGGCATCTGTAAAACAGTTTAATGGATAAGAAGTTTTAGAAAGATAATACTCCTTTAAAGACTATAAGAAATAGGGTCAGAGACTAAACTCAGCGTAAATCTACAAACCAGACAGTGCCATTTGAATTATTTCTTCATTTATCGTTGCGCACAAGATGAAGACATTTGCTTCACACAACCATTTCTGTTTATAATTTTCAAGAATAAAGTCATGTCTGATTTTTGTGTGATGTTGCCTTTGTTCTGCAGACTAAAGTGCAAAATCCAAATTCGTTTTGCTCTCGACGGCCATCGAAAGTAAGAAAAAATTGATGCGAAAACGTTTTTTAAAATTTTAATATTTAATAAAATTTTAATGTGGATAGTGTCCAAAATGCCCTCTTGAAAAAAAAGAGACAAGATTAGACAAGTCCAAATGAACATTAAATTATAGAAAAGTCCCTCCCAAATTGTATTCATAATCTGAACCTAGACCAGCTTCCAAGATAGCCTTTCGTCTTCTCAATAAAAAAGTCTATTGACCAAAGGTAACGAGATACTGCTTACAAATCACGAATCATTTCAAATGGCTTCTGCCTAGTCTCTTGCAACGGATTACTATAGATTATCAGTTCTCATGAGTCCAAAGGAAAACAAGACTATAAATATACCTACGATCTAAGTCTTGTCATATAACATCTATAATCACTTTGTTTACAAAATAACACAAAAGGCAAATTAGAAACCTGCAAATCAATAAATCTCAACGACTTACCAATGAAATCATGCGCCGGTATACTGGGTAAATTTTGTGGCTTAATCTCTTGCACCCTTGACGGAGCCATGTCCCACCACTTTCCATACGTTCGCTAAAGAAAACGAAAGTCCAATCAAAAACTAAAAGCAATAGAAAATATTGTAATAGCCGCCAAGTGAAGAAAATAAGGTTTGACATTTTTGTACATGTGCAACCATGTGAAGTGCAGCGATGGGTCACACTACATTTGTTGGTTTTCCTTCGCGGGGCTAGTATACACTTACCATGGCGAAAGTTTCGGGGAAATCTCCATAGTCTGGAAATTTCGATGGACGTCCTGTGATGTTGAGGGCTGTATAAGAAATACTGTAATCGCTTCCGTATTGCGAGCTGAAGTCTATCACCGCTTGAGCGTACTGGTTGACCAGTACATCCGAGTAGTAGCTCGTCTTGTAATCGGTGGCATCGTATATCTCATCGTAGATTGATGATGCACTTTCATCCGTGAAGTCATTGACCAATGGTGAGGGCGGTTCTTCGTCAGAGGTGGACATTGCAAGTATTAGGATTGTAGATGATCGAATGCGTGAACGAACTGTAGCGATGAGTTTTGCAAGTCACTAAATGTTTCCTCTTTGTCTTGAAGACAATCCTTTGCCATGCATTTGTGTAGCGATGGATTTTCTTTTTGCTCAAAAACCAAAAGGTTGTGGCACAACAACAGATGTTTGCTAAGCAACACAAACTAATAACTTTTTGATTGTTGGGTGAATAGCAAAACGAAAAGCTCCAAAGTGCAATTAATTAAATTATGGCAAGTGCATATTAAACTTTGTATACACAACGGTGTTGCTCGATTCTGGTTAACATTTTTATTGTTTTGTTTCTAAGGCCTTTTTTCAGGTATTTAAGGACTCGAAATACTAGAACTATGACCTAGGCAACACGATGGATAATGTCCTTTGACCTTCAATACTATGCTTCAGGATTATTGTTTCTTGTTGTGTATATTTTGGTAATTTTTGAAGGTGTACTTGAAAAGTATTCTTTTTCCTGGTTGTCAGTTTTTGACAGCCACATAAAATGACAGTCACCGTTCAGGTGATGAGAATATTGTACTACATTTAAAAGAACTCAGAAAGGTAGTAGATTATATTTTTTGCTGGTTTTCTATGTTTTTGATGATTTAAAAACAGAAATGTTTCGTTATCAGTGCCTTCGGTAGTTTTATAAATGTGTTTTAAATTTATAAAATTTTACGTTGTAGAACAAGGATTTATGATTGATAGGCGTTCCTGTTTTTGGTTGTGCCCACTTCATCGAAGTATAACACTTATAAACGTTATAATTGTGTTCTTATATCCACAATCCACATACTGCTAATAACCTAAAAGCATTTTCGTTTTGGTAATCGCAATATTTTAATCATAGAGGAAATATATTTCCTCATTAGCCGTGTTTTTTTTGGAAAAGTTATGCGTAGTACAGTGAGATTTTATATGAGTAACAAATACAACATCGGCAGTGATCCTACTGCGGATGTTGTATTTGTATTTGTTTATATAAAATCCTACTGTACTACAGATAACTTTACCAAAAAAACACTACTATTATAAGGACTGTACTTGCTATAAATAATGAGTAATTGTTTATAAATAAGGCTGTTAGTACATACTCGTTAGTTAAGATGTTTATGGCCACTAACTAAGTGGATTTTGTAAAATATTGTTTAAGTGGATATCATGTACATGCACTAGAAAACAAACCTGATGTTGAAATTTTGAAAATTATGTCGTTTTCTTTTGGTCACTCCTAGCATTGCTTTTTCACTCTCAAAATTGTGAAAGCTTCCATTGGCTGATCGAGATAATAACTTGGATGTGTTTACGTTTATATGTACAACAAAGGAATGCCCTTCAGATTATTTATCAAAGTGACAAATGAACGAACAACAGAACAAAAGGACAGTTAAAACGTTCAGTAGTATGAAAATATTTGTGCAAATTCGATCAAATAAATTTTCATGTTCCATTGGAGTGAAAAAAGAATGAAACATTCCGAAAAACTTATAAAACGTATGGAATATGTCATTAGATTTTACTGAAATTTAATAATTTTTACTCAACTTTGAAATTTTGTCTTTGGATAGTCGTGTTGGTGAAAATCTGCGACAGTTATTTATTATTTGTATATTTATTTTATACTTTGTATTAAATAATTTATTTCCGAATGAATCAGACAATGATGCTGCTACCGGGTCTTAATTTTGAAAATTGAGTATGTGTATCATTGCGTCTTGAGTGGATTCTGACTTGAAATTGGAACGCGGGACGGAAAGCAAAACTTGAATACCATTTTACACCCACTAATCAATTTTGTGCGACAAAAATGGATAGTTCATTTTAGTCAAGGCAAAAAGTTTTTCGATTAAACTTGAAAGTATAAAGGCTAAGAACCACTAATAAAGGAGTCTGATGATCGGCTTGGCACCCTCGAAATAGCTATAATTCCAGCCAAATAAAAACACACTTGGTGGTAGTTCATTCAAGTTGTTGTTGTAATAGATATTCAAAAACCATAAATATATGAAGAAGTCTTGCAGGCACAACTGCACGTATGTAATCATACGAAAACCCCTTCGCTTCATTTTTATTTATTTAAAACTGCCAATTTTTTAAAAATTTAAATCCAAGTCCTGTGGAAGTTCATACACAAAAAAAAAAATTCAATTTGGAAAAAATTTAAAATAAAAATTACTCAACTGCTTTAAAACTCAAAAAAATGTTAATTGTGTATTGATAGTGATCACGTCAAGAAAGGTTGTCAAAAGAGCAAACATCAATGCTGTCTTACTTTGATCACTTAAAGTTTCAATTATAATCACTGAAGATTAGATCTACCATAGTTATTAGAATATCTACGTTTTAATAAACCTCGACTAATCACCTCGTCATTATCATTTCGTCACTTGTGTGTGCTCAACTCTACTTTTTTGTAAGTGACGTGGCGTTAAAAACACTGTACTGCTAATGCCAGAAATCAGCAGTGTCAAGGAATATAATAAAATAAAACACATCTACAGCTGGAATAAAAATAACACACAAATTCCTCTCTTTCTAAATTTATATTTTATTAACTAGTTGATTTATTTAAGCAATATTTTTAAAATGTACAAATAAATTTAATTTTTTTTCGTATGGCTTAAGCTAAAATTACATAAAACTTACAAATTGTGATATATTTAAAAGTAAATTTTGATCATTTATTTGATGTATGTTTGTATGAAAAGTTTATAGGAGTACCTTCTAGCGGTATAGCTCAAGAGCACTCAGCAATATATAAATTTATTTAAAGAAGTATTTTTTATAGCTTGTATAACACTATTCAACACACAATCGAACCTAGAGAATACTTTTTGTATCTGGTCAAAATTGTTTCATCAAGTCAGATTTTCGAGATATTATAATCTTAAAATTCAACATTTTTTAGAATGTTTTGAGGTTATGTCGTTTTGAAATCTAAAAACATTTGTATTCTTCTTCAAATTCGCATTTCAAGGATATAATATCTTGAAAATCAGACGTAATGGAACAATTTTTAGGTTGAATTCATGGCATCAAAAATCTCCGGAGTGTGGTTAAATACAAAAATCGAAAATATTACGTGTCCTATTATTATTATGTACCTATGTAATAAAATTGTTATTTTTCTAACAAAATAAGCAGTAAGATATAATAATCACTTAGTAAGACCTCCGATAAATTGAAGAGCTTGAAATATGTTGAGTATTTTAAATAATTAAGGAAGGACATCTGAAAACGTTTGCTCCGCATGTAGTCAACGGAATTATAAAGACATCTCTTTTTCACGAATTTAAAAACTTTCATTATACAGTGTATCGAAATAAAACTCGGACAAAGGATCCGTTTTTGGAAAAATGAAGAAATCAGAAGCAAAAATTTCCTAAATTAGTAAGGAAACACCTCAAAGTTAAACTCGTACAGTGTTTTTCTTATAAGTCGAATATTTGAGTCTTTAAAGAAAGTGGTAGAAAAAACAGCCAAACATCTGTAAATGTGCGAAATCTTGGAATAATGCATTTCGAGATTAGGAAGAACACTCCATATCCTTATATTGGAAATAAAAGAAAAACCAGTAGGAAAATGATTAATGATGTGGATGAGCAGTGAATGATAAATAATGTTAAGGAAAACCCGAAAATTAGTGCTCCCAAACTAGCTGAAGAGGCTGCAAAGTATCTAGAGAAGAAAGCATGCCCAGACACCATTCGAATTTCGAATCATCTTAAGAACAAATAACTACACGTGTAGCCAGGAAGAAACCGTTCATTAGTAAAGTCAACAGGTTGAAAAGAATTGCATTCGCAAAAGAGAACCTATGCAAAGATTTTGATCATTGGAATATGTGCATGTTTACGAATGAGAGCAAATTCAATCTTTTAGGCTCAGATGGGAAAGTTAATATTTGGCTTAAGCCCAATGAAGAAATCTGAGAAAAAAATGTAAGATCAACCGTTTAGCATCAGGAGTGAGAAACCCGCATTTCTTTGATAATCATAATAGACCAACACATGTACATACCTCAAAATACTTAAATCAAATGTACATGCTAGTGCCGATAGACTTCGTTTATGAGATGGTTTTCAATTTTACCAAGATAGCAAGCACAAAGCTTGCAAAGTGCGTTCTTGGTGCCGTACAACGGTCTGACAGAAATTGAGACACCTCCAAAATCACCAGATGTTAACGACATATTTCTAGTAAAAATGACCTCAAAAAGGTGCTGCTGGAAAAATGGATCAAAATACGCTCCACTTACTGCGGAAAATTGGTTAGATCTTTTCCAACAAAATATTAATTGGTCTATTTTTTTAAAATTTAATGCATAGTGTTCGAGTTTAAATTTGACTTGCATTTTTAAGCTCTTTAATTAATGTTAATTTTAAACTATATTCCATTTTGTTTTGCTTTTTTTAATTTAAAATTAAATTTATTTCCGGATAACATAGATGTGTTAAAAAAATAAGAACTATTGCTAAAAACTTGGTTACCAACCATTTATTTATTATTATTATTAGAAAAAAAGAAAAAAACTTTCTCACATTGTACTAGTTTTACTTTGATACACTGTATACTTCTTGGATAGAAAGAGTGAGAATTTTTTTAAACTTTAAAGTATCCCCACACGGCATATCGATTGAAGTTTGATTGGCTGATACATTTGTTGTTATTGTTTCTTCGTAATCTGGAAGTATTTTCTGAGATCTCATTAACCATAACTAGCTAAGAAATAATTAATTAAGAAACTAAGGAAATAATTTTGTTCATGATTGGTACACGCATTGTTTAAGTTTTCCAGCTTCGTTATTGCACTCGCTTTATTTGATAGTTCTTATTAAATCTCCAATTAAGTTAGTTCCCTACTTCATAATGACTCTTAGTCCCTGACTCTTTACTAGACTTAATAAGTGCACTAATTGAGTTTCGAAAAGAACCAGACACGAATAGTCATCATGAAATAGTGGTTTTATGTCAAAGTCTGAGACTTCAGCTTAAACATACATACATACATATTTAAAAAAAAAATTAATAAGCTTTTGTCCTATTGAATACAAAAAAATTATAATAAGAATATAAAAAATAATGAAGCTTAATAAAAATAGCATTTGTAACTTGGCTTATAACTAAATGAAAATAATAAAAAAAAACAATTTTTTCATGATATTATTTGTTTAAATTCCTAATCAGAATTTTAAAAATCAGACAAAAATAATTACAAACATTCATGTGCTAAATTAAACTTAAGTATAAAACAATTTTGTGAGTTAAAATAAAAAAGAAATAGAAAACAAAAACAAACATTATTTCGAAAAAGTAAAATTAAACAAAAATAAAAAAAATATTTTAAATAAAATAAAATTAAAAGGCACATGCATCATCAATAATAGTTATTTATCTCTTAAATGTATTAATTTTTGTTAGTTCAATTATCACAACCAACATTTTTAAAACCATCATTTCATATGTAAGTATATGTAATTATATGTATATATTTTAAATTAATGTATTTTGTAATTAAACTTTTTACTAGTTTTGTTTTTGTCTGTAATAAATAATATTGCTATTTTATTTATTAATATTTTAAAATTAAAAACTAATATTAGCAGTTGTGACATTTGACCAATCCAACTTCGTCACAGTTCATGCATTTGAGTGCCACAAATTCAGCTGTAAAATGATTTCGATGAACAGACTTCTTGGAACCATTGCAAGATGGACAAGGTAGAAGTCGATAGCCACCACAGGTTTGACATGTATATGTTGATGAAATTGACTGAATAAAAACCAATTATAAGAAATGTAGATAAGAAAAAGCAATCAGAAATACCTTGTAGGGTTTCAAAAGCTGACGTAGTTCTCCGGATTCATTCAAACGTTCAACGTGATCGGCATTCTAAAAAAAAAATAATACAAAGAAATTCATTAAGAAATTAATTTTGTTATAATGAAAATAAAAATATTAATTTGATTTCAATAAATCAAATAAAATAAAATAAAATAAAATAAAATAAATTAATTAATAAATTTAAATGAAATGTATTCTAAGAACTACTTACAAATAAAGCTCAAACCTTTAGAAATAAAGATTTAGATGTGTTTATTCATTGAATGCATACACAGTAAGAAACAAATCTTTAAATTAGTACATTTCTAGTTAATACAAGGTGGCGCAAAATTAAATTAAGATGTTATAATTTTTGCAAATGGCGTCGTACGTCATATTTGACATTTGTGAACTATAATGCTGCAGTATACAAATAGACAAGCAATATGGAGCACTATACTCGGCAAGAGCGTGAAATAATTGTGTCGATTTTTTGAGCAATGATCGCTCGGTGGTGTTAGCGCAGTGTGAATTTCGACGTCGATTTCTAATCGCAATCGTGTCGCTTAGCTAATGGAAACCACAGGAGACCATGCAGGGCGTGACCGCCACGGGACTGGTCGTTCGGCTAAGAATATCGTTGCTGTAACTACCGATGTCACTGAGAACGAAGAAACATCGACCAGACGACGAGCCACAAAATTGGACATCACCAGACGGACCCTACAGCGAATGAACGACACAAAGTGCAATTACTGTCAAAGTCATCCTCAATCTTAAAAAACGAAGAGGACGATTTGGTGTCGAAAATCATCCTGATTCCTGAGCGACGAGAAGCATTTCTATTTAAGCCGTGTGTGTTGCGGCGTTCACGCGGGAGTAGTAATTGGGCAGTATTTTTTTAAGAAAGGCATCGGCAATACGGCCACTGTTACTGGTGAACGCTACAGGGACATGATAAATGACTTCTTCTTGTGGGGCTTGGTGAACATGTGGTTTCAAGAAGACTGTGCATTCTCTCACTGCACGAGTCACAATGGATATTGCGAAGGAAGAATTTCTTAATCGCGTAATCTCCCGTTTTGGCGATTTGGCATGACCAGTTTAAGGCTATGAACTATTTCAATCGCGCGGTTTTTCAGTCGCAAAAATAGAACACATGAGTTTAAATGAGAATGAATGCACTTGATACCAACAAATCGTGACGATTTAAAGACCGCGGTCCTAGCCTTAGGCTAAGAACTATTTCAATCGCGCGTTTTTTTGTCGAAAAAATAGAACACATGAGTTTAAATGAGAATGGACGTACTTGATACCAAAAAATCGTGATCAAAATTTGCTTAATTTTTCTGGTGATGCGATTGTTGTAAGTACCGATTCTTTTGTTACGTTTAAACTCTATTCAAAAACGTAAAAAAAATGTTGGTGCATTCGGTTATAATTGGCTGACTACTTAACGGTCAGTTTTATAAGATCTACGATGGTTAAGGAACTAGTGCAACTAGTTTGACGAATTGTGTTTAAAAATACAAACTGGAGAAATTTAATATCACCTGATGAACATTGAAGTAAATAAAAAACAAATTTCTTAATTGTTGCTATTTATTTGTAGTAAATGCGTGCACTCACATTTATTTGTTTCCGATTAAATAATCGCGTGGCAAAAAAATCTCAAGTGAGTGTTTTATAATAATTCGTTGCGACCGCGATTTTTAAATCGCCTTGACAAATATCGCAAGTGCGTTCCTAACCATCTCAGATTTCCTTCTTCTGAGCTACTTGATGTCGCGGGCTTATGCCAACAAGCCTCAAAGAATCGCAGCCCTTAAGAAAATATTCGACAGAAATGCGAAAAGTTATCACCGGAAATCTAGCTAGGAAAGTCACTGTCGGCAGCCACTTGACGGATATCGTCTTTTCCACTTAACATAATGAAAGCGGAAGATAGATGATAGAGATATTGATAATGCAATAAATGTGGGTTTAAAGTTTAAAAAGTATCAAAAGTCTTACCAAAGATTTTCCTAAGATTGTTTTCCGATTTACTGTGAAAAAATTCTAGTTTTTAATCGATGAATGTGGACGCAAGTATTCGAACTAAACGTATTATAAAGACATACATACAACAATCTATAGATTTCAAGCTTGTGATATCTAATGCAATTGAAATAGTGGTTTGGCAACAAACCTTATCAAAAAGTGGATTTAATTCAAAATTGTTTTAATCTCCTATTACAAGTTAATAATTCATTAACGCCACTTGGATAAATTACCAGCACAAGAGCCTCTATTACTTTTATTTGCGGGACACTCACTTTAAGTATTACTAAACCCACTTGGTGTTTCTTCTTAAGCTTATCCATCAATCTCACAGCTCAAATGCAGAATCTATATTATGTAAAGTAAACTCTCCAAAAAATGTGTAATGTATTTAAACACTATATATGTAGGTACTACCGTAACCGTTGCGTGAGGTGAATATGTTTTTGCCATGTCGTATTGCCTTAAATAATAATTATACTCTCTGCGATATGTGATGGAAATTCATAAAAAACGATTCGTTGCACAGCTTCATGAAAAAACATCTTTATCGGAGATTGAAAAAAAAAAACAAAGAAAACATATTCGTGGCCGCAGTCAGACATACAAGATACGTGACAGAAAATATATTATCCAAGTTTGGGCATTCGGCTTTGGTATGTGTTGTTTGGGTTGGAAGTGATAAAAATGGGCGCGAATGTGTCGTGCTTTGAAATTTCCTCAAAATTTCACTTTCTATGGAATTCATTTTTTTTTGGTTTATGTTGCTATAGGCATTTTTTTTAAAAATGGAATTTAACAATAATTCAAAAGTAGTGATAATGAACCAAGATTTCTTGTTTAGGTTGGATTTTGACTTTTTAAGCAACTATAAAAATGGTTGTATTTAATTAGACTTCTTTTTATTCCGCTACGATTTAAACTGGAAAGGTAATCGATTAAATATTAACATCTCATTATTTTTCACTTGAGCTTAAACACGTGAGTTAAACAGCTCTCTTTGACATTTTGTTGCTTTGATTGCAATTAAGTATGATATTTTGTTTTCACATATTTTTTAATGCCCAATCAAACATAGCTTCTTTATACATATTGGTTAGTTGAGGTCTGTTTGTTTATGCGAAAATATATCAACCTCATCAAGAATTAACCTGGCAACAAAATTTAATTTAAGCTGATACAAGGGCTTTTAGTTCGATTTTATGGCTAAATTTCTACACTTCAGATGTGGAAACCTTTAGTTTAGGTTGTTTTCCCAGAATAATAGCTATGTCGTAATCTTAAGGTTTATAGAGTTGATTTTAAGGTGAAACTCAAAAAGTAATGATAAAAATGTTCAAGAAAATGGAAATGAAGTATATGGTATTAATCTAGGGTTTCCGATTGCAAGATATTGAATGGTATACCGGGAACTATGATATAACATATCCGTAACGCGTTATATATAAATATGTATGTTTATGTAAATATATTTATTAAGTGAGTTTTACCTTTGAACCGAAGATATTGTAGGCATAACATTTTATTCATAAAAAGCACACGGTGAGTAGTTTAAAGTAAATCGACCAGCTGGTTATGTTGTAAGTTTCTTATGTACATACATATAATTAATAAATTAGAGACCGACGGCGACGGCTCATAGAAAACCTGACCTTTTGACTTATAACTTTTTACTATTCCTGTGTGTGGATTATCGCTATTAATGGAGGGAACCCACAATTTTCTGTGCTGTCCGATCGACTTTGACAGGAATGGATACTCTTGGAGGATTTGTCACTTGCTCGCAGAAGACAGTAGGTACCTCTGACAGACAGGAGCGAACCTAGATCTCATAAACTCGAATATTACTCACAACTTTGGGCAGGTTCAGACCAAACTTCTTGTCATTTACTTAATAGAATTCAGACCAAAGCGTTAAAACAGATATTAAACAGAACTATCATGGAACATTCCCATCTCTTGAACACCATTGTAATCTTTCATATCTTCCTTGTCTTATAACTATTCACCTGCAAAACATACATACGATGCCGAACAAAATAATAGTAGTGTAAGCTGTTTAAAATTATGTTTTTCTTATCTTTAAAATACTGCCACTTTTTCTAACTTCTACTATTCAGTGGTACTCATATAGCAATAGGTTAACCGAAGTGATAATTTAAAGGTACATTACCTCTTCTCTTGTTAAATATCACTTCGTCTGGTGTTTTCAGTATTTTGTGCGACCAAAATAATAGCAGCGATGATTGGGATGAGTTCCTGAAAAGTGGAGGAATATTCTTCTGACTGACGAAAGTAAAATTATTCTTTCTGGTGGTAAAGGATCTCGGCAGTATGTAAGATAACCATTAAATACCGAATATAATCCTAGATACACCACAAAGACGCTTAAGTATGGATTATTTAGTATTATGGTATGGAGATGCTTCTCATACTATGGAGTGCGTCCAATATATTGGATACAAAGTATAATTAACCAGCATTCTTGTGATGAAATTTTGCAAAACATCATGCTACCAAATACCGACATCGAAATGCCGCTTAAATGGGTCTTTCAGCAGGATAATAACCCAAAGCACACCAGTCGAACACCAAAGCAATGGTTTCAGGACAACAAGATTGAGGTAATGGAGTGGGCTGCTCAGTTCCCTGACCACAATCTTTGCGTGGATATAAAAAAAGAAGTCTAGAATGCAAAAACCAAAAAAAAAACAACAAAGAGTTATGAGGGGTAGCTAAAATCAATAACAACGCAAAGATATGAGAGTCAACTCAATGAAGCATGTCGTTGCGAAGTTGTAATAAAAAATAATGGTCAAGCTTATAAATACCAACTTCATTGGACGAAAGTGGCATTGAATTAACTTTTTGAAGTAAAACTTCGTTGGGGGTAAGAAATTTTCTATGCAGCTGTCAGTGACATGTCAAAACGACACGTTATCAGTCAAAGACAGCGACATGTTTTTAGAATAAAAAATGTTTGAACGTTTATAAGCTTTGCTTGAGGGAAAAAAATGTTTACTTCTACTGCGCGTACGTCAGTACACACAACCTTTTTTGTTTACTGTTTTTTAATCAAATTATGCAAAAGGGGAAAATCATTGCTATTAATTTGCTCTCTTTATTTTCGAACCAATTTTGATATTTACTATTGATAAACTGATGTTCAATAAATATCAGTTTGATTTTTATAATAAAACCATTTTAATATTATTATAAGAAGTTTTAAGAACAACCATTTCATTAAAAAAAACTTATTTTCCGTTGAACTGCTACTTTTTTGTTCGTGGCTGTAGGTAGATACTCGTACTATATATGGCAAGTTATGCATTCGTAAAAAAATCGAACTCGAAATGTTGATCAGTCTAGACAATAGGATAACCGTGAAGACGGATTCTCGCAATTCTGTCTGTCTGTCTGTTCGACTAAAACTCCGAAAAATGTTTATACCCCTCATAGAACCATTTTTTTTATATTTGACTTTCTCACTACCGGTGGAAGGGATTTTAATGAAATTATTTTATACAAAAGCTTCTTAAAAGTTAAATTCTAAAAACTTAAATTCGATTATTCTGACACAAAAATTTAAAATGCGTTCAAATTATTTAATGACTGCATTTTTTGAAGCTAACTTATGGGTGAAGTACATGTCCCTGGGATTTGAAATTCTAACCGGAGTTACATATAAGTAAGAAAGAAATAAATTATTTATTATTTCGAGTTTTTTAAAATTTTTTTTTTCAGTTAAAACGGAAATGTTCTTCACAATCTAAAACTTGTTTCGTGAATAAGGAAAATGGATTCCTATTTCATTTATTATAATATATTTTAAAATGGGGCTTAATTTCACTATGAATTGTATGATGGTAACCTGCGAAAAAAATATTTTTTTAATTTTCTCAAAAATGACTCTAATGATATTGATATATTGTTCGCTTTTATCTAATTGATGGCTTTAACAATTTTGTTATTTATATTTATTTATTTATTTGTTTCATCTATCAAGTTACATGACTTTATGGAGACTACAGCTTAAATTATACAAAAATAATATTTAAATGCAATAATTACCTTAAATAATAAAGTTTTAGTATATCTCTCTTAATATCTAACCTCCTTTTATTAAAATCAACAATAAGACCAAATTCGTTGAATACAAAAATCAGTAATTGGATTGTGTTCGGCATAATTTGCGGTGGGAAAAGGAACATATAGAAAATTACCACTTTTAGGTCGCAGACTACGGGAAGGTACATAAATATTAAACATTGAAAGCAAATCAGAATAATCAATGTCTGAAATCAAACCAAATAAAGTTTTCTTCTCATCACTAAAGGTTTTAAATCAATTAAAGTACATCTGGTCTCATAAGAAGGAAAACTTGAATTTATAAAAATCTTTTGTAAGGCAAATTTGGTAAGTCTTTTCTGAACATTTTCAATCCTATGGGTATTAAATTTTGTAAAGGGATTCCATATAATACAACAATACTCCAAAAAATGTCTGACAAGAGATACATAAAAGATTTTTAGAGTATAAGGATCTCCAAAAGACTTAGAATTTCTAGAAATAAAACCCAACAACGAGTTAGCTCTAAAAATTAAATGGTCAATTTGAAACGAAAAACTCATTTTAGAGACAAATATAACTGCAAGATCTTTTCGATTCATTGATCTTTCTAAAGAATGATTCTTAATTTTGTAATCCAAACAAAATGGATTCAGTATTTTTGAAAATTTTACAATACTGCATTTGTGAATATTGAAACATAACCTATTTTTATTACACCAGTCACTCTTACACAGCTAACAAATTTTGAACATTGCTAACATCAGCATACAGAAGACACCTGCAATAAGAAATATGAATTGGCAGATCATTAATAAAAAGAATAAAAAGGAGTGGACCTAGGTAACTGCCCTGAGGAACACCAGAAATGTTTTCAATTTCATTTGATAACACATCCCCAATTTATACATACTGTCTACGTCCAACCAAATAGCTTTTGATCCATTTAAGGAGAACAGAGTGAAAGCCAAGCAGCTCAAATTTTTTTAATACGAATGTTGTTGTGTACACGATCAAAAGCCTTTGAAAAATCGATATAAATTACGTGGACTTGCAATCGATTTTCCAAACACCAAAGACTGTAATTTTTAATTTTTGATAAATTAGTTGCCGTCGATCTTTTTAACGATTGCTTCAAACGGGGTTCGGACTTAATTTAAATTTTCGAAGTAAAAACGGAAAAAATACTGAAGTAGATCCAAAATTTTCGAAGTAGTTTTAGGAAATTAAAAAAAATTTTTTTTTTCGAAATAAAATTCTTAACAACAGTTCAAACTTCAGACTTCAATAGGAACAAATTAGATATACATACATATAAAAGTATACATAAAGACTTCTTAAAAAAATTATATAAACATAATAAATAAAAATAAATTCAGACTTCAGACTTGTTAAAAATAGTAATTAAATATAACTATTTTAAAATAAATTTTCCATCAACAAACTTGTATTTTTGTATGAATTTTATTAATTCAAAAGGTTGCTTATAAATATCTTTACGTTTTGTAAGTGTTATCTGTAAGTAGATAATCTCGAAATCATTAAACGATTCCTCAACTTGTTAACTTCCCATAGGGAGTTATTGTAATCGGTCCGATTTGTCAAATTGGAATTTTTGACATTTCTCGACGTTTCAAGGTCCCTAGAGGCTATATCAATCATTTTTAGAGAGATGTCTGTGTGTGTGTGTGTACGTACGTTCGTACGTTCGTACGTTCGTACGTTCGTACGTTCGTACGTTCGTACGTTCGTACGTTCGTACGTTCGTACGTCCGTACGTTCTTGTACCATTTTTCGTCGTCGATATCTCAAGAACGAGTAAAGATATCGACTTCAAATAAATTTTGTTTAATAGATAATAACTTCGAAAGAGGCTGAAAGGGCGTTTATTAAAATTCAGTGAGTAGTTTTTTCACTATAACGGTTTAAAAAAAAAGTAAAAATTTTGGTTAGTTTCAAATATCTCACGAAAAAATAATGCTATTGATTTCAAATAAAATTTAATGTACTCATTATAAGGTCATACAGATTTGATATGAATTTGGAAAAAAATGAACATACCGTTATTTTTTTAAATTAAAAAAACTGAAAAAAAAATTTCATAACCCAGATATTCTAAGAACGGAAAACAATTTGAAACTCAAAATAATTTTATTTTACGAAAAATAATGTGTTTGACAACTGGTGAAAATTTCAAAAAAAATCAGTTTACAGTTTTTTTACAAAAAATAAAAAACTATATAAAATTCTATTGAAAATTGGTAAAAATTGTTTTTCGATTCAAATTTCTCGAGAACTAGTAATGATATTGACTTCTAATTTAGTTTATTTTATACATAGTATAATTTTGTACAATTGGTAAAATGTTGACAAATATTGAATTAATAGTTTTTTTTTAATAAAAAAACTATCAAAAATTCTAGTGAAAACTAGTTAAAATTGTATTTCATGTCGAATTTCTTGGAAATGAACACCGATAGTGCCTTCTAAAGTATATTGTTTTATACATCGATACCTTCCCGTAAGAATGTATACTAAGCGACATTTCTAAAATTGTTCAGGAAACGAAAAAAAACGAAGAAATTCTAGTTGAATCATAGTGTGCTAAGAGACAATTTTGGTTAAACTAAGTGACATCTAACAAAATTTTTTGTTGCTCACGACAATGAGATGTTTATTAATGTCGCTTAGCATAATTTTTTTGGCGGATAATAGAAATTTCAGGGGGCAACATTATTTTAATGAGAAAACATGGCAGTTGATAAATTTTTTTATTTGTACTCTAGTTTCATTTTCATGCATAATAGGTTGGCGAAACCCATCCCGGGTAGAATTTTCGACTCGATAATGCCAAGGACCCAGCTAGTTTTTCTTAGTTTCAATCATGGCCCTACCGAGCAGTATCTAGCTTGTCCCTCGCTAATTTGTTAATGCTCTGTATATAATGGGCCTTGCTAGATCTTCCTAT
Source organism: Philhelius festivus (assembly GCA_963931855.1). Classification (NCBI taxonomy): domain Eukaryota; kingdom Metazoa; phylum Arthropoda; class Insecta; order Diptera; family Syrphidae; genus Philhelius; species Philhelius festivus. The sequence goes on along the minus strand of OZ007556.1, from coordinate 80,322,709 downwards.
ATGGGCCCTAGATGGGTCTTCACAAGTAGCACAAGAGCTACGGCAATTCTTAAAAAAATTTTTTTTTTTATTATTGTTGATTATTTTCATTTTTTCTTTGCCTCCCTATTATTCGACTCTTTAAGTGATTTTTTGCTGGAATGAAAGAATTTTTTTTTTTTTTTAATTTACCTCCACTGAGATTCGAACCCGAGTCCTCTCGCTTGCCGTGCTTGTGCGCTACCTATTGCGCCACTGTGATATATAAAATATCGTGTCTCAAAGTGCTACTCAAATAACTCTCTTTTAATTATACTGTTTAAAGGACTTAAATATGTATTAAAGAATCTGAAAAATAGCGATTTAGGACCAAAACAAAAAAGTTATGTTTTTAGAAGGATAATGGATAGCCTTTTATAGAGACATATGTATAGGCACATCTAGGATACATCAAGTAAAAACTATATAGCCCCAGTATAAGTAACATCTGAGAATGCCTATAAAGAGGCGAGACTAGCTAAGGCCAATATAGCCCAGATACAATTCCTTATCCAGGCTACACCAAGTAAAAACTATCCAGGTCCCTTGAAGTTTATATGTTACAATGCCAATAAAGAGGCGATACTATCTACGGCCAATATATCGCCAAGGAAAAGTTTCAAATCTAGGATACATCAAGTAAAAACTATCTACCCCCAGTATAAGTAAAATCTGAGAACGCCTATAAAGAGGCGACACTAGCTAAGGCCAATATAATGCCCAGATACAATTCCTTATCCAGGCTACACCAAGTAAAAACTATCCAGGTCCCTTGTAGTTTATTTGTTACAATGCCAATAAAGAGGTGATACTATCTATAGCCAAGATATCGCCAAGAAAAAGTTTCATATCTAGGCTACATCAAGTTAAAAATATCTAGGCCCAGTCTAAGATACTCCTGGAAAAGCCAATAAATAGGCAGTTCTAGCCAGGTTCAATATAAAGCCAGGATAAGCATAAATTAGTCAAGATCCGCCAGGCTTGCATCTGTCTAGGCCCAGCATAGGATTTACTATATAATGGCCAATCTAGCTAGGGCCACGCTATTCGATAGTGTTTCCTAGATAATTTTCTACCCGGGATGCCAAAACGTGGCCCTTAACATATAGTATATTTCCTCATCAAAGTCATTTTCGAAAAAAATGTCGCTTATTACATTCTTACGGGAAGGTATCGACATAATACAATTATTAACATATGGTTAAATTTTGACAAGTATCGAATTGACAGTTTTAACAAAAATATTTCGTTTTTAAATTTTGTTCAATTAAAATGTTTGGAACCGAAATAATAAAGTAATTTCTATAATATAATACATAATTTTATAATTTTACTATCAACTTTTTTTTAGAAGAATGTATGTACTGTACATACGTATATGAATAAGGTTGTTCAGTTGTACCCAAGTCCTACATATTCAAATTCCATTAATAGCTATGGTAAAATTAAAGAAAACGTCACAATATGTTTTTATCTTTTTGTCCATGAAAAAGATGTAAAATTCTACTCAAGGTTTTCTTAGGTGTAGGAACACAGACATATTAAAAACACGGAAATCTATAATTCAGTATATAATATGTACCTACCAACCTTCGTAATTATTACAAGAAATTTAACATTTTAAATAGAAAAGTTTAAAATTAGTTAAACACATTTTCTGTAAAAAAAAACCATAAAGTGATCGACTAAGTATCCTCATCATCAACAAAACAAAGCAAATTTCCTAATATCATATTATGCCACAAGCATCATCGATTTTTAAAACAGGAGTCATTGTATATCGAGTGCAGATCACAGCCTTTCAATCCGGAAAAACCGCAACAACAATTACACTATGAAACCATCTACTTCGATCTTCCATCTACTGCTCTATGATCGAAGTATGTATACAAAATATCATACCAATTACCACTACAGATACAGTACAGATACAGTTAAAATTTGTTTCGCTGAAAATTTGGTTATTTGAAAAAAACTAAATATAAAGTTTTCAAGACCACAAATGGGAAGTTATCAGTGTGGGTCGCACCCAGCCTCTTTTTTTTTACTAAATTCATTTCTTAAAGTTTTCTTCCAGCTGCGGCGCTACTGTGAGGCAAAACAGCTAAATTCAGAATGTACTCCGATAAATTTTTGAAAACAAATTCTTTAATTATATTTTTTATTCTATTTTACTAATAGATAGAGCATTTATGAAAAGAAAATGCCTCAACTAGTTTTAAAGTAGATACAGCTTGAATTATGTAATACAGAGTGACTATCGCTGTCTTTAAATGTGTTGCAGAATTTTTTCAAAGAGAAGTAGATCCTAAACAAGAGAAATAGAGAAGTGGATTTAATTTTTTTCTCAAAATCGAAGTAGATCTACTTCGATCGAAGTAAAGTCCGAACCCTGCGTTCAAATAATTTATGGATAAACTTAAGTTTAGCAATAGGTCTATAATTTTCCACAGCTTCCTTTGACCCAGATTTGTACAAAGGAGTTATCAGAGAATGTTTCCAGGTATCTAAAAATAATTCTTGTTGTAAGGAAATATTGAATATATATAGCACAGTGGAATTTTAAGAGAAGTGGTGGAATATTATCCAGTGCAACGAGTGCTTCCAACACATCAGATATATTTATATTTATATATTTAGATAAACATTGGTTCAGCACTTAAATTAGAATTGGAATTATTAAAATTTTGATCATAATTTATACTCAGGTCAGAGAAATTGGATTGAAAAAATAACGCAAAATAATTACAAAAATCACTAATATTCTCAGAAAAGACCCCTTTGCATGATACACAAGATGGAATCCCAATTGATTTTCTTTTAGTGTTCATAAATGACCAAAAAATTACAATTACTTTTGATTTCTGACTCGAGAGACCAAATATATTGCTTATAAAGTTATAAGTAAATGTTTTTAAAAATTCGTACTCTCTCCTGGTTTTATTAAATAGTTCACGAAAAGAAACCAAAAATTTACTTTTTTTTATGAAGTTTATTCATGAAATTTTTATTAAACCGAATTGCCCTTTTTGAATTATTTATAATCTTTATTGGGATAAAATTAAAAATCGCACGATTCTAAACACAGTAAATGCTATCTCTGAGTTAGTACAATTTAAAATTGTTTGCCAATTTACAGATTCAAAATATCTATTCATTGAGACAAAATCAGGGGCCAAATTACCACATCAGTTATCGAGTAATACGTGACTGAATTATGTGACTTTGGCATTACCGCTTACGTCATCTAGCAATCGATTACTCTAATTTGACGTTTTCATTCGATCACTGATGGGACTCACTCACTCGTTCACTGATGCGGTAATTTGGCCCCAGTATTTTTAAAATCATATTTCTGAACTATGTTGAAAAAAAATGTGTTATACATTAAAAACAGAACAATAAAACTTTATTTCAAGTACTTTGTGACTATTCTCAACTAACTTAAAACTAGCTTCATCTAATTCAGCTTGAAAATTTTTATCAATAAAAATCAAATCTAAAGTATGACCAATAGAATTATAAATATTTTTAATTTGATACATATTCAAAGCCATTATACTTTCAATTAAATCCCCTCCATTTCTATGAGACAAAATTCACACAGAAATCGTTGAATGTCATTTTTTTTAAAAACAACGTGTTTCTTTTTTTGTAATAATTAAGCGGCACGACGAAAGGCCAATGCACTTTAAGAAATCGTTTAAGGTAAAGTCACATTATGCAAGCTGTCTAACGTATCTAATTATCTTTTATGATAAATAATCTGTCACCGCAACGAAGTATCCAGTTCAATTAAATTCATTACTTGAAAAAAAAAAAATGATGTACGAGTATCACCTGTAGCTTTCAACTAACTAACAACATGCAAGCTTTCAACAAAGATTAAAAATAGAAAAGAAAATCTCTTTAATGCATAGGGAGCATGCAAACACGAGTATCATGTTTCAGTTCTACATATATTGTTAATAGCAATTTATTTAGTTTATTTTTCTTTCATTTGTAAATAAATTTCCATGGAATACAAATTCACATCATTTGTTAAAAAAAGAAAAAAAAATTACGAGCAAAAAAACGGAACGCAACAAATTGCAACACACAACTACAAAACAAAAGAAGAAACAAAAACTTTCTTTTTCATTTGTTGAAAATTCAAAAAAAAATATTTATAAACATTATCTAAATTGTCATCGGCTTATATTATTACTATTATCATTCTCGAATGAAAAAAATAATAACAATGAAAGTGAACTTCAAACTATAATTATGCTTATGCTGTCGTCATTAAAGTTGCAAGTTCTTTCTTTGTGAGCAGTTCACATGGCAATATAATGTCGGTTACTTTTCAATTAGCCATTTCAAATCGTTGGCATGAAATAAACGTAAATAAAAAAGTGCAGTTAATTCACTTTATACCGTTCTTGAAATTTGCCCACAGTGTACCAGTTAACAAGATAGTGCTGTCTGAGAAGACACTCGAATCGAAAATCGTTGCTGTTGTTGTGTTATTGGCAGCCATCGCTGTTGCAACTGGTTATGTGTCCCATTTTATTGCTGACTCTGTCAACATGCTTGTGTCTATAGATGCACACCTAAATATTCCATGATACCGCTATACAAATGATTGGCTCATCTCTCTTATTCTCGAGGGATTATTCTATTTACAATCAAGTTTTTGTTTTTCTTGTGAATCATATTCGTTTTTTTTTGTCGTTAGGAAATTAGTCGCAAAGATGCTTTGCTTTGTTTTGGTTTTTCATTTTAATTTGACATTTAGTACTTTTTGTTGTTGTTGTTGACGTTTGCCAAATGTCAAACTCGTCTCAGAATGCAGATTATCTTGCACGGTAAGATCCTATAGAAATATTTTTTAAGTGAAAATTCAATATAGCTTACCCCAATGTGCTGACCCTCGACGAATAGCTGAGGTACTTTAATTTCATTTGATTGCATTCGTTCTTTAATTTCCTGTTGATATTCTGTACTCATGAAGACGTCACGTTCTTCGAATTTAACCAGAAGCGTTCGTAAGATTTGTTTCATGTTGGAACACTTGGCATAGGTTTCTCGTATGATGCCCATGCTAGTTGTGTAGAGAACCACTTTGCCGAGATCTTTTTCCTTGTAACTCTGAAAATAAAATAAGAAAAAAAAAATCAATTAGGTTTAAGAACTCTCGAGGAAGTGCTGATGAATATACGGAAATTAAACACAAATGTTACGTATACGCCAGAGTGTCCGCAGAAAAAAGTATTACTCAGATTTGTTTTCCAAAGAAAATTGGAAAATAAAAAACAAAAGGTGTGATAACTTGTAAATATGGAAGATGATGTTATATTTATGTGAATAAAAACACGCGGCATCTAAACCTGAACAGTGTTTGAGACAGAGGAGATATTCCTCAGAATAATGGTGGTTTGGATTAGTACTACGGAAGAAAACTCTCCGATTCCGGATGCTAATGGAACGTGCGAGCACAATTGATTGATTGACTCTGAAGTATCTGTATCACTTTATTTTTAATTAAATAATTTTAAACTTTACTATGTTGCCAGATAACTTAGATGTCAAGCAATTGATTTCACTTGATTACACATTGTTTCGTATCAATTACATATCATTAAGTTGTTCAATTTTAATTCTTCCAGCAAACACGTTTGTACGTGTATCTAACGAAAATGCAAGCTCAAGTTATTTTCTCTTCTTTTCATCAGGAGAATAACTGGAAAACGTTTATTTACTGTTAATAATATAAAATATAACACTTTTAAACTGAGATACAATAAAGTAAAAGAGTGTTTTAATATTACTAATTTAGGTTAGGTTTATGGACTGACAGTTGATTTTGTTACGGTTACACATATGTCGTTTTCATTTGGCAATCCGGAAGCCTTTCAGGCTCTTCTGAAAGTGTTCACTTGGGAAAAAATGACAGTTCTGATTCTGAAAAGAAGAGAAATTTGCTTCTGGATTTGAAATCAGAATCGAAACCAGAAGCACTCACACATTCACATAGTTAAACGTCAAACTCAACAGCTGTGATTTTTTGTATGCTAATTGTGTGAAGTGTATCTTTCAACATATATTTATTCTTGATTTTCATTATTGTCCACATTTGATGTTTCACATATACAATCACAAAAAACTTCAGAATCATCAGAATCAAAAAAAGTGTTCAGTTGGGATTCCGGATCGTTGAGAGATTCCGGATTGCCAAATAAAACCGACATTAGATGTGATACCCTGGGGCTTGTGGCTCCCATGTACTGAAACCTATGTTATAGTCTGAAATGTCTGAGGATACTTCTAAGTCTTTGAAGACATTTCTGGTTGAGGAGAGGTAGACCAGACCCGTACCAGCATGTAGCTCCTTGCAACGTCTAGTAGATGATAGGTCAGTCGTTGGTGTAATGTCTACGTTTGTTTGTTCAGGACTGCTGAATAAGTGGAAGTGAATGTTTCTTTCCATAAGAGGACTTTACTTAACTTTAAAGTCGTCAAGAGGACTTTATCTCAGGGAGAGATGGCCTTATCCACTATCTGATGCTCGTGTTTACCGTAGGAATGGCAATCGCTGGTGTATAGGTGAGCTGCCCATTCTCTGTTTGTTGCTGGTCCTGCAAAAAATACATGCACCATTCTATTATTGTCGTTTGGACGTTAAGCAAATCCAAATTTAAATACATCGATGGGTGAGCAATATAACTTTCAATTTTGGGGAATAATGACTTTGGTATAATGGTGTGTTTTGGAATGTCATGCGAGTCTAATACTCAGCCGCTCCTAAAAAATGTTCAATTGTGTACTGCAAGGAAGTGAAAAATCCTCCAAGAGTATGCCTTGTCATCAGAAGTGCTGCTCATTAGCCGTTCGCAGTCGTCAGAAAACCTAAAGTCCCCTCCAATCCTACTAAGACGCATACAGAAATGGTTGAGAGCTGTGATGCACTAGGTTTACGCTCTCTTCGAGCCACATTGCCTCTAATTTTTGTATTTATTAAAAAATGACTTTTAAAAGCAATTTACGCTTCAAGATTAATAAAATTATTGCAAAAAAAATGAAGATAGTTAATAATACTCGTAGGATTAAACAAAATAATGGCTTTAGGTCGCACGACAAACCTCTAATTTGAAGTTTAAGGATTAAAATATTTAACTGTTTACGATTCCACAGATAGGGATTATATTTTACAAATAATTTCGGGATTGAATTATAAAATTTTAGTTGAATGGTTTCGTTTAATAATATCAACAAAAGTCATTTCTTTCATTTAGAGTGTTTTTCGATTATTTACTGTCAAAGTACTAAATATGTACTTAAAAGCTATATAAAAACTATAAGGATGTCTTAAGTTTTTTTGCTAATACCTTTCAATTTCAAAAAGTTCAATATTTTGAGACGGACTTCATGTTTTTTTTTAAATTTGTAAAAAAATCCACTAGTCATTATCTGCTTTAGTCTTTCCTTGTAGAGGATTCAATAATTATTTAATTCAATTTTATATGATTCTGAATGTCACAACAGGTATATTTTGCATGCAGATAGCTGCTGCTTCACTTTTGAGGACCCTTCGAGAATAAGGTCTTCTAATTCACCTAAATTTCCTATTTCGGTTGAATAAATAAATTCTTTCATTCTTCTCCATACAAAGAAATTCATTACTGTAAGACGAGAAAATCTCCAGTGGACCGGTCCATAATTTCCTATCCAACGATTACCGTACTTTTCATCTAACCAATTTTTAACCTCTTGGCCATAGTAAGCTGGAGCGCCATCCTGTTGTGGATAAGTGGAATATCCTCCAATAGTTCTAGTAAATCATTGCATAAGAACTTCTGATAGTTTGTAAAATTCAGCTTGGGATTAGTTTGAAGGGCCGATTAATTTGTTTCCAACTACGCCTACCCGCATTAGGTCGTGTATTTAAAACTGCTCAGCGTTTCTAAGCAACTGTTGCCGTGGCATTAAAAATTAAACTGATAATTTAATTTCGTGTTCTAATCTTTTATACCATTTTTTGCTGGGTAGATTTTCCAAATAGGCCTTCGTAGTACAAACCTTACACTTTTTGAGAAATTTTAAGGAATCGGGAAAGAAATTAAGAGTTTTGACAGCACAAACAAAAACAATTAGAAATGTCAAATCGACTGACACATAAAATGTCAAATCCAGAATATGAAAAATGAAAGCATTCAGCAAAAACCCAAAGCCAGAACCCGAAACATTAAGGTGGATTCACACTACACAAATCCGCCAACACGATAAAAGTTGATGAACATGTTGTTGAATGTGAACCCCCCTAAGTGAAGAAATATTATCAATATAAATATTAGGCATGTGTTTTTTTAGTAGTTGAGCTCTTACAATAATATTTTGAAACATTAAGCATTAACTACAATCGGTACTTTTTGCAAAAAGTGAAAAAGAATACACACATACACTAGCCACATCAGTTGCTGAAAAGAGCGTATAATTTACACCATACAAGTTCAGTTCAGACATCTGTCGGTGATTTTCTGAAAAAATGTATTCCATGTAATAGTGTTTTTAAAAAGTGAAAAAGTAAAAAGGTAGAACCATTCAAACCATCAAGCGTAACTACAATTGGCAATTTTTGCAAAAAGTACAATAAGTGAAAAAATGAAAAAGAATACACACAAACCTCAAACCTACCTCATTTTCGGAACACTTTCATTTATGTCATTTTTTGTTGACAATAAACAGCTGGCCGATCGATGTGCAAACAAAAAAAGTTTTACAAAAGTAAATTGAATTTATGTTTTTGAAGTAAGCTACGAGTATATTTCTTTAGGCGCGTTATGAAAAAATGATGAGAGTGAAATTAAATAAAAAAACCCCTGGTATGTAACACAAAATTCACAGGTTGACATCACTGCAACGACGTGGGTTCGAGCCCCAATAGAATGATAAATATTTTTTGTATTGCCTTGATATGAAAAAATTATGAGAGTGAAATTTTTAGATGTATGAGTAACACAAAATTCACAGGTTGACGGTCATTCTGGCAACGTGGATTCGTTTCCAATATTATGGCCATAACAACAGCTGAAGGACAATGACATGAAAGAATCGAAACAAAAATTGTTAATGTGTCAAAAATGTGTATAGGTTTGAAAGTTTGTTTACCATTAACTGTTTTCCTTTGGACTCCAGGATTAAGTGCTTAGTAGGTACTTCTCATTGCATTCAACAATTTAAAAAAATCACGAATTCTTCGGGTTTCCCAACAATGGTTCCACTGAAATGATGGTATATCTGACTGTACAGTGGAAAAGATCTTTACATTGTTTTGAAGAAAGTAAGATTATTGCGCTTGATAAGGCATTTGATAGAGTTTGGCACCGGGGTCTCTTATAAAAAATTCGTGGTATCAATGAAACTTTTATTCCTTAGATTGAAATTTACCTTCTGGCTTGTTCAATACATGTTGTATTGGATGGATCTTCACTAAACATACATGCTAGTGTTCGCCAGGGTTCCATTTTGTCTCCGACTTTCTCATTTTAATAGATGATCTCTTGTCTGAAACTTCTAGTATTCTTCATTGTTTTGCCAACGACTTTACCCTCACCTCCTCATACTTATTCTTAAATTCACGTTCAAATAATTTGAAGTGGAATTGCAACTCCGATCTTTACAGCATTGCAAATTGGGCGTACAAAATTGTGTGGTGTTCAATGCCTGAAAACCTCAACGCTGTGTAATTGCGTTGAAGCAAAATGTACCCGTTATTCCATTGTCCTTTAGAACATTCACCGAAGAAACAGAAATCTGTCAGTATTCGAAATGTGTTATAATATCAATCTTCGTTGAAATGACCACATTATCGAGACCACCCGCCCTGATTTGGCTATAATTTGTAATGCATTTATGCATCCTAAACTCAAATATAACTAAAATCTTTGGACAGGCGCTATCCAAATTTTTTATCATTTAATAGATAGAATCCAGGACATACCGTACAATACAGTGATTGGTTGCCCTTTGCCATTTCAATTTGCAAACTGTGTTTACCATTGTAATAAACCCTTGTAAACGTTCTATTTTAACTGGTAAACTTTATTGAAAAGAGCATAATAAGGACTTTGCTATTTTCTACGACACGAAGAAAATTAATTCATATCTCTTGATCATTTAATTAATTTACATCTCTTGACCATTTAATTAATTCATTCCTCTTGACTATTTGTTTTACAAACCTAAGATCTTATCTAGAACCATTCTAGTTTAATGGTATATAGTCTACTTTCGACACAGTTAATGGAAAGCAATCGGAAAAGAAGATGTCTGCAGCCACATTAAACTATTCCATAAATCATCAATAACCAATCAATGAAATTGAAACCAAAATTATAAATTCTAAACTATTTCCAATTAGAGAAATTAAAAAATTATGCAAAGTAGCTCAGTGTGCCAGCACAAGCAGCAAATCAATTAAACACAGATACATATCTACATGACACAGTAACCGAAATACTTTTGCATCCATAATAATTTTACTTTTATTATATTTTTCTCTTCGGCCGATCAACGGTATTCAAAATTATAACAGTAAAGTACTATAAGTCCGGAAAAGTGTCTATGAAAACATTTATCATAATTATGCCGCCCAAAAGTGCTTAGCACCAGTGAAACTCTGGCACGATTTCCTAAACAAGATTATGGAGCGTGCGAGTTCAGTCATGGTCTCTACTCTATCGATGACGCGATTACAAGCAAAACTTAGCTCTGTTCGAATAAATATCTGTGCAGGTAGGTTATAAGCAGTTTGGGTATTGGACGTAGCCCAACCATTCCATGGAACTGCATTTCAGGAAGGAAAACAAAAACAAACAAATAAATTAAATTATACTTCGTATACATACTAGTATCTACGGTACAAGCACTCGAAACTTTACGTGAGGGAAAACTTGTAACTTTTGTCGCGCGGAAAAGTCAATGACTGAGCAAATATGAAAAATATGTAGATGGCGCTCTGCTGTTCGGTGAGCGTGTGCGTTTAGCCGTGATCTTGATTCATGACTTTTGCATTAAATGACTGCAGACAAAATATGTTGCTCGACGAACATAACCCAGCGCAGCCGTAGCAGCGTGGTAACGTGATGGTTGGTCCATAGATTCAATGTCTAGGACGCGGACAAATAGAGTTTAAGAGTAACAGGGACTATTTCTTGTTTTGTGAATTGCGTATGAGTTTGGTTTAATTTACTACAGCTGTGCTTGGACATTTTACAAATTACCAACAAAACATGGAAAATCACATTAATTTATGTTGATACAAGGTAAAATTCTTTAAAAACAAGCAATTAAATCGGTTTTAAGTATTTAAAGTGCCGAAAAAATGAAATATTCGCTGAAGTTGAAGAAGTAAAGCGAAAACTTGTTTTTAGATACGAAAATTAATGATTTATGAAATTAAAAATGTTTAAAGATGTTTTCCAACACTTACAGTTTGTATGTTACAGAAGAAATTATGTCATCGTTGTACAAACTGATATTTGAATATATTATGTTACCAGAGAATGTATTTTATAGTAAGTTAGTGGAACTATAGATAGGTTAAAAAGTTATAATAAGGAACCCGTGACATGTGTCTAGCAATAGCTTTAGGAAAAAAACTCATTAAACTTAGGTTAACATACAAATTGTACTCATTTAAAAAGTTCATATGATGAAAGTTCAATTTTTTTTTTATAATTTTCCAAGCATTAATGGGATTATCACTACAAATAAAATGTTTGAGCTCAATGCGAGCGTTTAGAAAAGTTGGAGAGGATTTAAAAGGAGATACTGATGCACAATTGGTTTTGAATATTTGAATATCTTAATGGGAGAGAAATTCTGAGCCGTGAAATGAGGCTAAAGAAATAATCTCTGAATTTAACAGTACGTCCGAAGTTGGGCTCAAGAGTAAACTGATGAATATTCCCGGAAGCTCGAGTATTACGTTTGAATTGCTTAGAAAGAGGAATGCATCTGAGATACAATTGCAGCATCTGCCCAAATATGGGAATTTTACTCGAGCTTTGGACGAATATAGGCTTTATAGATTACAGCCAGATCAGAAGGGCTGGAAAATTTCTTGCAACGTCGAAGCAAACCTAAACACTTAGCAGCGTTTTTGGCGACGTCGAATAAGTGGTCATTCCATACAAAGTGGTCTGTTATGCACATACCGAGAACTAAAAGCTGTTCTGTTTCCTCAATGCAAGTGCCGCTCAAAGATAGTGGCATGGGGAGTGGGTTCCGCTTTAATGACAGAAGACGGTCTATATCAAAATCGGAAGAATAAGGACGTGAATCTGGAAATGAAAATGAGAAGCTGAGAGTACAACTTGTTTTGAGCGGTTCGATAGGTCGTTTTTAATCCAACGAAAAAGAGATTCATCAATACCAAATGCACGCATTTTCAATTAGAGAGCTTGATGTTATCAAATGCTTTTGATATATCAAGTTCAAGTATATCAAGTTCAATCATTTTAATTTCTCCAAAACGATGTGAGATAAACGATGAGTGGACATATTGCTATGAAAACCATACTGCCGTTCATTGACCTTCTAAGAAAGAAGGATCTAAAGTGCAATTGGACGATAGTTAGAGGGGGAAAGAAGATTCGCATTTCTTAGGGAAAGGCTGGACAATTTTATTTTCTATTGACTTGGAAAGAGACCAGTAGAAAAGGACAGATAGAAAAGCTTACGTAATGGTTTTGCTGCGTTGAAAAACACCTCTTCAGAATGGGAGGGAGGAGATACTGTCAAGGCCAGTATCCAAACATCGGATTTGTGTACATCAACATCGTTTAGAATTCTCGCAATTTTATGATTGCGAAAAAAGATCTGTAAAATAGAATAGTTTACGATCTCAAGTACAAGTAGAAATTCCCATGCAGTTTTATGAAATATGTTACAATATTAAAAGTTCAAATAATATAATTTCCAAAAAAGCAGCCTGATACAACAACTAGATGTTGTTACGTAGATAAAGAAAATGAGGAGAATACTTCTAAATGAGTTTAGTACCGGAGCGTATTTGAAGTTACACTACGTTTCCACTGAGCGATAATCTAGATTAATTTCCAGTTTGATTTAAAATAATCTAGTAGTGTTTCCACTGGACTTGTTAGATTTATTTTGACATCTAAAATCTTAATTACAAGCAGCGTCACAATTGAAAGTTTTGTTGGCTATTAAAAATAGAATAAGAATGTTCTCAACTGAAATTAAAATTTTAGTTTTAAATTATTTAAATGAAGAAAAAAAAAATCAAGTTTTTGATGGCGGCCTTAAACAGATTATGTATTTTAACTTGGATCTCTGGAGGACTGAATTCGCACCCAACAATTTGTACAATTTTTTCTAGCGCCTCGCAGATCCTTTATTTTTTCTGCCCAAGCCTCCACCAACAGTGTTTCCTCTTTCTTCGACCACAACGTCCTTCTTTTTGATTTTGTTTTCCTTAGAAATACAAATATTTAAAATCTTTTTTTCAACTAAAATACAATCATATTTACCATACGCTTCAGCCAAAAGTTTTTGCGGCAACAAGTACGAGTAGTTTGAAGCTGTTTACGGTTATTAAAATGTTTTTTTTTTTGTTTGTTCAGTTTGTCAACAGACTGTTTTTTTCTTCCATCAAACTGTCAGATTCATTGGAAATGAATGGAAAAGTGAATCCGTTCATTACAGTAGATTTCAAGTAGATTTATGTGAAATCTCGAATCGAGATGATTAATTTTTGTATGGTAAATCTAGTGATTTCAAGTAGATTTCAAGTAGATTTGAGTAAATCTCAGATTATCGTTCAGTTCGAATATATTGTCTAATATTCAGATACTGATGCCAAATCGTATAAAGTTATACGATTGAGCAACACGTCCAAATAATAAAACTTTATTATCAAAATGAGTGTTTGTTGGTGCAAACGTTGCGCGCATTTAGCTCATTTTATGAACGTGTTGGCCCTTCACAGTCGACTCTTCAACGTTTGTTAGCCCAATTTGAGACGATCGGTTCGATTATCAATCAGCCAACATTCGTGCGTCAACAGAACTCAATATCGGCCGAGAACGAGGACATATCGCGGAAGCAACGATTGACATTCCGCATAAACGATTTGAAGGTTAAGTTATCTCTCGGAAGAGATGACGTGAATTGGCCAACAACGTCATGCGATTTGATCCCGCTAGACTTTTTCTTGTAGGTTTTCCTAAAGCCGCAGGTCTATGCGAATAAATCACAATCGACCGATGCATTTAAGGTGAACAAAACAAAGACCATCGCACAAATTCAGCCCGATCTATCCGGAAGAGTCAAAGAAAATTGAACCACTCGGGTCTCTGCCACCATAAGAAGCCGAGGCTAGAGTTTGAGCGATGTCATATTTTACACATAATGGCATATGTGGGTCTTTCAAATGAAAAGAATTTTGTTAATACCTCAATACCCCTTGGCATAATGGTAAATGCGTTGGTGGACTATCATGCAGAAGGTCTTGAATTTGATTCTTAGCCGGTGCAAAAAAGCTTTTCATGGCCGTACTGTACTGGCTGTTGCGAGGAATTGACGAATCCTCTTAGAGTATCTCTTTTCATGAAAAGTGAATCGGCAGAAATTGTAGATTGCCTCCATTCCTGGTAACACGCACACAGGAATGGTTGAGAGTTGTAAGTCACTAGGTCCTGGTTCTTCTCGAGCTGTTGCATCATCAAATTTATTTTTTTATAATTCCTCACAAATAGCTTGTTTCCATTTCAATGTCTGAATTTAAAAAAATTCCTCTAGAAATATAAAGTTCACAGCATGTTAACACTCCACTTAAGCAGTTGTTATTTTTTTCATCTTCACTATTTTATAAAATCAATGTAGGAATTTTTTTTAACAACTCTGTGGCAATCAATGCAGAAAGAGTTTGACGTCTAGTTTTCTTATGTCAGTTTGATAGACGTCGATATTGTTTTTCACCTTTTCAAATTTCAGGCGGTGTACCTATTTTGTTTTTTTCTGGTTTCTGCATTCAATTTATAATACGAGTATTGAAACGTTACGTTAGCATCAACTGGGAATAGGGAATATAATTTAATGAAATAATTTTTCAAATCAAAGACAAAATAGAAAGTGAAGATGGCAGTGCGGAATAATGAAACAGACTAAAACTCCATACATTTAAAAATAGAAATTATTTAAACAGACATTATAAAGAAGATATAATAGGTTCGTTTGTTCAACTTTACCCAGGGTGTTGTTGCTGAATGTTTCATCTGATGAGTACAACAAACATTTAATTGCGAACACAAGCAATAACATGCAACATGTGAATCGCCAAACGACAACAAAAGAAATGCATATCTCATATGACTTGACAGTTCAATCGTTACCTGAACTCGCCCCAGCAAAATACCTACATCTACTTCAAGGCGAGTTCAAGGCGACCCCAGGTCTCAAAAAACACAGAATTTACTCACCAGGGTGACTTCAGGTTTTTCAAAAAACGATTTAGGGCGACTTCAGGGCTCAACGAACAAATCTAATTTTCATGAAGCTTGTGTCTATTTAAAGCAGAGGTAACTTCCATTATGACATTTTAACGTTTTCTTACAAACATACAAAATAATAAAAAAAAAGCTGGTTAGTCTTGTCTAGTATTTGTTACCACAATATTCTTAATTTCATAATGAACAACTTTAAGTACATATCAAAATGCTAGAGGAATAATTCTAACGATGGATTGTGAGTAGGTATAATTTCGAATTTAGCGAATTTGTATGGGTTCAGTTACACTCTTGTAATTCTGTACATAAACAGGGTGATTTCGTCTTAAGTTACACATTTTTGTACACCAATTAGTTTTTGAACATAAAATAAAAATGAACATTTTGAATTTGTGATAACGAAAAAAACTCTAAGCAAACATAAATAATGAACGAATGTATTTCTAAAATTCATTAGACCGACCATCACCGCAACATCACACAACTAGTGTATCAAGTTTCACAGTTTAGCCTGGAACACAGTTCAAGGTATAAAATTATAAATTGGCTTCATCAAACTAGTTTTATCTAAAATTTCATATAGATTTATGTTTTTATTTTTTAAAAATAAATTTATAAACTAAGAAGTTAAGAAGAATCACCCTGTATAAAAAAAAAATTCAAAGAAGGAAGCACTTGGCATAGAATAATAAAAAAGTATCATATTTCGACCGAACGTGACTCATTTGCGTCTCAATAAATATAAAATTGGATTTACCTTGACTTTGCAGAAAGTCTCTTTTTACTCGTTTAACTTCTGTCAGATGTTTTTTCTGAATTAGAACTTGTTCATAGAGTCAAATTAGAAATGAGAAAACAAGTTTAACATTTTTTGTATATTTAAAATGTTTACATCATTTGTTATTATTTCAAAAAAATTAGTTTCAAAGATGATGACTAATAATGACAATCAAAAGATCATAGGTTAAAAACCCTCAGTTTAGTTTATACATACGAGTATTATTATGTTGCATTTTCTTATAAGGACTGGACAACTTCTTTTTACTTGCGATACTATAGGGCAAGTTCTGCATTTGGAAAAAAAATCGAACTCGAGATTTTGATCAAAGTTGACATTACGATAATAGCGAAGACGAAAAAAGTGGGTCCGACAATTCCGTCTGTCTGTCTGTATGTCTGTATGTCTGTACCTCGAACTACAGCCTAAACCACTGGACCTATTTCTTTCAATCTCGGTAGTTAAGGGTCTTCGGTGATTCCCTAGAGGAGAAATTGAAATTTTTTTTTTAGCTCCAAAACTAAGGGTACCCCCCATACACCCGTAATGCAAAATCTTATTTATCTCGAAAACGGCTCTAACGATTTTGATAAAAAAAAATTAAGTGTGATATTATGGACATGGACTACATTTTGGTAAAAAAAAATAGGGCAAAATGTTATTAGGGGTACCTGCCATAGACCCGTTTTTTTGATTTTCGACTTTCGCATTAACGGCTCTAAGGATTTTAACCCAAAATTTTTAGCAGGAGTCCCCTTAAGTTTAAAATAATATTGTATATAAAAATATTCGAAAAAATATTTATTGGGTTTTAAAAAAAAAAAAAAATTTAAATCAATATCTTCAAAACCTATGAACGATTAATTTTTGAAAAATTTTATAGAAATTTCTTATATAAAAAATTTATTTAATAATAAAACGATTTTTTAAGGTTTATTTGCATAAATTCATACTTTTCCGGAAACCAGACGGCAATTTTATGCATTTGAACATTATTATCTCATTAAATCCATGTTTTATATTTATAAAATGTATCTTAAATTCCAAAGTACTTTTACATAAGAGCAAGTTCGTGCGATCCAGTCGTGCATTTTATTTTATTTGGTCTGCTGTCTATTATTAAAAATGATATTCAAATTTTATCATAATTATAGATTGATGATTAATTCTGTTAGCTTAATGCCAATGCTCTCATTGTCATTCTCAGACAGAAATCAACTAAGTAGCACAAAAATGGCAAAATTAAAAATGGCATATTAAAAATCAAATCAGACAAAATTAGAAAAAAAAAAAAACAATTTACATTTTAGAAAGCCAAACCCGAT
Source organism: Philhelius festivus (assembly GCA_963931855.1). Taxonomy (NCBI): domain Eukaryota; kingdom Metazoa; phylum Arthropoda; class Insecta; order Diptera; family Syrphidae; genus Philhelius; species Philhelius festivus. Next base: position 80,305,076 of record OZ007556.1, on the reverse strand, counting down.
CGACTGATAAAAAACTGTGACCAGTGGCCCGTTGTGAATTATCCAATAACCGGTATAATAAAGTGTGAACACAAATTTAAGATTAAGAATAGACATCCACACACAATCCGCTGAGTAGATTTTTTAATCCTGATGTATTATAAATTCGATGACAATCTTAAGAATTGAGGAAGTAATCTTTATCTAGTTGACTTTCTTTTTTTTTCGTTGCTATAATAAATAAAATAAATATGAGTGAATATTTTTTTTTCATTTTCGTTGATCAATTAATCATGCCAATGCATCGCATTTACATTCTAGTTACGTCAGTTGATTGATAAATAAGATTTCATATAAAATCTGAAAAATTCTTCTTTTTTTTTTAAATTCCAAGGCCAATAAAATAAATTAAGCATCAAATAAATTAAGCATCAAAACCTGTTCTTATGTCAAGTGACAATATTTTAATCAATTTAATTGAAATAGATTGAATTGAAATCTTGAAAGTGTTAACTTACATAAAACGTAAAATATTTTTAAAGCCACAAATTGTTTAAGGTCCCCCTTTCCTAAGGAACATACAAAAATTCACAATCTGATTACGGACTTATATCTCAATCAACTGGAACTCGAGCCTATACTAGAGTTTTCCTTGAAATTATGTCCCAAGTTAAATGAATTATTTTCATTGGAAATTTGCAGTTTGACAGTTTTATTTTCATGTGCATGCAGCTGTAATCTTTGTAATGGGTAGTGTGTCGGATTGTCTCGGATAGCATTCCGAACTATTACAATTTTAATTCGAGGAGGTGACAGATCCTCTAAAAGTATCTGAGGTCATGATAAAGTCCATCTCAGAAAATTATCGGTCTTCTCTATTCATGTACGAGTAGACTAACAACTAACGCACACAGGAATGCTTGCAAATTTAAGTCAGCTTGAAGCAATCCTGAGATACTTTTAGTTTAGTTTTTAAAAAACTGAATTTCTGCTTTCCTAAAATATCTTGCTGTAAATCCAATTTTTTAAAAAACACTTTGCTAAGCTCTGAAAACAAAATTTTCAAAAACCGAATTAAAAAAAATTAAAATTTAGGAAAGTATTTTGCTTTTAAAAACGATGCTTTTCGGTGATGGTATGTCTTACCAAACAGTGGCACAAATCTTTACATCGTTTTGCAGTAAGTTAGCTTATTTCAAAGCATTTGATACGGTTTTGCATCAGGCTCTTTTATCGAAAATACGTGCATTTGGTATTGATGAATCTCTTCTTCGATGGATAAGAAACTACCTTTCGAAACCGATCAATACAAGTTGTGTTGTATGGTTTTAAGTCTGAAATTCATGAAATAAATGCTGGTGTGCCACAGGGCTCCGCTTTGTCTCCGATCCTCTTTCTGATATTCATCAATGATATTTTGTCTGAAACTTATTATCAACATTTGGTTAATTAGCTCACCATCTACCCATCTACCTTCTATATCTAAAAAAGCAACCATAGTGAACTTTGTATGGTAAAGAGAATATTCTATAGTTCGGACTACTGAATATATGAATATAAAGTAGTAACTACCGATCTTTCCTTGCAATAAGCATGTTGAGCCATAGACAGAAGTTTCGTATTGATGCTTGCACGTTGATGAATATCAATCAATCTTTCAAGAGATTTATCAAAATTTAGTGAATCACATACATGAATCCTGGTTGAACCTCAGGTTATCCGTCAAAACCAGTGAGTTAAGATCTTGATTAGATGATGACCCAAATTTATATGTACAATTGGCTCTAAAAATCAAAGTAAATCGTTAATCATTCAGTGAGAAACTACTGCTGAAAAATAAGAGTAAATGTCTCTTTTGCAATGCTGATTTAACTCTATTTTAGATCAGAGTTAGTTAATCCTTGATATAAATTATATTTAATTGTAACTTTTACGTCCAGTTCTTATATATAATATTTTTAAGGTAAGCTCACTAAATTTGAAGAGCTAACTTTAAGTCAAATCGGGACCTAAGCTGGGGATTAAGCGTGCTTTAGGAGTTTAATCTGAAAAATAAGTTGATCTCGCTATACAAAAATTGGCATATAAAATGTTTAAATTAATATTTTTAAATAATGAATTAATTTGTATATGCTAGGAAGCTTGCACATTAATAACCAAATAATCACTTGTCAAAATTGTTTTAAGTTTTTAAATCAAATTTGGGTTTCTATAGAATAAGACACATTTCTAGTTACATGACAATTGAGTTTTTGTTTTTATAACTAATCAAGAGATGCGGACTGTAGGTCTTAAATTGTATGCGCATATAAATATACGAGTATGCACAAAAAAATATATTTGCTTCAAACAAATGATGATAGAATGAGAATAGAAGCTGCGTTGGAGCTATTCAATAAAAAAAAAACGGGGTCAATATGGTCATTGTGTGACCGTTAAAGTTAGAAACATTAAAACCTGACTAGTACATACTTATCTCTCGTTAAATTTATGCAACTATAAAATTACTTTGAGAAATAAGTAGTTAGAGCAACTTTTTCTAGCTTGGGGCGATCGATCATTAGGAAAGAAAACTTCAACTCCATGCCAGTACCTCAAAAGTGAAATACATACACAATAAACTATCTTGAATGTTAATGTTAAGGTCTGTAGAGCAGTTGGTCAAGGTATTTAGAACTTGGTGTTAATTGTGTTATAAACTTTTTGTATTTCTTTTTGTAGTAATTAGGGTCGGAAGAAAACTTTCATATCATTCGTAGAGTATGTTGAGTTTTTTGTTTAAGATTGAAGAATAGTTTTGGTTTACAAAATGGTCCAGTCCAGACAGATTTTGATGCTTTGAAAAGTCAAAGTATAAGACACTTTTAAAGCCATGAAATGAGATATTTACTAATACAAGAAAATAAAACAAAAAAAAAAAAGAAATAGCCTAGTCATGGAACTGTTGTAGCTTACTTACTAGAAGAATTTACAACAAATTTACTGGCTCCATGAGGGCGCTCTTAATTAAGCAATACCTTTCTTAATTCTAATGCCTTTTGACCATGAAGGCCATGTAGAAAATAACAAATACTGATCCATCCAGATGCCAATACTACACTTTTACTCGCCTGTGGCTGTACATGTTGCCCAACAATCACTAGCCTGCATCAGTTCTTTCTCGTATCCCTTGTGGCTTCACGCAACGGAGTCCTAAACAGAATAGTTTCAGATTTTTGGGACTGACTTTTCCATGTCATCATAATATCACTGAATTTTAGTCGAAGTAAAGCTGCGGAAATATTCTGACGTCTTTGACTTCTGGAGCTGTTCTGTACACTATTAGATCGTCGGCATATGCAATTGCTTGAGATCAATCTCCACCCTGCTGAAACTGACTATACTGTATCGAAAGCATTCTTCAAATCAACTAGATCAGCACCAGCACATACACTGCCTTTTGTTTAGAAGCAGCATGAATTATATCATGCCCCCCCTTAAAACCGAATTGAGTATCCAGTATGATATTGTTGTCCTCCGCTCATTTGGACAGATCTCTCTTAGTAACTTTTTCGAATACCATACTGAAAAAAGATTCAACGGATTGATGTTTTTCTTTTCCTTCTCCGGGAGAGGATGTACCACAGCTTTTATCCACCAATCTGGTTAAGATGCATTATGCATTATTCAGTGCGTGGTTAAACAGTGTGGTATAAATGTCAACTGCCTCCGAAGGTAGATATCGTAGTACAACGTTTTATATACCGTCAACTCTTGCTGACTTCATTTTCTTTAATGAGTGGAAGATGAGCTGGAACTCCACTTATAAGACTAACATGAAAATGGGCCCGTTTCACTCGGGGATGATGGCGTTTGCGAAATGTTCATTATTGAACCTGGTCATACCGAGGTTTTCCAGGTCGTGGTTTGAGCGAATGGTTGCATTCACCTTATACACTTGCTGAAAAGCAATCCCCACCATCTCAACTCTAGTTTGCGGATCTTCCACAGTAAACAGATCGTCGTCCAAAATGGCGTCCTCCGGACTTACACCTACTGTGAGAAGTTTTCTGGGATCCCCTGAACCGGAACATCTTTTTGATCTTTCCTTCTCAAGATATTATTAATTTGTGGTCGCTAGAATAAACGGCCCGAGATAATAGTGGACAACCGATGAACAATTGGTTGATGTTTTGATTGACTACTTCAGTGTCCTAATCTCTAAGTCGTGTGTGTTAATGAATCGTCGGTACAAGAGTGTAAGTCTTGGCAATAGTCCACTTTTTTTCTGTATAATGCGTCAATGGTCGCGTTACGGTACATGGCTAAAATGTTACGTTCTTCGTGTTTTGATTGTATCGTACATTTGTTCCAAGTATTCGTCTATCTCAATATTTGTTAAGTTCTTGTTATTTGGTGGGGATATATTGTTCGAACGTAGTTCCCTTGAAAAGGCGTTGGTGAAGTGTGGCCAACGCATCTTTTTGTAATTGTAAGAATGTACAGGTACATCCTCCTCTAACTCCACGAGCTCGTTCAGAAGCTATATTACGTCGGCAAGTGTCCGCAGTAGTGTACGAGGGTCGTTAACAATTATACATACTAGTCAGTTTCCACAACCAGATACAATTGGCAAATAGAAAAGTTGTAGAGATTGTTAAGTTCACTAAACTTAAAGAATATGCTCACTCAGCTTATACATAAATGTTTTTTTCAGGGGTTCTGTCTCTTGGAAACAAAAAAAGAAACAAATTCTCCAAGAGTATCTCTTGTAATATGTTCTGAGTTTTAAGTGACTAGGCTCTGGTTCTCCATGAGCTGTCATTTTTAAGAAAAAAGATGTGAACCAACCAAAAAAATACAAACGATTTCCTCTTCTTTAGAGATTAAGAAAGATTTTGACTACAATATTTTATATAAGTCTCACTAAATGCATTGACAGCAGTAATTTTCTAGGCATGTCGAAAGTATGATTTCGAGCGGTATTCTCAATAATGGATGATGACTATTTACTAACGAGTACTGCCAGGAAATCGATTGAGGAAAAAAACAAAGATATAAGCTTGCTTCCATGTAATGAGACATGATCTTATATATGTATTTTAAATTTTAGACTTGTTCAAAAACCGATCTTTGGTGTTCCCCAAGGATGTATTCTAAGTTCAATACTTTTCACTTTGTACTTTAAAATATTTATAAACGATATATTTACTTCCAGGAGGAATACTCTCGGCAGATATTCAGGTTTAAGATTAGGAATTATTGCACAAAACCATTACGCCCTTTAGTCTGAAACCAATGTTCAACATGCAGCATTACAATCATGTTCATGATAATTGAACAGTATTATAGAAAAGTGGATACTCTTCGAGCTTAAGCAGGAATAACCTCACAATAATAACCTCACAATAATAATAATAAGTCAAGAAGACAACTCAAATTCATTGGCCTACTGGGTAGTGTCAAATTCATATTCTGCTATATAAATCAGTATCATAATGAAACACAGCATCACATATTAGGTAGGTGCGATTGGACAGACACAGGGATTTGATAGAAGAAATTGGTTTTCTTGAAAAACTCAAAATAATGAAGTTTTTCAACGAAACAAATTTAAATGGAGACCTGTGAATGACAATTCTTATCCAACTGTTTATATTCAGTTACTGATGCCAATCACCATGGCAAGTTACTCAATCGGACAGGACGTCCAAATGATAAAACAATAATGAGTCTTTATTAGTTTAATAGTCCAAGTACATATGAGACAACTAGTTCGAAAATCAATCAGCCAACATGCGTAAGTGAAAGGAAAGCAAGATCGGCTGAGAACATCGCCGCGATCCATAAAAGTATAAAGAAGAACCTGAGGTAGTCCATTCCTCGCCGTGTACAAGAATTCTGCCTTTCACAGAATTGAACATCGAGAATTTTGCATTAAGATTTGGGCCTAAAACCGTACTAGATTCAACTAACGCAGGAGCTCAACTATACAGACAACGTCCTTTGTTCGCTGATTGAGCCTCGAAGCATTTGGAAGAAAACCCAATTTTTGGCCAAAAAATCATCTTTAGTGACAAGGCACTATTTGTTTTGAATGAATGACAAGGTCATGCGATTAGAACCTGAAGACTTTCCTGAAGTTAGGGTTTCCTGAAGTCGCAGTTCTATGCGAATAAACCACAATCGACCGATGCCCTTAAGATAAACATAACACAAACCATCACGCAAATTCATCCGAATCCATGCGGAAGAGTCACTGAAAATCCGTTCCACCGCAAGAAGCCGAGACGGGTATTTCAACGGTGTTATTTTGATAATACGAGTACCTTACACACAGCCTATTTCATTCCATTTAAACATCTACCTTTCCTTATTGAAAAACCCTTTACAATAATATCAGAACAATATCAGCCATACGAGAAGATATAATTTTGCTGAAATCGGTTCTAAGGGCTCCGACCCATAAAATCCTTTAAATGCATTGCGGCAACAAATCACGTAATTTTGATGCATATGGTGATTAGATTACGGATGGCCCAATTTATGATGTTTTGTTCTTGACAGTTTAAGTTCACGCGGATTCATTAAATAAATTTGCTGCTTTAAAATGTTTTGGTTTCAACTATTTTTGAAAGATTAAGAAATTAGACCAAATTATTTGCAAACCTCTGAAAAAAAATAATAAAATACAAATCGTCATACTTTTGTTGATATCTAACATTAGCCGTGTTTTATTGGTTAGTGAATACACTACATCGCAAAATTTAACATGGAAAACAACAACAAACGATTAGTGAATAAAAATAAGCTAGTAATTGAAATGAATAATTTAGTAAAGATGGAGTTTCGGATATTGAAATGTAGGAGGTGTTTAGATGGTGTCTGAAAAAATTTATGTGGCATACTTGAGGGTGTGTTCGTTGGTATTTATTTTGTTATACCTTACCTTCACTAATCCAAAGTGTGATCGCTCCGAAATTTATAGAACAAATATTTTTTCAAATGCAAAACTTTAATTCATACCATAATTCCGGCCTTACACTATTGCCACTAATTTTGTCATAAAATATTGAATATTGAAATATTGAATTCGATTGATATGTTTTATCAGTTCACTGGCATTTGTTCAAAAATGTTGTATCTATAACTGCGGCATTATGCTGAATTTATATAACAACTTAAAAAATTAAAGTTAAACTCTCAGAATACCTATTTTATTTTTTTTAGTATCGTTATAACTTCATATGACTCTTTAACATTTAAAAACGTCAAAATAGGTCTGTTTACTTAGTTTTTTGCACGAACTACTATTGTTTTAAGGTTGCTCAGAATTAATTTATTAAAAGAAATTGCCTTAGGCTAGGCGGTTTTGCAACTGTTTGTTGGTTCAAGAAACTAAAAAGTTTGTGTTTTGACACAAACTAAACGATTGCCTAAAATTAGTTCGCTATTTTGTGTAACATATAATTATATGCACCTGCGCGGACATTCAACCAAATAGTTCATCTGTTTTCTATAAGTATCCAAACAGTGTTGTGCAACTAAAAATTGAATGTGCGCTCCCAGCCTTAGGACGATATTAGTTAAAAAAATGTTTAAAATTAGAAAACTACTTTAAAATTAGGAAATATAAAAGAAGTATAATACTACTACCTTAATAAGAGGCTGTTTAAAATTTTGCGCCAATGTCATTTTATTGAGTACTATGTTTTTTTCTCCAATACTCAGTATATATATGCGATATATTTTCGCACTTTTGTAAGTTTTAAATCAAATTTAACAGTGAGAAAAACTCTAAATCAACTCGATCTGCATTTTCATGAATATTTCAACTCCAGCTTAAAAACGAGATACAGATCTTTCGAACACATCCGTGTAAGTTAATTCTTAATTCCACAAGTAGGAAGGAACAAGGAAGAGTGAGTTAAAGAGTGAATAAAGCGTTTTTTTGGTGCTTGTATTACTGCGCTAGATATAGATTACCAATAAAACACGCCTATTTAGCCGTGTTTTATTGGTTAGTGAATACACTACATAGCAAAATTTAACATGGAAAACAACAACAAACGATTAGTGAATAAAAATAAGCTAGTAATTGAAATGGATAATTTAGTGAAGATGGAGTTTCGGATGTTGAAATGTAGGAGGTGTTTAGGTGGTGTTCCAAAAAATATATGTGGCATACTTGAGGATGTGTTCGTTGGTATCTATTTTGTTATACTTTGCCTTTACTAATCCAAAGTGTGATCGCTCCGAAATTTACAGAACAAATATTTTTTCAAATGCAAAACTTTAATTCATACCATAATTCCGGCTTTACACTACTGCCATTAATTTTGTCATAAAATATTGAATCAATTTACGCGAAGGCGATTGGTTTCGATTGATATATTTTATCAGTTCACTGGCATTTTTTCAAAAATGTCGTGTAACTGCGACCTTATGTTGAATTTATATAACAAACTGAAAAAATTGCACATTTTAGTTGAATTAATACGATGTTAAAGCTGTTTTAGTATGAAACTAGGTGAAGACAACGATTTTGTAAAATTTTAATCGGACACAGCATCATACTTTCTCTACACTTTTATTGAAGTTAAACTCTCAGAATACCTATTTTATTGTTTTACTTGCGACTTATAGGTACTATAAGGCAAGTTATGCATTCGTAAAAAAAATCGAACTCGCGATTTTGATCAAAGTTGACATTACGATGATAGCGAAGACTAAAAAAGTGGGTCTCGCAATTCTGTCTGTCTGTCGGTCTGTCTGTCTGTCGGTTCGGCTACGGACTAAACGGCTCGGCCGATTTTCTTCAAACTTGGTACATATCATTTTTAATTTTTTCCCCCCCACAAGTTTTTTTTCTTTTTTTTTAAGACCAAAAATAACGGTACCTGCCATATGAATTTTTTTCGAAATTTTGTAAATATTTTTTTTTCTCAAAAACTGCTCGACAGATTTGAAAAAAAAATAGATACAAAAAATTTTATTTAGTTAAAGCTAGGTACTGAATGAAAATTTTTTTCCGAAAAATGGTTATTGAGGGTACCCCCCAAAGAACTTTTTTTTTAGTTTTTGATTTTCTCAAAAACGGTACAACGGATTTTGATCATTTTTTTTTTGCTTAAGCTCCCCAAAAATTTAAATAGAATTATGTAGGTATTCAAATTTCCAACAAAAATTTTTTTGGATTTTTAAAAATTTTATATTTCAAAATTTTTTTTTTTCAAAACTCAATATTTCGAAAACCTTATATTAGATTTTTTTCAAACTTGATAAATAAATTTTTATCAACATAGTCTACAAGATGTATGAAAAAAAGTTTTATTTTACCTAGAAATAAAGGTACCCACCACAAATGTCAAAAAATGACTTTTAAAAATCGTATTTTTATCGAAAACGGAGCCTAAAATTTTGATAAAAATTTTTTTGTTTCAATTAATTTTAACGATCTTTAATTTAATAAAAAAAATTGAAATTAAGATATTACAGCTTGTACCTACCATAGAACTATTTTTTTAAATTTTGAATTACTCATTATCGACATGACGGATTTTAATGAAATTTTTTTGTAGAGATGCTTCTAAAAAGTCTAAAATCCATTGCATTTCAAAACTTAAAAAAAAATGATTTTTTGAATTTTTGAAAAAAAATCATTTTTTTTTTTGGAAAATTCGATGTTTCAAAAACGGTGCAATATTTTTGTTTGGAAATTTAATTTTCATTCGTACAGTAATAAAAACTTAAAGTAAGCATACCAAAATTTTGTATCTAAAAGCTTTTTTTTTAAGAAACCACTACAAGAACTTATAATTTTTGTTCTTGCATAAATTTATATTTGCATAGCATTCTATTTTTGTCTCTAAACGAATTTAAAAAATTAATTTTATCCTTATGAAGAGTTTTATCTAATAACATTCGTTTTTAAAATTCCTAGTCTATTACATAGGAGCAAGTTCGTGCGACCCAGTCTTTTAAGAGACTAAAAAGTTTGTGTTTTGACACAAACTAAATGATTGCCTAAAATGAATTCGCTATTTTGTGTAACATATAATTATCCGGCAGACGGCCTATGAGCCATGCATGTAAATCTTTATGTATGTTCTAAGTTTTATTATGTACTACATTAAACGAAAACAATAAAGATTGATTATTATTTATTATTATTTATTTATAATTATATGCACCTGCGCGGACATTCAACCAATTAGTTCATCTGTTTTCTATAAGTATCCAAACAGTTGTGCAACTAAAAATTGAATGTGCGCTCCTAGCCTTAGGACGATATTAGTTAAAAAAATGTTTAAAGTTAGAAAACTACTTTAAAGTTAGGAAATATATAAGAAGTATAATACGAGTACTACTACCTTAATAAGAGGCTGTTTAAAATTTTGCGCCAATGTCATTTTATTGAGTAATATGTTTTTTTCTCCAATACTCAGTATATATATGCGAGAACATTTTAAGTAGATTGTAGAGAAAAGATATATTTTCGCACTTTTGTAAGTTTTAAATCAAATTTAACAGTGAGAAAAACTCTAAATCAACTCGATCTGCATTTTTATGAATATTTCAACTCAATCTGCATTTTCATGAATATTTCAACTAGAAGCTTAAAAACGAGATACAGATCTTTCGAACACATCCGTGTAAGTTAATTCAGCAAGTAGGAAGGAAGAGTGAGTTAAAGAGTGGATAAAGCGTTTTTTTGGTACTTGTATTACTGCGCTAGATATATACTACGTTTATATGCAGTATCGAAAGATCGAGTTGGACTAGGGTCGGATTTTCGACCCAGGTTTTTCGTCATTTGAGTTGAGAGCTCGATTTGGAGTTGAGTTGAAATGGTGTTGAGCGATTCTGAAACATTTTGTTAAGCCAACTCCTCGACCCAGGTTTTTCGTCCCATATTTCGACTCAACACCGCTGAGCAAGTGAGATCGAGTCGAACGAAGCTCATTTCAACTCAATACCCGTTTACAAATAATGAAATATATGAAAATACATATAAACGTAGTAATAGATTACCAATAAAACGCGGCTGTAGCTGCTGATGTCGCTGAGAACGAGGAAACATCAACCCGACGACGACCGTACAAAGTGCAAACAGTACATTAGTTAATGCCTGCTGACCGGACTGTCTAACGTGCTGTCAAACCATCCTCAATCTCAATAACGAAGAGGACGATTTTGTGTCGAAAATCATCATGAGCGACGAGCCGCATTTCTACTTAAACGGTTACGTCAATAAGCAAAATGTTCATTTCTGGGGCACTGAATATCTGCGTGCGATGCACGAACAGCTATTACATTACTGAAAGCCACTGTGTTGTGCGACGTGAGGAGGAGTCATTGGGCCGTATTTTTTTATGAATGCCATCGGCAATGGGAAAACGACATTTTCCTACTGGAATTGGATGTGCGGGGCTTGGTGAATATGTGGATTTAACAAGACAGTGCAATCGCTCACACTGCACGAGTGATAATGGATAATATGTAGGAGTGTTACCTGGTCGCGTAATCTTCCATTTTTAGTAATTGGAATGGCCAAGAAGATCGCCCGTTTTAACCATCCCAGATTTTCTTTCTTTGGGGCTTCTTGAAAGCGTGAGCTTATGCCAATGAGTCACAGACAATCGCAGTCCTTAAAGAGAAAATTCGATAGGAATATGAACAGTTATCATGGGAAATATTGCGGAAAGTCATGGAAAATGCAATAAAACGGGAACAAATGTTTATCAACACTGGTGGCAGTCACTTGACAGATTTCAATCTTTCCCACATAACAGAAAAAAAATGCAAAAGTCCATATATGAAGATTTCCATCAATCAGAATCTTTTTTGTTTTTCTATTTAGTAAAAAAAGTAATTCAAAAACAATATTGAATGATTGTATAATGATTGTATAATGCAGATAAGATTATTTTGAATTAAAAGAACTAGACATTAATAAAAATATTGGAAAATAAGAAAAATATTAAATTGTCAATTTTTATTATAACAACAGATTTTTGTTATTTTATAAATTTGCTAAGCAGTCAGTTGTGTCCCCTGAGGCTATGTAGCTCTTAAAACGATAGTTAACCGCAAATTTAATTTATCGTTTATGGTTGGGAAAAAATTTACCATGATTAAAATGACAATACAAAACAAAGTGCTTTGTCTGCAAGCAAGCAATTCATTAATTTAATTGTTCATTTTTGAAATGTCATTCGTACCATTGCAATCGAATAAATTTTTTTGATATATTTATTAAACAATTTTTTTGTTTTGTTTTGTAGATCCAAGAAATTCAGTCTTCTGCAAGTTCATATCCAGTAGGTGAATAGCTGAATGAAAGGGTCGATAGCTATAAAGGTTTCGTGAACAAATAAAAAGTAAAGGGACTCTCTTGGTTTAACCTTTCTTGGATTGCTCTTTTACCATAAATAGCCTAGAATTGAAACAATTTTATTAGAATTTTTTATATTTTTTGAATTGCATGAAACAAGCTAAAAACAAATAATGTCATCTGCCATCTGCGAAACGCATTTGGACTAGAGGTCACAATAAGCTTTCAATTGATTTATACAATATAGTCCACGAAAAACAAAAACTATATAATTTTTTTTATATTTTTCGTTTTAACTTCATCAAAATTAATTTATTGAACGAGTAGGTTTCACGTTCATATTCTTGTATAAGTCGTTAAACATTTTCATTTCTAGTACAGAATTGAGCTCTGAACAGTGTTCGAGCAAGTCGAGCATGCTCTGAACATCCTCTGAACCAAGCGTGCTCTAAGCTGTCTAAGTTGTTTTTGAAACACACCTCAAGATTTAGATTTTTTTTTAATTTCCGCCTATCAAATGCTTGTGAACAAGCTCAGAACTTGCCCAGAACGAAAAAAGAAACACATATCGAAGCTATAAACTCTTCGAACTAAAAAAGAAACAATTATTAAATTTTGATAACTCAGGCTCTGGTCTCAACCATCAAAGGGATTTGATAGATAGATAGTGCATTTGGTATTGATAAATCTCTTCTATACTGGATTATAAACAACCTTTTGAACCGATTAATTAAAGTTGTGTTGGACGGTTTAAAGTTTGAAATTCATAAAATAAATGCTCGTGTGCCACAGGGCTGCGTTTTGTCTCCCACTCTCTTTCTCATATTCATCAATGATCTTTTGACTGAAACTTTAATCCATTAAATTGTTGAAGACAGTAGTTTGAGTTTATTATATTCGATTCCAGATGCCCGTCCTTGTTCTTTGGGTGTGGATTTAGAATGGCCAGCATATGATAAGCTCATTAAATTCTTGTTAATAATCCATTTTATGATTTTTCCGATATCGGCATCTAATGAGCTTAGAATACGCTATCGTTTCAGTTGTACGTCTGAAGAATAGGAATATGCCTCCTTATTACCGCTGGTGAGTCGAACAAATAAACATGTGAGAGTGAGAAATTAGTATTACGGTTGGCGAATCGAGAACCTTTGATTCGACTTAAATGTCATATATTTGATATTTTTAATAAACAATCAAATTTCGAACTCGAATTGTAAAGTTCGCCAACCGTAGTAACATATGTCGAATGTGTAGTTCGCTAATGAAAAAATCTCACCTCGAACGTTCGATTCGCAAATCGTAATAGGGGAGATGAATTCGGCAAAAAATAGGGAAAAGGTGCTGATGTTTATTAAGAAATTCCGAAAAGAAATGAAGATAAGATTATGAAAATAAGAAAGAGCGTGGGGGACAGAACAGAACCTTGGGGAACACTAGCATTTAGTAAGAGAATATTGTAATTGAAGCCGCCTAAGCTTTAAAGACAAATTTTAATCCAACGAAGGAGAAACCCATCCATAAGAAATGAAAGAAAGCTTTGTCCCAAATACAGGATTAGCGAGTGCCAAAGATAATTTATCACCCTCTATGACCATTTTACCATTTACTCTCTCCAATACAGGAGGGGTCTAAAAGACAATACAAAATTCACATGACAGCTACTAAGAACCGACGAATAAAAAAAACAAATGCAATTTAAAAAAAAAATTTAATGAGCCCAAGTTCCTTACAAAAACCAAGACAGTCTTTTATTTTTCTACCATAAAAAAAATTGAATATTTCATCAATATCGGATCAGGGGTTCAGATTTTATGGAACTAATACCTCCATTCCATAGAAACTGAACCAAAGAGAAGAGTGGCTTGGCACCTGTTTTTGGACGTTTACATGTAATTTTAAATCTCAAACCTCCTTCAAATAATGAATACTTTTCCTAAACACAAATTTGCAAGAGATTTGTGCTTACATGGAGGCAATGGATTTGAAATTTGTAATAGTGCACTCATATTTTTGTCTTGAAACTAAATTGATACATGACTTAAATGCATACATATTTTTATGCATATTATGTAATTCTATAATTGCTTCACAAAATATCATTTTATTTATCATTTCAACCATTCGAGTCCGATTCAATTGCATTTTTATGGTCATTTCTTTTTTCACATGCTAACACTTATTAATTTCGAACAAAAAAAATCATCAGTTCGGCTCTTTGAAGTTCTTCAAACATCAAAATCAAAAATATATGTATACATATATGTACATACATACATAAGCATAAGTTTCAATATCTGCCAGATGTATCAACAGCTCAGTCATGGTAATTTATCAAACACCGTGATTCAACTCAAGTTAATTGCTGGATTGGATGCTGCTTTGACTTATTCAATCGGTTATTAGAAATATTATAAGACTGGCCTCTAAAAACGTACATAGGTAATTAATCTCTCACTTGCTTATGAAATTATCAATTAGCTGTTAACAGTATTGCAGTTGTAAATTGGTAGTGTATTTGAATCAAAAACTAACAGGCAACTGTATAGTTAGAAGAAATTTTTATTAAGTAACATAAAAGATAGAAATTGATTTAATCTCTTGGATTTAATTATACCAAACATGGCCTAGCAATATCCTAATGAATATAAATGGACTTTATTTTTGTGGTTGCTTTTCATTCACATCGTCAAAAAGTGAATGGACTCCAAGCCGTGCGTATAAGGATAGGCCGTAGATATGACTGAAGTAAAAATAGAGGGGTCATATCTATTTTCAAAATTTTTTTTCGTTTGAAACTTCATTATTTTTTTTCATAACTACATATATATGCGTATTGAGATAGACACCAACCACTAACCTATCAAACTCTTCTACCATGACGTTGCAATGAGTCACATACTCATACGGGCCTGGTGGAGGAATGATTTCTCAAGTGAAGGTAAGAGAAAGGATCACGCCCTTAAAATGCGTCTATTCTCCTCATCCAGGTGATTATGTGACGATAGAAATAGAAGTTCTCTCTTCTAGTTTGCTGAAACTCATCAATCCCTAATCCATAACATTTCTTGCACGGATACAGAAATCGCAAGTAGTATTTAGCAGCGCTTTCGACGGTCTAGAGAATGTGGTAATTTCAACGAAGATCGTCGTTAACACACACATACCGAGTAATAAGAGCTTTTCGGCTTCTTCAATGCAAGTGCCATTCAAGCACAATTGCATACAAGATACGTTTTACTTCAATGACAATAAACAGCTTTAAGTTTTTGAAGCTTTAAACTCTACACGTTTTGTAGACCCCATTAAAGATCGCAGTTTAATGAGCTCATCATACAGTACCGTTACAACTCCACTTCTGAAGGACATGAACGTGATTTTGAGAACGAGTTTGAAAAGCTGAGGGTAAAGTCGTCGGCTTAATGATGGGGTGGATATGAAGTTTCAGACAAGATGTGATTTATAAAAATGAGGAAGAGAGTAGGAGACAAAATGGAACCCTGGGGAACACCAGCATTTATTTTGTGAAGGTTCAGGTTCAAACGCCTTAGAAAAAATGTAAAGATCTGTTCCACCCTTGGTACTAGGTAAAAAGAAGATTTTTAAAATTTGAATCGAGCTTAAAATAGTCGAATTCCCATTTTATCTTCTTAATATCATGCTAACTTCATACGAAACTTTAACATTTCCACTGGTCAATAAAGGTCAGCTTACTTAGTTTTTTTTTTCACGGACTTTCATTGTTTGAAAAACTGCATGATACTATAAAGAAAAATTATGAAAAATTTAGTAAACTGCATAAAAGTCAGCAGTTAGTAGTATCATCCTAATACACTAGGCTGTTTAAAATTTTGCGCCAATGATTCTACCAAGCGCATTTAAAATTGCTTAGGCCATTCTTCTATACATAAAGTTTAAGCCTATTACCATGAATATACAGGCCGGCCTATATTTCTGCTCTGGTTTGTTCTAAAATTTTTGAAAAAGCAATGAAAAGGAAAAAATAATTCCCTTATTTAGTCTCAACTTGAATTTCGATCCCATAGATAAATTATTAAAACTTTGTAGTGAGAATTTTGAAAGCATATACAAGAGTCTGTTAAAGGCTGGATTGATCAGTTGCAGTTTGTATTTCATTAAATTTTAATTTCAGCCAGAATTTCAAAGGCAAAATCAATACTTTTGCTTATAAAAGATGGGCCAAAAACAAGTTTGTTTTTAAAAATGCAGTAAAATTAACAAAATTAAATTTTTTTTCATGTATTATGGCTTTATTAGTAAGAGCAAAGATTCCCATTAACTATGGATCACAATTCACAACTTCATCGTTCAAGTTGGTGGTCGTGTGCCTTCAAATGCTAAAGCTATTAACCCTTGTAAGCGAATAACCCGATATCTTGATGGAGAATTCTCCTCAAGCTGGTGCGTGAAATGTTGAACTGTTGAGATCGATGGCAAATTGATGTTCGTAAATCGAGTCTCACACTCTCGGCTACAGTAGCCACATTCTCGTCTGTGCGCACGAAATGTTTGTACAAACTTCCGTACAGCATAGGCGGACTTTCTATCATGATTTCGAGCGGGAAACAGCTGTCAGTGTCAAAATAATCTATGGTTTAAAAAGAAACCACTAGGTCCACCCGGTACATTTCAACTAAGTTTTAATCCCCATATTTCTACAAGGGGTGGCTACAATATTCAATTTTATAAATTTTAAAGTCTATTTTCTCGGTTAATATTATTTTTATCTAAAAAATATTTCCAACATTGATCTTTCAAATTGAAATCAGGTGGGAAAGCCAAAGTATTCCTCATTCAATTAGTACAGCTAAATAAAGTACCTCTTTATTTACCTGTTCGTCAGAAATAAGACTCAAAGCTTATTATAAATTAAAATTTTCGGTAAACTTAAAAACAAAACATACAAATTTTCCATTTGAATATTCAAGGGTCGTAAAATAGTAAATTTTTTTATTGAATTTTGTCTAGTCTCCCCCTAACTATTGTAAAACCTACGGCCATGGCATTAAGCAATTATCTGCATCTGCAACTGAAAATATTTATGTATCCCATAAAAAGTAAGGCTTTCCTAAGACTTTTTTTCCATTCGAAGAATCCTTACTCTTTGGTACATCAGCTCGGATAAAAAGTATAAAAATATCTTGTCTTGTTTTAGCTTGATTTTTATTTAAACCTGTTTTTTTTTTCTAGAAACCATCGTTTTATCCGTCAGTGCAGAGAGTTCAATTTCCTTCGGAAGCAAACAATACAAAAAATCTGCAATGTCTAAGCAAAAGTGCAAATCTTTGTTTAATGCATCGATTTGTAAGTCTGATTCAAGACAACATATCTATTGGATTTACTTGAAAAACAAGGTTAAGCTGCATTTTTCGTTCATTAATATTAGAAGAGAAGAAGTATAGAAGGCAGTCTGGTTTGAGAGCTGCATTCGTATAGGATCACGGCGCGCGGTTGACAAACTTTGGAATGTCTTAACTAACTTAATAGCCAATTAATTCTCACATACTGTTTAACCAATGAGAGTGGTTATTGAACTGTGCAACATGTCCCCAAGGCCCCATGTTTAGTCGCTAGGTAATGAACTACCATTAGCTAAAGAGCAAACTTAAATTATTGCCAATCTTATACGGATTTATCGATCCTACTTTATTACTATGTGTAAATAGAGTGTGTGAAATGGATAGGCAATGCGTTTTCTTGTCGCAACTAAATTGTGTAGTATATTGGCAAACAAGCCTTAAATATCAATATTAAAATGAGTAACGAAAATTATTTTCATTGGAAGTGAATTTGGATAATTTTAATTTTGTTAAGTCTTTAGGAGCGCACCCATAGAATTAGTTTTTTTGACGTACACAACTGACAACATACATTCTTATAAGAAACGACCAATACGCAACGTGTGCCAGGAAAAGGTAGCTGAGCTTTCAACTATTCATTTCGGGGTGTCTATTCTGTCATCGGCCGAACGACCAGTCTGTTGGCGGCCATGCCCTACATGGTTTCCTGTGATTCCAGTCTGTTCGATTCGAGTTGCTAAGCCCTGGAATGTTTACCCAGTTTGACGTGTCGAAGTCGAAATTCACACTGCGCTAACACCACCCACCGATTATTTATTGGTCAAAGAACTATACACAATTATTCCTGCGGAGTATGGCGCTCAATTGCTTGTCTGTTTGTATACTGCAGCATTCTAGTTCACAAATGTTAAATATGATTGACATACGACGCCATTTGCAAAAACTATAACATCATCTCATTATTTTTGCGTATACAAAAATCTAAATGAAAAGTGTAAAAAATTTGTTAAAACTGTAGCCCAAACTTTACGAGAATACATTTTAATATGTATTTTGAACTCAAAACCTTAAATTATTTTATCCAAACATTTAACTTTTTCTTTTTTTGCAAACATATTATATTAATTTATAATTCAAATTTATTGTAGTTTAAATTACCATTAAAATATGATAATGCTATCTCATTATTGAAATTGCTTGTGAATTTCAGAAAAAAACACGAATCCATTAAATCGGTCTTCTTGTTTATTTTATCTGAAATTCAAATTTTGAATGTGGATGATGAAAAATAAAAGCTTGAAAAAAAACCCCGTGGCAATGTGTTAATGCCCCTCATAAATGCTTCTTATTCTAAGAGAAATCTTAAATGAATAAAAATAAATTATTCTTGGATTATTTACATCCGATTTTAATTAACTATTAGAAACTACGTATATTTTAAAGAGTATATAATGTTATTTTTGGTTATTGAATTGGAAGTTGTATTTGATTTACAATTCGTAGACAGTTATCATGTAATTTAGATATATTTTCTTTAAATTTAAAATTCAAATACTCTTGGTAGGTACTATGTATGTACATAAATAGTATATTTTTCTTATATTATTTCCAAAAATAAATCATTGATAAGCCAGCAGCACCTGCAAACAGCCTTTGTTACGTTCCTACACAGTTTCCTGTCTTTAAATTGTCTTTTTGTTTTGTTTTCTGTTTATGCCAAGAGAATTTTGCAACAAAGATCTCTTAGTCATCAAAGGTCATCACATTAGGTACATAGATACATTTCCAAGAAAAAAAAAACCTCTCGTCACTTCCTCCGGCAAATTTAACTTTAGCATTTCAATAGAATTTTATATTCTTTTTTATTTTATTTCCAATTTTATTTGATATCATAAGAACATTCAAACGTAGATTTGCTTAAATTAGATGGAGACTTTTCTAAAAAAAAACAAATTTTTGCTGGCGGGACAGTTCCCTGAGAAGTAGGAGCTAGTGACTTACAATTCTCAACCATTCCTGTGTGCGTGTTATTATTGGCATGGATGGATTGAACTTACAATAGGTATCTATTCTGCCAAATCCGAACGGCTTAAATGAGAGACGAACTTTTATAACAAGATATTCTATTGGAGAATTTGTCACTTCCTTAAAAGAGGCGGTGTTGAAAAGAAAATTTTTATGTTTTTAGGTAGCATAGGCTTACCCTTATACCAGGGTGTGTTACGATGCTTTGCACTTCCTAGATACAAACGCCAAGTTGGAAGATCTTCCATTATGATTTTTGTTTGTCTCTATCTGAAACCTGCAGGTATTTTTTATAGAAAATGTCAGTTTCAACATAACCGATTTTAATCAAATTAAATACAGAATTAGTTTTTGAGTACCTTGATCACTTTTAGATTTATCAAGTATCTTAATCAAACATTTTCAAAAAAGCTCCATTATAATGTCAAATTATCTTAAACTAAATTAAACTATTTGACAGTTAGTTTTTACTTAATTTATAGGTACTATTAGGCAAGTTTTGCATTTGGAAACAAAATTGAATTCGAGAATTTGATCAAAGTTGACATAACGATGATAGAGAGCACAAAAAAAGTGGGTCCCGCAATTCCGTGTGTCTGCCCATATTCCTATACCTCAACCTACAGCCTAAGCCCCTGGAGCTATTTTGTTCAAACTCGGTACTTAAGAGTTTTCAGTGATTCTCTGGAGGAGATTTTAAAATTTTGTTTTGACTACAAAACTAACAGTACCTGTCATACAGCCATTATGAAAAATCATATTTATCTTGAAAATGGCTGCAACCATTGGATGTTCTATTTTAGACATAGACTGTATATTGGTCCAACAAAGTTTAAAAAAAATGTTATTACATGTACCTGTCATAAAACGTTTTTTTTTTATTATTTTCGACTTTCTCATTAACATCTCTAACGATTGTGACCAAAATTTTTGTACAGGAGCTCCTTTGAATTAAAAATAATATTCAAAATATGTAGTATTTTTTAGCCTTTAGACTACAAAAATTGGCGTTTAGTACCGGCTAGTGATGTGCATAATCGAATGATTTAAAGAATCGAATGATCACTAGAAACAATAGCATAGTAAAACATTTCAAAGTAAACAAAAGCAAAAACAAAACCTTGCCAACGCTTCTTTATAAAAGCTTGATAAACTGATGGAGAATATGAAACCCACCCTGATATGAAATAAACCCACCCCCGCTCTGTCAGAAGACGTTGGAAAAGAGCTAATAAAAATAACCTATTTGCTTTTATTGATTGATTCAAAAATGAAAAATCATAGATCCCCAACCCAAGGTTCTCTTGCGTTTAATTCTTTATTGAGGGGTATGAGTAGTTTTAAACATCGATCTGAGGCAATACAAAATGACATGGTATCCGTCAAAGAAAATTACCAAGACATTAAGCGACGATTGATGTAATTGTGGATAAAATCCGTTATCTTGATATGGTTATGTCAAAAATAAATCCATACTCGAGGAAATCCAGGCCATCAATAACGACTCATCCAAATCTGAAAGCTCTAATTTTTCATCAACATCTTCATCTTTAACACATGCCACAGTAGCTCCTGCGTCACCACTAAAAACAACAGCTCCCAATACGTCTGCTCCTGTTTAACTTTTACAGAGCCTATTATGGCGAAATTCAGCACTACATGGTCCTTATCAGAATGGATTCATCGATTGAATAGGCTGAACAATGGAAACATAAAAGCCTATTTTTTCCGAAACACTCCTTGAAATGCAAAAAAAAAGGTTTGCTATATCAGATGTTAATTTCAAACGCGCCTTAGACAGTTGTTTTAAAATTCTCATGACCTGACGGAATGATTCAACTCAGGGACATGAGGCTTTAAAAATGGATCGACAACCCTCCGGCAAAAGGAATACTAATATCGAAAACCAACACTAGGAAACCTGTCCATAACTGTAATTTTAAAATGGGTGTTTTTAATAATTGTTTTTATTCTAAGTTTCAAAACACACAAAGTAATGTTAACCTCCCTAGTGTACCTCCGAAATCTCTACTTCTAAGCCCCCTTAATATACAACAACCTAGCTCCGAAAACATCCCCAGAAATGATAACCCCCATAAGTTGCTTACTCCCAAACCCTGACAGAAACGAGTTTCTTTTAAGAACTCAGTTCCACCGAAATATCAGCGAGTCTCATTCAATCTTACCCCAACCACTCACTCTGATTAACCTATGTTATCGTCTCCAATCAAAGCCCCCTCCTTTAACTTCTTTCCCAAATTTTGACAAATCTGGAGCCAAATATCCCAACTTTCCAACAGTTCTCATATCTTTAACCCAATCTTGAAAGCGAGTGAACGATTAGTTTTTGAAGTAAAATTTCTTTTCCGGCTTTGGGGGTAAGAAATTTTCTAAGCTGCTGTGAGTGACATGTCAAAACGACACGTTATCCGTCAAAGACAGCGACATGTTTTTAGAATACAAAATGTTTGTACGTTCTTAGATTAGAATCTTACCTCTTTTTTTTAAATTATTTCATAAAATTAAAAAAAAAATAAAATTATGAAAATTCATATCCGATTTTTTTAGAAAAATGTTTAAATTCCAAAGTATTTTTACAAAAGGGCAAAAATGTGCGATCTAGTCGTGTATTTTATTTTAATGTGATTTTCATTCGAAATAATAGTCTTAATTTTCGGTGGATGTCCAAAAATATTCCTAACAATTGCGAAGGCAACACACAATCAGCAAAATCGATCGAGGAATTCTCAAGGGATGATCATACATGGTGCAATTAATAGTTATCTGTGTACATATTATGTAGGTAATACCTTCCATGTCTTTTACATATTTAAAGAAAAAAAAAAGTATGGCCGATATTAAGAAATCCCATACTTTCGAAATTGTCTTTTCTTTGTTTGGTTTCTTTGTAACTTCTTCATTGAAACTGTCTTACAATTCGAAACGCAACTTTTCTATTCCAATAGAGTCTGACACTTTTCTTGCAGACAACTAAGTGAAGTATCACTTTCATTTTCAATAATTTTTCCCACAAACTATGAAATCATTTAAGCACATATCTCAGGCTTACGTAGACATGCTATTAACATATTTTTCCCTCCATAAAACATGAATATACAAATAATAGCAATAATATTATTAGGTACATTGTAATATGTAACCAATAATTATCACTCCACAATATCATCATAATCCCATCATCTGAAGTAGCATTTATTCACATAGATTATCAACTTTTCACCTTTCACGTAAATTTCAAACCCGACATTCTATTTGATTTTGAAATTATGTCGAATGACAAAGGCAAGTAGGTAACATAAAACCTCTTCATGCATCATCATGTAATCGCAAATTATTCTTCACACCACAAATTGGTGAAAAAAAAATAAATAAAACCTCAGGATTGCACATTTTTGTGCCAACACCACACCAAACGTTTGCGCAAAAACTAAATAATTCCCCATGACTAGAAAATAAACACCGATTAATGCGGTAGTTAGGTTTAAATCCAAGAAAGAATAGTTAAAAATAGTAAAAGAAAAACTGCAATGCGATATAATTTAGATAAGTTGGTGATCGGATTAAATCACACCAACATCATACGAGTTGAACACGGTGATCTTTCACTCACTCTTCTGTGTGCATTTACACGAGTGAAAAGAGAAAGCAGGTCACTTGCTCACTTGTGTGACCACAACTGATGAGTTATGCTGAATGTTGTTGTATTTTGTCTATACATTTTTATACATCGTATTAAACTTTTAAAATGATTATTGCAAATGGAAGTCGCCTGAGGACTTGAAAAATTTTACATATATGTACATAGATTCCGTGGATGAATTAAAAATGATCTCAACAAATCCATCAACAATAGCCGCCCACAGTAGTCGCTGTAGGTAGTAGTGGCATGAATAAATTGGTTGTTGATTTCAGTGTACACACAGCATTTACGCATTTTCGGTTTTGGGTTCATTTGACAGATCAAATGAATTTTTAATTGACAGACACTTGACATACAAGCAGCAATATACTACAGTATAGATTTGTTTTCGAATGACGTGTTTGAACTTTGAAGATAGTTGGAAAGTTTTTCTTAACTCTTGTGAGTTTGAAAGGTAGTTGACAGTTAAATAGCTTTTAAAGACTTCAAATGCTTTTAATAAAAAAAATGGAAGGCTGTTTTTGAAAAAAATGTTAAATCAGACATTTTTGTATAAATTCATCACAGACGCTGAAAATAATATGAGAAAATATCAAGTAAAATTTTACAGAAATTAACAAATTTTTGTTGAAAGTGGTAAATTTAACAAGTTAAATATTTTACATTGTTAATGCATATTTGTGTTGAAACTGTAAAAAACTCTGTTTTCAGGTTCAACGAAGTTTCATTTTATATAAAGGGTTTTGTAATAAGGGCGGGTGTATTTCGAAATGGAATAAAACAAGCTGTGTGTGAGGTTTAGGCTCAAGTCTCGACGCAAAATTTGCAAAGTTTAAGTCTGAGAAAGCTCGAATTTTAGTACACGGCGAGGAATCGATTACTTTGAGTTCTGCTGTACACTTTTACGGACCGCGGCAATGTTCCCGGCCGATCCTGCGTTCCTTTGACGTATGAATGTTGGCTGAATAATTACCAAACCCGTCGTCTCAAATTTGGCCATCAAAAATTTAAGAAAATTGACTGTGAAGGGCCACCACGTCTACCGTAAAATAGGCGCAATGCGTCTTTTTAATAAAGTTTTATGATTTGGACGTTTCTCAATTGTGTTACGTGCTATGGTGATTTAGCATAACAACAACAACAGATTTGACAAATTAATGTCACCAAAAAAAAAACATGGCCGTTATAGGCCTCCAAAATTATTTACCTGTGTAAAAAACCCTTTATATTTAAATGCAAACATAAGAACATTAACACGATGTTCTGTTTAAATTAATAGACACATTGCTAAGTTAACTCAAACCCAGGTTAAGGTCATCACGTAGGCGATTGTAAGAGAAAGAATATGAAATCTTAGATATATTTTCTTTAAATCGCTCATAACTCTTTCCGATCAAAAATCATCAAATTTGAATTTCCTCCGATTCGATGTTTTTTTTAAATTTGTTTAAATAAAATTCTTGGCCACGTACTACTTGAAAGATTTCTACTTAAATTCTCAAAAACATTATTTGTCTAAAGAGGTCTTGAGTTTGTGATTTTGATAAAGATTAGTAAAAAGAAGTTGTCGAGTTAAAATGGATTTGATCTGAAAATATCGTCAACTGTCAAATTGATAAGAAAACACGGCCATACACGTTTTGATTTCATTTATTTCAAACTGAGTTGACAATCGATTTGAAACCCATTTCAACTCGACGAAGGGTGGAATTGTAGTAAACGAGCAATCTGTCAAGACAATCTGTGCTAGGTCACAATGACGGTGTTCACATTGGACTCACTCCGCTGACTTATTTTGATGTCTCTGTATTTTTTCTCATTCGCACTTCATGGTAAGAAAGAGACGAGAAAATGAGGCAGTATTCTTAAAAAATGTTGCCCCCCAACTGGTTAAAAGTGTAGTGTTTAGGAAAAAAAGTGTAGTAAAAGCGTAGTAAAGAAAAACAAAATATTTTTACAAATTTTTTAATCCTTTATTTCACTTTTAAATATACATATATAGTTATAAAAAACTATATGTATACACAAATCATAAAAAATTCTTATAGAATGATAAATAAACTATTAACATCCTTACAAATCAATATTATACATTTAAAGATTACATTTTCTTATAAAGCCTTGCATTGTGGCAATTGAATTTGTATGCAAAATTTATTAATTTTGCGGGAGACTCAAAAATTACCTCTACATTTTTCAAGAGTTCTTTTGATTGCATGATGGCATCAACTGTTGTTCTGATGTAAAAAAGGTGTAGTGTTTGAAGGAGCGAGCGTAGTGTGTGCTTTTGAAAAAAAGTGTAGTAAAAACACAACAATTGTAGTAGGGGGGCAACGCTGTTCTTAAAACAAATTGAAAATTAATGGATGTTTTTACATTTGTTTTGGTGACATATGACACGGCAGTCAACACCGTTCTTTATTTATTTATTATTGGTTTGTGTTTTGAGTTGAAATTCATTTTATATATTATTAAATTTTGTAAACATTGTCAATTACGAGTATGACAACTAAAAGACTTCAAAGTGAGTCTGTAGTGTTCACACTACTTTTTTGTCTGAACACGACAGGGTGGCCTTAAGTCAAAATAAATCGGTTGAGTAAGGCCAATGTGAACACCATCAATAGCGAAATTATGAAATTGACTCACAATAATTGGTTTGAATTGCGTAAGTCAAACTCAATTCAAAACTAAAAAACTTAAAAAAAAACAAAAACCTTAATAAAATGAAAACGGAAGCATCACATTCAAACTACCTTTCCTTGTTTTTCTCAAAGTTCAACGTTTTTAGAATTCTGTTAAATAACTACATACATATATAATCTTAGAATAACGTTAAAAGTCATGAAATTACTTCTATACTGTTAGAAATGAAAACTTTCGGTCAAACCCAATAACCGTGAGAGAAACGTGACTGACTTCAAAAAAAAAAAAAAAAAACTAAACAAAACAACAAAATACCCGTCTAGAGAATTTAAATTCCCAAATGCAAACGAAAGTGAAAACTTTTTAACAAACAGAGAATGCATTGAACCACAAAATATGTATTTTCGATTAGTAAGCGTAAATGGCAGATGTATTCAAATGGAAGCTTTACAATTGGCATTTAAATCATGCGCCGTTAAAGTTAAATAAAAAAAAAAAATCCGGATATTGAAAAATGTGAAAATTTTGTCTTCACACTTCACAGGTGCCAGAATTGTTACCGGTGAATAGGAAGAGAAATGAAAAACAAAAGCACTAGTATACCTGCCTACGTGTGGATAGACGTGTTTTATGGTTAATTTAAATTTAAACATAACACGATTTTATAAAATCCGTTATCAGACATGGGCGAGTTGAACTTTAAAAAAAAATATATATAATACAAAAAAGTGGGGAGGAAAGATATTTGTTTGTTGTCACTTTGTTCAATGAAGGTTTTTTTTTTTTGAGAGTAAGCTTCATAGTCTATGAACCAAGAACTAAGATTAGCGACCTTGAGCAGTTGCATTGGTCATTCATATTTTTATTTCTTTGTTAATATATTTCTGTAGAACCCCTTGGCCATATGGTTAATGTTTTCGACTGCCATGCAGGAGATTTGGATTGTGGAGGTTTAATTATATATTCAATCTACAACCCCTCTTTTAACCAACATAAAAATAAGAACGGAGAAGAGGGTTCCGACGCATATAAGCTATAAAATAAACTGTCTTGTCAATACAAACGAAAATGCAACCATCTTCGTCAAATTCAAATTCGACATAAAGCGCGGAACAGATTGAACCAGCAACAGCACCGTCAGCAGCAACAGCGGCCGCCATTAATTTAGAACCAGTGTATTTCAATTGTTCAACACACATCAGAACAGCAACAGCAACGCCAACAGCGTCGTTAGGCCAAAGTCCTAAATTTGCTGTTGCTGGTGCAGTGTTGTCAACTTTCCCACTGCAATATTCAGTGGCACCACAATGAAAAACTTTTTTTTCGATATGAAATGACGTTGCTGGTGGCAATGTGTTTGAGAAATGTTTGCTGGTCAGCGACTCAGCGTGCTGTTTGCTGTTGACGATGCTGGTGCTGTTGCTGGTTTCATCTGTTTTGCGCATAAGCCTTTAAAGCATCGGAAAGACAAAAATGGGTTTGTACATCATCAAACTCAAACCAGATTTTGAAGCAGTAGACATTCTGGAAGACAAGAAACGTGTTTCTAAGGGCAGTTTTTCGATACTGATTAAACTCCGATTAAAATCGGAATTAGCCAAATGTGTAAATAAAATTCAACCCGAGTTTGTTCAGAAGCAGTTTTTTGGTAGAGGATAAACTTTATATTTAAGTTGATAAAAACTTATCGAGATATTAGTGTGAATCAATATAAGCTCGTCCCACAAAGAAAATCTCACTTGTCTCATAAATTTCCACACAAAAAAAAGCACTCAGGTTTCCCACTAAGAAATGTTTTATTAATAAAACGCACTTATGGAAACCCCCATTTCGATTTAAAAGGATTTTTGAAATTCATATACATAACAGAAATATCTGTTATTTCATTTTTAGTGTTTTGTCTCCAGTTGCGCGGTTTTGATAAAATTTCAATATATAAAATAAACTAAATAGAAAAATTTTTATATTTTATGTTTGTTTTATTTAAAATTATAAATTTACACAACTTTATTTAAATTTTTACGACGCGTTTCGGAATAAATTCCATCATCGGGTTCAAATGACATAAAACTGTTCCACACAGCACTGAGACATACCAAAGAACAAGAGAGACAACATCACACATCAGCCAACAACAACGGACTGTAAAGCTTAGATGACACAGTGGAACAGTTTTATGTCATTTGAACCCGATGATGGAATTTATTCCGAAACGCGTCGTAAAAATTTAAATAAAGTTGTGTAAATTTATAATTTTAAATAAAACAAACATAAAATATAAAAATTTTTCCATTTAGTTTATTTTATTATATTGAAATTTTATCTGTTATTTGTTGAATTGTTTCTAATTCTTGTTTGACTGAAAAACTGGTATGAATTCCCAAAGAAAAACTGGGTAAACGCTGAACACGTTTATCATTTTTTAAAAAACAATATGTACCGTGAATGAGTTACCCGGAACATTTCATCTGTTAATGCTCTATGATTGGTAGGGCCAACATTTGAGACAGTTTGAAGCAGCTTAAATTGTGTTTGAATTGTTTAAAATCAAACAAATTATTTTCTTTTATTCTCCCTTTTATTGTTGTATAGTTAAGCAAATAACTTTTGAATGTAATAAGTTTTCTATTAATCATTCAGAAGTCTTTTCAACCTCACAAAATGACTATTCTTCTTCAAAAATTAAATGAAGTGCTTCTTGTATAAATTTCTGAATCAAAATCAGCAGACAAAAAATGCAAATTTACTTAGGTTTACTGTTATGTAACGCTTACATTTTTTTAGTTTTATTGTCTTTTTTTCTCCTAACAAAATTAGTATATCTACTTTGGCGGAAGAGGTCTAAATACTCAAATTAAACCAAATGGATTTAGAGCATTATTATTCTGATGGCCACATATACAAACCATCAACATCTTTTGAGGGTGTCAGTAGTGTTTTAAAAAGAGACAACATATTCTTGAACATGAATAAGCAAAAGGAAAAAGAGATAGGTATATAACACTGCCGGCACTTTGATCCGTATCGTTTTATTTTCATTTTGATGATCCATATCTCTCACTACGTTTTCACTAAGAGATAATCCTTGATTTGAGTGGATTTACCATAAATCTTTTCATAAATCTAGTAGATTAGAAATTAATCTGGTTAAATCTTCATTTGATCAATTGTTCTATAGTTCGAACTGACTTATATCCATATCGTGCTAAATTATCTCGATGAATTTTCATTGTTTGGCACAAATGAAACTTTCTTTCTCTCGCTTCCACCTTATAAGAAAATTTAAAACACCATTTGCATTCTGATAGGTGCTGTCAAAGTTAATCTTCTTTTTAATCTTTTACAGCCGTATTAATAAAAAAACGCTTATTCCACCTATATTCCATGGTTTTGCTAAACCGTGGAATAGGAGTTAAGCCATGGCTTAAATATTTACATGTTCGAGGAATAGTTGAGTGACGTTTATCAAAAATCCCTTAAGAAAATCTACTACAACAAGTAAGGCATTTTTTTTTTATATTCTGTGTCTGCCTAAGTTGATTGTCATTTTTGCTTGTGTTTTATGTCGTTTTTATTTGGCAATCCGGAATCTCTCTCCGATCCGGAATCCCAACTGAATACTTTTTTTGATTCTGGTGATTCTGAAGATTTTTGTGATTGTATAAATGTGAAACATCAAATATGGAGAATAATGAAAATCTAGAATTATGTTTGTTGAAAGATACTTTTCGCACAATTAGGATAAAAAAAATCATAGCTGTGGAGTTTGACGTTTAGATATATGAATGTGTGGGTGCTTCTGGTTTCGATTCTGAATTCAAATCCAGAATCAAATTTCTCTTCTTTTCAGAATCAGAACTGTCATTTTTTCCCAAGTGAACACTTTCAGAAGAGTCCACAAGGCTTGTCGGTCTTTTATATATACGGGAATCTTGCGTGCTTTCACGGCAGTGACAATTGACAAACTATCTCCCTTATTTTAAAATTCACGTTACAAGCTGCCTATGTACGGAGGGTAAAAAGATAAGGAAGCAAAATTAAAAACATGTTTGGATTTATATTTATGTATATAATTTTTATTAAGCTGTCTTAATTTACATATTATTGACCGCTTTCTCTTGCCTGTTTTTTTAATCATAATATTTGAGTGCTATGAAATGCTCCTATAACTTGTCGAAATCCACTTATGACCTTAAATCCTTTCGTATTTGTCATTTTTTTAAACTGCTTGGCTTTCAAAGCAAAATGATTTGACAAATCGTGAAGACACGCACTTCCTACTTTGGTTTAATTTTCTTGATATAACAAAACAAGTTTGACAATTTTATTTCTTATTCCTTCGCGTCAACTACCTACGTGTCGGTCGTTAAGCTTAATCATAGTTTGTTAACGTCACTTAGCAGAAGATTTGTTTTATTAATGAAATTTCCCACTTAGTCCAGGATTTAACGATAAACCTCCACTAAACCATCTTTATTAATATGGGTGTTAGTTATAGTGACAACCGTTGTCGCAAGTTTAATATAAATGCTTATAAGCAAAAGCAGTACAACAATATAATTTATATTATATACCAAATTTTATTCCTTTATATTATAGTAACTTCAGTATATTTTAAGCTAGCGCTAGAATAAGAATAAGAAATTAATGTAAATGAAAATTTAAATTCTCAATAATATTCAATTCAGTTTAATCTTTTAGTGCATGGAAACACTACATATGTAAATCACTTGCGTTAAATCTCGTACTACCCCATTTTAAAATTCTGCAAAGATCGGAATCTACCGAGATTAGCAGACGAAGAAGAGGGTTGTGTCTGGAAACCAATATGAAAAGCAAAGGGTGCTGCCGTCAGCGAAGCAATGAATGAAGTAGAAGTTTCAGACAAAAAATAATTTATGAAGTTAAGGATGAATGTCGGTGACAAACTGGAGCCTTGAGGCACACTATTATTTATTTTAAGAATATCAGACTTGAAACCGTCCAATACAACTTGTATTGACCGGGTGCGATCTTTTAAGATCTTTGAAGACACTAGCAATTATACGAGTGCGAGAGAAGATTTTTCCCATAAGCCCATTTACGCTCTCAAGTACAAGATGTGTCACAACACAGTGAGGCAAAGTCAAATCAGCAGCATACTGCGTTGCAAGCGAAATTGGTTTTTCTTGCGAGCTGAAAAAATTAGTGTTGTTGTGTACGGCGTCTAATGTAAAACGCCTGAGGTTAAAATTCGAACAGAATCTGAATCATGAAATGGGTTTTGATGGATTGACAAGTTTATTTATATGGGATGTTTTTTGTATCAATCTATTGTCTAATCCACCTCTATAACTTAATTTATACACCTATTTCCAATGAGCATACAAATTGCAAATGAAATCATAAGTAGTCTATGATACAAATTGGAAGCTCAAAATTATAAATAGCCTATATGTTTGTATATATTAATATGATACTCGTACTACTTAACAATTTGCTTATTTCAGATTTTTTCAATTTTAAACACTTCTTAACTAATAGCGTGTTGAGGTTTATTTTAACAAAATGCTTTTGAGTTTTGACAGTTCATTTAAAAAACTAAGAGAACAGATTTTTTTTTGACATTTCGAAAGGTTAAAGTGTCATATGAAGCTATTAATAGTAATGGATACAAAAGCTTAATGTTTATTTATTTGATGGTACTAGTCATTCAGTAACTAGTTCTCGATATGTTCGTTCAATTACTTTTCCCCTCGATATTGGCGTTCAATCAATTTCAAATTAAATCAATTCGTTTTTGGTATCACTCAAAACCCTTTAAACTTCATTTTTTCAGAGCAAAATATAAAGTATTTTTGGAAAATTTGCCACGTCGTCCTAGCAAAAAAATGTACCAAGGACGTGCCATAACCTACGATTCGATCCTACATGACAGTGATGCAACGCACTTAACATTAATCCAAGAGGTACATACCACGTTATTCAAGGAGTGCAAATATATTAAAACAAAAAACAAAACACTGAAATAATCAAAAATAATAAAAACTGCAA
The DNA here is from genome assembly GCA_963931855.1 of Philhelius festivus. Lineage (NCBI taxonomy): Eukaryota > Metazoa > Arthropoda > Insecta > Diptera > Syrphidae > Philhelius > Philhelius festivus. Next base: position 80,273,095 of record OZ007556.1, on the reverse strand, counting down.
GGGTCAATGAATGAAATAATGCCAAAACGCCAAACAGATCAAAAAGCATACAAAATTCCAAAACACAAAGACAAAAAAATTCCTGAAGATTCAAAGACTCGAAAATACTTAAGACTAAGACACTTTAGCAGTCGTACCACTTATTCCATTGTTATCGAAAACTTCATATGAATATAAGAAAAAATATCATTTCACAAAATCGTAGTTGAAAATCTAATACAAATTACTCTTGAGAACTAGAGCTAAATGTATAAGTCCATTGACTTTCTAAAAATTAAAATATTAATATGTTTAAAAGATTTTGAGCCTGAAAAATGAATAAAAACTCGAACGAAGCAATTGAATTTCTTATATCATTCAATTGAATGCATTCTTTTGAATTTAGTTCATTAAATACTGAACATGAGCGTTACCACAATTGATATCAGAAAGTTATTTTATTCACCTTAAAGATGTAAAACATTCTGTAAAAGTTAGTTTTTCCTTGTGATCTTTATTTTCTTACGCTTTTATTAAGATTTGCTGACGATTAGTAAAAAAGCACAACTTTAAGTAAGCCAACACTATGATATAATTTGTTCTGACAAATTATGTAAATCAGCAACAGCAAATGTATTACATATTCTTATAGTCTTATCTCACGTATCATGTTGCATGAGCATAACTAATCGCATCTCAGGTGGAAGCGATAAGCTACGAGTATAAATAAAAACAAACGAACCGACACGTCAAAATCTTGCGTTCGCGCAACAGTGGCGAGCTTAAAAACTGTGTGCGAATATTCATACGTAGTACTTCAAATGCAATCAAACGTTACTAAATCGGAGCGATAGGTTTATGTTATGTACATACATACGTTTTTGATAGTTTGACGCTGATTAGAGCTGCAACGAGTTTATTTGGTTTGCAAACCATGAAGCTGTGATGGAGCAAAACTAATTTCATAATTTTTTTTTTAATTGTCTAGCGACACGACTACCGCACCGCCATCGATGTCTATCTTGGGATAAACGTTGTTTTTTTTTATCCACAATTTTGAATTTGTATTTTTATGTATTTTTCTTTTTATGTGACCAATTCTTTTTTATAATGATTTTTTTTTTTTTTTTTTTTTTTTTTTTTTTTTTTTTTTTTAAAAAGCAGGCTTTTTTGGTCAAAAATCTTTTATCGATGCAAATAAAACAAAATTATTTCATCTTATCCCAACGTTTCGTCGGTGTTTCACGACTTCTTCAGGGGAATGTCTTTAATAAGAAATATTAATTTTTTTTTTTAAATATATAAAAACTATTACATTTAATTTGCAATTTTTTTATATGAATATGTAATGGTATATTAAATAACTTACAAAATGTTCTGGTTTATTCACTCTAATACATTTTAAAAACGACATAAAAAATTTTTTAACACTAGATAAAATTTTTAAACAAAAGACTTTTTTTAAAAAAAGAAGAAAAACAAGAAAATAACAATTTTTATCTAAAGACAAACAGAAAAAACGTCACAGTATTATCACAGCTGATTGTTATCACAGATTGAGGGTGGGTTTTTTATTGCTAAAGCATAGCTCACTATTGTGTTGTCTCTGTCTTCCATTGTGTTCATTGTTCTTGAAAGGTTTTGTTGTATTCGTAAGCTTTCAAGTGTGAACAAACGCAAGGTACACACTTGAAAGCTTACGAATACAACAAAACCTTTCAAGAACAATGAACACAATGGAAGACAGAGACAACACAATAGTGAGCTATGCTTTAGCAATAAAAAACCCACCCTCAATCTGTGATAACAATCAGCTGTGATAATACTGTGACGTTTTTTCTGTTTGTCTTTAGATAAAAATTGTTATTTTCTTGTTTTTCTTCTTTTTTTAAAAAAAGTCTTTTGTTTAAAAATTTTATCTAGTGTTAAAAAATTTTTTATGTCGTTTTTAAAATGTATTAGAGTGAATAAACCAGAACATTTTGTAAGTTATTTAATATACCATTACATATTCATATAAAAAAATTGCAAATTAAATGTAATAGTTTTTATATATTTAAAAAAAAAAATTAATATTTCTTATTAAAGACATTCCCCTGAAGAAGTCGTGAAACACCGACGAAACGTTGGGATAAGATGAAATAATTTTGTTTTATTTGCATCGATAAAAGATTTTTGACCAAAAAAGCCTGCTTTTTTAAAAAATAAAATCATTTGTATTTTTATGTTTTTTTTTTGTAATTGTTTGATCAAATGAAACCAGTCGAATGAATAATAATATATCTATGTTACTTGGTTTGGTTGATAACTGCCATTATTCTCGGACCATGGGATAAATAGCTACATTGTTATATGACTTGATGTCTTAAAAGGCCTATTGATAGATATAATGTTATCTTTATCTTTTTGTCAGTGTTCACGTAGGTACAGTTAGAAATAGGTAACTCAGATAAATGGGAACAAACATGAATATTTATTTAGTGAAACAAATATTTGTGATAATCGCTTTGGAGTTGGTGAATAAAAAAAAATAAAAAGCGTAAAATTAGGATGATTAACGATCTTTAAGGGAATTTACATAATTTTGAAAAGAAATAATATTTTAAGCTAAAGAACAATAATGAATAATTTAAAATTTTGAGAAGACGAACAAAGGTGTAGTTTAATTTGTTTTAAGAATTAAAACTGACAGACTAAGATAGTCGGACTTGAAATCACTTTCTCTTTATCATCACTCTCTCTCTCTCTCTCTCTCTCTCTCTGAATTTTTAAGATAGGAGGTCAAGTATGTTTCCAAAACTTCCATTTTCGATAATTACCAACGTATTTTTGAGAAGGAAAGGTTCTCAATAGCGAATTTAAGGGACGAAGTGATAAATTTATACCTAACACCACCTTAATTTTTTCCCATTTTCTCATAAGAACCAATTTTATTAATCTACCAACAAAGTAATACGTTTTATGATAAGTTGTAACTTATCTAATGAAAGTTTATGGAATTTTTGCTAATTCAGAAAATCTTGTCTTATTAAAACCGAATCCCGCAAAAAGATCAAGAACAAATACTTATTTTTTTTTTCAATAAAAATTTATATGTTGGGTCGGCAATAACAACTGAGCCAGCTACCAAGTCCTGGCTTCGCTAACGTGGGATATTTTTCCATACTTGTCGATGATTTCGAATAACTCAGTAGATTTTTTGAAGTTTTTGACTTAAAACATCTGTCAACATCAGCCTATAAAAGTCGATGGGATTTAAGTCGGGACCTTGCGTTGGACTGCTTGAGACGTTGATATTTTTTTTAGGATCGTTGTACTGTTAAAAAATGAACGAAACTGGAAAAAGCGTTTGACTTTATTACAATATGCCTTTATATATATTTTGCTTAGTTCGGCCATTAGTGCGCATGATGAGAACAAGACCGTATCAAGAAAAGGCTCCATTAACAATCACATTTTTTGAAATAAATAAAAAATCCGCCTGAAGATGGAAACATAGTTTCCGAAACGCGTAGCGATTATAAAACTTAAGTTGTGATATTAGTTTAATAAATATAAAATAATATAAAACTAAATTTTGTTTATTTTATCTTTTCATATAAATATAAATATACACGCAACTTGGAGATCTGAAATACCACAATGAATCACATTTCGTCTGATCGTATTGATGGTGATGGATGAAGTTGTATATTTACTGATCAACTATTATTACTCTTTCCATCAATCTAAACATATTAGGGCATATTCATAGAGTTTAAAATCAACATCCAGGTTAGATCCAGTTGCTATTCATAAAGATTTTTGCAGTACTTTCTTGTTAAAAACAGGCTTAAGGTATATTCTACTACAATTTCACTTTAATAGCGAAATTGTAAGCAGCTCTTGTCTTTTTATTTTGATACGAGTATTTCTGTACGGCATACTTTTACAAAGAAATCAGAAACATCGAGATAAGTTTTAAATAATTAATAAATATGTTTTTGATAAATGTATGTAAAAAATAAAACTTTAATATGGAATTCAAAAACATATAATAGCAGATGAGTGGCAAAGAAAATTTTAAGAGGCCTAGAGAACAAAACTGATCGTAAGCAGAAAAAAAAAATTGCTTCGAAAATTCGTACGAGGAGTACATTTAACGATCGTGAATGGTATGAGGAATGATGTACGAAAGATATCAGCCAAAATAGTGTACGTCCAACCAAATAGTTGCTGGATTCAAATGGTCAATCCTTAAATTTAAAGACCAGTGGCATCATATGAGAAACGCTGCTCCTAAAAGTATAAGTGGTATGAGAGCTGCACAAGGTCGACTGGCAACATATTTGTCATTAAAAAACCACTGAAGAAGATATGAATGTGAAGGACATGATGACAGGGGTCTATGTGGGTTAAATAGCGCTTTTGTTTTTAATTGGATGGCACCATTCCTATATCCACAAAATATCAAAATCTTGATCGATATTAAAGTTAAATGACATTTAAGTTTTTTTAATAAAAAAAAAAACAATAGAAAAGCTCGCGATGTAAAATTTTCAATGTTATCAGTTTATTGATTTTTGACGTTTAATAGAGTTAAAAACAGCTTAAGAATACATATCAATACAACATATCGTTTAAAAATGGGTTATTATCCATGAATAACATAAACTGGAGTTTAGTTTGACAAATCAGACTTTTCAAAGAACTATTAATGTGGCCCATTAAATGCTCCGTAGCAAGGATTTTAATTTTTTTTGTTTTTAAACTTGTGGCTACTCGTATTTCCGTGCAATTCAACCCAGCAAACCCGTTTCTAGTAATCTATTTCTGATGACTCTAGGTTTAACTTGGACGCTGATTTACCACGACACAGCTGAGGGACTGTAATTACTGGTTGAAAATGCTTCGCCGACAGATACCCGCACTATCTTTTAAAAGAGCAGATCACTGTCTATTATATCCATAGAGCATTTATCGTGGCGATACTTGTGGACGAATAGTCTTCTTAACTCCGGTGTACAGCTGTTGTTTTTTTTCCCATAATAATTAATATAAGATATTTGAATAATAAATATGCAGCACTAATGATTTACCATAAAATGCGAGTAGTACCGCTTCTTCAAAATCTTCTCAGTTATGTTTCCAAATTTAAGGATTTATCCTAAGCTTAGATCTAAAATATTATTGTGCGAATAAGTTTTATTGAAAAAATAGACAATACAATGACAGCTGTCAAAAAACTGTCACTTACTTGTGCAAATATTTTTGTGCGAAATGTGTGAACAATAATGCGAAAAAAAAAACTATAAACCCTGTTTCTGATTAGTTTTCCACCACTTTACAATTTTGAAATCATTTTTAAGAACACAATTTTTGATTTTGATTTTTCGAAAAAAAAGTTTGAATAAGAAAGCATTTCTTTTTCGAAATGTGTCAAGTTAAAAAACACACATGTCATTTTAGAAATATTGAGTTTTCAAAAGAAAAAAATTGTAAACTTTTCTTAAAAATAAAAAAAAAAATTAAAATTTAAATACCTACATACATTCAAACTTCTTAGGAGCTTGAGGATAAGCAAGTGATCAAAATCAATTTATAACAATTTTGAGAAAATATAAAGCAACAAAATTATTGTTTGGAAGGTACCATTACGAATCATTTTTCTGAATATTTTACAACCATAAGTTTGCTTTTAGTAAAAGAACTTTGTTTTTTTTTAAATCTGTGGAACATATTTTGAGAACAATTTTTTTTTCTTTTTTCGAACAAAAAGCTAAAAACGTGTCTGTCTATCTACCAAGTTTAACGAAAATCAGCCAAACCGTAAAGGCTGTAGTTGAAAAATATATATGTACGAGTATATCGCAAGTAACGATGTAGTACAGAAGTTTTCATTTCAGCAAGTTTTATATGGACTATAAATAGCCACGTTTACTGAGTACACAAAATGGTTTGATCACAGAACGATACAAATTTGCTATAATCGTTGTGTGCTCGTTCAGTGCCTGGAAGGTTGGAATTTAAAATTAACAAGAGGCCAACAAGGGCTCATACAGAACTTGAAGCAAGTGACTTACAACTCTCAACCATTCCCGTGTGCGTGTTGTAGGGAGAAATGAAAGGGAATCTACAATTTACTGCCGAGTTTGAATGGCTAACCACTGAACATATTTTTTTCAGCTGGCAGCACTTGGTAGTTTATGAAACTAATGTCGATTTCCTTTTACACTAGGGATCTTAGGGATTGCGATCCCTTGTCAAATTTTGACTTTTACCACAGATTTTACGTTCCTTCACACCAAAAAAATCGATTTTTTTTTACAGAGATCAAATTCTTCGAATCCGTATTTGGAGAGGGATTTACATGTATACGAAATACCCACACTAAAAAGACAAAATTTGACAAGGGATCGCAATCCCTAAAATCCCTAGTGTAAAAGGAAATCGACATAAACAACATGTGAAGGGTACTAAATGGTATCAGTTCAAATAAACTTCAGTAGACACTCGATGTCGATACAGTGAAGTTATACAAACCAAGACTGTTCACTATTTCGAGAGAGAAGTTTAAAACAGATTCCAACTTTGTATTTGAATCAAAATGCACATTATTTCTGATGTAAAGTTTTTATTGCAATCAAACAACAAATTCAACCCAAAAACAAGATAACCTAATATTTCTTATGAAAAAAAATCTTAAACTGTTCAATTCAAATATAACAAAATACAGTTTAGAATAGTCTGTTTTTGAATTTACTGTACTGGATAATTCATTCTAACGAGATTCACTATATTGATCGTCTACTGTAATTAATTCAAGCAGATATATAGAGACGACTAACAAATTTGTAGTGGCTACAAAAATCTGTACCCAGTACAGGCGACTAACAAATATGTAGTGAGTTGATGAAGTTGTATGTGTATTAATCATTAACAGCGCATCGTTATTCGTAATGATTATAATTCTTTTTGGTTAGAAACATGATAACTCCATGAAATAAAAAAGCATCTTGACGTTCACTTTACATCGAACTAGAGCCTAAACGGATAAACCTTTAATGTTTTTTTATATTTTTATATCTTTATATTTTATATCTATAAATTTATAAAATAATTTTTATAAGATTATTTTCATAAATATTACAAATTTGACGAATATCAATCTGTCCATTTAAGCCCTAGCTCCATTTAAAGTGGACTTCCAAAACACAACAGATATGTACCTATGTATATGTAAGTATAATGTCTGTAAAGAGTACACAGAATTCTTTATTGGCTACATTATGGTTTAAAATTGTACTAAATTCCTAAAATATGTGTGCAGGAATTTATGTAATGACTACATACGTACATTATATACATGTATGAATTAGGTGCATGCATACTCGTACATTTATCATCAGTTTTCAAAATGGCGACTTTATAATATCAAATAAAAATATTTTTTATAAGTTACACTCGCAGGTTATTTTCCCAACTTCAATTATATACATGCATTATACGTATACTTACATACAACTGTATGTACAAATAGTTTAAAATCTAATTTGGTCTTTGATGGTTTATTTTTTAAGAGACGGACTACAACTTTCGATGCATGGATATGATATAATCTCTAGATCTACTTTCGAAGTAAAATCACGGTCATCCGTCATTATTAAAATTAACAATATTTGTAAACAGTTTATAGCCAATGGCTATCAAATCACCTACGAGCAAGTTCATTACGGCTATTAAGTTTTAACAGCATCTATGTACATGTATGTATGTATGTACAATATACATATATGCACATACAAACTACTATGTGTCGACATGTACATGGTTTCTCCAAATAAATTCGAAAGTAATTGACTTTTGTTTTTCGAACATAACAGCAAATAAGCTGTCAATGAAAAAATAAAAACAAAACAACGCCTTCTTTATTAAAGTGAATTGTTCGGGCGAATAAGAAGATACGTGTATATTGTAGCAAATCGAAATGAAATAGCAAACTAAATTAACCCAAAATGATATTTATAAATCCTTTCACTTTTTTAATTTCTTCTATAATTTTTTAGATTCAAAAACCTTCATAACACAAATTTGGTAAAAGTAGGTGGAATTTTTTAAATATTTTCTCACAAAACTTGACCTTTAGGTCAAATAATTGCATAAGTCTATTTCAGTTAGACAGTTAAGAGTGCTTGCAGGGTCTTTGCTTACTATAATTATTTGTAAGCACTTAATTCATTTGCATTAAATCAAAAGTGAATTTTTGACATCGCTACGCAACGTTGGAGTTGTTGAGCTTATTGCATCAATCAATTTCATTTTTCAAAAGAATTGTGAAACTTTGAAAACAACAAAAAAAAAAAAACACACACAATTACTTATGGAGCGTCTTAAGAAAAGAATGGCATTTTTTACACCATCACGATTGCTTGGCATCATGCGCATAATAGTTTTTACCACGCTTCTCTTTGGATCTATTTGAAATTATAATCCAAAGACAATGCAACTTCAATTCATGCTTAGCTCCGAAAGTCTGACAAAGTGTTGTGCACTCCAAACCACCTACACAAACGACACACCACGATCTCCCAATCTCCACCCTGAGACAATCTGTCATCCACTGACATGTGTGTATTTTTTGCGAGGGTTTTGATTTCTATAATTCGCTCTAAGCTTGCATGTCAGTTATATGTCAAACATTTTGAAATCAAGCCTAGGTTTGTTTGTTTGACGTTAATTAGATGGGAAAATGTCAATACATAAATCACAAGAAAACTAATTTAGTATAGACACAGCAAAACGCTACACTCTGATGGTTAAAACAATCAAATTCATAACCTTAAACAGCCAAACAATTGTGAATGACTATGGTAAATATGTTGCCTTAGAAAGCTATTAATATGTCCTATGGCTTGGGCGGAATTTACATACATTTGGAATTGAAAAAGTTAGGCAGGGTTTTTGAATTGCTACAGGGGCATGTAAGGAGTCTAAGGTGTACTTTTCGAACGCTTGGCATTGGCACTGTTGTGTTTCATCACAAAATCAACTTCTGAACACAATAAAAGTTAATTAAAGTTTAGTTGATATTTTTCAACTTGATCCACAAAATAAGACAAAATTGAACTGAATTAAGTAAATTCAAATTACAAGCTTTTTTTAAGAGAGAAATCTCATAAACTTTAACATGTTATATAAATATGGAAAATTTCCAAAGTTATAAAATATCTTATTAAATAACATAATGCATTAAACAAATTTTTTGTGAAAGTTATAATCTTTTATGAGTCAACAGCTTTGAGGAATTAAAATTGTATCTTGTAATGTATTAATTAGTTGATAGAGATAAATGTCAAACTTCAAACATCTCTGTTAACCAATGAAGGAATTAAAAAAATATATATAAATAAAAATTAACAAACAAAAAAGAATATTAATTGCAACAACACAAATATTCAAACTAGTTTATCATTTTAATATCCATGGAATTAAAAAGTATTAAGTTAGATGAATTTTTGCTGGAACAAATATTTACTACATAGCTATTTTTTATGTTCCATTGTCTCTTTCTTGATATACGAGGGCGGTCCGATATGTACTTAGCCTACAAAAGATAAAAAAAAATATTGAAAAAGTGGCGATTTATTTCTCAACATGGTCTAGCGCAATACATTTGATCCAGCGATGCTCCAACTTTAACCCATCCGAAAAATAGGTTTTCTCGAGGTCTGCAAAGTAGGCCTCCGTGGATGCGATCGCGACGACCTCCTCATTCGACTCAAATTTCTGCCGGCGGGCGAATGATTTTTTCAAATTTGCAAGCAAAAAAAAGTCGCCTAAGAGAATGTACAAGACGATAGTAGATCTCTCTTGCGATACCTGCACCATCGGGCGGTGAGGCTAAGTACTTATCGGACCACCCTCGTAGAAGTCAGTAATTGAACATTTCTGTTTAGGATTGAATTCGGGAGATGACGGGGATCGTGTTTTGTGTTCTGTGTGTTCGTGTATTGTCTTTGGGTTAAATGTGTATAATTGTTAAAAAATGTATGTAAAATTACTGTGTACTGTGACTGTATTAAAAAATGTATATGTGTTCAATTTAGGACAAGAAAAATGATGTTTACTGATCAACGTTCGAATGACAATTGAATTCAAAAGATTAATGTTACATAATTGAGTGTAATATTATAATTTTTGAGTTCATAAGCAAATGAGTTTAATGGGTAACTGTTTGTAATGGAAAATTTAACATTTATGATTTTATAGGGTATTGTATGCTACGTTTGGTCTTTTGGGAATTGGTTTCGTAACACTTTCATTCTAGTTACTTCTTATAAATCATTTCATTCTCACTCCAATGTCAAATCACTCAAATTTCTTCGCAAAATTTTGGCGCTGCTCGTGAGTTGCCGGGGTAGTAAAAAAAAAATATGTTCGTGAGAATACTATAGAGTTTATATGTATACAAAGGTCTGAATTTAAAAATAAGCCTCAGAAAAGCATTAAATATTTTAGATTTACCAAATTTAAAGTAAATAAACATAAATGTACATATGCATGTACATAATTACATACTAAACATGAACACACAATCAGTTCTTTTTATTTTTAAAAAGGCAGCGTTAATAAATTTAGTTCGATACAAAACACAGCAATTTTAAGACAAACAAAAATAAAATAAATAGATTTATGACAACTGTTACTTGTACTTGTCTCTCAAGATGCTGCCAAATTTTCAATATTTTTTTAGTGAGCACCTATCACAGACGGAAAATTTAATTTGTTGACGTTTGATTTTCATAAATCACCAATCACTTTAGCCGATCCTAGCCCAGAGTATTTTCCCTTTGCGAAAGTTTTGAATGTTCAGAACTCGAATCCGACTTCAGATTTACCGCATAGCGTAAGGTTTTACAGATATTCCTTGCAATCTAAAAATGCAAGACACTGTTTTTTCGTTATAAATTTGGTTATGTTGAAACACGAAGTTTATTTCTTCCACAAAACTCGTTATGGCAACTGAATATAGGTAGGATATTATCTAACTCATGAGTTTTTATTCCCGTAAAATATTTCCTATCGAATTTCCCTCTATATTACCGAGGTTCAAGAAGCTTCGCACCTTTTAGCTGTCTTTTTGGATTTGTTCAAAAAGGAATAAGCATATGGAATGAAAAACTTTAAGTACAGATATAACTTTAACAACAGATATAACCACTCCACATGGACCGTAGCATTTTTAATTTTGCTAGTTTTTAAACCGAAATTCTTTAAGCCAACCGTTATCATCCTGATAAATGCCAATTGAAAAAAAAAATCAGCTCAAATATTAAAATAAAATTAAATATACAAATAAATACAAAATTTGTTTGCACTAGTGTTTATTTATATTTTTTATTTCCAAAAATTTTCACAACTTTTTATTTAATATTTCACAACTTTTTATTTAACTTATTAAGTTAATTGCCCGAACATGGAGGTACACTCCAAAACGCGTCGCAAAAACAATTAAATATTAAATAAAAAGTTGTAAAAATTTTTGGAAATAAAAAATTTAAATAAACACTAGTGCAAAAAATTTTTGTATTTATTTGTATATTTAATTTTATTTTAATCTAAACACAACTCGGAGACAAAATAAAACAAAATGAAGCTCAAATATATATTTTATGAATGTTTAATAATATGCATAACTGAAGTGTTAAGTTTAAGTTAAAAAAACGTTTGTAAATTTAACTGCTTCGTTTATTTTAATTTTGGAAATAAAAACATTTTTTCTAACTTGATTGTATTAATTCCAAAATAAATATTAATTCTATTAAATATAAAGTTTTTATTTTTTTCTTGGATGTATACATATATTATGTATTCATTTATTGATGCCCCTTCAATGTTGCTGCCCTAGACTAAAGTACAATCAACAGTGCATACATAAATATAACTCTCCTTACGATACAATCTATGTAAATTTTTATTCGGGTATCTTAAGTAGTTACTTGTTGGTCTACACATACAATTTTATTGCTTTAGATTTTCATGTTATTTAATTACAACCCATTAACTCTTTTAATGGTTCATTCGTCAATAGAATTTGCATCCATGAGATATAAAAAAAATACGATTTCTCAACTTTTAATTTAACAGAAAACTTTCAAACAATAAGAAAATGTTTCGACAGACAAAACATACACCCCCAACCTTGACTTCATTAATGTTGTTTTATTTAACTGGTATAATAATTATTATTGGTCTATGGAAAACGTACGAGTACATGCTCTGACTGTAATTATTAAAAAAAAATAAAAACATTAAATAAAACTATGCACAAAAAATGACATGCATGCAAAGGAAATGTCATTATTGCGTATGTACTGTACATTCATCAATTCAATTAACCATCTGTTAAGAGTATAAGGTCAATGTTTTCTAAACGATGTACAGATTTTCTTGATGTTGTGTCCATATCGACATTGGACATCTTGTTGAGCAGCTTATTACATGGTTGTTTCTCGGCTAACAGCCCATATGGATGGAATTAGTATTTGCATTAGGTACAGATTATGAATTAAGACATGCACAACACCATCTGGAAAATGCAAAAAGCAACAGGTCTCTAATATGGTTTCAATTAAAATCTGATTAATGATGAGATAGTAAGTAGTTGATCGGTCATGTTTGATCATAATTATAATATCTATCATTTGGCATGAGTGCTGTTGTTTCTTTTTAGAAATATGGCTCATTTTACTTGTGGTTTTGCGATAGCAATCTTGATTAATATTGTCATTGAAATTTGTCTTGTTTTAATTTTTTTCTTTATTAATAAAATATATGCCCGGAAGGTATTAACTTTGTCAAAAATACTATCATACCTATCACAACAAAAACTATTTTGATAAATGATTGTGGTGAAAAATGTAAACTTTATAAAATGGGTTACAGATATGAAGATATGGAAATTCTGTTTGATGATGTTAGTTCATATCTTTTCACGGAAGAAGATTGTGTTGATTTCTTTAACATCAATTATTAATGATTTAAAACCCAAAAAATGGCAATTGTAGAAAAACTATTTACATGGCGATTTCTCTTTTCCTTGTTTCCTTTATGACTATTTCTAGATAAACTGCTTTAAAAGTGATTAATGCTATTAAAAGTTGTTAAAATTAAATGAAGACTTTAATTTAAGACTAAGTTAAAATATCTTGTGGAAAATACATTATTGAACGCCAACACAGACTGGAGCTAATCCACGGTTTTATGTTTGCAATGATTTTTTCGTTAAATTTCGGAAAACGTTATTTCGTAATTTATTGTTCGTATTTCCATTTTTTGGGCTTGATAAATAGTATTATAATATATTAAATCAACGCTTAAAAATGTGTTTACATAAATACTCACAACTTTTGTTCGCTTAAAATTATTGCCTTGCAATTTATTGATTTATAAACAATTGTAATGATGAAAATTAATTTGGAAACAGCTCCAAATAATAAGTGAAAAATTTGTTATTATTATTACTGACTAAAATTTGCAGATTTTACTTGAAAAGTTTTCTTCTATTACTTACAATTAAAACTTGACCAGTAAATCCTCTAAAAATTTAAAATATAAACAAACTTTATAAAATAAAAACTTGCCGTACTTTTAGATTCCACTTCTTTTCACGGCTGATTTGTTACACACGGGGTTCTTGTACAAAGACCGCATATCAAGCTAATTTTTTTAAGGGAATTTTTGTATTATAGAATATAGAAAAGTCATTGAACAACGGAGAAGTTCCACCGAAATACAAAATTTCATCATTCAACAACAATCTAAAGTGCTCCATATAATTGGTAAGAATTTTGAAAAAGTGGGTGGATGGAACGCCTACTCAATCCAAAATTCAATATGTTCGATTTTTTCCTTTGTGTTCATCAAAAAATTTATCATTGAACGAAATAATAAGGTTCTACGGTTTTAATGATTTTTCAGTGAGTCAGCCAGTTATGGTTTTAGCTATTTTTGAAGTCTTATATCTCAGGTAAATCTAATGCTAAAGAGAAAATTTGGTAAGGCGCCTGTATATGATCAGCTCAGAAAATACTGTGAAATTGAAGATTCTGAGTCTATTAGTACTGAAGTGAGAAAAAGGTCAAAAATTGCCTCAGTTTGTTTCCGTAAAAAGGGTGTAGTGCGGCGAATTTGACTGGGCACTACCTTGCCCTTTGATGAGGTTAAAAGTTTACCTTGCCGAATGTTCACCTGAACAAAAAATAACATAAGCGGGAACAACACTTAGCTGGTGTGTTTTGTTGTGTTGTGTTGATTCATGGACTACAGACATCAATAACGAAGCATGATATTTTTTTAAATTTTGGTGTACTATCTTCACTTTTCCTATTCCGCACATAAAAGAAGACGTCAGTGACACAGTGTGATATGACGCAATTGGAACACCAGTCATTTCCACTAAACTCCACAAAATGCAAAAAAAAATGTCTAAAAATATGAAATATGTACATAAGAACGATAGAGACACATCAATCAACAACACACCACACAGCACACAAAATTGTTAGTGGAGTAAGTTATGGTTTTAATATGTTTCTGGTAGAGCACTTAATTTCTGAGTAATACGATTTTGTATGCGCCAAAAAAATTTAAAACACGACAATGGTATCAATATTCAGAGAATAATTTATTAAAAAGAAGTGTTATTTTGATATATTAATTTGATGAAGTTAGTTTTAAATCTTTAAAACGCGAATGAGCAGTACTCTTCATGGAAAATTAAAATCGAATTAGTACGAAAACTGCTTAAGTATGATACTTGGTTAACACGAAGATTTTGTAAATATTAGTTAAGTTTATCATCTTATACTTTCTCTAACATTTTATTAAAGTCAAATAGCTATTTAATTTTCTTAGTACCGGGTTAAGTTCATGTGAATCTTCGACATTAACAAACCATCAGAAAAGGTCTGTTTACTTTTGTTTTTGCAAAATATAAAAGTATATTTAAAAAAATTCAACAATACAAAAACTAAAATAAATAAAAGAATAGCACTAGCACGATACTAGATACAAAATGTTTAAAATTAAGAAAGATTTAGTAGAAGAATTTAAAGTTAGCAAATTGTCAAGAAGTATCATACATACATATATACTTAACACTAGACTTTTTCAAATTGTACGCTTAAGTCGTAAAATCTTGCCTTTATGTTAAGGAAAAGAAATTGTTGGGTACATAGGAATCGAAGAGTGTTGAAAAGCTTGAAATTTATTTTTTTTTCAAGAGATTATTTAAGCTTAAAAACAATGTACCAACATTCGCTATCTAAGTAAATATATGTATATACAAAAAATTATACGAATACGACTCTTATCTAAAAAAGAATAATGTTGAAGATACAATGTTCAAGTTGTGAAGTCTTCTCAGAGCTATTCCGTTAGGCTGATGAAGATCACGTATCATTGAATTTAGAAGAGAGTATTTTAGCAGAATTTATGTGGTCTTGTCCGAAACACGAGAAACCTACAAAAATATATGTCATAGATTTGTTTTTTTGCAACTACTTTAAATTTCCCTTATCGATCGATAAAATAAAATATACTCGTATGTACATATACTTATATGTAATTCGAGCGAAAACGACAATGCTGTATTTGAATTTTTATACTATGTATGTCCTTAAGTGGGCTTCAAGTCAATATTAAATATTGATTTTTCGGGTTTGTTTACACTCTTCTTCAAGATTTTTTTAAATTATTAATTAATAATATGTTTTCTTTAAAATAATGAAATGTAAGCTATTTAAAATGGAGCTACTTATATTTTGCAGTCTGTGCAATCTCAGTGACTAAGAAGACAATTTTCACTTCCTAGATAAATGGCCGATTCTTGGCGAATTTTTGAGCATATATTTTCCAAATAACACACTGCATATTAAGGATAAGGATGCGTACAGTGGGTATTTGGATATAATTGGTACTTTAACATTACAAAAAGAGGCTGGGTGCGACCCACACTGATAACTTCCCATTTGTGGTCTTGAAAACTTTATATTTAGTTTTTTTCAAATAACCAAATGTATACAATATATAAAACAACATACTTTAGAAGGCACTATCGGTGTTCATTCCCAAGAAATTCGACTTGAAATACAATTTTAACTAGTTTTCACTAGAATTTTTAATAGTTTTTTTTATTAAAAAAGAACTATTAATTCAATATTTGTCAACATTTTACCAATTGTACAAAATTATACTATGTATAAAATAAACTAAATTAGAAGTCAATATCACTACTAGTTCTCGAGGAATTTGAGTCGAAAACAATTTTTACCAATTTTCAATAGAATTTTATGTAGTTTTTTATTTTTTTTTAAATTTTCACTAGTTGTCAAACACATTATTTTTCGTAAAATAAAATTATTTTGAGTTTCAAATTGTTTTCCGTTCTTAGAATATCTGGGTTATGAAATTTTTTTTTTCAGTTTTTTTTATTTAAAAAAATAACGGTATGTTCATTTTTTTCCAAATTCATACCAAAGCTATATGACCTTATAATGAGTACATTAAATTTTATTTGAAATCAATAGCATTATTTTTTCGTGGTATATTTGAAACTAACCAAAATTTTTACTTTTTTTTAAACCGTTAGTGAAAAAAACTACTCACTGAATTTTAATAAACGCCCTTTCAGCCTCTTTCGAAGTTATTATCTATTAAACAAAATTTATTTGAAGTCGATATCTTTACTCGTTCTTGAGATATCGACGACGAAAAATGGTACCAGAACTTACGGACGTACGAACGTACGAACGTACGAACGTACGAACACACACAGACATCTCTCTAAAAATGATTGATATAGCCTCTAGGGACCTTGAAACGTCGAGAAATGTCAAAAATTCCAATTTGATAAATCGGACCGATTACAATAACTCCCTATGGGAAGTTAAAAATGCTAAATTCGATTAAAATTTGCAAAATCGTCTCATTAACCCTATCATAATAAAATAATTTTAAATCTGTATCAATTCGACTAACATTTTGTGTTCGTTTCATAAAAAAAAAAAATTTTTTGCTAGTGAGGTTTACTAACTGTGATTAAGTTAAGCCACCAAAGAAGGTGATTTGCCAAAGGAAAAAAACCACAAGTTAGAAATAGACACAATTTATTAACAAACATAATTACTAAACTTAGGATATAAAGAGAATTTTTGCTTATTGTAATAGATTTTTGATAAATGTCACGCAAATATTTCGTTTTTTTTTTTTTTTAAATATGAATGTACATATATCTAGAGATTTAACTTCTCTTCCATGGCTTAGTGGTATAGATGTTGAATAACCATTTTTTTGTATTTGACTGAGATAGTTTAATCTGAGACTAAAATTTGTCCGAATTTCAAGCTGAACATTTTGTCCTACACACACAGAGCGATAGAAATCGAAATAAAATAAATTTTTTTTTATAAAAAAGAGCACTTGAAGAAATAGCGTACCATTTTCCTTTTAACGTTTAAAAATCGGCAAGCCATTGAATCCGAGATCCAATCTATTACAATTTTTAGTGAGTAAAGTAAAAGTTCCTTATTCTTTTTTACGGTTTCTTTTTCCAACCGACAAAGAAATGCGATGATTTACTTTTCGCTATGCTACATACGTCAGCGTCAAAAGTGAGTGCACACTATATTATTTTTTCTTGGTCATCAAATATATACATAATTATAATGAAACATTCAGTTAATAGTACACACGATGAATATTAGGTTCTTATAATAAGGCTTTTACATTCAATTTATTTGATTACAACTAAAATGAAGAAAACAGTAGAAGAACAAAAAAAAATTGTCTAAAATATCGCGTCAAAAGTGAGAGCACATTTACGATATTTAACGCTTTTGACAGTAACCATACTCTCTTAGCTCTAAAAAAACACCGTTTCTTGAAACAGAATAAGATAACAAAGAATGCGTACGCAAACTAAGAAGTGTTCGTGGTGACAAGTCGAATAAACGAAATTACAAAAAAGTAACAATGCGAAAAGAAATCTATCTCGAAACTAGAAAAATAATAGTGAATCTAAGTAAAGAAGGTAAATCCTTACGAAAGATTGCAGCTATAACAAAAAGAAGCTCCAGTGGCATTAAAAAAATTATTGATAAATACAAAACGTACAGAAAAATTGAAAACTTCAAACGTAGTGGTCGGCCTCTAAAGTTGAGTCGTTTAACTGTTTCGCGTTTTGTGAGGGAGGTTAAGGAAAATCCTCAAACCAGTGCAGTAAAAGTAGCAGATAGGATTATCCAAGACACCGGAACATTCGTAAGTGCGAGTACAGTACGGCGACAGCTGCATAAACATGGCTTACATGGCAGAGTTCCACGTAAAAAGCCGTTCATATCTAAGGCGAATATAAAAAAGAGAATTGACTTTGCAAAAAAATTTAAAAACTCTGGACTTTCTTTCTGGAAAACTGTTTTATTTAGTGATGAAAGTAAATTCGAAATTTTCGGTGGTGCTAGAAAGACAAAAATTTGGAGAAAAAAGGGTGCTGAGCTTGAAACAAAAAACATAATAAAATCAGTAAAACACGGAGGGGGATCAGTAATGGTTTGGGGATGTATGGCTGCATCAGGAATTGGTAAGCTTGTGTTCATTGATAATAAAATGAATAAATTAGATTACCTTAACATTTTGAAACACAATGTTGAACCCAGTGTTTTAAAATTGGATTTACCAAGCACTTGGACGTTTCAACAAGACAACGATCCGAAGCATACAGCTCGAATTGTCAAAGAATGGTTGCTTTATAGAACACCAAAACAGCTAGATCACCCTCCACAATCACCGGACCTTAATCCAATTGAACACCTGTGGGAGTATTTGGACCGAAAAATTCGTCAGAGGCAAATTTCCAGCCAAGCAGCCCTAAGAGAGGCACTAACTGAGGAATGGAGCAATATTGATGCTGAAATAACGGGACGACTGGTGGAATCTATGCCCAGAAGATTAGAAGCAGTCTTAAGAGCTAAGGGAGGCCAAACAAAATATTAATCAATTGTTTTTTTTGATAACTCAAGTTTCTGTTTAATAAAAATTAAACGTGTGCTCCCATTTTTGACGTCTAAATTGAGTCCTCTTTTATTTTAAATCTTTAAATATCGTCATTATGTGTCTTATTGAAATAAATGAACTTGTAAATATAGTTTGACAAAATATAACTTTATTTTCATACATTAAAATCTATATATTTTTGCCCTGTGTTTGGATTACCCTGGCATAAAAAACAAAACTTGTTGTGTGCACTCACTTTTGACGCTGACTGTATATCGACTATCCAGATCTTTTCTGAGGTGGTTACGTTCAATGAATAACCTTAAACAAGTTTCGAGTTTGTCTTAAAAATAAAGAAATGTTCATTGAACATACTCAACAGTTCTGTCAAATTCATTAATTTTCAATTCGAGGAAGAAAGATTACAGGTATGTTACTGAAGTCACAATATGTTGGAATGCATTTACATATATGTTTTACAACTACAGAGGTGACTAAATTATTTATGCATAAGCGTTCTAAGAGAATCATTGAAATACGACTGATAGTCAATTGCTACTACCAAATAGTTTTAACCTATCAACAAAATGTGTTTAGCATTTTCTTTGAAAATAAACCACTTTCTGTTTCCAGTTCCAAAGCAAACAATCTGAAATTATGCGATTGGGATGTTAACTGTTTTATTTTAAACATTGCTTCAAAACTTAGTTTTTAGTTCGAAAATAGAAGCTGTTTACGTGTGCAATTCTAGTTAGTTATTAATTCAAACTTTAAACTCGTAATTTATGGGATGCTTAGCTTTTTTATTAGCTTAGCAATTTTCACACAAAAACAATTGAAAATTTTGTTAATTTTAAAATTTATTTTGGAAGGAAACAATCAGACAATATCATTTTTTCCTTGATGTTGTTTTACTTCAATAATATTCTGAGCTTGCTTTGTATGTAGTTAAAATAAAATGCACGACTGGTTCGCACGAACTTGCTCCTATGTAATAGACTAGGAATTTTAAATACGAATGTTATTAGAGAACACTGTTGATAAGTATAAAATTAATTTTTATATTCTTTTAGTAGTAAGAGACAAAAACAGAATGCTATCCAAATATAATTTTATGCAAGAACATAAATTATAAGTCGTTGTAGTGGTTTCTTAAAAAAAGCTTTCATACACAAACTTTTTAAAAGTTTCTTAAGAAAAAATTTTGGTACGCCAATTTGAAGTTTTTATTATTGTTCGAATAAAAATTAAATTTACAAACAATTTTCGAAAAAAGAAAAAAATTGTTTTTTTTTTTCCAAAAATTCAAAAAATATTTATTTTAAAGTTTTCAAATGCAATGTGTTTTAGACTTTTTAGAAGCTTCTCTATAAAAAATTTCATTAAGATCCGTTATGTGGATAATTAGAAATTCAAAATTCGAAAAAAATGGTTCCATGGTAGGTACAAGCTGCAATATCTTATTTTCAAATTTTTTTTTATTAAATTAAAGATCACAAAAATTAATTGAAAGAAAAAAATTTATCAAAATTCTAGGCACCGTTTTCGAGAAAAATACGATTTTTAAAAACCATTTTTTTTAATTTTTTAGCATATCTTCCATACCTTTATTTTTAGGTAAAATAATTTTTTTTTCTCACATCTTGTAGATCATATTGAGAAAATTTTATTTATCAAGTTTAAAAAAAATCTAGCATGGGGTTTTCGAAATATTGAGTTTTGAAAAAAAATTTTTGAAGCTTTTTTTAAAAATCCAAAAATTTTATTTTTTAAATTTGAGTACACAATTCTATTTATGTTTTTGGGTAGCTTTAGCAAAAAAAATGATCAAAATCGGTGGTACCGTTTTTGAGAAAATCAAAAACAAATAAAATGGTTCCATGGGGGGTACCGTCAATAAGCATTTTTCGGAAAATTTTTTTCAACCAATACCTAGCTTTAATTAAATGAAATTTTTTTTCTATTTTTATTTTTAAAATCTGTCGAACAGTTTTTAAGAAAAAAAATGTTTATAAAATTTCGAAAAAAATTCGTATGGCAGGTTCCGTTATTTTTGGTCTTAAAAAATCAAATCAAAAAATATCCGGGGGGAAAAAATTAAAACCCATATCTATCAAGTTTGAAGAAAATCGACCGAGCCGTTTAGCTGCAATCGAACGGACAGACAGACAGACAGACAGAATTGTGAGACCCACTTTTTTGGTCTTCGGTATCATCGTAATGTCAACTTTGATCAAAATCTCGAGTTCGAATTTTTTTCCGAATGCATAACTTGCCTTATAGTACCTATAAGTCGCAAGTCAAAAACGGATAGTATTGAAGCTTGGAAGTTGTATGAATGCTTTATAAATTCATAATCAAAACTCTGTTTAGCTTTCTTGATCAATAATAACATTTTGTTAGAATATTTATGGTAGAGAAGCTTACCAATTGTGTAAAATGAAAGTTTACACAAACGTTTGGATGAAAGCCCCCTTAGTCATCAATAAAAATGCTGTTTTTGAATCATATAATGTTAAACATTATTTTTGAGCACACAAATTTTTTTGTTTTTATTAATTGATAACAATATCATCTTAAAAAGTTAAACTGAGCAATCGATTTAAAATGACATTTAAAAAAATTTAATCCAGAAATGCCAAAAATATGAAAGAAAAAGACATTTGTTCAGTTATGTATAAGAAAATTGCTTTTAATGATTTACTAATTTTGGAACTATTTGAGAAAAATGATAGCCCGTATATTTTCTTTTACAAAAGTACAGCATTATTTTTAAACAGTAGATTTAAATAAACAGAAATAAAAAGAGGATGCAATTTTAGAAGAGCTGAGTCGAAATGACGTTTGGTTAATTTTACCAAATCATTTTCTCCAGCAAATTCGTTTGGGAATTTAATCCAATTTACCATACATATTTGGCAGTTCATTAACTAAATAGTAAACTTATCTAATGTTTTACATCGTTGCATGAATATGCCTATTATCTCAAACCACGAATTATTGCGAAAAAAAATATTGAATTACTTTTTTTCCTATAAAATTCGCTGGTATATTATCTATCGTCTAGTCAATGTCAAGTCAAACATCGACAAACTATAGTTGAAACTTATTAAATTTCTTGCAAGAAAGTCAATATTATACATATATGTAGATGTTTTTTTCTTTTTTTTAATCTTATTTTCTCATGGTTTCCGTAAAAAAAACTAAAACAAAGACCATGTCAACATTTTCATCGGTAATTTTCAGTAAACGTTCCAGCGGCCATTTTTATATATTTTTTTTGTCATCCATTTAATTTTATACAATTTAGCTCACCTTCTCCTGTCTTACTGAGTTAACAAAATTCTTAATGTAACCCATTTGTACATATATCTAAGAACATTTTCATTTCGGTGATTAAATTTAGTAAAATTTTATTGATGCGGGTCTTTCAAAAAAGTCAAAGTCATTGTCCAAAACAAAACCCGTTCATACTTCTCCCCTTTGCACATATCAAATTCAATTTCCATTAAAACTACAGTCACATAATCAAATAAAAATTGGATATCTGCATTTTGTTCGAGTAAATGAGTAATTGCTATTGAAAGTCCATATGCCAAGCTTTGCCTATCAAAGGGAGGCAAGAAAACAAGATATACGAGTACAAATCGATAGGAATACTATCTCTTTTGAAAACACATTTAAATTTCTGTCAAAGAATTTACGAGTACTTACCTTAACATTTGATTGTTGTAACTGCAAGAAGGTTGCAATTCCATTTCGCACGCGATTCTTTACTCCTCGAACGGTGCCCTTGGAGCTCCTTATTGTCGATGTTGCTGACGATGGACTGCGTATATCCTTATAACCGGCAAATGCATCGTCACTTAAACTTTTTGGTTCATCACTCTCGTCGACTAGACTACCACCAAAATCATGTTCATTAACATGGAATGTATAGTATTTATCGTTTTCGAATTTTCGCGATTCCATTGAACCAACCGACGACGACGACGACGACGATGACAAATACGAACCTTCTTTAATTATAACACAACTCTTATTGTTATCTTTACGATAACTACCGTTGATGGCGTCGAATTTGACATTATTGTTGGCATTACGTTCGTTTACTAATTTATCATTATTGTTATCGTTATTCAAATTCACGGCGGCATATTTGAAATCGATTTTTGTCGAAAACCCTCCTCCATTCAATGGAAGCAACGATGACGACGATTTCGGCGGCGCTATGTTGGAAAGCTTTCTATCACGAATGTCTCGTAGAAGAGAATCTGGAAGGAAGGATAACTTCGATGGAAGTCCTTCGGATAAACTCAAAGACTCACAACTCAGACTTGACTCGGATTCCTCGCTGTCGGTGAGTGATCCAGCCCTCTGATGTTCATGAAGCACCTTTCTCGGACGATGATTATCCTTCATCAGAATCTTAGTGGTCTTCAAGTGCATTTCCAGCTTTGGAGCGGACTTCTTCGGCAGTGGCGGAGGTGTTGTTGAATTTGTTGTAGTACTGCCATTGTCCATGTCACTGCAAGTGCCACTATCCAAAGTGTCACTTGGTGAAAACTGACCACTGCTCATCATATAGTACAAATATGTTGGATTGCTGACATTCAAATCGGTAACTGAGGTGCCACTGTTATTTGACTTTTGGACCATAGTGTCTGATCCTTTTTCACTGATATCCTTATCGATATTAACCTTTAGCTGCTGACTGTCTGTCAAATTCACAACCGTCACTTTATTCTTCACCACACTTTGGTCAATATTGTTATTGTTCACAGATTCAATTTTTTGTATTTCCGATTCCGGCGAAACTTTTATTTTAACAACATGAAAGTCTCTTTCCGTGGATGAAACTGATTCGGTCAGTGCACTTGCACAATCTGCTACTACGTCTTCGCTATGGTTAATAATCTCGATTTGTGAAACTGGGGAAACATCAGTAGCAGCCGCGGTAGCAGAAGAAGCTTCGGTAGTGGTGCCTGATGGAGATGGTAAGATACAACTAATACTATTTTCGTCGACATCTATACCATCATCTTCGTTGACTATAGTCTTACCAACACTAATGATCGTTGGCTCCACTTTCATCGTCTTCGTTGTCGCCAAATCATCCTCAACTACGATTCCATATCCCGTCGCCCGAATATTACGTTCTTCTTCCATCGGTGATGATGGCCGATGGAAATTTTCTTCTCCTTCTCCTCCAAAGATGTCTTTCTCAACTTGCATTTGCAGAAAAGTGGGGCTATCTGCTGGTGGTGCTGGTTTTAAAGTTGTGTTTGTAAAAGAAATGGTCTGCGAAGGCATTTCACTTATGTGGTACCTCTTGAGGTTGTTTTCTTTTGGGATATCTTTGGAGTTAGTTGTAAGTAGAGCTACACCACCGTTTATATCGATGCAAGTTGTTGTTGTTGATGTCGATGGCATTATTGATAGATGGAGATAAAAGGGGAACAATAGATGGTGAGTAAAGTATAGTAAAAGATACAAAACTATCTATAAAATGAATTGATTGGATTCGCACTTTGGATATATTTTTCTTTTCTTTTTTTTAAGAAAAGCCTAACAATTCCATTTTTATTTTATCTTGGGCTTACTATCAAAAAGAGGGAATCAAAAACGAAAGAAAATAACAAAATTTCAAAACAAATCAAGTGAGATACAAAAAATACTTTCAACGTATGAAAAAATTTCACTGAATCTTTGGTTTTAAAAGATATTTTCTATATTTGGATTTAATATCACTCTATCTTTTTTACGATGCGAAATTCAATAAAAGATTTCCTGTTTATTTTAAGAGAGTAGCTAAGTATACATACTCGTAAGTATCGCGAAATTCTGTGCGAACTTTGGCCAAAGATGCGTCTTGCCTTCCGTTATATGATATGTTTATTATGAAACGAGGAAATTCAATAGCTTAAAGATACATTATTCAAGCATGGATGGAGTGTATCTTTTAATGTGATTTGAAGAAAAAATGCAGTTTTATCTAATGATGTAGAGTGTCTCTCTCTCTCGATTGGATTGGCCCAGTTTTGCGGTTTTAACTTAGTCAAGTTCATCCATTCACTATATAAGGATACCGGCTTTTAAAACGGGATAAGCCTATACAAGAAGTTTCCACGGCGATGTTCTTCTTTATATTTTTTTATTTTTTTTTTAAGATGCAAGTTTAGAGCACACGACACTTGTGCATAACGAGAATCAAGTTGTTTTGTATATTTTGGTCTTTCGGACTACACAGATGGATACATCACTATCAAGAAGAAAACAAAAAGTATCTAGAAAATAGCAGAAGAAGGAAAAAAACAACAAGAAACAGAACTTGTATCTCACTCTCTATAGACGAACAGGTAGGTATAGGTACTTTATTTGCGCGACTAACGGTTTGAGGAGTTGCTTAGCGCATTGCGGTGTACATACAGCTCTTAACAGTATCGCGAAGGTAACTAAAGACTAAACAGTCGACTTGAGGTTTTGCCATTTTTTTGTTTCTCTCTGGAACGAATGGAAAAAATATAATTTCAAAAAAAAAAAAAAAAAACACCAACAACAATGTTAATTTGCGGCTAAGATCGCAATGAGTGAGGTTTGAGGTGTAGGGAGGTTGGTTTGGGTTGTTGTTGACGGTTTGTTGAAGTGAAGATGTTCCTACGTGGAACGTTTTATTGAGCATGATAATGGATATAAAGTATAAGGTTTTGGCGGGTGTAGTCTGTAGTGATGTGAAGATAAATAGGGTTTTGAGTTTGAGTGGAATTCACTTGGTTTATTGTTAAGTAGGTAGGTGCCTACCTGTTTATTTTTTTGTTCGTAGGTGAGTAGGTTATGTTACTTTTCTGACATACTGTTTTAAAAGAATACATTTTTTTTGGTTTGGTAGGTAGGTATATATCCCCTTGTGGAATTTGTTAACTTCTTGTGGCATTTTCACTTGATGGGTAATTATGGTAGCACGGGTATGAATGTTATTCATTTGATTTTGCCAACATTTTTTATTCGCTATGCCTGTCGTTTGTGGTTTTTTTTAAATTTTTATTCATTCAATATATCTAAATGCATTGTTATTTTTTTTTTCTTATACATAGTTCCGTCTTAAAACCTATGCATATCTACTTCAAATTAAAAATAAGATTTATAGGTAATTGGTTTTTGCCGCTGATTCATTGTTTGAATCCTGTTGAGGAAAACAGTTTTAAATCGAAAATATAGAAATAAAAGCAAACAGAAGTTATTTTAGAACCTGCATTGAATTCCGCAACCGAATGCCAGAGACATAAAGTCGAACGAACGTCAATCCAGGTTATTATGTAACGAAGTCGATATAAGCAGGAAAGATAACTTTTTTGATAATCCTAAGATATTTCCTCAAGAAAGGCATAGTTTTTTCCACACTATCTATTCAATCAACGAATATTAGTATATGTGTGTATGAGTCTGAGAAGGTTTGTAGGTGTAGACCTGCTATACTCTTTGTATTCTTGTTTTAAAACAAACGGGAATTATTAAGGAAAGAATGACAAATGCTTCAGAAATGTATGATTCAATGCAGGGACTTTTACGACCTTGACGTCAAGGTGGTTTTATTATCTGAAACAGATTATAGCTTTTTCTGTTCAGAATAAGTTCAGGGTATCAACACTGGAAACTGTAGGTAGAATAAAAAAGGAGATTGACAAGTTGATGTTTACTAATTTTGTTTGAATTACATCTTACATATCTAAGGATGTTACAAAAAATCGTTAAACTTAGTAAAAGGAAGTATGAGTACCGGGACTCACGGTTAAGATGTGTAAACGTAAACGTTGTTATTGAACATACCCAATAAACATACATACATACATAATAATACAAATCCACAATGTTTTCTAAATATTCAAAAGATTTTCTGTACATTTTAGAAGATTTTTTTTTTTATATGAGCTTTGACAGAACTTTAGACTGAAAGGCACAGACAATTACAGTATTTCAAAGTAAAGGAACGAACCTATTTATTTCAAAAGTTGAATATTGTTAGAAAAGGAACGCACCACCGGAATCCACTACGTAACGCAAATTTTCTTAGACAGGGATGTTATTTGATACAACATTATATTTTTCCAAATGCGTTTCGCCCAGGTATGACAGTTGGGCTCATCAGTTAATTGCTGTCGTACCCTTCTAAGACGCAATATTATATATTAGTCGATGGTTATCAACACACATAACATTTAAATATTTACTTGTCGAGATTATTTTGTTGCAAATGTCAACCAATTTCCCTAAAAATTAATTATTCGGAGCAGAAAATGCAAAAATAATTTTTCGGAATTTTTAAAAATCTACATAAAATAAAATGCAATCGTCCATTTACTAACGTGAAAGCGATTTTTTCAAAACATTTACTGAACCTGTAATGAAATTTGATACCAGTTTTTTCGTCTTATGTTACATTTACGGAACTTTAAAGTTCAAATCTACATACATAGAGATAGAATTGAAGAATTTTCGATTAAAATAAGTACACTTTTTATGAAAAAATATGAAAAATAAATTTAAAAAAAATCATTAAAACATTTTTTAAATAAAAGCTTTCAAACAAAATATGAATTTTTTTTAAACTTATTAAAATAAATATCTTTATATTACACACTATATTGCAAAATATTACACACTATATTGCACTGCGCTAACTCGCCAAGCGCCCTTACAGGTCGGATACGAAAAGCGAACTCAACTCAATGCATCTGCCTCACTTGACGAGCTGCATTGTGCAGTCCTACTCTAAACTGTTATACCTTTGAGCCAGAGGGATTTCCCTGCTCAAAAACTTATACTGATCCTAAGGATGGTTTACACTATGGGTTACATTTAAGATTATGAGCAAGTAAAAAATCAAAAAAAAAAAAAATGCTTCTACGGTTTTCCACAACCGAAACACAAAAAATTGTATCAAAATTCTAGGAGCTGTTTTCAAGATTTTTTTTTGTTTAAACTACTATCAAGTTTCAACTAACCGAAAGTAAAAACTCGATCACTTTTTCAAAGTGTTTTCCCCGATATTAAGGCCGGTTTTTTTCACTCGGAGTTGAACATAACTTGAGGATTTTTATTTTCAACTCGTGATTTTCTTTTTATTCACTCAAAGTTGACGTTTTCAACTCTCGATTTTCAACTCTAGAGTTGGTCAACTTTAGATTTTCTCAACTTCCGGAATAAGTAGAAGTTGATTGAGCAAACTTGGGAGTTGACATGAAACATTGTTTTTTTTTTAAATAAAATGCATGCATTTTGTTTCGAAAGTTTGTTTGCTTCAATTTTCACGACAAAAAACTAAAGAAACATTGGTATAATGTTCCGCAGCAATTATTTTTGGGAAAAGTATCTATCAACTTCGTCGAGCAGTAAAAGTGAAGATAATGTAACTGAGCCATTGTTCTTTGAAAGAAGACAATACAAGATGTTGCCGCTCATTGGAGTTGAAAAGTAGGACGATCGTGACTTCATCTACAGCTTTCGTCTTTTAAAACCAGACAGCAATGATGTTGCTAGACTTGATAAAGGATTCACTTCCTTCCGACAAGAGACGGTAATAGTCTTAAACTAGCCGTCACCTTAAAACTTAAGTTCCCTTTTAAATATATCTTGTTAATTGTGAACAATCACAAAGTTATTGGCAGCACTACGATTTTATGCGCCAATGCAACGGGTGGGCGGGTCAATGCAACTGACTTTTCTTCAGTAGAGTAAGCATTTCCAGCGTGCATCACGTTCTGAAACGAGTTTCGAAAGCAATTGTCAATCTAGCACCACGGTTAATTCGAATGCGGAAACGCATGAGGAAAAGCTTGAAGCATCCCGAGGTTTTTTCGCTAAAGGCAAGTTTCGTAGGACAATAATTAGTGCAATTGATATGTTTTTTTGTTGATATGTCACAAATGTGCCATCAACAATTTCATACAATACAAAACGTTCCCGATTTTTAACAACTTATTTTCCCCCACGGTAGATCGATGAAAACATATTTCATTACAATAATCACACAAAAACCAAATTTTATTGAACGAATGAATTCAAATTTAATTTTGAAAATGACAGTTTGTATTTTATTTCAGCAAATATCCCAGGGATATTTTTCAAATCACAAGTTGAACAACTTTAGATTTTCAACTCGAGAGTTGAGAAAACAATTAGTGAAAAAAAAGAAATTTCAGCTTGCGTTTCAACTCTCGAGTTGAAGCCAACTCTCAAGCAGTGCCGCCGCTGGGTGTTCGTGCGCCCTTGTGCAAGAACCTTAAATTGCCGCCCCATGTCTCGGGTGCACGGGGGTATTTACGTTGAATAAGTGAAAGTTTTATTTATTCTCCATTTCGCAGTTGAAAAATTTAAGCAAATGCGCATTGCTGTTGTCGCGTTCCGAGGTACACCAAATTCTTATACAATGAACGTAGTCATTATAGCATATATGTACAGTTTTTGCATCCTTTTAAGATTATTTACTCTTTTTATTTGAGACTCATAGGCAATATAATGCAAGTAATGCATTTGTAAAAAAATCAGACTCGAGATTTTGATCAAAGTTGATATTACGATGATAGCGAAGACGAAAAAAGTGGGTCTCGAAATTTTGTCCCCTCACGTTTATTTCTTTTCTTTTTTTTTTAACACCAAAAATAACTGTACCTGCAATACGATTTTTTTCGAAATTTTATAAATTTTATTTTTAAAACAATGTCCAACAGATTTAAACAAAAATCAAAAAATTTAAAGAATTGGTACAACTGATTTTGATAATTTGTTTTATGCTAAAGCGCCCCAAAATTTAAAATATTCCTGTGCATTTAAATTTTCAAACCTTTTTTTTCGAAACTCAATATTTCGAAAACCCCATGCTTGATTTTCTTAAACTTGATAAATAAAAGTTTTCGAAAATCATGTTTTTCTTGAAAACGTCTCCGAGAATTTTGATAAATTTTCATGTTCTATAATTAAACAAAAAAAAAATTGAAATCAAAATATGACTGACTGCACCAGCTACCACTAAAAATGTTGTTTTAGTCATTAAATATATGAACTTTATGTTTATGAACAGTTTTTCTCTAATAGCATTCATTTTTGAAATTCTTAGTCTTTTACATAAGAGCAAGTTCGTGCGACCCAGTCGTGCATTTTATTTTAAAAGGAGACAAAAAAATTGGCGATTGCGAATAATTTTGTTCAACAAAACCATTTTCATATAAAATGCAAATATTCGAGTTCCTAGCACAGTTTTTAATTTATGTATGTCAAATCAATTCTTTGGTAAAAACCAATAGTTTATAACTAGACAGAAAGAAGACAAAGTAATTTTTGATATTTTGAAAAGTTTTTGTTTTCACTTTCTTTTTGAAACACTTTATCATTTACTTCCGGATCTGGAAGTATTATATATATTTCCTTGACATCTTAGGTATGCTTTGATGAAATTTGACATTTTGTGGCTTGTGTGGGAACTATATTTTGATATAAATAGAGTCTGAACTCTGAATGTCAATTGTTTTTGATCGATAGATCAAAGAAACGTTAAATTTCTCGGTTATTCTGGGGCCAAATTACTGCATCAGTTTTCGAGTAATACGTGACTGAATTATGTGAGTTTGACATTACCGCTTACGTCATCGAGCAATCGATTACACAAATTTGACATTTTCATTCGATCACTGAAGGGACTTACATCTATTAGGCAGCGTATTGACCATTTCGAAATCCAGCGACCGTTTGATGTCCCTTAAATTGGTGATTAAAGGAAAGTTGTGGAATATTGTCACTGCATATGCTCCCCAAATTGGATGTGAGCAGGTGGAAAAAGATGCATTTTGGCTAGACTTTCACAATCTACTTAAGGACATCCCAAAGGAAGAGTTTTTGTTCGTGGGCGGAGATTTGAACGGACATGTCGGCAAGACAAACGAAGACTATGAAGATTGCCATGGAGGCCTCGGATACGGCACCAGGAACCCTCCTGGTGAAGACATCCTGAGCATGTGCAAAACATACGGTCTTATCGTACTAAATACCATGTTCGTCAAACAAAGCCGACACCTGGTCACTTACAGCAGTGGTGGAAATGAAACCCAGATTGATTACCATTTGGTATCTAGTTTCATGAAACCCCGGGTAAAAGATTGCAAAGTGATACTAGGAGAAGCGATCGCCCACCAACACCGTCTCCTACTGACAGAATTTTTTATGGAGACAGTGAACGACAACAAACATACAAAAACTTTTGGGAAGATCAAATGGTATAATCTGGATAAGGAAAAAGGCGAAGCTTTCATTTCGAATATGCAAAACTTTCTGTATAATAACACCGATATAGTTCGAAATGAAGAGAGTACAGCACAAAGTATGTGGGATCTCCTACAGAGAACTTGCAAAGAAAAAGCCAAAACACTGTTAGGGGTTTCAAAAGGACACAACCAACAAGGCAAAGAAACATGGTGGTGGAATGATGAAGCTAAATCAGTTATAAGTAAAAAGAAAATGGCTTTCAAGGCTTGGTCGAAGTGCCCCTCTAATGATACAGAGCAAAAGTCACGCCTCGAAGTGGAATATAGAAACTGCAAGAAAGAAGCGAAGAAGAAGTGCGCCCAAATTCAAGCAAAGAATACAGAAAACCTGTATCGGGAGCTGGATGAAATTTCTACCCCGACAGCTGGTGCTATTCAAGAGCTACGGCAAAACACGAATAAGGGCGCAACTATCTTCAAAATAGCCGCTCAAAGAAGAAGAAATGCCCAGGAGATTTGTTCGCCAAAGTTCATTAACAATGCTCAAGGCCAACTACTTGTGGAAGACAACGAAATTCTTCACAGGTGGCGACAGTATTGTGACGGACTTCTAAACGAACAATTTCCAAGGCTATACTTTCCAATAGCTTCACCTAACTTAAGCGAAGTATCCGACGTCACAGTCGAAGAAGTAAGTGAGGCGGTAAAATACTCCAAAAAGGGAAAAGCTGTTGGCCCAGACGAAATACCCTCAGAGTTTTGGAAAAAGATGGGAGACATCGGGTTTAGATGGCTCATGATTCTTGTCTCCAAACTTATACGAGGTGATCGCATGCCTAATCAATGGAGGGAAAGTTACCTTCTTCCAATTTATAAAGGAAAGGGTGATACTCGAAGCTGTGATAATTACCGTTCGATTAAGCTGATGTCACACACCATGAAGATCGTTGAGCGAGTCTTGGGTAGCCGACTGCGAAAAATAATTAGGCTATCTGATGACCAGTGCGGGTTTGTCGGGGGTAAGTCAACCACGGATGCAATCCAGAGTATAAGAATAATTATGGAAAAACATCGGGATTCTTTGGAGGATTTGCATGTCGTATTGGTTGATTTTGAAAAAGCATTCGATAGGCAACCACGAGATCTAATATGGGTGGCCCTCAGGCAACGAGGAGTTCCAGAAACTTATGTGCGGATAATTATGGACATGTATGATGGAGCAGTTACTAAAGTAAGATGCGTAGCTGGAGTCACCGAAGAATTCGAAATCACAGTAGGTGTTCACCAGGGAAGTGTCTTGAGTCCCCTGCTCTTTATTACAGTTCTTGATTACCTGCTTGAAGGCAAAGTGACGGATCCAAAAGTACATCAGTTATTCTTTGCTGACGATGGAGCCATCATAAGTGAAGACCCGATATCCCTACAACGAGCACTTGACGTATGGGTGGATGTTCTAGAAGGAAGTGGGTACCGCATAAGCGCGAAAAAGACAGAATACCTATGCTGCCCATTTTCTGATCCACACAGGCCTATTCCAGACATTTATTTGAATGGAGTAGTGCTTCCCAAGTGTGAAAAGTTTAAATATCTGGGGTCTATGATAAATAACGAAGCTACTTGTGATGACGATATCAATCATCGCGTAAGCGTAGGGTGGATGAAGTGGCGGGAAAATTCTGCTATCTTCTGTGACCGAAAAATGCCCCCTAAGCTGAAAGGAAAGCTCTACACTTCAGTTGTGCGTCCAGCACTCACATACGGTTCACAATGTTGGACAATGTACAAAAAGTATGAGAGTAAGCTAACGGCAGCTGAGATGAAGATGCTTCGTATGACAGCAGGAGTTACAAAGCTTGATCGAATTAGAAGTACGAAGATCCGAGGAAGCCTTCATGTTAAGAATACCATTTCCCAAAAAATTGAACACGACCGACTCAGTTGGTATTGCCATGTTCAAAGGAGAGATCCTGAGAACCCCGTCAAAAAGGCAATATCATACAACGTTCCAATTCGGAATAAAAAGAAAGGTAGGCCTAAACACTCCTGGTACAAACAAATGCAAAAACACCAGCATTCAGTTGGCCTCAGAAATGGAACAATACAAAACCGGGAGGCTTGCCGCCGATTTCTGAGGTCAACCCGGCGAACCCCACAGGCGGATCACTAGTGTGAAGCAGATACGTGGGAGAGTTATGATCCCCTCGA
This sequence comes from Philhelius festivus, assembly GCA_963931855.1. Classification (NCBI taxonomy): domain Eukaryota; kingdom Metazoa; phylum Arthropoda; class Insecta; order Diptera; family Syrphidae; genus Philhelius; species Philhelius festivus. Next base: position 80,239,625 of record OZ007556.1, on the reverse strand, counting down.
CATCGAGATCATAACAGCGCCGAAGAAAAGGAAGAAGAAGAAGACTGAAGGGACTTACTCACTCGGTCACTGAAGCGGTAATTTGGCCCCTGATTTTGTTCAATCCGTTGACATTTAAGTTATTTATCAATTCAATTCTAAAATTAATTAAAAACTATTCGTAAATCCTTGTTTAAAAAGAAACATAAATATTTAGAGACACAAAACTTTTTTTTCCTTTTACCTACGACCCAGTCGTTGTTTTTTTTTTTTGTTGTCAAGGTGATTTGTTTACAATGTTTTAAATCATTTTCGATTAATTTTGTTCTTAAGTTACCAACTTAGATTTAAGATATTTAGCTATATCATTGCAATCAGAATATTGTTATCCATTCATACAAAAATACGAGTAATAAGTAAAATTAATGTTTTTGAGACACTGTTTTCGTTTTATTTTATGGGAAATACATGGGCTGTAAATCTAAAAAAAATCAAAATCCTTTTCGAGTTTATAAGTCTGAGATGAAGGTTGCGTTGAAAGCTATTTCCCAAGTGTCAATATATGGCGACATGGCGTTAAGCAGTTTAGACTATGACTGCAATCAAAGAGGTTATTTGGTGTGAGAGGCAACAGTCACAAACAAAATACGAATAAAGATTTGTAGTAGATTGTGTGTGGGAACTACGTAGTGAACGGTCAAATGTAAACAAGTTCCAAAAGCTTAAGGAAAACTTTATAGGTTGATTTAGATCGATCTCTTAATTTTCCGCCCCTAGACGTTGGCGCCCTTGTGCGCCGCACATTTTGCACATATGGTAGCGGCGGCCCTGCTCTCAAGTTGATCAACTCGAGAGTTTGCCTCAAGTTGAGCACTAGTGAAAAAAATGGCCCTAAGACCGCCAGCAAGTGAACTTCAGGTAGAGAAGGGCACATGAATCTCATCATATGCCATGCCATTAAATCCACTGATCAAACTAATTTATGGTATCAGAATAGTGCAGCTCAGTGATATTTGGGTCACTAAGCACGACTACTTGTAGCCGCTATTTCAACTTAACTGTCTGTCAAGTTTAAAAAGAATTGTTCTCCAATTATTTTATGTTTTCAAAAAAAATTTTATTTTGAACATTTGAATTTCAATTTGAAATTTCTTAAGACGGTCACCATAGCAAAATGATCAAAATCAGTTATACCGTTTTTGAATAAATTAATAGAAAAGATACATTTTATGTAATTATATAATTTATGAAAGATTCATTTTTATTTATTATTCTTGAATTTAAAATCACATCAAGAGAAGTCTAAGGCCATGAGCTCATAAAGTTTGGTTCTCCTTATTTTTCAAATATTATCTCTTAAGTTAAAAACGGTCTCGGAGATAGTATGACCTTGTAGTAGTTGATTGTGTGATACAGCGTGTCACTTGTTTAACCCTTTTGTATTTGTAGCTCATAATGTTAGTTGCTATTTTCGATTTGAAGGGACACTTTTTTATTTCCACCAAAGTTTTTGTTTTCGAAATTTTGGATGGTTTCAGCGTTTTTTTTTCTTTGTACCGCTTTTGGTTTTGATTGTTGTGTTGCTTTTTTTGTTCTCTTATTCACTAAGTTTAATTTTTCACCTTATTTTGTATTCATAGTTCATAATTTTATTTGCAGAAATGTCTAAAAGGGCTGCTACTTTGTGAGGATTTAACTGGATATCTGCTTGTTTGTCAGCAAATAAAATAAATTGAGGCCACAACAGTTCGAAAAGAACCTAAACCTAGGGCCTAAGCAATATGAAAATTTAAAGACGAATTTGAATTAAATGAACCATTCGGTAATGGACTTTATATAATTAACCATACATGTTATGAACTTTATATATATTTACGAAGACCCTTAATAATAAAGCTCTAAATGTTTTGAATTTCAAAAATAAAATGTATAGTATGTATGGTTAGATATTGGGTAATTTCACTCAAATATTAAAGTCGTCACCCTGTAGTGTCTTACAACTTTCAACTAATAACTGCTGATAACGCTAAGAGATACTCGTGAGGGATTTGTCACTTTCTTGCAAGTGGCAGTACCTTTGGAAAGTTTTTTTTTTAGATTTCAGCGACTGGGAATCGAGCCAAGATCTGTGGTATTACTATCCAACCCACTCTCTATTTTGACAATATCGATTATTCGTTATAGTTGATGCACGATTCTGACGATCATGAACTAAGATTGTTTAACTTTTAAACAGCGATCTTTCTGACCTCATCTATACCACCTATAGGTTATTCAGAATTCGAGATAATTATTTCAACCAATTTTATGCTATAAAATTAACAAATAAATAAGTGAACTATTGCATTCCTCATCATCAAAATTTCCAGTTTTATTGCATCTACCAGATTCTTAAGTAATATGTATTATGTAATGGGATATTAACCAAGATGAAAGATGTAGAAAGTTATAGGTTAACTTAATTTATCCTAAACTCCTAACTTGATTTTATTAACTACAGTTTAAACGAGTATTATTTTATTAACTACAGTTTAAACGAGAATTATTTACCAACCGTATTTTCTCTAACCTACCATTTACAAAAGTGGAGAAAAAAACCTGTTACTTCTACGTCTTTATAAGATAGTGTTCATAACTTTGTGTAGCCCTGAAAGCCTCTGCGATATCTGTAGTTTTTGTTTCAAAATTGCGCTTCCAATAAGTTTGACATTGGTTTTTTTTTCTCATTAAATTTACAATAAAAGCTATTGCTATATGTATAAATCAGTATCAGATGTTAAGTTTTTTCTCTATACGACTTTATACGATCAATAGAAAAAAGAGCTTATAGCACGAGTTCATAAGAATAGATTTGAGGCGCGGTATTGACCATTAAATAGTATCTTCAGGCATGTTTTATAAATTGATACCTATCTACATAAATGCCAGGTGGGTATAAGAGAAGAAGAAGACTTGAAATTTAAGCTTTAAAATGAAGTATGAATTAATTAAAATAAGTGTTTACCTATGTTAATAATGAGTGCATCACATAATAGTTTTAATAAGATACAAATTAATTTTATTTACAAACCAAATCAAAACAAAAATGTTGCGGTTGGAAAAAATATACAAATGTTTGCGGCTTTTTCTTTTTTTTTTTTAAGAATTTCGCGCTTAAAAGGCTCTATTTTTCGATTCTATCCAAAAGCCCCAGATGAGTTATTGGGTCATCTATCCAACTATGAGAATTGTACTTAAGCTTTGGGTGAATATAAGTCTTATAGAATGGGGGTGTGTTCCACTTTAATGAAGGAAGACAGAATTAGGTTTTTGAAGCATTAAATTCTACGTGGTTTATGTTTCCTCGTTTGGCAATGCTATCGATATCAGAATTTAATCACACATCAAAGTGAATCTAGAAACGAATATGAGAAGTTGAATGTACTGTCATAAGAAAAACAATTTAATGGATTAGAAGTTTCAGACAGAAGATAACTGATAAATATGCTAAAGAGAGTCGGAGAGAAAACAGAGCCCTGTGGAACGCCAGCATTTATTTTTATAAATAACAGACTTAAAACCATCCAATACAACTTGTTTTGAGCGGTCTGAAAGGTTATATCTAATCCAACGAAGAACAGATTCATCAACCCCCAATACACACATTTTCGATAAGAGAGATTTATGCCAAACTCTATTAAATGCTTTTGAAATATCAAGTGCAATAATCTTACTTTCTTTAATGTAACAATGTAAGATCGCCAGTAGATCTATTGCTACGAAAGCCACACTGCTGGTCTTTGAGAAGCTTTCGTTCTTCAAGATAAGCCTTGATAATTTATCAGTGTTTCCATAACCTTGAGAAGAAGGGATGTAAGTATAATTGGACGATAGTTGGAGGAATAAAAAGATTCGCCTTTTTTAGTAAATTAGGATAGATAGAAAAGCTTTAGCAATGGTTTTTCCAGTTGTGAAGAACACCTTTTCAGAACAATGGTAGAGATACTAGCCGGGCCAACGGATTTGTCTATATCGAGATTCTGCAGTACTGCTGCAACTGTTCAATTGCGTCCCTTCCATTTCACTTTGATACATTAGTGAACTATTAACGTCGTCTTTGTCAATATGTCTCTTTTGATAAATTCAGTTCATCTTATATCGAAATTCTGACAAAAATATCTCTATAATATCTATTTCTAATGGGGTTTTTTTTGCTATTTTCTTTTTGGCAACACACTGGTGTTGACAGCTCCCGCACGTATCGTGTTTTGTGTCACTGTCAAACATCTTCAGTTTGGTATATAATTTAACCATGAGTCGTCTTACAAACGAACAACGCTTGCAAATTATTGAATTTTATTATCAAAATGCTTGCTCTGTTAAGGAAGTTCATCGCGTGCTTCTGCCATTTAATGGTCAATTTAATCGACCTACTGAGGCGGCTACTCGGGCTTTTGTGACTAAATTTCGCACCTATTTACATTGTTGGACATTAAATCACCAACACGCTTACGTAGAGTGCGAACTGAGAAAAATATCGCAGCTGTATCCGCCAGTGTTAGTGATGAGACCGTGAATTATCGATTCGGCGCCGTTCGCAGCAATTGAGCCTCTGTTACTTCACTACGTGGAAAATTTTGCGGAAGGATTTAGGTGTGAAGTCTTTCAAAATACAGCTTGTGCAAGAATTGAAGTCAAACGACCTACACTCAAAAAATTTCGCGTGTAAATATTACTAATTCATGCGTGCATTCTACGAATTTTATTCGTGGTTTTCAGCCACGAATAGTATTCGTAGAATGGACGTTTATTAGTACATTTTACGAATATTCGTAGAAAAACAAACGTATATTGTACGAATACCATTGGTACAATGTACGAATATTATTGTAATATTTACCAATGCCATTCGTATATTGTACGAATATCATTGTAATATTTACTAATGCCCTTGTATTTCATTCGTAAATTATACAGCTCCATTCGTATATTGTACGAATATTATTGTAGAACCTACTACCATTAAATATGTTCTCTGAAATTTCCTTAAATACCTATTGTAAGAAATAATAACAAAAGGTATTTATGTTGTAAGTTAAAAATAGTTTTTTAATTCATTTTACTGTCAGATATATGAATAAAGCTAAAAATTAATTAATTCATTATAAATTTAATTAACAATCAAAGTAATATTTAAAAACTCCTTATATTATGTACTTAGGGTCACTGAAAATAAATTTATAATTTAAAATTGAAAACTTCCGAAAAAAATTGTACTTACATTGAAATCCTTTTAGGAAAAAAATTTCCACATATGTATGCTCTGCTACTTCTGGATGCTGTATTTTAAATATAAAATGATCTTTAAAGCAAATGTATGTATGTCTAGGTACTTACCTCGTCTTTTCGAAAAAAGCAGATGTAAGTCTGTACTGCAGCACTTTATAAATAATATCACGTTTCAACGTGTTGACTAATGAAATACATTTAATTTTTTGAACTGAACACATATTATTTTTTTTACTCATGATTAGTAAATAATACTAATGCACTTCATAAAAATACGAAGTTATTAGTACATTCTACGCATAATGCGTACGGTCAACCTGCGGATGAATTCTGTCTACTAATATTAGTTTTACTTAGTAAATAGTACGAATTTATTAGTAAATACTACGAATGCAAGAGATTAAAGTACGAAGTCATTCGTACGAGATATTAACGAATGTTATTAGTTATATGTACACAATAATTCGTACAACGTGCTCAAAGAAATTATTAACTTCTTGTTTACGAATAAAATTAGTGTATTAAACGAATAGATTCGTGAATAGTACCACACTTATTAGTAAAACTTTACAAATGCATTCGTAGATGTAGCACTGTACAAATACTTCGTACATGTTACGAATATTCGTACAATGCACGAATATTTTCTTTACGAATATCATTCGTAGCCATTTTACTAATAAATTTTTTGAGTGTAACACAACGCCAAATTTTTGGTGAACGGGCTTTTGAAAAGTTGGCCGAAGATCCACTTTTTTATCAAAAAATTGTGTTCAGCGACGAAGCTCATTTCTTGTTGAATGGATACGTGAACAAGCAAAACTGCCGTATTTGGAGTGAAGAGCTTCCAATTCATCTGGAAACAGTCACTGTTTGGTGCGGATTATGGGCTGGCGGAATCATTTGGCCGTTTTTCTTCAAAGATGATGCGAATCGCAACATTACTGTGAATGGTGAGCGCTACCGTGCGATGATAGCAAACTTTTTTGAGCCGGTCAATTGGCCGCCTAGATCGTGCGATTTAACGTCTCTAGACATTTTTTGTGGTGCTATGTTAAGGCTTATGTCTAAAGCAACAAGCCCGTTTCGATTGACGAACTAGAGGACAACATTGAAACATTTATTCGTGAGATATACAGGCCGAAATGTTAGAAAGAGCTCTTAAAAAATCACTCGTTATAATATTTTTTGAAGACTATTTTTTATAATACACATGTACATATGTACGTATGAATGAATGTATGTATTTTATAACTAAACAAACAAATGCACTACTGGATCGCACGTTCTTGCTATTATGTGTCAAGTTTTCTGGAGTCAGTTTTAAAATGCTCTGAATTGACTCTTAGCCATAGTCATACAATAGATAGTGTAAACATTTTAAATATTTTTTTTTTAACGTTTTTTTTTTTTAAAGCAAAAAACTTTGTTTAGAACTTTAAATGAGAAAGCGAACTTTTTTTCGAAAGTTGTCTGGGACGAATAGTAATGTTTGTCCTGAATCAGCTGCAGAATGTCTAAAATAAACAAACTGTCAATTTTAAAGAAAATCCATGAAATCAAAAAGATAGACAGAAATGCGATATTTTTTTAATCATTTTCTTTATCATCTTTGATCAATTCTTTTAATTCAAATACTGCAAAATATTTCATAATCTGTTAAAATATCGAAACCAAACTTATGGTCTGTAAGTTCCAAATATTGAAGAACAGATTCAGATATTTGTTTTTTTTTTTTTGCCAGTGAATAGTTGTTTTTTCACAAAGTTAACTCAAAATTTGAATTTGTTTTACATTATTTTATGTACATATGTATGTATGTAATTTTTCTTTCGAACCAACGAAGCGACAATATATGACAAAAGAAAGTGACAATGACAATTTAATTCCACAAAGACCAACCGTGGAGCATTGCCAAGATCAGTAAATCTTTTAATCTGCACAATGATTTAAACTTCATCTGGGATTCGCAATAGTAATATGTATGTACATACATACACATCTTCGTAGAGAAACATATATTCATATGTACATACATTTCTGTGTACATGTGCTTTTTTTTTAGATAGATATGTATGTATGTACATTATATATTAAAGCTACAGGTTAACATTTTTGTTTAAAGTCAAAAGCATGACAAATATCAATTTCTAAATGCTATAGGCACATTTATGTTGTTGTTAAGCCAAGCTAAGCAAGCTTGTAGTTTCATTGATGTTTCCTCAAAAACCCTTAGGCTTTAACCAGTTAATTTATATCTACATAATATATTTTAACATATCCAACAATTTATATAATATGATGGTTTAAATTTTCTGTGGATTGTTAATACAAAATCAAAATTCGCACAAAAGTAGATGGCAGTAGATACATAAATATTTAAAAAAATAAACAAGTCTGACATGAAGACTGAACTTGTCATCTTTCACAAAGATCTGTCAAGGACAGGCACAGCAAACCTGTCTGCGTTTAATAAAAGGTGTATTTTTTACTTGTTTCATAGGGTAAGTTTTATTTAGTGCAAAATCGAGGTTTTAATCAAAACTTACATGAAGATTATGGAAAAATGAAAACAAGTGCTTTTTGTTATAGTTATCTTGCTAAGGATTATAAGATACATAAATAAATGAATGAACAATGTGGTGCTGGTTTTTGCGTGCGTAGTTCTATCGAGCAGTAGCTTAATGGTGAAGTAAAATTAAATTAAATTAATTCAACAAGTAAAATTTCGAGTGCAGGGTGTTTTTCAATTAGATTTTGAATTGTGTCAAGCCTTACCTAACATAGTTTTTCGCTAATATATTACAGATAAAATAGGGCGAATAAATCTCTCCCAATGTAACTTAGTAAGTTTCAAATATTTAAATCCGTGATTATTGCTGCCAAAAGAACAATTAGAAATGAGCTTTATACGCAGTGAAAATTTAACTGTTTTATAAAACCAGTTGCATTTTCAAATTGTTCACCGTCTGTCTTTTGTTTTTAATTTAATTCTTTCTTATACCCATCAAGTGTAACCAATGCTTTTCACATTAATAATAATAACAATAAATCAACAAAAAATAAAATGCATTACTGGATCGCACTAACTTGCTCTTATATAAGAGTCTAAAAAAAATTTTAAATGAAAGTTACTAGAATTCATTTTTTAAATGGCTAAAACAACTCCTTTAGTAGTTGAGCTCAAAAAATATATTTTTTTTATGTTTTGAAATGCAATGTTTTTCAAGCTTCTCAGAAGCGCTTCTCTAAAATAAATTTCTTTAAAATATGTACATACGTTATGCCGATGATGAGAAATTCAAAATTAGAAAAAAAATGATTCTATGGTAGGTACAGTCAGTTTTTTTTTAATTAAAATGATTTTCGAAAACCATTTTTTAACAATTTAGATAAAATCAATTTTTTGTTTAAATTGAATTAAAAATCTTTTAACTGTCCAGTTTAAAAAAATCGACACAGGGTTGTTGAAATATTGGGTTTGAAAAAAAAAAATTTAATGTTGTTTAAAATCCAAATATTTTTTTTTTGAAAATTTGAGTATGATCAAAATCGGTTGTACTGAACAAACAAAATCCTTCTGGGGGGAGAGTACCATTTAAATCAATTTTTCGGAAATAAAATAAATAATTAGCATTTATTTTTAAAAATCTGTGAACATTTTCCACACAAATATTTTTTTATATAATTTCGAAAAAAAAGGATTGAAGGTACTGTTATTTTTTGATCCCAAAAAAAAAGCAAAAAAACGTGAGGGGGGAAAAGTTTTAAAATGCTATACCAAGCTTAGAAAAAATCGACCGAATCATTAGGCTGTAGTTGAATAGACAGAATTTCGAGACAGACTTTTTTCGTCTTTCCCATCGTAATGTCAAATCTCGAATTCGTTTATTTTGTCGCAATTAAAAATCGATAGAGGGGTTTTATTAAAAAATTAATTTAAGCTGAGTGCAGATAACTTCTCTTTTTTTTTTCTTATGATAGGACAGAGACAGACGGCGAAAAAAAACCAACAAACAAACAATTAAAAATGGAGATCGATGCCTTTGACAGTTTAGTGCTATTCAAACTGGGATGTACTTATAGTACTTATACGAGTAATAGTACATCCCAGTTTGAATAGTATGATTAAGCTCACAATGTTCACCTACTAAGGATTTCTTTTATATAATATATACGATTTCTTAATGCAGCACCAAAACAAATAAAATGCACGACTGGATCGCAAGAACTTGCTCTTATGTAATATACATTTTATAAATATAAAACATGGATTTAATGAGATAAAAATGTTTTATTAAAGTAATTTTTTATATAACAAATTTCTTTCAAATTTTTCTAGAACAAAATTTGGGATGCCAATTTTAAGTGCTTAGGAATGTAGATTTTAGGAAATAATTTAAAAAAATAATCGTTCACACTTTTTGAAGATATTGATTTTCCAAAAAATTAATTGGTTTAAAAAAAAAAAAAAAACAAAAAAAAATGTTTCGAATATTTTTATACACAATATTTTTTTAAACTTAAGTGTTAAAATCGTTAGAGCCGTTAATGAGAAAGTCGAAAAAAAACGGTTCCATGACAGGTACCATTAATAACATTTTGTCTCAAAATATTTTTTTTCCAAAATGTAGTTCATGTCCATAATATCACGTCTAATTTTTTTTTTATCAAAATCGTTAGAGCCGTTTTCGAGATAAATAAGATTATGCATTACGGGTGTATGGGGAGTACCGTTTGTTTTAGAGCTAAAAAAAATTCAATTTCCCCTCTAGGGAATCACCAGACTCTTAAGTACCGAGTTTGAAGAAAATACCTCCAGTAGTTTAGGCTGTAGGGTAAAGACATACAGACATACAGACAGAAAGACGGAATTGCCGGACCCACTTTTTTCGTCTTCGCTCTCATCGTAATGTCAGGTAGGTAGGTAGGTAGAGATGGTATTCGCCAGCCCTGGGCCCGCGACTCAATTAGCGCTGGGGTGCGCCGTTTTGATACCATTAACTCGTGTCAACCTAATAAGGATTTAGTACGGAAGAAAATAGCTTTTATATACTTTAGCGGAGTATTGCTAAAGCCATTTTGTCGCATTCAGAAAGATAATCAGATCTTTGATTTTCTTCTCCGAAAGTTCGCTGGGGTCATCGAGGAAGTCATCCTGTAATTTGCTAAAGCGGGACAATCGCAAAGAAAATGAACCACAGTTTCTATTTCTTGTGGATCTCCACAATTACGGCAGTGTGGGTTGTAGGGGATGCCTAGCTTTCTTGCAAGTTCACCTATGGGCCAGTGCCCGGTGCATATTGCTGTGATCCTGGCTATGTCGCGCCTGGATCTGCATATTAGATCGTTGGAACGTGAGTTGTTGTAAGTAGGCCATATCTTTCTTGATATGACACAGTTTGTGAGACTGCTCCACCTACTGTTGGATTCATTGAGAAAAATCGAGAAGATTTTTCTCTTCATAGCACCAAGAGGAATATTTACGTTTTCCGCTAGTGAGCTATGTAAGGCCTTATGATTACCCTTTTAAATGTTTCAACACAGCGCGGGCGTGATGTTACTGAAGAGAAATAAGGATAGGAAAGATGTGTGGCACGATGTTCTGAGACTGAAGGTGGTTGTCTCAGATATTTTTATCTCCAGGGATGGCGACTGAACTAGAGCGGAGAAATGCCGTGTCTTATTTCTATGTCACTTATAATTCACATTATTTTATTTGGTATTCATCCTTGATGGGCATACTAGTTTAGCTCAATTACATTTTGTTAGTGTTATGCCTGAACAACATGTAATGAGTAAACCAGTAAACCCATTGATGACAATTTTAAGAAAGGTTTTAATGGATATAAAGCGACATAGACGACGGCAGGCATCGAACCTGTGATCATGAGGTTGACAGGCGATCACACAACCATCGCGCCACGGCCATCCCCTTGCCGAGCTAAAGCGTCAGCCTGTTCATTACCCTCTATGTCACTGTGACCTGGAACTCAAATGAGAGTGACCTGGAGGTCAATGTTCAGACTCGCCAGTTCGTCCCGACATTGCTGGACAAGTACTGAGGTAGATGTAGATGATTTAATGGCCTTAATAGCCGCCTGGCTATCTGAGCAGATAGCTATATTTCTGAATTGGTTTTGGTCAGATTAGAGCAACTTGCATGCCTCCTTGATTGCTAGTATTTCAGCTTGAAATACACTCGCAAAGTCTGGTAGTCTGAAGGACTTGGCGATGTTAAGGGACTCGGAAAAAATTCCTGAACCAACACCGCACTCCATCTTAGATCCATCAGTGAAGATTATCGTAATGTCAACTTTGATCAAAATCTCGAGTTCGATTTTTTTTCCAAATGCAGAACTTGCCCTATTATTGTATCTACCTACTCGTATATCGCAAGTAAAAACTAAGCGAACTTAGAAAAGGTGAACGCGGAGGCCATCAAATTGGTCCGAGGCATCCTATCCATCTGCCTGGGTATCGGTATTCATATATTCCCAGACATGTGGAGGGCAACCATCATTTAAGATCTAATGGGATTCCCTCAGTTCTAATCAACGTTGGGAGATCATTTTTGAGGAAGGCCAAATAACTTCGGCCCCTTAAGTTTCTAGGAAACTCAAATTGACCAATTTATGTACCCATTCAGTATTGTAGTCCAATAGTTAATTTTGAATTGGTACTGGGATCTGTCTGCCCTATAAATATATGGGTTTTGAAGTGTCCATCATATGGAGACAATGGTCAGACATATTGGTTACAAAATATCACATATCTTTTGTTCAGCTTGAGAAACATATTTTTTCTCATTTTTTATGACTGTAATAAAATCTAATATAAGGCATTTCAGGCTTATCAATTTGTTACCGAACTACTGGTAAATAACACTCATGTTAAATGTTGCTAATATATATTTGTTACAATCAAAATAATAGCATATACAATTTAATTGATTTTAAATTGATCAACGGAATATTTGAATTTGAAATCTACCTTAAACATGATTTCTTTAATATAAGTGAAATTTAATGGAGCATTACAAAAGAGAACCCTAATAGGTTTTGTGCTTTGAATAATAAGAATGCGAATGTTTTAATTTATAATGCTAAATTCTTGGATTGGTGTTAAACTAAGTGAGGCCTTCTAAAGAATGAAGACCAAAACCACTTGTTACGTTGCTTCTATAGGTAGTTAGGAAAAAAATACGAATGGAACACAACCAGAATAACAAGCTCTTTAAGATATCTTGACCTCACTGGCTATTTTTGGCGAATTGTTTACCTGTGCCTGAATTATTCTTGTTTCATAATGGTAGTGTAAATGTTCTTTTGTTTTCTTAGGATAAACTTAATTTTTTTTTACTTTATTAATTTTCCCACAAATGTTTAAGTTGGTTACATAGAAACGACAAAAAACTTCTTCATTATGGTTATTTAATGCCCTTGAATGTTCATAGTAAGACATGAAGAGACTGAACTTGAACTTACATACTTGCACACAATTAAATACGACTTAGGTGTTTATATTTACTAGATAGAGCTAAGTGAGTTGAAGGCAGCAAAAAAAAGGAGTTTAATTAATGCAGATACCTGTTGACTGATTTGACTGGGTAAAACGTATTTTTTTTTAATCGTTCAAGGCTATGACGTTTTAAGGCATCGAATGTTTCAGGATTCTCGTTATTGAATCATATATTTAAGTATCTACTATTATGTATGTATATCGAGTAATTAAATGAAAAAAGTCAATAGTAGTTTTGTAAAGGGCTGAGCGAATTGATTTTGTGGCCGCCATGATGTTTTTATGACATTTGTCAAATCTGTTGTTTATTATTAAGGTATTGATGGCAAATCACCGTAGTAAGTAACACGGTTGGAATTTCGTACGTAAAAGGAACGCAAGTACGGCCAAGAATATCGACGTGGTCCGTGAAAGTGTACAGCAGAACCCGAGGCAGTCGATATCTATGCCGTACATATGTACATACATATGTAGGTATGTAGGATGAATCAAACCACACAAGGTTCACCAGGTGGGAATGCATCCTCAAAAAGTTACCGTTTGGTATGGATTTAAGAACGGCGACGTTATGCTGTCATATTTCGTATTTGTCTTAAGTATTATGATGTATTACGGGTGATATTCAGTGTTGTCACTTCTATTTCCAAACCCGTGGTAAATTGAGATGAAAAACAGTGGTAAATTCATATTTTGTGTGGTAGATTTAAAATTTTCCGATAGTGATTCAAAACCAACATCCAAAAATATTAAATTATATATCTACCAACAAATTGGGCAGTAAATATTAATTGATATTATATAAAAATAGCAAAAAGTGAGAATCATCAGTTTCTGTTCAATATTTTGTATTTATTGAAAAAAATTAAAACAATAGAGCTTATAATAAAAAGTAACATAATGTATGTGAAATAATAAATGAAGAAAATCATATTCTTTATTTTAAATGAAAGTAAGGAAGAATTGCATAAAATAATTTTTTTTATAATAAACTAGGCAATAATACCCGGCGTTGCCCGGCGGTTTTTGACTGCAATCCTCAAACATGATTTAAAAAATTTACAAATTTTACTAATGGACGCATGACACTTTTTTATTTAAACTACTTTTCATTTTAATTTACACATAATATTCATATTTTATTTTTATGTTATATTTTTTTTCATTAAAACTAAAATCTGGATATATTTACACTGAATTTGTATAATTCACATTCGGATTTAAGTTTAAAAAAAAATATGTTAGATGTCGCATAGTTTAACCGAAATTGTCACTTAGCACACTCATCCAAATAGAACTTGATCCATTTTTGTCGCTTATAATACTCCAGATATGGTTGTCTTTGCTTTTAAATATTTTTCTATCAAGTAGGCTACTACTTTTTCCCCATTTATTTTGTGTGTTTTTTGTTGTAATCGTAATCCTGAAGTGTCCTTTTTGAATTTTCGTTTTGAAATCAATGTTATGTCACTTTTTATATAGATTTTTATTTATTTTATTGTTAATGAGAAAAAAAAATAAAAAATAAAAAATTAATTAATTGACACAATTTATTTCATACCTTTATTTTTTGTGACCATTACAGTATTTAAAGCGCCATTTAACGTTGTATCAAGTGCCAATGTTTTGACCACGAAAATGTACTAAGCGACAAAAACTTCTTATCTGATTAAAATTTCGGTTTTGCAATGAAGTCAAGTTTTGTATTGTAAAAATCCCTCTCCAAATCTGTTTCTTCCAATAAAATACACACAAAAATAACTACTCGTATAAATGAGACGTTTTTTTCGTTTCCTGAATAATTTTAAAAATGTCGTTTAATACATTCTTACAGGAAGGTATCGATATTGACGAGATCCTTTTCCAGCATATAACACAATCATGAAAATTCAGGGATTTTATTTACAATTCTGTTATTTTGACCGCAACAGTATATTTACTTAAATTCGAAAACATGGATTCTTCGAATACATTCATCTCTTTGCTTAGATCAATACATCTGCCGCAACTAACTACATAGATATTTAACTGGTTAAGAACAGATAAAGCAAAAAACCAAATTAGCCTAAGGACAATTTTGGCACGAAATAATATTTAGAAAAGCGTGCAAGGTTCCTAAGAGTAAGTGAGTTAGCTTTACTTTTAAGGCAAATAAAATGTTAACATAAATGTCTTGTTGAAAATAGTACAATATTATGTACATAAAATGAAACCATCTGCACGAGTAAAAAAGTCTGTCCAGAAAATGTAATGGGAGGCTGCCGGATGCATTCAGAAAAAATAAAGATAAAATAATTGAAGAGAATTTCAAAATTGTGGTAGAATTTTGAACTACCGTGGTGGATATATGTGGTAGATTTTGCAAATCTTTAAAAGTTGTGGTAGATCTACCACAGTTGTGGTAAAGTGACAACACTGGTGATATTGTGTTCTTATTGCGCCATACCACTCTATTTCGTTGACACATTCTTCTGTATAAAGTCCTCTCGGAAAAAGAAACAACTCTGTTCGCTTAGGAGTGTAAGCAAATTATGACAGTTTGCAACACAGCAGATTTAGTTAATGGCTTCAAGTCGACGACAGCATATCCACACATGCAAACGATATAAGTGTCGTTCCGGCTGAATAATATCAGACCAAAACAGCATAAATTAAAAAAAAAGAGCCAAGTCTTCTATCCAAAAACCTTTGTGTAACAAGTCAGCCGTGAAAAGTACTGAGATCTAAAAGTACCCAACTTCTTACTTCATGAAGGCTTAATCCATTATTATTAATACGGCTATTATTTCGTATGTATTTATTTGAAAAAAAGGGTAGTTTCAATCAGTATACTTTGTTGTTGAAGTGTAAGAAAATGTTACACTTTTACAATAATAGGCGTGTTTTTTTGCAAGTCCATATAGAATTGTAAAAAAAAACTACATCGGGATTTAGGAGCTTTTTTTCGAAATAGCTGGAAGCACTGTGTACGCTATGACATTTGTGAGCTGTATTGTATGAAGTCACTTTTGACGTCTCTGAGCAAATTATCGATAACATATGGATAATACTGTTTTGACATCACCTTTTTTATCGGATCTTAGATTAACTCACGAAAATTTCTGTGTTTAAGGGAATCATGTTTCTTAAAAAAAAATTCAAAATATTTAAGCTGCAATAAGTTAAATCTTAACGAATGTATTTTATTTTCTCATCTGTTCCATAAAACTCATATATGTTTGTTTGAATGTTAATAAATGTCCAAGCTCAGATTTCTATTCAAAGTTATCTGGACACTAACCTATCCTAGATACTCGTAGCTTAGATTTATAATCCAGACCAGAACCCGATCAATATCTAGCATCGCACCACTAATGTTTAACAATACGGCTCGCATCTGTTGTATTTACTAGTTTATATAATTAGCCCTGTACTGTAATACGTTCTTCTATCAACCACTTGAGGCCGCTACCTTCATATCATATGTGTCACTTCAGCTGTCATGCTGTCATCTTCCGTGTATACTTCTGTCAACATAAATTTTCCAAAAAAATTTAATTCCCTAATTTCAATTTCTCGGTTGGTATAATCTCAAGAAATACCCCTGAGGTCAAAGATTTTGTTGTGTAAGAAATTTACAGTCCCACTACTCTGAAATCCAAGAAATTCCGTTGACTGGCAAAGCCAACAGATTCAATTGATTTATATGCTTGCTATTCAGCTAACCCCAGCAAGTCGAAAACAAAAAAATCATCCATCATGTGTGGTTGGGATGTTTACGATGATATGAATCTGTAACATTTTTATCCTCGTTTCATAATGTTGAATTGAAACTAACTTGTGTTGCTTCCTTGCAGATATATAACACCAGAAAGATTTATCGTTGAACCAAATGGCAAAGATGAATTGCTCATCATCGATCGGGTCTCGAATTTTGTCAAAGTCCAAGGTGAGTACAAATGCGCATACTGAAATTTCCATCATAGAAACAGTTGACCTCCTCCTACTACTTTCAGTTAAATCCAACCAGTTAGATAACCAAATACCAATTCGACGAGTATGTGGAATACTTGGAACTGTCCGACTCCTTGGTGGACAGTATTTGATTGTTGCCACTCATCGACTTTTTGTTGGCATTATAAACGGTGCAATAATCTGGCGGCTAGCCGGATTCGATGTGATACCTTACATTCCATCTATAACCCATTTGAGACAGACACAGCGTGAACAGAATGAAACGTATTTGAATATGATTCGCAAGACTCTCGACACTCAGTATTTCTACTTTTCGTATTGGTATGATTTGACGCACACTCAACAACGATTGCATTCCATGCCGCCAGAGTTCTTGAGGGTGAGATGAAGTTTGCTAAAATGATCAAATTCAAAATATAATAAATACTTGCATTCTTTTAGAATGGCCTTTTAGAACGGGCAGACAGTCGGTTTGTCTGGAACGGCACACTGCTACGAAATTTTAATTGCCCTGACATGAAGAAGTTTGCTTTGCCATTGATATTGGGATGTAAGTATTATTTATTTCACCAGAAATTGATTTTGCAGGACTCTTTAATGTTGAGAGATATTTTTGATTGAAATATTTTTACATTTCGATTTAAACTGAACGGTTTAGGTTGAGGTTTTATTATAAACGATTTGTGTTCACTCGTCTAATTAAAGTAATCCAAACATGAGTAAGTATATTAAATCCAATAGGTAGGAAAGTAGAAATGGCGAACACTGGTAGTCTAGCCCTGTGGCCCAATTACTTTGAAGTGGGTTATTTTGATACCATAACTCGTATGAACCTGTGGATGGAATTGATATGGGGAATTGTGGATATTCTTACGGAGTCATCCAGTTTAGATTAAGTTCAAAAAAATGAAAGGATCTAGTAAGTTTTGATGTCTCTTATTGTGTATTTGCTTTTGCACAATTGAGTGATCATCCGGCCCCCTGAACCGAAAACTTTCGTGAAAGCGCTCAGTCAACTAGCTCGTGATCTACAAAATCAAACAGAGGGCACGGCACAGAAGTTACCGTAGTTTCTTCTAGAGTCATTTCGTTGAATTGATAGAAGAGATCAAGTCTTTGATATTCATTTCAGAAAGTTCATCAATGTCGTCCAAAAATACCCTTTCTAATGCATTTGCACAAAAAATGGAGGACTGTTTCCTTTTTCCGTTGGTCCCTACAGCTATGCATGTGAGTGTTGTGAGAAATGTCTAGCTTCGCTTCATGCTCTGCAATTGGCTACTGTCGGCTACGTGGGCCAAATTTTTCTAGATATTATGCAGTTAGTTAAACTGGTCCACCTACGGTTGTATTGGTTAAAAAAAATTGTGAGAATATTGCCCTTCATAACTCGGATCGGAATGTTAACTCTTTCCGCAAGTGAGTTTTGAAGGGCTGATCCTTGCTTGGCCAGCTCATCCGCCCGTTCATACCTAATAATGCCACAAAGACCCGGAACCCAGATAAGAGGGAAATTGTGGTTAATATTGAGGCTAGCATGGTCATTCCGGCATTGCTAGACCAATTTGGACGATAATGCATCAGAATTAATGGCTTTAACTGCCACCTGACTGTCTGTGGTAATAGCCGTATTCCGGTTCTGGTTTGGTTTTCTGTTTGAGTACGTTGTATGCTTCCCTGATAGCCAGTAATTGAACTTGAAAAATATTAACAAATTTGGGTAGCCAAAAAGACCTAGATATATTCAGAGTCTCAGAAAAGCTTCCTGAACCAACACCACACTCCATATTTGAATCATCATTAAAGACAGTTGTGTCGAAGTCTTTCGTCTTCCCAGTCCTTTATGGAGAGGAACATAACCTTAAAAACATTACTGACACCTACTTTAGGTGTGGAAAAAATCTCAATTGGAATCAGCTACGTCATTGTGTTGGTGCCATAAGATTTTGCAATCCAAGAGTTTGATTCTTTTAGTCTTAATGCGCTGCAAAATACTATGTGCAGAACAATGCTTAATGCATCAGTTGGGCAAGACCTTGGAGCCTATGCCGTGCTACTGTACAATCGAACCATACGTGAGAATCTGTCCCAACACGACTGTGTACGTCTACAAAATCATCTTAGATTAAGGACCCCACTTTTAACCAAACGTTTTTTTTTAAGGCATGGTAAGCTATGTAGGCCTTCCTAACCCTTTCTTAAATATTCAGTTTCCAGTTCAACTTAGGGTCTAGAATAATACCTAGACATTTTGTACTCGAAAAAAAGCAAGAATGTTGAGTCGAGGTAGAGCGAAAGTGTGTATCTTAGTTTTTGGTAGTAAATATAATTATTTAAGTTTTGCTTTGGTTAACACCTAGTCCACAAGTAGTAGCCCAGTTAATAACTTTTCTTAAAGTAATTTCTGTGAAATGGTCAAGCGTGAACTTTTCTGACACTTCTAGTATCAAGTCACATGCATGCGCAACCGCCTTCAAGCCACGCCTTTCCAACTTAACGATAATTCTTTTCATTAGGTACTAAAAAACGTAGAAGAGTGGACAGAATTCCATCCTGGGCTGTTTCTCCACTAATGTGCTTGGTCAATTTTATGTTACCTAACCTACCTAGAATCCTTCTGTCGCTGAGTATGAATATAATCCAATCCCTGATGTAGTCTTCTACACCAAAAGCGATGAGTGATTCCAAAATTGATTTGGTAGATACGTTTTTGAAATCCCTTTCTAAATCTAAGAAGATAGCGAGAGTATATTCTTTAAATTTAATAGCAGCTTACTCAAGGGCCGTTTCTGTGGACTTACCCTTAAGGTATGCATGTTGAGGGTTTTCAAGAGAACGTCCGTTTAGGATATCTCTAATATGTATGTATGTCGAGAATGCGTTTTAAGCCCCAAAGAAGTCAAACTAATTGACCGGAAATCCTTTCATGATAAAAACAACTCTTACTTGTCTCCAGGTTAACATCACGTCCAAATTATTTTAAGCCATATTTGGCAGTATGCCATCCAGGCATGGAGACTTGCATTAATCGGTTTACTTTTTAATTCAACCAATGCAACGCTGTTATACAAAAAAAAAAACAAATTCTTACATGACCAGAAATTAGGAAAAAAAATTGTGCAATGTCCCAAAAGCAGAAGAAATTTTTGGTAATTTGTCCAACGCTCATCTACGAGTACAATGGCAAACCGATAACTAGCTCTTTAGATAAGGCAAAGTACATTTTGCAGCTAGCTCTACATCGCCTGTTAGCAACATTGCCCTTCCTCTACTTGAGAACGTAAATCATTCAATGGTACAGGTATATTTCTGCACTCGTACAGTTGCAAGAGCCCTTCGAGATCTTGATATAAACAAATTCGCTGGTCCTGATGGTATACCCCCTCCATTCTTCTGAAGAGGTGTTCTTCATACAGAGCTTTTCCATTGCTCCTACTGGAATCTTCCTTAGAAGATGGGAAACAACATTTTTCTAGACTGTTGCTAAAAAAGGCGACCGTTCTTCCACGTCCTCCTACCGATCAATTGCACTTAAGTTCCTTCTTTCCAATTCTGGAATCGCTGAACAAACATCAGCTCAAGAAATATTTCGAAGGTCGAAAGCTTGTGAATGATCGTCAATACGGCTTTCGTAGCAATCGTTCCACTGCTGATCTGATCAGATATGACAGATCGGAACAGATCTTTACTTTATTTTGGAGAAAGTAGAAGGCATTTGATAGAGTTTGGCTCTATTATCGAAAATGCATGCCTTTGGTATCAATGACACCCTTATTCTTTGGATTATAATTTAACTTCTGAATCGTTCAATACATGTTGTATTGTATTATTCTCAAATTCACATCCATCTCCTTCAGTTGCGGTGACGAAGAGATACACGAGGATACTCCTCACTACCTGTGTCACTGCCCTGCGCTATATCATCTGAGAAACAGGCAGGTAGGGAGACACTTCTTCAACGACTTGGAGGAGCTCTTTGACATTCCAAGCAAAAACATATTGAAATTTACTAACAATACCAAATTGCTTTAGTCTTCGTAAACTCTATCAACCGACCATGAGGCTGGAAATCGTCTCGAACCACAATCAAAAACCATAAAAAGAATCACAGCCGACAATGATAGTACGAACGAAAGCGACTGAACGATTCACGTGGCAAGAAACGGAGATTAGGTACTTTACCTATACACCAGCGATTGCCACTCGTCCGGTGCACACGAGCGTCAGTGAGTTGATGGGGCCACCTCTTCCTAAGATTGTTAAAATCCTCTTGAGGAAAGGAACAGCCACTTCGACTTAATCAGCTATACTGACATATATCAAACACTGACCTATCAAACTCATCTACCAGACGTTGCAAGGAGCCACATGCTCCTACGGGCCCGTTGGATGATTTCTCAAGCGGGGGTAAAGGAAAGGATCAGACCCTTAAAAGGCGTCTGCCTCTCCTCAATAGGTGATTATGTGACGACAGACAATTCTTCAATGACTTAGAAGTACCTTCCGAGTTCCGACATTTCAGGCTATAGCTTGCTGACACTCATCAACCTAGGGCTGATGATTCTACCCGGGTAATCAACTACCCGGGTACCCGGTTACCCGGGTTGCTTGTACCCGGGTAGTAAATAACCCGGGTACCCGGGTATTCGGGTATAAAAACGAAAAACTCCTTCGTAGCTATGTAAATCGCTTTTTCAACAACACACCTACAAATCTTGGAACAAATTATATTATGTATGACACAATTAGGCACAGCGACAAAATTTCAGAGAAACTAAACATTTTATTCAATAGGTAGTCAAAAAACATAAAAACAATGCTCTGAAATACAATTATATTAATAATGACTATGAGCAAAGGAATTATCAAAATTTCATAAAATTGTTGATGAGGAAAATTTGATGGGTTTAAATTCTAATTTAATAGATCTTGATTTTTGTGCAAGAACACCAACAAAGAAACATTTTCTGGGGCCAAACATGATCTTTTGGCAGTAATAATATTGCCTGTAGTCGAAAAGAGCCTTTCTGAACTTGCTGATATTGCTGGAACAGCAAGATATCTTGTTGCCAAAGATGCCATAACGAGGATAGAGCGTTCTCTCGAGCACCACCATACAAGAGGGTCCAAACGGTTCGATATACGTGGTGCTCAAACTAAGAGATGTTGTCAAGTAATTGCCCTTCAGTTGCAAAGAGGAACTAGGTTCTTCTTCTGTTACTTTGTCAGAGCACATTCCCAGAATTTTTTCCTTAACAAAAGTACGGATTTAGTCTGCTACTTCACTGCTCTCAGTTTTAAGGTCCTTGTACCTTGGTGGTTTTCAATCAGAGTTTTGATAACCAAGCGCACTGCAGAAAGCGTTACTTTGCTTTCACGACATAGCAGTTTTGTTGCTATGTATAGTGGCTTCAAAACTGTGGTTAACTCTTCCATTATTCCCCATTCGTACTCAGATATTTCCAGGTTCAGTGCTGTAGAAGAACTCGTATAGCTGTTAGCACTTAGAACTGCAATAACGTCGGAGCGATTGTGGTGCAAAATATCACACATAAAATAAATGGAATCCCATCGGGTTGGACAATTTTGAACTAAACGTTCCTTCTTCATTCCTAGCTGCAATTGTTTTCTGTTTAAGGCCGACGCACAGTGGGTCCTCTCCATACATATCAGTGCTCAAAATACAGTTTTTAATTTTTGTCTTAAAAAAAAAAAAAATGCATAACTAATATACATATTATAACATATGTCATTTGCAAGTATTACCTTTCTTCTCTGTCTAATGGTCAAGTTACGGTACATTCAAGTTGACTCTTTGTCATTGATTTTTATTAGACATGCGCAAGTTTTAATTTTGTGCAGTTTTATTTTAATTTTAAATGTTAACTTCATTAAACAAAAACAAAATTAAAAATATGTTGTTTGTTCAAGAAGGCATGTAGATTGCAAATACATTTTTATTTTCGTTTGAAAGTTATTACTTAGTGTATAAAATACATAAATGGTTGACGGTTTTACTCAGGGGCACTGAAATTTTTAGAATGATTGTTTTTTAACTGGCGCAGAGAACTTTTAAATCTTAGTATACAGCATGAAAGAAGAAACATTATGTTATTAAAAATCCGAAGACAGAAGTAAAAGTTAGGTGCGCTAATTCAAAATATCACTGTTTGAGTTCGCGGTCTAATAAATAAATAATACAAAGGTTGACAAAAAAATTTGGTAGTGGATGTTTAGCTTAAATATGAGTATGTGGGTTTATAGGTATGTTTATCATGATATCAAATCCGAAAATTCCGGCAGGTTTTTTTCTCAGCCTTGGGTAGGGGTGAAGTTAAAAACTATCTTTGTTCCAGGAATGTAACCACTTATATAAATATAAAATTAAAATATGCAATTTGATGCTCCGTAACTAAACCTAAGCTTACATACCTGAATTTTGACCATGCGACTGATATAACTTAAAATATAAGCTTTTTAGTGACTCATATCGAATTTTTTGTTAATTTTTTGCTTAAAATAAGATCGGTTTTCAGATACATGCGGAAAGATTTAGGTTTTCTTTTCCTAGAAACAGCTCGACTTTACGTGAAGCTCTAACCTTTGTATCCCATGACCACAAGTCTGCACCAAATCCTTATCAATGAAAGTGAAAATGACTCATGCCCTACTTCCAATTAGCCAGTTAAACGAAGAGGACCAGGAGGTGCGAAATAGAGATTTTCATATAATCGGCAACAATTCACAGGGAAGACATCTCAAAACAAAAGAGATAACATAACAGAAGGATGTTATAAATAGGTTGTCTGTCTCTGCCAATCCCTTGATAACATCGCCCACAACGACAGTCATTCACCGAAAAATGTTTTATCCTGAAGTCATAAATATGTTACTCGAAGAACAATTGTTTTCTTAAAATAAATCTATCAATAACCTTGAAAATATTTACTATAGTCAGACCTATATTAATTATTAATAATATTTTGATTTTCAACAGCAGTTAGTATCTATTTTAAGCAAGATTTTGAATTTTGAGCACTGCTTAGTATGAAGGGGACCCACTGTGGACCCAAAATGTGATACCACTCTTCGACATTTTATTGTGACAATTTCGTAATATTCAACAGACTTAAATATATGCTTTACACAAAGTTGTAGGGTTTGAGCAGCACAATTCACATTGTCACCCACATTCATTAACGGTAATAATCCAAACCAATATGTATTCTCTCTTCTTGAGTTGAATCATTTTGCGAACTTTTATAAATCTCTTTGTACTTGCAAAACATTATGAAAACAAGTTCAGGTGTTCCATTCGTAAAACATACCTAAGCCTAACCGTTGTATCTGTACTTTAATCAGTGCATTTCATTGTGTACTTGCTAAACCTCTTAATCTAAATTCTAAACCATCCTAGAAACGAATAGCGGTATTGGTTCGGATATATTTAATTTAATAGAGTTTAACTTCAATGTCTTTTATTTTGCTGTACCCGGGTACCCGGGTAATCGGGTAATCGAGCAATCGGGTAGTCGGGTACCCGGGTAATACCCGGGTACCCGGGTATTACCCGAATTACTCGGGTACCCGGGTATTACCCGGGTACTCGGGTAACCGGGTATCATCAGCCCTAATCAACACCCTTAATGAGCTTGAATGACATAGGATTATCTTAAGTTTCAATAAATAGGAGTCACAATTCCTACGGTATCACAACGGATCTACATTGAAGTGTGACGGATGGTAACAAGAGAACGGGAGACAAAATTAAGCCCTGGGTTGAGTTTTATGTTGTTCCTCATAAAAATTAAAATTTAGAACATAAATTTAAATCAAATTTATTTTAAACGTTTAGTAATTATCTCCTTTTCATGAACTTTTAAGCTAAAATTTGACCTGAAGCCGACGAAGTAGTGAAACATTTAAGTCATTTAGCTTTTAATTTGTATGTTTTCATAATTTTCTCTTTTCAGTTGTATCTGTAAATCAAGTTACCATCAACGGTCACACTTTCTATTGGTCACTTATTTCACGTCGATCAATTCAACGGGCTGGAACTCGTCATTTCAGTCGCGGCATAGACGAACATGGAAATGTTTCTAACTTCGTTGAAACCGAACAATTGGTAGAATACAATGGACAGCGGATATCATTTGTTCAGACACGTGGTAGTATGCCATTTTATTGGCGCCAAACACCGAATCTCCGCTACAAACCACCTCCAGAATTGGTACAAGGAAAAGATCATCTGCTCGCCTGCATGAAGCATTTCGACGTGCAGTTACAACTGTACGGAAAGCAAGTTATAGTGAATTTGGTAAGATACAACATTGGTTTTTGTATTGAAGAATATTAGTAATTAAGTTTCTTCAAATAGGTTGATCATAAAGGAGCCGAAGGAACTCTCGAAAAAGCTTTTGAGACATTCGTCAATCAAATGAATAATCCACTTGTCCGATATGAGTCTTTTGATTTTCATCTCGAATGCAAGAAAATGCGTTACGATAGGTTGAATATTTTAATCGATCGTCTTGCCTACGAGCAAGATGAATTTTCCGTGTTTCATCTACGCGATGATGGTAATTTAGTATCCTCCCAAGATGGATTATTCCGCACGAATTGCATTGATTGTTTGGATCGGACAAATGTCGTACAAAGTATGCTAGCGCGGCGATCTCTTAACCAAGTGCTAGTAAAGCTGGGAATTCTAAGAACTGGTCAAAAGATCGAAACGGTTTCCCCCAACTTTGAAGCTATTTTCAAAGGGGTAATGGATGGCAAGATGATGATTTTGAGCTTGTTTTGTTTAATGGAGTCTTTTTTTTAGGTGTGGGCAGATCATGCTGATATGATCTCCCTTCAATACTCAGGTACTGGTGCCTTGAAAACAGATTTTACACGAACAGGCAAGCGAACCAAAGCTGGCCTTATCCAAGATGGAATAAATTCGTTGACGCGATATTATTTGAATAACTTTTGCGATGGTTTCAGGCAGGTAAGTGTTTGAAATCTTGTGATTTTAATTTTGCTAAACCAATGCCTTTCCTTTTATAGGATGCTATAGATCTTTTCCTCGGCCACTATATTGTTCAAGAAGGTGAAGGGGTCCTTGTTAGATCTCCATTAACAAAGAATCGCGGCTGGAAGTATGGAACTGTAAGTTTGAGAATCTAAAATTTAACCTCTCGGCTCTTCTTGACTATTTTTTTTTGTATCTTCCCTTGCAGTTCCCTCCTGTGCTGTTGTTTGCCGTTTCTATGTTCTTTGCATCTGTGATTTTCCCAACAGAAATGCGAACGGAAAATCTTCTGTTTCTACTCTTCTGGGGTGCAATGGTTGGTGTAACCACAAGTGGTATCTTTCGTTATGGAACTGAATTCGTCGATTGGCCACGATTATATCCACCATTCAAAATCGAAGCCTAACATACGGCCTGCAATTCAATTGATCTATATAACTATGCAGCTCAATTAGAAGTAGAAAAATTGAAAAACGTTGATTTCTTAAAACAAAAATGAGACAATTAAATTAAAAAAAAAATAATCAGGTCCCAACTTCCATGCCAGAGATGTATTATGATAGCCAGATCCATTTGTTATATACTTATGATTTTGTTTGTTTTTCTGTTTTGATTGTTTGCTGTGTGTAGAACACCTCACCTTGTCAATTCGCCCAAGTTCCAAAAAACCATCAACAAATTTGTCAAATCATGCAATCGATTTTTGTCTCCATCTATGTTTGTGGGCCTATGACATCACTCAAGGTCACATCAAGTATCTTAGTACCTAATGTCTCACATTTTGGACATTTGTCGTCTACAATGCACATTGTGTAATGCACACCGCTTCATCAATCCGAATTTGAATGATTTGACATTTGTCTCCGTTTTTGTTATGCGCAATTATAAAAAAAGCTTTTTTACGAATTCTGACAAAACTTTCAGTCGATTATTAATTGTTTTAACACTTTTGTGCAATCTGAAAGTTTTCCAAGTGTTAGCAATTGCACAAGGTGTCTTCATCTTTAAATGTATGTATCGAAATCATTTATAAATACTGAATATCATTGAACTATATTAAAAAAAAACATGTTTTTTTGTGAAATTCTGTTATAAGTTACCAACTGATAAAATGTGGGTAACGTTATTTTTTATTTATAAGATCAATTATGTAGAAACAAAAATATTTAACTGAATAATATCACATATTACATAGAAAAATAGAAGGAAAGACAAAATACACGAGTCTATGCGTTGTTTCTTTTTTTTTTTAAATATTTTCAGCTTGTCTCTTAAATCTACGCTTACGACATCGGTAATAGGGGTCCATTAGAAAAATATTGATACATCTATGTACTTTCAGAATAAATATCAAAATATATTTTCACGCATGTTACTGCAGATTGTTCTTAACAGCGCCTTTATAACAACTTGTCGTTTTACAAATATTCCGTGGCGTTGGTGACGAACGAGGTAAGTTTGCTTGACTAAATTCATTTCTTAGAATTTATTCTTCGGGAGAGATGTTTTCCCACGAAGATTCATAATAGCAAATCCAATTAAATTACCAAAAAGCTTCGGTTCTCGGTGAGCTTATTTGCTCTAGGCGAAGATCATTACGAAAAATTCGCAACAATGTAGACTGAGAGATTTCCAATTCTTGTTAATTTCGTGGAATCGAGTGATTTGGCAATAACTCACTTAGAAACGTACAATCAAACATTTTTTTTATAATTCACACGGGCTCAATAGTTTATTAAGCAGCATTTTTGGCGGTCTCGGGAATTTGGTCATTCCAACGAAGATCGTCATTGAAACACATACCGAGTGCTATGAGCTTTTCGGCTTCTTCGATGCAAGCGTCATTCAAAGACAATAATAAGGATTTCGTTGATGTCGAATGCACGCATTTTCGATAAAAGAGCCTGGTGCCAAATTAATTCGAGTTAAGTTGCGAGCACCACGGCGTATGAGCATTTTTCCCGCGAAGAAATACGCTCTTGATTTATTGAAAAAAAAAAAAAAAATACTGCAACGGCTGGTTCAATTAATGATTCCACATTTCGACATGACTCGAATATTCGACTCGCGAACCATAATAGGGCCCTTAGACTGACCACCTGGTTATATAAAGTGCGGTAAGTTGTTTTTAAACTACTCTTGAGTTGATTTTGCGTTTCGTTGTGCAGCAGGACGCTTTGGGAATGTGCACTTCTTGTTGACGGAAATTGTTTGTTTAAGTCTTCGTAGATATTTTTTGCTTCAATACAACTTTACTATAAGCAAGTTTCTAGAGTGTTTTTTTTTAAGCCCAGAGTCCCAAATATTCTATAATGGTACGATATTTGAGGAACTCAGTTTTTTTTTTCTCACTGGTTTTGCCTACATGGCTTTTATGGTACTTCAAGTTCTCACATTGTTTTGAATACAATTTCCCTGGGATTGGCCCCTATTTAAGTTGTAGATCAGCGTTTGCATGGACAACGATCATGACCGTCAATTGGTTTCAGTATCGGTATTTAATCTTATTACAATTGTAATACTAAAAATGGTAAAAATTCGAGTTTAAGTTTGATAAAGATAGTTTTGGTACACACTTATCGGTTTCTTTATTTTTGTCAACCATACATTTTCTGAACTTATTATTTATTTTAATATGATAAAGAATTTTCCGATTGGTACTTGACACCTTTGAACTTTCAAAGTGAACACATCCACTTAAACCAATGACCAAAGTCTCAATGTTGTACATTCAGTACAAACAATATTTTCATCATGGTGAAGTTCGAGAACAAATTATAAAAATATATTACCAAGATTCCGAGTTGGTGACGACAACTTTAAGGTCGTTAACGTTAATTTCTGGTCGTAATACGCGTAAGCTTATTTTTGACTAAACGGCTTCTCCAACAAATTGAATATGTACATTATTTTTAAAAAATACGACTACCGTCAAACATAATCGCAATGTAAACATTTTTAACGATTATCGTAATACGGCCCAGATTGCCTTCACATTTTCGTCGAAATCAGATTAAATGTTTTTAAGCAAATGGTAATGCCCTGCATATTTTGGCTTGCTCGATTAAACTCGTTTTTAATTGCCTCAAAACAAAATAAACAATTGTATTGTATCGAATTGCAACAATCCATGTAACTACACACCAAATTGAGTACAATTCTGTATTTATCATTTTGTATCCTTAGCTTTCAAGAGTATTATCGGGTTAATAAGCCCATGTTTCAAGTCTTTCGCAATACCAATTACTGCCAAGTAAGCCACTTTGCTGAAGAGGCGTACCAAAAAGGTGTAGCAATGAGCTATGAAATTTGTCTAGCATAATCTTATTTTTACGAAGTACTTTGGGAAGCTTTTAGAATTTGTTCAATTTGAATTGATTTCCAAATAATCGCTGAATAAAAAAAATCGGCTAAATTAAAGTTTTATAAAAAACACAACACACCAGGATGAATAGATGAAACACATATTCGAATAATTGCTTCCACCGAAAATAAACATTTGCACTATAATAGGAAAGGATACTTACTTATTTACTTATCCGGCTCCCGAGATATTGCTCCCTCCAGTCGTCAAGACCAAGCGCTCTTGCGTCTGTAGCCGCCTGATCCCTGTAGCGGAGATTCGGACTTCCTCGTCGTCTCGAGCCTTGGGGCTGGGATTCGAAGATTCTCTTGGCTGGAGAAATGTTGTCCATTCGCTCGATGTGGCCAAGCCAATGTAGTCGACGTTTTTTGGCTCTTTGGACTACATCCACATCTTGGTACAGCTCGTATAATTCACGATTGAATCTTCTCCTCCATTCGACCTCTTCGCATAGAGGACCAAATATCCGCCGAAGAATTTTTCTCTCGAAAGTGCCCCGTATCAATTCCCTTTTTTTACTTAGGTATCGTCCAGCACTCGGCGACGCCGTAGAGTAGTACTGGTAAAATTAGTGTTTTGTACAGCGTGCACTTAGTCTTTCGTGGGATTGATATTTGCTCCGAGGTAGGTGAACTCCTTGACTACCTCGAAATTACTGCTGCCAACAGTGACGTTTTGTCCTAGGCGATGGACAACTGATGCTTTGCTTGTTGATAGCATATACTTTGTTTTGTCCTTATTAACTTCAAGACCAACGCGTTTCGCCTATTCTTCAATCAGCCTTATCACAGACCCCGTAATAGATTCGTAGTTCGAACCCCGAAAAAAAGTATCATTGCTCCCGTCGTACTAAAAAAACTTGCTACTGAACAACGAAAATTATTTATTTTTTCACATTTTGACGCAAATCCACTAATTTTGAAACTCCGAAATTAGGACAATGCTTTTTTGATTTCGTTCGGGGCTTATGATGTAAATTTATTCGTATTCGTAGCGTAACAAAATTTTCGGGGACTTCATACGAGAGACTCTGTGCTGGGGCTGAATAGCTGTGAACACTTCTAGCACAGCTCGCTTGGAGCGGCCGATGATATCGATGTCGTCCGCATAGCCGAGCAGTTGAGAAGATCTGTTGAAGATAGTGCCTTCCAGGTTAACACCACTCTTGCGCACTATCTGCTCCAGGACTAGGTTAAAGAAATCACATGATAGCGCGTCTGAATACTGTACATGTCTGGAATAGCTCGGATGAGCTGTTACCCATTTTCACGTTGCACTGCGTATTTTGTAACGTCATGCGGCATAGCTGGATAAGTTTTTTCGGGATCCCGAGTTCCGACATCGCCAATAGAAGCTCTTGGTGATTTATGCTATCATATGCGGCTTTGAAGTCGATGAAAAGATGGTGCGTCTCAACTTAAAATTCGTTGGTCTTTTCCAGCATTTGCCTCAATGTGAAGATTTGGTCTATCGTTGATCTGCCTGGCATGAAGCCACACTGGTACGTGCCGTTCATAGTGCTGCAGAAAGGTTTTAGATGCTCACATAGTACGGTGGATAGAATCTTGTAGGCAACATTAAGCAGGGATATGCCTCTGTAGTTTTTGCAGGACATAGGATCGCCTTTTTTGTAGATTGGGCATATGGAGCTATTTGACCTGTCGTCGGGCATACCTTCCTCCTCCCAAACTTGGTTGATGAGCTGTTGCATGCACTCTATCAGGACATCTCCTCCATACTTGAAGAGTTCCGCAGGTAGGCCATCCGAGCCTGCGGATTTGTTGTTTCTAAGCTTGTGAATTGCTTTCTTGATCTCTTCAGTACTGGGGAGTTGGACTGGATCTTCATTGACTGGTCTTCTGCTTCTTTGCTCTCCTGTGGCTTCCTCTACATAATGCCCATTAAGCAGCTGCTGGAAATGCTTCTCAAACACGTCTACAATTCGCTGTGCTTCGGTGATTAGGTTCCCATCGCTGTTTCCAAGAGCTTGCGTGCCGGTCCTATAGCCTGATGCCAGTTGCTTGGTTGTTTTGTAGAACCGGCAGGCGTTGGTGGCGGTGCTAGACTGCTCGAGATACCTGAGGTGAGAAGCTGCGGATGCTCTTTTCTTTCTAGGAAAGGATACACAAGTTTAAATGTAATGTAAAAAGTAATACCCTTTTCCGTTCAAATTTAGACTTAGCGGGTGGCCCAAAATGTTATTCAAATTATTCCGATTTGTTTCCAAATCTTCTGCACTTCTTTATTTCATTTAGAATTGCCCGTATAAATATGTGGAAATTTCTCCATATTCCTTACAAGAACTTCAAGATGACTCTTATTCATTGGGTAAGACTTTCGAAGAAAAAAAATTGTTTACCTATTGTTATACTATTTTAAAACATTACTTCGTTTTAGGTAAAATGATAATAAAGTTCCCAGGGAACAAATTACCCATGACAAATTACAGCTAGAAATGCTCATCCTCATACTCATATTTTGGTTATACCTCAAAAACAAAAATTTGCTGTCGGCCATCATTTTCACTATAGAAACGAGTTACAGTCAATACAAAAATAGGACGGAGTCCAATAACCAATCAATTAATATTTTTAAATTTACATAATAAAAGTGAGTGAATATATGTGCTCTGCATTTTCACCTACATATCTCGTTTTATCGAGTGAAATTGAGATGTGTGAGAAAATAATTCCAAAAAAAAGAAAATTATCAAGGTTTTTATATTTCTACTTTATTCATCTTTCAACCGCAAAAGATCCTACTTACAACGGGGCACAAATATTCATCAACCGATAGGGATTGGATGCACTCAAGAACTTCAGCTCCTCATCGAATCCGGGTTCACAATTCTGAATCCACCTTCGGTCCAAGTAATACTCAATGCAGCTTCTGAATTCTTTCTCGTTGAAGTTATCCACCCGAATCGGTACAAATGGATCCAAATGCTCGAAACCTTCTTTCTCAAGTAAATATCTTGGCATAAAGGATTCTCTGTAGCCCTCGGATGAGGCCAACTTATCCACAGACAGAATACAAACTCCATTGCACCAATCGTAGTTGGTGATGTCCAAGAAGGGTTGGGTGAGAGTCACCTTGTTGGGGCTCACTTTAGATTTGTTGTCGGCCACTATTCTGGTGACGGGATGAAAGAATGCGTTATAACCATCGGCGGCAACCATGATCTTGCATTTGCCTCCCGTTGCGTGTTGCTTAAGCTCTGAAATAAGTGCAGCTACAGTGTCAGAGGCGAACTTAACTCTTGTGATTCCATGCTCGATGAGTTCCAACAGTGTCGACCCTGCTGGAGTTGTCTCTCGTTTACTCCAAACGTAATCTTTGGTGGTCTTTAGGTCCAAGGTAGGCAGAAGTTTAGCGTTTTGGGTTTTAAAGTGTACCAGCCAGCTTGCGGCGTCGAATGGAAGGTCAATGAATCCTTCAATAGTCGTGGAATTGGCTGTTTCTTTTGGCCTTTTATACCAATTTGCCACCCACGGGGCATGTAGCAGAATAAAGCCATTCTGAAATCCATAATGAATAATGTGCGCCATGATAAGGCTCTTGCCAACGCCATCATCACCATAGAGAACGTACCGCACGGCTGGATTGCTTAAGTTGGATGATTTGATGTAATCAATGACCTCAAGCGCTGGTTCACGAACCATCAAACAAGTTTCACCGAATGTTTTAGCTTGTTTCTCGAATGATTTCGGCAAACCTCCATGGGTGAAGAGTGTTTTCTTGTCTTCAGCTGGTATTTGATAATATTTACCCAGGTTATTGCTCGAGTGCTTCGAAATGTTTCCTTCGAGAGTACGGACATCAGACAGTTTTTGTATCGATGCCGCTGGCTCGGCAGCGGTGCCGTATGATTTAGACGCTATTCGTGGCAAGCGACTGACTTGGCGGATGAACATTTCAGAAGCTGAAATACAAATTTAGGATAGATCAATTTTGTATTTATGTAATTCAAAATATTATTTAAAAAAAATTACCTTTCTTATGAGAGGAATTAGTATGAAAAAATGCGGTGCTGCAGTCAGTTGAAAATTTTTTGACAGATGCTGTCATGCATTAGCGCTCAGCTGATTATAAAGGTACTAAAAGAACTATTATACTGTAGAGAGCGCTCGTGTAGATAAATAGAATAAAGTACTAAGAGCAGGGTTCCATTCAAATTTCAAGAAAGGATTGTTAGTAGATAGTATTCTGTATTAAATAATATCTGTGTTTGGTTTCTATTTTTTTCTAATTTTGTATAGCATTTTTGTCTGGTAAATGACTGTCTTAAAAGTCATAGTCCTTCATAAATGAAGGAAATGACAGTTTTGACAAGAAGTCAAATGAATGAGGACATTAGCCGTGTTTTTTTGGAAAAGTTATCCGTAGTACAGTGGGATTTTATATGAATAACAAATACAACATCCGCAGTAGGATCACTGCCGATAAAAGGAGAGAGATTTGACTTATCTGCAGTGATCCTACTGCTGATGTTGTATTAGTTATTCATATAAAATCCTACTGTACTACGGATAACTTTTCCAAAAAAACACGGCTATTGTAAACTGTTGTTAGAAACGTTTGTAATAAATCTTAGATTCTTTTTTATCTATAACAGGTTTTGTCAATCTTTGGATATATCCGGAAACTTCTTGTCGATTCTGATTTATATTATTAGGTGCGTTTTATTATTCACAAATCTATCTGGATCCGGATCTGGATTAAGTTTTAACATGTATTACAAAAACAATTTGGGATCCTGTTTTCTATCTGGATCTATTTCAAAGATCCAAAAATTAGTTATTACACTGGCGAGTAGATGGCTTTTTATGGTAAGGTAGTGTAAGCTATGGTGTAAAGAAAAAAGACAAGACATAATTTAAAATTTCCAAACCCAAGGATAAAAAGAGACGGGCTTATAACACTGCTGTCAGTAAGATCCGTATCGTTTTATTTTCAAGGGAAGATCCCGATCCGGATCCAGATAGATTTGTGGATAATAAAACGCACCTATTTTCACGTTCATGAAAAAATATAGTAAAACGATATGTTTATTGCGCATATTTTCTGGTGAAAATTAAACTCAAAATCATAAATTATCGAGGGCAAGAAGAAACTAACAGAGTAAGAAATTGTAATTCTGAAGAGTCCAATATATATAGAATATTAACTTTATTTAAATGCAGTTTCTATAGTCTAGTATTTCGTCTAAATGGTCATAATAGACCAAAGTAAGAATTTTCTTAAATCCATGATATATGATGTCAACACGATTTCGATGTGCGAAAAATTTACTTCATGCTCGTGTTCATGTTCAAAAATCGGAAGTTTTCGTTCGCACATGCAAAATAAAATAAACGACAGCTTATTCTTTGAGGTTTCTCTTCGTAAACTGTAAGAAGAAGCTGTAAGAAACAAAAAAGAATTATTAATTAAAAAAACAATATAAGCGAATGTATTGCGTATCATAAAATAAAAAAGAAAATAATTTTTCGGCTTCGGATCTAATGAACTTAAGAACAATAAGAAGAATTCAGATGCCTCTCGGACACTGATCTCTATAATACACTGGATAGCGCATTCATCAAAAAAAAATTTTTGGAATCTACTTTTGATTCTTTAAAGAGCTGTATCAAAATTTTTTCCTCCGAAAAATTACTCGAGTTGACCTGAACTATATACAAAATACAAACGATTTTTGGCATATGAATTCCTACGATGTGTTTTTTAATACTTGTGAACGCATTTTGTTTTTTTTTTTCAATTTATTATTTTAATTTTAATAAACAATATTTAAAATTTACAAATAATAAAAATGCAGTCACATCTGTTTTCCCCTTTGTCATGTCAATTTTTTTTTTTTTTTTTTTGTGAAAAGAAGATGTCAAATTATGAAGCTGCCCACCATCTGTCATCTTCAATTGGAGTCAAAAAATCTGTTATACAATGTAGTGTATTACAGTGTATTATAGAGATCAGTGCTCTCGGATCCATTTACGTTTGTCATACCTAAGATAGTTTCCAATTCTGTATTGCTTATTATTGTTTAATTAAAATGTAAGTGATAAAGAAATAAACTTTATTTGCGTTAACTTGTTAACTTGTGGTACCTATTTATAATGGACTCTTTGTTTTTAGGCAGAACGAAAAAACAAGTTTGCAACAATATAAGCGGATGGTGAATCTGCTAAACAAATATCCCGATCCTAATCCTAGACTATCCATTTCCTATTTGTATTGCTGGTATTAAGTCAAATAAATAAATAAATAATTCATTCTTTTACTGACACTTCAAATAAACAAAAAACATTGGCGCAAAATTTTAGTTGAGTTAGTACGATTTTATTTTATTTTTTTAGTATCGTGCTATTTACAAACGCCACAAAAGGTGTAATTTGAATACAGAATATGTATATTGTGTATAAATCTAAACTGATCATATTAAACATTCCGATTTGCCACAAGCAGATAATTTGTTCGTCATCCGAAACCACACTCATGTGAGCTTAGCCAGCCTTATGCTGAACTGACGCTTTCTCACGAACGACTTATTTGCTCGTCATCAAAAATTAAAACTATGTACAATAATAAAGTTATAGCGGCATATCCACATAATAATATTCTTCAACTAATTAATAAAAGTATCTCCAAACGAAACGAACGTCTTTTTATTTCAAAGGTCTGTTTAGTTAGTTTTTTTTTGCTCGAACTGTCATTGTTTTAGGTTTGCTTAGAAGCAATTTATTAAGAAAATTGCTTTAGTACGATACTAGATAGAAAATGTTTTAAATTATGAATGAGTAAGTAAACTACTTTAAAGTTAGTAAATTGTTAAGTAGTATCATACTAATACCTTAATAATAGGCTGTTCAAAATTTTGCGCCATTATGTTTGGAAGGGACTTTATTCGATAATTTTGATTTAAAAATCGGTGCATCTAATTACTTTTAAAAAAATTACTTTGTATAAATAATAAATTATAATTTCTCACCGATTTTTCATGGTTTAATACGCTTATGGTGTTTATTTTATAAGAAATTATCGAAAATATATCGCATTTTCGATATATCGATTAATTTACACATCTCTGCCTGAAATTTAAATCCATCGCAATGCGTCGTCGCATTTCTGTAAAATTTCTTCCGATGAAAGCTACTTCAAACCGAAATTGAATTTCTGACAAAGGATGCGTTGCGGAGAAAATTCCGCTCTAACGGTTACCTCGATAGGGCGGATAATCTTTTCTTATGTATTTTTTATCGACAAGGACGGAAAGTGAAGTTCAAATCGTTATAAAATAAACAGTTATTTTTTTTTAAGTTTTGGCTAATTTTATTTCTTAAATCATTATCGATTTCCTTAAATTTTAAATATCGATTTCCATTTGTCTCTCACTTTAAAGAGTTTAAAAAATAAAATTTATCCTTATGAACAGTTTTCTCTAATAATAATAACTATCGTTTTAAAATTCTTAGTCTATTACAAAGGAGCAAGTTCGTGCGACCCAGTCGTGTTTTCTATTTGTAAGGAGTTCAGACATTTATTTTATCGATACAGGACACTCTTCCATTGAGTATAATTTTCTATGAAATGCATTATAAAAATGTCACAGTTATATGTTATAACTGTCAAATTGAGTAGGATAATTATAATAGCCGCGTTTTATTATCGCCAATGATCCATATAGATTAACTCTTAAAAATAAAACGATACAGATCATAGTGACAGTTGTGTTGTATGTTAGTCTTGCTTATGCTTATATTTGTTGATTTTCAAATGCTTTTTGTCTTTTTGTCTTTTTTTTTTTTTTCTTTTCTACCTTACCATAAAAAGCCAGCCTTACCATAGATCCAGATAGAGAACAGGATCCCAAATTGTTTTTGTAATACATGTTAAAACTTAATCCAGATCCGGATCCACATAAATATCCGTAGATAATAAAAAGCACCTAATCTTGTGTTATCCACTTTAACTGAGACTGAGGGAAACATTGAAAAATAAAAAGAAAAAGAACATTTATTCCGTAAAACAATTTAGTTATGTATACATAACTATGTAAACTTCAAGCATGCCTTAGATTACTTACTGACTTGTAAAATTTTATAAATATTTTCAAAAATCTGTTCGTAATAACTCCATTCCTTTTGTTCTTTTATCGTAGAATCTTCCCCTGAATTGAACGATTTTTGCTAATCTACGTAAACTACAACCCAGTGATTGCCATTTATTAGCATTTCATAAATTCACAAATGTTCCCAAAAATTATTCTACACTTTATTTCCACTTAAAATGTATAAACTTTTCTCACATTGATTTTTTTAGGTAAATATTTGCACAATAATCAACGATGATATTATACATCCATCGGGTTAGAAACAAGCCCACGTATAAGCCTAAAGGCTTCAGACATTAGGTACGTAAATAATTTTGGAAGTGTCATGGCATGGTATAGGCAAGGAAAAATTACCTTTAAGCTGGAGGATAGTAATAGTAATTTGGACTTTACTATTGTTAATATGTAATAAATGACTTAAGAGTATGAAATAAAAGAAATCGAAAAAACATCACCTTTAGAGCTTGGAAATTCTAATTTTTTCATGTACCGGTTTTTTACCTACGATTCGTTGATCCAAAATTATAAGGGTACAAACTTTTTGTATTTTTTAAATGTCATAATAAAAAAGTTTAATACAAAAAAAAATTAATAAGAAACACAGTCTCTAGAGAAGGTTCTGTTATACATAGAGTCATTTTTACTATATTTCTAAAAAATATAGTGGTCTATATCCCCTTCTAAGAAATTTTTAGTTTTAAAAGTCTTAAAACTCACTAAAATAAAATATAACGAGATAATTTAAAAAAAGTAACGGATATCTCCCTTATGAAAATTTCCGCCCAACATTTTAGTGTTCAAACTGTTCCAATATCTTTGATACCTATCGAGATAAAGATATCCTATCCTGAATGAAGAAATAAATTCAGGTGCAGGGATCTTCTTAAGATTTATAAAAACATATTTTATCCATAAATAAAATTAAAATACAACCATAAGACCTTCAAGCTAATTAATTAAGCTGCTTACCCACATGCACTTGCTCAATAAGAGCTTCCATATCTTGCTATGTATATGAGTCGCTTAAGAAACAAACGTATGTATGTAATACTCATTTTATTAAATTCATCTCATATGTGTCGCCAGACCTATGGCATTTTCATTCATAAAAAGTACCAACGCAAAGCGTACAATTTTCGTGAAGATATTTCTCCCAAAGGTCTTATGATTTATTTGTGTTCGATCACCTTGGACCAAAGAAAGATGATGGATTTTGAAGGTTATCTTTTATTTCACACATTTTGCTTAGTAAAAAAAAAAACTGATGAACTAAATAAACAAAAAGTCCGAGTACACACACCTACCGTTAAGAGGTACCCATTGAAAGCACGTTGTCTATGATATACCTAATATACCTGTTGTTTGAACCTTTTTGGCAAGATCTACCCTATGATTTTTTTGATTGAAAATCAGGTGACTCTTGATAAGTCGGAGGTTCAAATAAAGTCTTAAATAACACAAGCGTGACTCTTAACAAATATTTATTTTCTTTAGTTAAAGTAGGGTTAAATTATGAACGGATAAATATGTTGATATTAATTACAGTAAATACAAAAAAATAATACCTACACAACGGTATTTAAGGAAAATACGACCAACACGTATACATAATTGAAAACAAAAGAGCTGAGCTAAAAACTTTGATAAATCAATATAATTCAATTTATTACACAATAATTATGAAAGAAATGCTCCCCCATATGAATAATCACTTGCATAATTTCTGACAAAAAAAGTCTATTAAAGCAATATATTCATAAGTTACCCTCATCTCGTTAGCAAAAATAAATGTTTAAAACAAATTTGTATCTTCCTCAAAATGACTATGGTGTATTCATGAATGTTTGCATCGTCACTTGACACTTCCAACCGCACCCAAAGCTTGTTAATACACGCAGTGCAAAGCAAACACTCATCAAAGTATCTAATTTTCTGCCAAACCAAACAGCTTAAAAGAAACGAAAACGAAAATAATATGAATTACTCGGATATTCATATCATAACATTTTCAAGTTCAGATGGAAATACAAATTTAATAGTTTAACCTGTAGCGTTTTAAAGAGAGAATAAAATGTACCTAAATAAAGCCATGGAGTAGACTATAGTTCCTTCATTTGAGTCTTAGGTTAGGTTAGGTTAAAGTGGCTGCTGACCGGAAAAGGTCAGCACACTTAGACCAATATTTGGTCCGTTGTGATACCACAAGGATTTCAAAAATCCCCCTTACTCGTTAAACCATTTTGAGCTAATAATGAAGCGTTTGAGACAGTGAATGTCGGAATTATTTAGATCACTAGGATCGTTATAGTAGTAGTCTCCCAAGTGGAGTCTACGTCTTTGCGCTAGGGCAGGACAAGAGCATAGAAGGTGGGGAATTGACTCCTCTTCTTCTTCATCCATGCAGCTTCTGCAAAAATCATTTGCAGGAACTCCAAGACGAAAAGCATGTCTTCCTATTAGGCAGTGCCCAGTAAGGACACCTATGATGGAGCTAATATGCAATCTACCAATAGAAATTAGTTGTTTTGAGCGTTTAGCATCAAACAATGGCCAAATCAGTTTAGTAGACCGGCAAGTTGGGGTGCTGGTCCACCTGTGGTTAGCTTTCTTTATGGTATCTTGCTTTAGCATAAGTTTACAAGTAGCTAGGGGTATACCGATGTTAGATTTGCTATCCAACAAAGGTAATATTGTTCCGTTTTTTGCAAGTCCGTCAGCTTTACAATTTCCTGGAATGTCTCTATGCCCCGGCACCCATGTAAGGTGAATATTAAACTGTTTTGACATCTCCACCAGAGATGATCGACAATTTTGGGCTGTTTGTGAGTTAATGGAGACAGAGTCCAGTGACTTTAAGGCAGCTTGACTGTCTGAGAAGATACGTATATCGGTTTTCGATATAACGTTTTCTTTTAGCCAAGAGAGGACTTCTTTTATTGCTAAAAGCTCTGCCTGGAACACGCTACAGTGATTGGGAAGACGAAAAGATAGACAAAGATTTAATTTTTCGGAGTATACGCCTCCACCGACCCCGTCATCGGTTTTAGATCCATCTGTATAGAAATGAATTGCTTCGTCTATCAACAACGACTCATTTTCCCAAGAAGACCTGGAAGGGATGGATACTTGAAAATTTTTATCAAATTTTGGATGAGGGGTGGTGTAATCGACGTTACTAGGTAGACTACTGAACGAGTTCAGTATAGTAGAGTGACCAATATCATTATTGATCCACTACGAGGAGGCTTTAAGTCGAATGGCTGTGTTAGCGGCTGATTGTTTGCTAAAAATATCTAGCGGTATGAGATGAAAAAGAACATCAAGTGCAGCAGAAGGAGTTGAGCGGAGAGCTCCACCCATGATTAAACAGGCTGTTCGTTGGACTTTGCTGAGCATATCACGGTTTGTTGCTCTTTCCAGCTCAGTCCACCATACTGTCACTCCATATGTAAGTATCGGTCTAATGACTGAGATGTATAGCCAGTGTGTTATATGAGTTTGTAGACCCCATTTGTTACCTACGGCTTTTTTGCAAGAGAAAAGAGCTATGTTGGCTTTGTTGACTCTCTCTTGGATATTGGGCTTCCAGCTTAATTTCTTGTCCAAAATAAGACCCAGATATTTTGCTTTGTCTGAGAATTTAAGCGGTATACCTTTGATGAGGGGAGGGTCTATGTGTGGGATTTTATATTTCCTGGTAAATAGGACAAGTTCAGTTTTGTGGGGGTTGACACCGAGTCCACATTGATCTGCCCAGTTAGTAAGCTTGTTTAGAGCATTTTGTAGGAGTTCCTTCAGAGTATTAGGATGCTTACCAGATATCGCTATCGCAACATCGTCCGCATAGGCAATCACCCTGTGCCCCTCCCCTTCAAGAATCACTAGTAGTTTATTTACGACTAGGTTCCAAAGGAGAGGAGAGAGGACGCCGCACAGTGCGTCGATTGTATGCAAGTAGTGGAAAAAAATCTATTTTTCAAAATCAAGATAACTGTGATCAAAAATTGGTTGCTAAATGTAATAAATAGGGGATTTTACTCAATTTCAGGAATTTTCACGCCCCCTACCACGTCCATTTTTGGTAATAAATTGGTTACATGAAAACTTCTAGTACGATAGTGATTTTAATTATTAATATTTTGGTCGGTGAAGAAATTATGAGTTAAAATAGCGCAAATTTCGCCCACTGACACGCCCACTTTTGCTATAAAATTGATTTTTTTTTTAAATTTTTCGTATGATATTGAAAAAATGTACAAAATTAATGTGTTTCATAAGAAAATTTATTTGAACAAAAATCCACCCACTGCCACGCCCACAATTGTAAAATGATTAGTTAGAAGCCAAACATTTAAAAAATTTGATGATTATTCGATATACAAAAGTTGTAATATTTTAAAGGTTAGTAGGAAAATATACATTTTTTCAAAGCACAACGACCACAGAATATATCGCATAAAAGATCTTGCAAAATATAATGGATGCTTTTATTGTTGACAAAAATAATTGTTCAAAAAAATTATAACAAAAAGAAAAACCGAAAAATAAAAAATTATTAAAAAAGATCACTATCCGAGTCTTCGAGTGTATAAGCGATTAAAGTGACAACGTTTATTTATTTCTGAGCAAGTTGTTGATGCGTGTCTTGCTAAGATTTTCTGATCTTCAGTTTCTAAATTGGATTGCATATTTAATTTTATATCCATAAACTGCAATACACCAGGTACTGGGGCTGTTCAGTTGGAAAACCAAACATCAAAAAGCTCTCTGTTTGAACATATTCTGTAAAAAATGCTCGTAAACAAACACTTGTTGCAAGAAAAAGTGCAAGTTGTTGCAAAAAAAACTTACTTTTTTTAAAAGATATGATTGTTTTCTTTCTTTAAATAAGAACACTTTTTTCCCATATGGCACCACACGAAATATATGACTTATCAAAGTCAGTGCTTAACACGAAAAAAGAAGCTTTGAATTGGACTCTCAAAAAAAAATTTAAATTTACATGTAAAAAAAAAATATGCAGTTAGAATAACTATATTTTCTCCCCTGATTGTGAGGATAGCGAAAAAAATATCGTATGTTCTTTTCTTTTCTTCAGTAAACGCTCTTTCAACCGGTAAGTACAAATCCTACAAATCACTATTTGTTATTTTGCTGATCTTCTGACGATCTCTGATAACAGAAAATTGAACTTTATCATAAATAAACTGTCGATTCATTCATTTAGACTTATTACCTTGAATTTGGCATACTTGCTTCACATTTTTGGCACATTTTTTTTTTATTTTTTTCCACTAGTCGCCGCACTGTGCGCCGCCTTGCGGCGTACCCCTACTGACAGTCCTTCGAGTAGTAAAATCGCCCAGTTTTGAATTTATAATCCTGCTTATCAGCATATGATTTATCAAATAATTTATCATTTGAGTCTTACATTTTTCCTATTTTTAAATCAAAACATTATAAATCTGTTTATAAATTTAAATTAGAACATTTATAAATCTCTCTTTAAATTCCATACCGACGTGTTTACTTTCTCTAATACCTATTTTAAATTATAGATAATTAGACGTAAAAATAGGAATGCTCTCAGTTTACCCTTGAGCCCAAATTCAGATGTACTGTCAAGTACAGAGATTCTTTTTTAGTCGCACTACACGAATGTGGAATCCTCTATCCGGCTTAATATTTCTCACTCATTGCAAGACATTCAAAACAAATGTGCATCGGTATCTCCTTTCCAATCCTCGCCTACTTTCCTGATTGCTGGCACTGTGTTTAACATAATAAGGGTATTCATAACCCCTTGAGTGCGCGTATAATATAAAATAAAATCTCAAACGACATTTGCACGCTGACAGCTGAACATAGTTCTTGTGCTTAGAGAGTTTAAGTTTCCGAAGAATTTAGATTTGAACAACTGATTTTAAATACAAAAATAAATCAAGTTTTTTGCCCAATTTGATCCAAATGAAAATAAATTAATTTTCGATGACAAATTCACGTGAAAATTTTTAATATAAATAAACTGTAAAAAACATAATCTTAATGGTCACCATCACCATTTATAAATACACTTCGATCTATCCGCTCATTAACAAAAATTTTATGGATAAAACACATGGCAGCATCCATGCATACAGCGATGTGCCCAGGCCAAATAAGTGATGCCACTTTGCTGCAATTTCAGTATATCTACTGCATTTTCCGAAAAAAGTAAATTGACTGCCACAAAATGTTGAGCTGATATGTTGTTAGGGTTGCCAGAATTGATAGTTTTTAGGTAATTTTTAAGATTGTGCACTCATAAAAAGGTTTAAAAGTGTACTTATGCCTAGTCTTCTTTCTATCAAAACCCTAATTTATCTAACCTCTTCTCAGGGACAGTTAAATTTGGGGTATGAATGTTAAATCGGTAAATTAACTAAATAAGTGGTATAAAAGAATAGAAGAACAAATTCATTCATTAGATTATCATGTTAAGTCACGATTACAGTTGGATAAGAGCGCTTTTTGAAATACCTTCATTTACGAGAGAAGAACACGCAGACATTTTATTTGTTTATGGGTTGTACATACAATGGAAATTCAAGAAGAGCACAACGAAGATACCAGGAACTCTACAGTTTAATGTTTCCAAACACAGAGTTTCCAGTATACTGCATGAAGAATATACATTATGTGCAAGAACTGCTTCCCGATGAAACTAAAACGAGACTTGAATTTTGTAACTGGTTGCTAGAGAGTTAGCCTGGGTGGCAACCGGCTTATAAACAGAATTCTTTCGACAGGCGAATCTCAATTCACAAGAGATGGTATTACGAATTTCCATAATCTCCATATATGGGCTAATTGGAAACAAATTAATCAGGCCTTTCAAACTACAACCCCGACTTAATTCTACTAACTATCAGGAGTTCTTACAAAATAATCTACCAGACCTATTGGAGGATGTTCCACTGCATCAACTAGCTTCATCATATTTCCAACAAGATGATGCTCCGGCCCACTATGGTCGTGAAGTTAAGAATTGGCTGGATAAAGAACACAGTAATCTATGAATAGGCAGAAATGGACCAATTCACTGACTTGCAAGATCTCCCGATCTCACTGTACTGGATTTTTTTGTTTGGGGACGAATGAAAGAAATCATTTACTCATCTGAAATAACAACTTTAACTGAATTAGAACAACGTATTTCAAAAGACTCACTTAAAGTGAAGCAAGAGTTATCGAGAATAAACATTCAAAATGAAATCCGAAAACGGGCTCTAGCATGCAATCAAAATGCAGGGGCGCGCTTTGGCTTTGTGCACTTATTATGACTGTATTTGTGTGTACATAAAATAAATTCTTTTTAAAACTACGCAAATTATTGTTTTATTCAAACCCTTTACTACACCTCAGGGCAAAAAATTATTTTTTTTTAATTTTACCTGTTTTAGATTTT
Source organism: Philhelius festivus (assembly GCA_963931855.1). NCBI lineage: Eukaryota > Metazoa > Arthropoda > Insecta > Diptera > Syrphidae > Philhelius > Philhelius festivus. Next base: position 80,194,966 of record OZ007556.1, on the reverse strand, counting down.
CCCAAGTATCATAAAATGTATTGGTTTTTAGGTGCACTTGTTGTGAGTTTTTTTTTATTATTGTTTTTTTTAGGTAAAAATAAAAAAACTTTATGTTTATTACACATTTAAAAAAAATGACTTCAAAGTCAAAATTTAGCTCGGGCAAGAAAAATTGAGCACCATTTAAAGCTGAATATCTAGCAACCTTAAAAACACATCCGTTCAATTTAAACGTAGTCTTACGGGTTAGTATTTTTACTAAAAAAAAATAAAATGACTAAAATTAGTACTAAAAGAGAAATTGACCTTAACACGGGTCAGGGTACACCAAAGTTAGCCTTTTTTAAATCGTCAAAAAGTTATGTCAAAGTTGAAAATCAGACTTTACTGTATAACAATTGCTTTCTTAGAATATGACCCAAAGTATGGCATACGAATTACCGGACACCTTGTATCTTTAAATTGACGTTTCCTTCATTAACTAATTATACATTTAATTTAAATACGTGTTTTATACATAAACGACAAAATACATTCTTAAAGAGGGATTCAAGTTCTAATATGGTTTTAATGAAGGTTTTTATTTATTCTAACTTGCTCCGACAATCAGGTTTTGTTTTGATTATGTAATTATTATTTTGAAGTCTGTGCAAAAATAAATTGTGTAGATAGTTGTTATTTAATTTAAATAATTGCAATATGGATAATAGTTTAGAATAATTGTTGGATTTGAGTGATGAGGACGACAAAAAAAGGCAATGACGGATAGATAGGTTAGGTTTGGTTACTGTGACTGCCGACCGGTTAGCTTTCTTTATGGTATCATGCCTTAGTATAAGTTTACAAGTAGCTAGGGCTATACCGATATTGGATTTGCCATCCAACAAAGGTAAGATTGTTCCGTTTTGTGCAAGTTCGTCGGCTTTACAATTTCCTGGAATGTCTCTATGCCCCTGCACCCATATAAGGTGAATGTTAAACTGTTTTGACATCTCCACCAGAGATGATCGACAATTTTGGGCTGTTAGTGAGTTAATGGAGACAGAGTCCAGTGATTTTATGGCAGCTTGACTGTATGAGAAAATACGTATATCAGTATAGTCGATATAACGTTTTCTTTAAGACAAATTATTTTCAAACCGTTTTCAACCCACTTTCAACCCATTTTCAACCAATTTTCAACCCATTTTCAACCCATTTTCAACCCGTTTTCAACCCGTTTTCAACCCATTTTCAACCCATTTTCAACCCATTTTCAACCCGTTTTCAACCCATTTTCAACCCATTTTCAACCCGTTTTCAACCCATTTTCAACTCATTTTCAACCCGTTTTCAACCCATTTTCAACCCATTTTCAACCCATTTTCAACCCATTTTCAACCCGTTTTCAACCCATTTTCAACCGATTTTCAAGCAATTTTCAACCAATTTTCAAACAATTTTCAACCCATTTTCAACCCATTTTCAACTCATTTTCAACCCGTTTTCAACCCGTTTTCAACCCATTTGCAACCTATTTTCAACCCGTTTTCAACCCATTTTCAACCCATTTTCAACTCATTTTCAACCTATTTTCAACAAGTTTTCAACCCATTTTCAACCCATTTTCAACCCGTTTTCAACCCACTTTCAACCGATTTTCAACCCGTTTTTAACACACTTTCAACCCATTTTCAACCCATTTTCAACCCATTTTCAACCCGTTTTCAACCCATTTTCAACCCATTTTCAACCTGTTTTCAACCCATTTTCGACCCATTTTCAACCTGTTTTCAACCCGTTTTCAACCTATTTTCAACCTATTTTCAACCCGTTTTCAACCCATTTTCAACCCGTTTTCAACCCACTTTCAACCCATTTTCAACCCATTTTCAACCCATTTTCAACCCGTTTTCAACCTATTTCCAACCCGTTTTCAACCCATTTTCAACCCACTTTCAACCCATTTTCAACCCACTTTCAACCCACTTTCAACCCATTTTCAACCCGTTTTCAACCCATTTTCAACCCACTTTCAACCCATTTTCAACCCGTTTTCAACCCATTGTCAACCCATTGTCAACCCGTTTTCAACCCGTTTTCAACCCATTTTCAACCCGTTTTCAACCCATTTTCAACCCTTTCAACCCGTTTTCAACCCATTTTCAACCCACTTTCAACCCATTTTCAACCCATTTTCAACCCATTTTCAACCCGTTTTCAACCCATTTTCAACCCATTTTCAACCCGTTTTCAACCCATTTTCAACCCATTTTCAACCTGTTTTCAACCCATTTTCAACCCATTTTCAACCCATTTTCAACCCATTTTCAACCCACTTTCAACCCATTTTCAACGCATTTTCAACCCATTTTCAACCCATTTTCAACCCACTTTCAACCTATTTTCAATCCATTTTCAACCCATTTTCAACCCACTTTCAACCCATTTTCAACCCATTTACAACCCGTTTTCAACCCATTTTCAACCCTTCAACACATTTTCAACCGATTTTCAACCCACTTTCAACCCATTTTCAACCCATTTTCAACCCATTTTCAACCCGTTTTCAACCCATTTTCAACACACTTTCAACCCTTTCAACCCATTTTCAACCCATTTTCAACCCATTTTCAACCCGTTTTCAACCCATTTTCAACACACTTTCAACCCTTTCAACCCATTTTCAACCCACTTTCAACCCAGTTTCAACTTAGTTTACAAGAGAAGCAATCCAGTGCTTCCGGCCAATCAGTGGCCGCGGTTTTTGGTCACGTCATCATTCATCTACTCTCCGCCATCTTTGCTGGAGAGAGCGCAAACGTAATTGAAAACCAGCGGTCCTGCTTACTCGCACTTTCTCTCTGAAATATGCGTAATCATCATAAATCCGCCGATCGCTGGTGTCACTTCCAGGAGCGGCGAATACGGAAAGAATACGAAAAGGAAGATATTGAAAGGAATCACCTTTTCGCGAAATTATTCTTCTGTGCAGATCGGGAGGAATTGAGGACTAGCGATTAACGTTTTATCTTTTACAATATCATATAAAAATATAAGTCAAATACGTTGGGCACTGGGTCAATCTCAAAATGAGTAACTTCCAGCATTCGGGGACCAACTGTCACCCGTGCTTTTCGAAACCAACTCGCCCATGTTGTTCATAATTAAATAGTGAAACGTTCATCCACATATCAGATCATGATGATGTTTATTTTGTTTCTCCAAGATACTGAGAGAGCGCACCGATGGCTGATGGAAAATGGCTGCCCCACACTCTCTAAGTAAAGTGAATGAAACACCTGTAGGAAGGAAAAAACTTGTATGGAAGAAAAAGGAATTTGGGGAATAGAAATAACGTTTTTGTCGCGGTAAAATACTGTGACAAATATGTTAAAAACACACTTTTAACCCGTTTTTAACCCATTATAAACCTCTTTTTAACCTGGGTTAAAAATGGGAGTAAAACAGGTTAAAAACTCACTTTTAACCCACTTTTAATCATTTTTAACCTGGATTAAAAGTGGGGTTTTAACCCAAGTGGGTTTAAAGCGAGTTAACCCGTTTTAAACCCACTTTCAACCCCTTTTAAACCCAATTAAAATATTTGAATTTTAAAAACTGTTGCGGTCTGTGAGTCCGCTGGTAGGTGATTAAGGGTTAATAATCATTCCCTGCGCCGTTTTGCATATAACTTTTAAAATATATCTATATATATATATATATATAGGGTTCTGTACTTGGTCCAATTTCTGTTTTCTAACTTCCTTTTATAGGGAAAATCAGAGCTTTTGCAGATGATCTCGGCATTGCTTACTGCTCTTCCAGTCCTTTAAATTAAAGTTCTGAAATAGATCATGATATTCAACTACTTATGTAGATGTTTGCGAAGCATGAACTGATAGTCAATAATAAAACAAATCGTATATTGTTTAGGTCTTACTCGCAAAGTATCACCGGACATTCCGTGATTGTGCCGATCATAACTTAGTTAACAGCAATTGCAGTTGTTAAAGATCATTTGATAAGGCTCTTGACTGTAGCAGTCATTGCTTTACAATTGAATATGTCAAAGACTTTAAATACTTTGTCGTTACTTTTGACCAAAATTTAAAACATATATGGCTTTTGAAAAACTATCATCAGCTTTACAATTTCTTGGAATGTCTCTATGACCCGGCACCCAACACAAATGAATTTGAATGACAGAAACAATTATTTTGCGTTCATAAGTTTTTAAATGTCAAAGTAGAATTGACATTTGCCAGCATTTGCAAAAAGTATAGGATCTTCCAATTGGGTGACAACTCTTGCGCCATCTTGTTTGTACATACAATCTATCACATTTTAATCAGTATTTAAAAAAAATGCAACTGTAACTGCCGGATATTTTTTGTATTGATTCTAATTTAGATTGTTTATTGATCAGCGAGTAGAGATTCGTTTAAAGATCATAATTAGCAGGATTTGGGAAAAGCAGTCATTACGTGTGACGAATGTTGGAGAAATAATATCTTTCACAGATACTGCTTAACAATTTGCTAACTTTAAAGTAGTTTACTAACTCATTCCTAATTTTAACAATTTTTTAACTAGTATCGTTGTAAAAGAATCTTCTTAATAAATTGGTTTTGAACACACCTAAAACAATGTCAGTTCGTGCGAAAAAAAAAACAAAGTAAACAGGCCTTTTTTGACGTTTGTAAATGTATACCAATTTTTTCAGGCAGATTAAGAACTTTTTACTACGTTTTCACCAAGAGTAAATCCGCTAGAGATTTAAAATAAATCTCGAAGTGTTTTCACCAAAGAAACTGAGATTTATTTGACGTTTTCACTCTGTCTTGTCATTCAATTGTCAATTTGGACAAGAGAAAAAAAAATTGCAATAGGATAGTAAACAGGAAAAAAACAAATATTTCTATTTTGCGTTGATTGTCAATGGTTTACATAGGTGCGTTCTACAAAATAAGGTTTGTTTGTTTTGCAAATCTTCTGATTGCGAGAAGATTTCAAGGAGAATTACTTTAAATCTTCATTTGAGGTGATTTATATTTGTATGGTAAATCTATGAGATTTAAAAGAGATTTATGGTAAATCCACTTAAATCCCGGATTTACCTTTGGTGAATAAGTACATAGTATTAAGCTAGAAGAAGCAACTGCCAGTTTAAATGAAACTTAATGAAATATCTACTTGAAAAAATGAAATCAAAGTTCACGATGACATCTAATTAATACAATTTTTCACTTTCATATGACAGTTGACAGTACGTGCGTAGTACCTCTTACGGAATTCAATGTTACTATTTTTGTCATATTCTGTCGGTAAGAGTTTTTTTTTTTAATTTCATTTACCATAGGGCAGTCAATTAGAACTAATTTTAGCAAAGCATTAATTGAACATCAAAATCTAGCTCAGTATCTAGAAGTTTACAGTAGAATGGTTTGTACTTATTGACACTGAATAATAAGGTGTGAAAAAACTCAACAGTCCCCATAGATTCATATAAAAAGTTCATTTCAAGAAGGTGCCTATTGGCGACTTTATGTATACTCGCTCTTTTGTTTACCTGGGCTTTTTGGGGATTAACCAAACCATGAAAGCAAACAATTCAACACATCAAAGCTTCTAGAAGCCGGACCAACTAATGGACAGTTTTTTTTTTTTTTTTTTTTTTGTATAATCAATGGCCAAAGTGCTAACAATAAATCTATAGTGTAACCTAGTGGATAGTAGAAGATGCAAAAACTTAGTTTTTCAAGTATAAAATGAAGATAAGACTTCAGAATGAGCATCAGTTTGACAGCATCCTTCCTTTGGAAAAGTTTAACATCGGAAGCACGAATATCTTGACCGCATACGCATACATCCATCATGAAAGTTTGCTTGTGTGTTTTTGGATTGATTGCTGCGGCAGCACCATTGGACGCATTTTTTCTCGATAAACTTACAGGAGGAGGCAGTAATATTGGTGGTTACAGCGGTGGTGGCTACGGAGGCAATGGTTTTGGATACGGAAGTGGTGGATATGGCGGAGGATACGGTGGTGCAAATGTCAAAATTATTAAAGTAATTATTCCCGGTGGCGGCGGTGGTGGATACGGTGGTGGTGGATATGGTGGCGGTGGATATGGTGGATACAGTGATGGTGGATATGGTGGAGGTTATTCCACTGGAGTTACATATTCTGCTCCAGTTATCACTCCCGTTGTTACCCAAGTTGCCACACCCATTGCTACTGGAATTGGATATGCCGGAGGGTATTCGTCAGGAGGCTACGGTGGTGGATATGCCGGACTTCAATCTGGTTATGGTGGATACGGATCTGGCTATGGAGGATACGGATCTGGTGCCGGTTACGGTGGAGGTTATGGAGGCGGAGGCGGTGTGATATCGTGCTAGAATTAATTTGTGCTAGAATTAATTTTAAACAAGAAAATCACTTCCTTATCACACATTGTACATTTTTCTTACCTTTTTGTAATAAAATAAACCTCTGGGTTCTTAAATATCTTATATCTACATATATGTAGATGAAAATAAAACGAAAAAGTCACCTTAGACTAAACTGTGCACAATTTATTGAAAGGTTTATTTATGAGGTAATGTGAAAAGATCAGAAGAAAGCTGAAACCTTTCGGAAATTGTTATTTGCAATAAAGCTATCACCTCTTGTCTGGGTTACGGGTCATGATGGGAATGAATGGTCGGAAGAGCTGGCCAGGCAAGGATCAGCCGTTCATAACTCACTTGCGGAAGGGTTCAACATTTCGCTTGGAGTTATGAAGAGCAAAATGCTTTCAATTTTGCTTAAAGAATTAAAACATGTATGTGAATCAGTTTAACTAATGCATTATATGTATATAGAAATATTTAGCCCACCTTTAATTAGGCAAGACATATAGCCAGGTTTATAGCTAACTTAATTGGACACTGGCAAATAGGAGAGCATGCAGCGAAACTAGACATTCCTCACAACTTAAGTGTGGGAACCAACGGGAACATTGACGAACTTTATGAAATGAAAATCAAAGACTTGATCTCTGTTCTTAAATGGGGGCCGGATGATCACTCAATCGAATTGACTATTATTTCAGCACCAGTCAACAAGCTGCTTAGGCCGGGCATTCACGACACAAAATAACTGCGCAAACTGGGGTTTGCGCAGTTTAGTTGTGTTGTGAATGGGGTTGTTTGTGCGGTTTGTGCAGTTAACTGTGTAAAAATCAAAAAATTTTAATATTTTTGCTCAAGTCTTAAATTTGTGCAGTTATTTGTGTCGTGAATGTCAAAAACTGTGCAACCGCTCAGTTGAAAAATTTTATTTACGCTGTGTACATTGTTTTTTTTTTTATAATGGCTGGTGCCGGAGCCGATGATTATATGATATGAACACATGCTTACAGAATGAAAACTTTTTAAAACTGAGAACTGTGCAGTTTACTTGTATCGTGTTTTGCACAAACCGACTTGAGTGAAATGTCAGTTTGCGCAGTTATTTTGTGTCGTGAATGCCCGGCCTTAGTTTGGCACAGTGTAGATGGTACTGGAAGATTGTGATGGTCAGGTTGAGTGAGTGATTCAATTTGCGGATGATTGTGCAAAAGCAAACAAAATAAGAGGCATACACATCTACAAGATCCCTTCTTATTTTTTAACTTAATCCAAACTTGATGACTCATTGGGAATTTCCACAATTTCCCATATAAATTTCATCCACAGGTTCATACGATTTATGGTATCATGGTATGACACACTTCATCAGCGGTAATTGGGCCATACTGCTGGACTTTCGGTGGTCACCATTCCTACCTACTAGAACTGTGTCAATCGCGATTGATTCGATCTTTGTGACCCGTTTACCAAAAAGACTGATTGATTGCAATCACAGTAGACCAATTCAATCAATCCTAATATCAATCTCTTGCCACTGAAACCAATGAACATAAAGTGAACAAAACGAACGAAAAAAACTTATGTTTCGTTCATTCAACTTGTTCTCAATCATTTCACATACTAAATAGGAATGGGAATGAAACAGAATGTATATTGTTCATTTTATATACAATGGAAGGTGGCGTGATCGAAGTCGAAAAAAACCAAACTTTCGTTCATTTTCACATTTTTTCGGTCTCAGTCAGAACGAAACGATTGGAAAAAATTTTTAGTTGAATGAACGGTTTAAAACATTTCATGTCTTTATCTCGTTCGAAATGAAACTGCTGGATAAAAAATGATTTTGATTGAATGAACGATTGATTGAAAAGATGGAATCCCTGAACCAATCAACGGGGAGAGTACGATAACTTGGCCGCCAAGATTTGATAACGGGTTTTTGTAGGGGGGTCAAAAACAAGCACTTTTTACTATGGGAGGGGGGGGTCTATCTCCCCCCGTTTAGGAGGTAGGGGCACTTTTAGAAAAAATGGTTTAAATTGAAAAAAAAAAATATTAAAAAACAACGGCAACACCTACAATAAAGTGCTATACTGCGTTTGAAAGCCAGAAGATTGTTCTATAATCCTGCATTTAAATTAAATTACTCATGTCAATGGTTTTTGAGAAATTCGCATTTAAAGTCAAAATTTTGATAAAATAACGTGAAAAAAAAAAGTTTAGACCGGTTGTTTTCAAAATTGTGAAATGAAATTGTAAATTAGCTTATATGTATTTCATGTATCTATCAGTTCTTAATCGAACACAAAAAACCGCATGGTTCTGTGTTTTCTGGTTTTTGAGAAAACCTCCGGTTAAGAGGTAGGGACACTTTTAAAAAAAAATGGTTTAAATTGAAAAAAAAAATATTAAAAAACAACGGCAACACCTACAATAAAGTGCTATACTGAGTTTGAAAGCCAGAAGATAGTTCTATAATCCTGCATTTAAGTTAAATTACTCATGTCAATGGTTTTTGAGAAATTCGCATTTAAAGTCAAAATTTTGATAAAATAACGTGAAAAAAAAAGTTTAGACCGATTGTTTTCAAAATTTTGAAATGAAATTGTAAATTAACTTATATGTGATCTATGTATCTATCAGTTCTTAATCGAACACAAAAAACCGCATGGTTCTATGTGTTCTAGTTTTTGAGAAAATCGAAAATTACCAAAACTACTTTTTTTGATTTTTGGTGGTGACTGTGATTCCATTTTAAGGATTAATGTTAATAAACATAATGAATCTTTGTTAGTTCAGTACCGCAATTCATTTAGCGTTACCCAGAATGCACCATGAGGAGGTAGAATTGCATCTGGGTCAGTTATTTTGTCAGTTAGTCAGGAGTTAGTCAGTCATAGTTAGTTAAAAATGGTCAAAATGTATTAAGAAGGTGTGTAAGTCTCGTCAATAAAGCCATCGTCCGTACTACGAGTATAACTGTCGAGTTCGTTGAGTTACTCTTTTATGGTGGGAAGCCGAGGATGTTTTGGCGGTAAAACACTTTCTAAATTTTCGCTCTGAAGGGTGGGAGGATCGATGTCTTTTAACTGTAAACCCTCGCATATATCACCATCGGTATAACAAGGGTAAACTTTTTTTACATCTGATAAAAACTCTATTATTTGCGAACATGGTGAACATGGTCGGAAGTTTGTTTTGGTTTTCAAGATCGTTTATTGTATTTTATATGTATTTAGTGGACATTGGATAAATAGAATAAATTTGAATTTTTTTTAAATACAGATTCTGTGAATGCAAAAGAAACTTTGCATGCACCCAACCTCGCACCTACCCCAAATCCTATAGTGTGCCCAAGCAGGGGGGTTGCAGGGGGGCAGCATGCCCCCCCATACATACTTTATACTGTTTATATATTGTAATGTTGGAAGCTAGCACTGATTTATTTATGTAAGGAAGCAAAAAATATCAAACATTTTGTAGAAAAGTAGTTTTAGTTATTTTCGATTTTCTCAAAAACCAGAAGACATAGAACCATGCGGTTTTTTGTGTTCGATTAAAAACTGATAGATACATGAAACACATGTAAGCTAATTTACAATTTCATTTCACAATTTTGAAAACAATTGGTCTAAACTTTTTTTTTCACGTTATTTTATCAAAATTTGGACTTTAAATGCGAATTTCTCAAAAACCATTGACATGAGTAATTTAACTTAAATGCAGGATTATAGAACTATCTTCTGGCTTTCAAACTCAGTATAGCACTTTATTGTAAGTGTTGCCGTTGTTTTTTAATATTTTTTTTTCAATTTAAACCATTTTTTTTAAAAAGTGTCCCTACCTCTTAACCGGAGGTTTTCTCAAAAACCAGAAAACACAGAACCATGCGGTTTTTTGTGTTCGATTAAGAACTGATAGATACATGAAACACATATAAGCTAATTTACAATTTCATTTCACAATTTTGAAAACAACCGGTCTAAACTTTTTTTTTCACGTTATTTTATCAAAATTTTGACTTTAAATGCGAATTTCTCAAAAACCATTGACATGAGTAATTTAATTTAAATGCAGGATTATAGAACAATCTTCTGGCTTTCAAACGCAGTATAGCACTTTATTGTAGGTGTTGCCGTTGTTTTTTAATATTTTTTTTTTCAATTTAAACCATTTTTTCTAAAAGTGCCCCTACCTCCTAAACGGGGGGAGATAGACCCCCCCTCCCATAGTAAAAAGTGCTTGTTTTTGACCCCCCTACAAAAACCCGTTATCAAATCTTGGCGGCCAAGTTATCGTACTCGTGCCCAATCAACCAATGACTTTCAAAAAGAACGATTGGCACAGCACTACTACTTACCTATACGAGTACTCGTATCAGTACCAATGAGCTACATTGAAATTATTTTTGTAATTTTTGTTGAATCCTGTGCATTCCACTATTAGCTAACTACTTTCTTCCCATCTCCATCTCAGATTGATCGTATATTTTCCATGACCCATCATCTTGTTTATTAAAAATAAACCACTTCATCGTTTTGTGCAAATCGTTAAGGATTTTTCTTTGGTTAACTACTTTAAAGTAAAATAAAAGCTGCTAAAAAAACGAATATGTAATTTGACAGCTTGGTGGTGGGGAAAAAGAGAAAAAGAAGGATTGTATTTATTTTTGTGGCAATATTTCTGACTATGAAATCTTAATCTACAGTTGGTAACCTTTCTGATACAAATTCATTTATTTGTCCCAAATTAACTGCTGAACACAATGGAGACGTAGCTGCAACTGGAATAGCTGTCAAAATATTGAATGCACACAAATTTAATATAACGAACGCAACGCAACACAGGTGCAGCCGGAACTGCAGTCACAGCTGTAATAGCTGACCAAGTTTTCACTTTAACCTGCAACATTTTTGACGCTTCAAAATACAACTAGTCAAACCACTTGATTCAAGTTTACATAAGGTTGAAGTAGAGCTTCAAGCTCTCTTATATTCCTCATGCAATGATTTTGCTTAATACTACGTTTTCACCAAGAGATAATCCTGGATTTAAGTGGATTTACCATAAATCTTCTTTAAATCTCGAAGATTTACCATACAAATTTATTTCGTAAATCTAGTAGATTAGAAATTAATCTTGTTAAATTTTCATTGGACCAACCGTTCTATAGTTCGAACTAACCTAATATCCATATCGTGCTAAATTATTTCGATGATTTTTCATCGTTTGGCACAAATGAAACTTTCTTTCTCTCGCTTACAATTTATAAGAAAAATTGAAACAGCATTATAATTTTGATAGGTGCTGTCAAAGTTAATCTTCTTTTTTATCTTTTAGTGCGGTGGAAACACCACATAAGTCTCTTTTGGTGAAAACGTAGTATAATAAATTCGCAACAGATTTAAATCAGCTGACCTAAATGTTAGAGCGTGAGCATGTTCTGAGCGTGTTCAGAGTGTGCTCTATGATTTCAGAATAAAATAACTGAGCAGACTGAGTAAAATCCTTAACAAAAGCATTAGACAGATGGAAATTTAAAAAAAAATGCGACAGCTAAGTGTTCAGGTGTGTTTCAAAAAATACTCAGAGCGCTCAGAGCACGCTTGTTTCAGAGGATGTTCGGAACATGCTCGACATGCTCGGACTCTGTTCGGAGCTCTATACTGAACTAAAAAAAAAAACGCCTATAGCCTCAGATGACAGTTCAGTTTGAAGTATATGATCGAAACAGGTATGTTAAATCTAGACCAAGAATTGTATGATATTAAAAAATGGCTCTAACTGTTTCCTCCTTCCCAAAGTGATTGTTATAAAACTGCTTTTCTTGTTGGTGGGAAAAAATTTACACATGGACATACATTTATAACGGAAATAAAGTTTTGAAGTTTTTCTTGATAACATTTTCTTAATTTTGGCTTTTTTCCTTTAGGCATATTTTGTTAATGAACCGAACAAGCTGTACACGATTCCTTCATCCAGATCGAGCAGGCGGCACAAAATCTGGGGCTGCACATTAGTGAAGGTAAAACAAAGTACATGGTGGCGTCGAATGCGAGAGGAACAGTTGGTCAAACAATCAAGGTAGCGGAGCACGAATTTGAAGTGGTGCAATCCTTTAAATACCTTGGGTCAATAGTAGCAGCCGATAACAATATAGAAGAAGAAATACGCGGGCGGCTTCTCAAATCCAACAGAGCCTACTATAGTCTGTCAAAGCTCTTCAAATCCAGAAATCTCACCATAACTTCAAAACTGCTGCTGTACAGGACCATGGTCCTGCCAGTACTCACGTATGGATCCGAGACTTGGGTGCTTAGCAAAAGGCACTCCGACCTCTTAGCTGCGTTCGAGAGAAAAGTCTTAAGGAGAATTGTTGGCCCCGTATGTGAGGAAGGACGATTCCGGAGACGGTACAATCATGAATTGTACGCAATCTACCTAGAAGCAGATATCGTGACAAAAATTAAGCTCGGTAGACTCCGGTGGGCAGGGCACCTAGCTCGCATGAGCGAAGAGGAACCTGCTCGGAAAGTTCTTTGTGGTACATTCTATGGTAGACGACAGCGTGGTAGACCATGCTTGCGCTGGAGAGATGGCGTAGACCAGGACGCCCGAAGCCTTGGGGTGCGCAACTGGATGGCGTCGGCTAGAGACCGGGATAGGTGGAGAGACTTGTTGAAAGAGGCCAGGACCGGAACCCGGTTGTCGAGCCGATGATGATGATGATGATATTTTGTTAATGGAAGAATGGACCTGACAGTTTTGTTTCATCCCAGAAATTTATAAGCGGTGCGAAAAAACTTCATCAGTTATACGAGCAACTTCGTATACATAATTTATAGTATTGTAATGGAGCGTGATTTTATATTGCGAACTCTAGCCTGGTGGTGGCGCTGAAATTACCGCTAGATTTTACAGTGGAGAGTAGGATATAAGCTACAAAACAAGTAGTAAAGAAGAGAATATTTTATTATTAAATTTAGCAGAGACAAATCTAGCAAGTACTTTCACTATACTTAAGATGTCGCCACAATCTTTCGTCTTCTTGATAGTAGATACTATAAGTTTTATATACAAAGGTTATAATAATAATACCTACATTCTTTATGTTCAAAATGTTCACAGCCTGTGGCGGCCATGTTGTGGCGTCCGTCAAAACTTTTGTTTATTATTCAGTCACTGGTGCCAAATAACTGTCAAGTTACACGATTGAGGAGCATTTCCAAATGATACCCAATTTTATTTTGGTCCGAAAATCATTTTTAGGGACATGGAATTTTTAGATGAATGCTTATAAATTAAAAAGAAATATTGCCGCATTGTGTGACAACTGACAACCCAAATTCAATCGAGGTTAACCAGTTGGCAATGCATTCACAAAAAAGTACTGTTTGGAGCGGATTTTTGGCCAACAGCGGCGGCCTCATCATTCTGTACTTCCTTGGTGATGAAATCACTTTCAATGACGATCAATAATAATGAAATTCTTTTAGCCTGAATTGAATGACATAGACATTGAAGTTATGTGGTTCCAGCAAGATGGTGTTATGTGCCACACAGCAAACGCTGCCACGATGAACATTCTCCATGAACGAAATGAAATGATAGAAGTCAAGTAAAATATCTTTTGGAAAAATTAAAAGATTACTTTCCATAAATTATATTTTTATTGTGATTTAGCAACAAAATTCAAAATTCACTTGCCAAGCTTACTTTACTTTTCGAAGTTATTTCCAAAATATACTTATTTATTTGTTGCTAATAGCTCTTTGACCACTTCATTAACAGAGGAGTGACTTCTTAAAAAAGGGAAATAAGCTATTTTTCTCTTTTTTAGAATAAATATCCAATTCTTTATGCTCAATTGAGACCTTTTAAATAAGGTGAACACTGAAAATAATGTGCAAATTATATGCAAATACCCCTAGGCATAATGGTTAGTGCGTTGTGTTAAATACTTTGTATAAAATACTTTAAATAATTTATTGAAAACTATATTAATCTAAGTTTCTTTTAATATTATGTTTTATAATTAGAAAAATATATTTAGTCTTCAATGAAACTTCTTAGAATAAAATACTTATTTTATAAAAGATTGAATTCTTCTTTTTCCATTATTTGATCTTCAAGCACATCATTCTTAGGTTATGGGCCCAGGATACGATTAAAGAAAAATTATATTGAAGAAATTTCTTAAAACAATTATTTTTCACTGCAATTAAGAGATCTTACTAATTATTTTGGAAAAAGAAAAGAAAAATGGCCGATCATTCTACAATCATCAAAATTCCATTGTTTGATGGCACGAATTTCAGCAACTGGAAATATCGTGTGGGTATTTTGCTGGACGAGAAGGTTCTTAAAAAATACATTGAAGATGATTTAGAAAACATCCTAGCGAGGACTGTGGTGGATAGCCATGATATGGTAAAATTAGAAGAAAAGAAATGTATTTCAATTTTGGTCCAGACTATTCACGATGGACAACTGGAATATGTGAAAGAGAAGACTACAGCTAAAGAAATGTTCGACACGTTGTGTGGTATTTTCGAAAGAAAAAGTATTTCGAGCCAGTTATTATTGAGAAAACAGCTTCTTACGATGAAATATAATGAGAGCGACGACATCATTGAACACTTTCTTCGATTTGATACCAAGATTCGTCAACTTAAATCAACTGGAGCAAAGATGGAAGAGCTAGATGTTGTTGTTCATTTGTTACTTACTTTGCCATCAACCTATGACAATTTAGTTACTGCACTAGAAACAATGAATAAAAGTGATCTTAAATTGGATTTTGTTAAAACTCGGTTGATGGACGAATACAACAAAAGAAATGGTGGTGCATCGTCAAGATCAAGTGAGCCTGGTGCAATGAGCGTCAAACCCAAAAAGAAGCAACTTATCTGTTATGGATGTGGTAAAGCTGGCCACATCAAATCTAAATGTTTTTCAAAACAAAAGGAAAAGAAGGACTCAGTGAGCCCCAATAAAACATTTCGAGAGAAGGACTCAACAATGTGTGCAGTTGTAAATAAAACAAGCCCAAAAGAACATGCAGCGCAAACAGTAGAACCAATGGAAAACAAAGTACAGTTTGTCTTGGATTCTGGTGCTACACAGCATATGGTCAACAACAACGAATACTTTGAAAATTTGAAGAACATCGAAGAAATTGAAATTACAGTTGCAAAGAAAAGTCAGAGCATATCAGCAACTCAAATTGGAGATATTTCAGTTAAAACTTTTTATAATGGTAGTTCTTTTGCAAAGACCATGAAAAATGTTTTATTTGTGAAGGATTTAAAATGCAACTTGATGTCGATTCGAACTCTGACTGAGAAAGGATACCGTATTGTTTTTGATGGGGACCAGGCATATGCATCGATCAATGGTATGCCTATATTTGAAGCACATACAAGAGGAAAGCTGTACGAAGTTGATCTGCATGTTGACAGAAATGGATTTGCTGGCATATTAGGCGAGAAAAATGTAAATAATTTATCTCAATCTTTATGGCATTACAGAATGGCACATTTAAATGCGTACGATTTGAAAAAGCTGGTAAGTCATAAAATGGCTAAGGGACTAGAGAAATTGAACATTGACATTGAATCAAAATTCTGCGAATCTTGTGTTTTTGGAAAACAAACACGTTCGTCATTTCCAAAGAACAAAAATATACGGTCCGATCGCGTTTTGGAATTGATTCACAGTGATGTCTGTGGTCCTATGTCAACATCGGCATATGATGGAAGCACATATTTTGTTTCATTTACTGACGATTACTCGAGAGCTTCAATGGTTTTTTGCATACAACGAAAAAGTGAGGTTCTCAACAAGTTCAAAGAGTTCATAGCCATGGCTGAAGCATTACATTGCAAGAAAGTTGCGAAACTGAGAGCTGATAACGGTGGAGAATATACTTCGACTGAGTTCAAAAATTTCTGCAAGTCAAAGGGTATTCAAATTTTGCATACAGTTCCCTATAATCCAGAGATGAATTCTGTATCTGAGAGATTAAATCGAACGCTTCAAGAAAAAGCAACAACAATGCTTCTAGCGAGTGGTTTGGACCATAAATTCTGGAACGAGGCAATACTTACCGCAAATTATTTAAAAAATCGATCACCAACAAGTGCAGTTGGGAAGCAGTTTGCAAATAAGACACCTGCTGAGATTTGGTTTGCAAGAAAACCAGATTTGTCCCACTTGCGAATTTTCGGTTCAGAATGCTACAATTTTCAACCAAAGGTCACGAGATCGAAATTTGAAGGAAAGTCAAACAAATGTCTGATGCTTGGCTATACTTCAACACTTGGTTCTTATCGTCTCTGGGACATCAATGAGAATAAATTGGTAATTGGTCGACATGTAACATTCAATGAAGATTCTGTGTTTAGGAGGCCGAAGATGACAGAAATATCGATTTCAGAGGCGGAATATAATAACAAGAAAGAAAAAGATGAAAGCCTGAATAATTCTTCTGATCAAGAAATCCACAGCTCTAATTTGGATTGGGCTGGTAACAGCATTGAACCGATAAACGATGTGGATGAAAATCAAAATAGCTGTATTGAAAACGTAAACAAAAATTTTCAACGAAAGAGTGAACGTACTAAAAAGAAAATTGATAGACTTGGTATTTCGACTAATTTAGCGGAATTAGAAAACGCTCATTTTGCCCTTACGGCTGAACAATACGTTGAAGATGATCCAACTACCATTGCTGAAGCGAAAGCAAGAGATGATTGGCCAGAATGGGAAAAGGCAATAAAAAGTGAGTACCAATCATTAGTTAATAACAAAACTTGGACTATATGCGATCTACCAATAAACCGAAAACCCGTAACAAGCAAGTGGGTGTTTCGACTAAAGCGCAAAGTAGACGGACAGATAGACAAATACAAAGCTCGATTGGTAGCGCGTGGATTCACCCAAAAAGCTGGATTTGACTATATTGAAACATACGCACCAGTTGCTAAACTAGTGACATTAAAAATATTGCTTTCAATCGCGAATCAGAAGGGAATGCATATTCATCAGATGGATGTCAAAAGTGCTTTTCTGAATGGTGAGCTGTCTGAAGATATTTATATGCAGTTACCAGAAGGTATTGACATTAAAAATAAAGTGTGCAAGCTAAATAAGGCACTTTATGGCTTAAAGCAAGCGTCCCGAGCATGGAATAACAAGTTCAACAGTTTCATGATTCGGATAGGATTCAAGCGATGTGAATCAGATCAATGCGTGTATGTTAAGGACCAAAATGGAATCGACTTCTTCGTCCTGCTGTACGTCGATGACATACTATTATTTTGTAAGAACATTAAAATGATCAATATCATAAAGCAGATGTTATCAAAAGAATTTGAAATGACTGACATGGGAAATGCAAGTACTTTTCTGGGAATACACATTCAGCAGGACATACAAAATGGAACGATTGAATTAAGTCAGCGGCAATATTTAACAAAAGTATTGCACAAATTCGACATGGAAGATTGTAAACCAAGAGCTACTCCAATCGAAAAAGGTTTACACATAGATGAGGGTGACAAAAACAATTGTACAAATCATCCCTATAGAGAATTAATTGGTTGCTTAATTTACGCAACTGTGGATACAAGACCAGATTTATGTGCTGCAACTGGATACATGAGTCGATTTCAAAGTTGTTTTAATGAATGCCATTATAATTATGCGAAACATATTTTGCGATATATCCACGGAACAACTGATTTAAAAATGGTGTATAGAAAAGAAGATGTAGCAGAAACGCTTGTTTGTTATTGCGATGCTGATTGGGGAGGTGATAAAAATGATAGAAAATCCACTTCCGGTCACGTGTTTAAGTTATTTGGAAACACTGTGAGCTGGGCATCAAAGAAGCAATCAACAGTTGCTTTGTCGTCAACAGAAGCTGAGTTGATTGCATTAACTGAAGCAGTATGCCAACTCAAATGGATTCGCAAGTTGCTAGGTGAACTAAACGTCGAATGTTCTGTTCCAGTAGTGATATTTGAAGACAACAATTCATGTATTAAAATTGCTGAAGATTCAAAAGAAAGCAAGAGAATGAAACATTTGGACATCAAATATCATTTTATTCGCGATGAAATAAGAAATGGTATAATACGACTAGAACAAAAACCAACAAGCGATCAACTGGCTGATGTGATGACAAAAGCACTCGGAAGAACTTTGTTTTTAAAACATCGTAAAGAACTAAATTTGATTTAAATAATGTTAAATGAATTTTGCAATTTCAATTGGGTTTATAGTTTTTATTAAATTAAGAGGCGGTGTTAAATACTTTGTATAAAATACTTTAAATAATTTATTGAAAACTATATTAATCTAAGTTTCTTTTAATATTATGTTTTATAATTAGAAAAATATATTTAGTCTTCAATGAAACTTCTTAGAATAAAATACTTATTTTATAAAAGATTGAATTCTTCTTTTTCCATTATTTGATCTTCAAGCACATCATTCTTACGTTGGACTGTCATGCAGAAGGTGTTGAAGGTGTACTGCCTCTTGTAAGAAATTGAAAAATCCTCTAAGATATCTCTTGACATGATTATAGGCCCCTTCAATTCCTAATAATACGCACACAGGAATAGTTGAGAGTTGTAAGTCACTTAGTTTAGGCTCTCTACGAGCTGTTATGGAGAGTGACAATTTCAATTCTTTTCGATTTTCTTAGAAATAGCTGGAAGAGAATTCTCCACTTTTCCGATTTTGAAAAGTACCACCTTTAAATTATTTTTAAGGAACAAAAATACATTTAATTTTTATTCGTTTAGTTTTTCGATATATTTCACAAATACTAGTTAAAAAATTTATAATTATAGAATTTGTTCGTAGGGTCCTATAATTAAAATTAAGTTTTCTTTATTTACAAAACTATGCTTAAACTTTCGGCAATTTTTTTTCGTTTTAATTAGCATCCTGCACCATATTGATATCCTCCTCCACTAGCATAACCTGTTGAAATTTGAGGCGGGGAAATATTGTAGGCAGGTTGAGCTATTTGACTCCCAGCAGAATTACTCGAAACATAGCCACCACCGCTAGAATATCCTCCAGCGTAACCACTGTTTCCACTGTTAACATAAACAGGTGGGGCAACTTGGTTGTTAGAATATCCACCGGATAGATATCCTCCACCAGATGAATATCCACCACCGGAAACAGTTTTTGGAATAATCACTTTGATAACTTTGACAATAGTTCCGCCACCACTGCCGCCGCTATTGTATGATCCTCCGGAATAACCTCCACTTGAGTAGCCTCCAATTGGTCCAGTTGATATTGGATGAGAAATTATTGGTGCTTGAACCGAAATTGGTGCAGGAGCGGGAGCGGGAATGTAAGAAACTGGAATTGGAGCTGGAAGAATAGGTGCAGGTGCTGGGGCATAAGAAATCGGAGCAGGAGCTGGGGCTGCAACTTGATAAGATGCTCCTCCGGAATATCCACTTGCATAGCTTCCGCCAGAACTGTATCCACCACCATTGTATCCACTGTCACCGCCAATGAAACCACCTCCACCGCTTGGAATAATGACTTTGATGACTTTAATGTTATCTGCGCCACCGTATCCTCCACTGTATCCTCCTCCGTATCCTCCTCCATATCCTCCTCCGTATCCACCACCTCCACCGTATCCAAGACCACCGCCTCCGAAACCACTTCCTCCGCTAAACTTACTACGACCAAAACTTCCTCCACCGTAGCCAATTCCACCACCACCCAATCCTCCACCTCCACCAGTTAACCCAAGGAGCTTATCAAGGAACGCAGCTGAAGGTGAAGCAGCAGCCACCACAGCCAGAACGCACAGGAACACTTTCATGATAAATAAAAAGACCAAACTAGAAATAAACTTAACGACGGCAGATTGCTTGTCCACGAATAGGATGCTATCGAACTGATGTTAATTATTTGGCCTCATCTTCGTTTTATAGCAACTTCCAAAGACATGTGACAATTTGTTGTTCAAACAAAAATTCCATGTACGTTATATGACATAATAATTTCGTAGGTACTACATATATTGACATTGAACTGACCACTTTTTCTGAATCTCAATTTTTCCCGCCAATGAAGCGTTAGGTGCTAGATATTATGTTTACTCTTTTGAACCTATGTAACTTCGAAAAATATAAATAGAGATAAATAGAAGCTTAACACACTTCAGATGAATTGCGTAGATTTATTGGGTACCATGCATATTGATTTCTGTGTGCCAATCCGTACCTATGGGATTAAATGGGGGAATGTTGAGATTTGAGAATTCGAGTATAGCATCTAATTTGAGATTACAATGAAAGAGAAGCGGATTTAAATGTTTGGTACCCAACACGAAGCACCACCAGTTAAATCGGTTTCAAAATTGAGAATGATCTATTGTTTTTATAGACAGGGTGAATCAAACTTTTCCTGATGGACTTTTACAGATAAAAAAAGAGCAAAAGAGCAGTAACGGCTTATAGAAGGACGAGCTGCGAAGATGATCATGGAGTCGAAATTTTGCCGGCTTTAAATAATAGAATATATTTAAAAGAAATAAAATGCACGACTGGGTCGCACGAACTTGCTTCTATGTAATAGACTAGGAA
The DNA here is from genome assembly GCA_963931855.1 of Philhelius festivus. Classification (NCBI taxonomy): domain Eukaryota; kingdom Metazoa; phylum Arthropoda; class Insecta; order Diptera; family Syrphidae; genus Philhelius; species Philhelius festivus. The sequence continues at coordinate 80,173,973 of OZ007556.1, read as the reverse complement.
TTTTAAAAACGAATGTTTTTAGAGAAAACTGTTCATAAGGATAAAATGAATTTTTTAAATTCTTTTAGTAGTAAGAGTTAAAAACAGAATGCTATGCAAATATGAATTTATGCAGGAACAAAAATTATAAGTCGTTGTAGTGGTTCCTTAAAAAAATAAGCTTTTATGTACACAATTTTTAAAACATTTTTAAGAAAAAAATTTGGTACGCCAACCTTAAGTTTTTATTATTGTACGAATAAAAGTATGATTTCCAAACAAAAAAAAATACTAAGCCGTTCTTGAGATATCGAATTTTTCAAAAAAAAATACTTTTTTCTAAAAATTGAAAAAATATTTTTTCTTAAGTTTTTAAATGCAATGTTTTTTTTAAACCTTTTAGGAACTTCTTTATAAAAAATTTCATTAAAATCCGTTATGTCGATAATGAGAAATTCAAAATTCGAAAAAATCGTTCTATGGTAGGTACAGTCAGTAATATCTAGATTTAAAATTTTTTTTTATTAAATTATAGATCGTAAAGATTAATCAAAAGAAAAAAATTTTAGCAAAATTCTCGGAACCGTTTTCGAGAAAAATACGATTTTCGAAAACCATTTTTTAAAATTTGTATGGAAGGTACCGTTAGTTTTAGATAAAACAAAATTTTTTTTCTCAAATCTTGTAGATTATGTTAAGAAAATTTTATTTGTCAAGTTTGAAAAAAATCGAGCATGGGGTTTTCGAAATATTGAGTTTCCAAAAAAAAATTTTGAATTTTTTTTTAAAAATCCAAAAAATTAAAAATTGAAAATTTGAATATGTAATAATATTCAAACTTTGGAGGACCTTTGGCATAAAAATTATTTAAATCGGCTGTACCGTTTTCGAGAAAATCAAAAACAAAAAAAAATGGACCCAGGGGGGCTTCCAAAAATAACAATTTTTTGTAAAATTTTTTTCAACCATTAGCTAGTTTTAACCAAATTAAATTTTTCAAATTTTTTTTTAAAAATTCTGTGGGACAGTTTTTGAGAAAAAAAAAATATTTATAAAATTTCGAAAAAAAATCGTATGGCAGGTACCGTTATTTTTGGTCTTAAAAAAAAACAGAAAAATACGTCCGGGGGGAAAAAATTAAAACCCATATCTACCAAGTTTGAAGAAAATCGGCCGAGCCGCTTAGGCTGTAATCGAACCGACAGACAGACAGACAGAATCGCGACACCCACTTTTTTGGTCTTCGCTATCATCGTGATGTCAACTTTGATCAACATCTCGAGTTCGATTTTTTTTACGAATGCATAACTTGCCTTATAGTACCTATAAGTCGCAAGTAAAAACTTAAACATCTTGGGCTTTGTGAATAAGAAAAAAGCTTAAGCTAAAACTTGGATTTTTAATTAAAAGCTGGATTTTTAGTGAATAAAAATAAGCTTAAGCTAGCTAGGTTAAGATGTTTTCTAGTAATAGCTATTTTAAAATAGCCAAAAGCTAAATTCATTTAGTTTTAGTTTGTTTTCCAAGCTAAAGCTTCAATTTGTGTGAATAAAAATACCTTAAACTAGAATATTAAAGTTAAAGCTACAAAAATTTCAAGATTTTTTCGACCTGTCTAGAAAACTTTGACTAGATCTTATTTTGAGTATTCTATAAAGCAGGTACTAAAAACTTGTGCGATATGTTAATTAAATATAAAGGAATAGCTCAAAAATAAGACATTAAACGTATAGACGCAGAGACTGACGGATGATATGATGAAAACATTTTCTACCCGAAACCAATACTATGCCCTATATAACAGATAACAAATTGTGGCAAAACAACCTTCCTTTCGGTCATACATGTACAATTCTAGTTAAAGCTACCTAGTCAAAACATGTGAATAAGAAACGAACATCTTAAATTACGAAGCTTAAGCTAGAATTTTCTAGCATAAGCTATTTAGCGTTATCATTTTTGTATTCACAAGAAACAAGGCTTAAGCTAGAACTATCTTTAGCTGCTAGTAAAAGCTATGACTAGTTGGCTTTAGCTTCCTCCAAAAAAAGCCTTAACTTTTTTTTTATGCACAAGACCCCTTGTTACGTGACATTTCTGGTTTATAAGAAGAAAAAAATATTTTTATTTTTTGAAATATTAATTACATTTTCTGGGGCGAGCAATCTTACGAATTTTCACAAGACAACAAAGCTGAATTTTGGAGCAGCAAATTAAGAACGACGCGGCTTTATTTTTTCTCAACATCAAAATTGCCATGGCGTATAATTTGTCTTAACACATAATCTGGGAACTCTTTCGATTTACCATGTCGAAAACGAAAAGAAGAGTTAATTGGTGTTCCAAACTACAGCATAAGGTGCTGAAGATATTTTTTTCAAACTTTTTTATTAATAATATGCCCTGAAGCCCACTTAAGGACATATTATTTCAAACTGAATAGTAAAGAATCCTCAACGATTTCTTAAAGAGGAATTGTGTAGTGTACACACATGTGGACCGCCACTGCCCCTTTAACAAATGAGTAACAAAAACATGTTAAGTGCAATTGAGTGTATAAGTCATACCATAACATCACTTTTTTTACCATTTCACTCGAAAGTTTATTGTAGCTTTGTATATAAAACTTATAGTACTATCAAGAAGACGAAAGTTTGTGGCGACATCTTAAGTATAGGGACAGTACTTGCTGTAGTGCAGCTGCCATGTGCACACAACCTAACAATGACAATAAGCTGAACAGATCTAAAAAATACCAATGTATATAACTAGGTTAGCATTAAGTTGAACAGGACTTGTGCTTTTGGATTTAAACTACTAATTAAACGGCTCGTGCAAAATCGAGCTCTGAAATAAAAAGTGTATAATATTATTAACTATCTGGTTTTATTTTGCCCTCTTGGCAAACACTACACTTGCTAGATTTGTCTCTGCTAAACTTAATAATAAAATATTCTCTTTTTACTCTGCATTTGGAAAAAAATCCAACTCGAGATTTTGATCAAAGTTGACATTACGATAGTGAAGACGAAAAAATGGGTTCGGTAATTCCGTCTGTCTGTCTGTATATCTGTACCTCGATCTAGAGCCTTAACTTCTAGATGTATTTTCTTCAAACTCGGTACTTAAGGGTCTTCGGTGATTCCCTAGAAAAAATTGAAATTGTTTTCTTAGTTCCAAAACTAACGGTACCCCCCATACACCCATTATGGGCATGAACTACATTTCAGTCAAAAAAAAAATTAGGAACAAATGTAATAAACGGTACCTGTCATAGAACCGTTTTTTCGATTTTCGAATTTCTCATTAACGGCTAAAACGATTTTAACCAATTTTCTTAGCAGAAGGCTCCTTAAGTTTAAAATAATATTGTATAAAAATATTTTTTGTTTTTTTTTTGAAAAACCAAAAAATCAATATCTTCAAAACGTGTGAACGACTTTTTTTGAAGTTATTTTACTAAATACATAAAATTGGCATTCCAAAGTTTGTTCTTGAAAATTTTTAAAGAAATTTCTTATATAAAAAATTACTTTAATAATAAAATGATTTTTCAGCTTTGTTTGTATAAATCCATACTTTTCTGGAAATCAAACAGCAATTTCATGAATTTGAACATTTTTATCTTATCAAATTCATGTTTTATATTTATTTATACATAATTTTTATACTTCTACATAAGAGAAAGTTCGTGCGATGCAGTCGTGCATTTTATTTTTTTATCAATATGAGTGTTGGTTAGTGGAAACGTTGCGCGCCTTGCGCCCATTTTACGGTAGATGTGGTGTGGTGACCCTTCAGAGTCGACTCTTCAACGTTTAGTTGTCAAATTTGAGACGACCATTTCGGTAATCAATCAGCGATTATGCGTACGTCAAAGAAGGCAGGATCGGTCGAGAACATTGCCGCGGTCCGTAAAAGTGTACAGCAGAACCCGAGGCAATTAATTCCTCATCGTGCACAAAAACTCGGCCTTTTGCAGACTTCAACTTGGCGAATTTTGTGTCAATACTTGGGCCTGCACCCGTAGGGGAGAGTGGGGCACATTTGAACATTTTTTGCTTTCCAGACTGATAAAACCTAAAATATTCGAGCAATCCGCCTGATATTTTACTCACATGGAACAGTGGTATTGACGATCAATTTAGAAAAATATTTGGTCCATTTAACGAAATATTTATATTGTATTTTTTTGTTACTGAATAAAAGAACTTTAAAATTTTATTTTTATATTAATTTTTTAATAAGAACTTATCAATAAAACACAAAATTAATACTTTTCTTATTTCATATTTATGTATTTGTTGAAAAAACAAAATCCACAAAGATTAATAAGGAAAAAAAAAACTAAATCTAAAACTTGGATTTTTAAGTAAAAGCTGGATTTTTAGTGAATAAGAATAAGCTTAAGCTAGCTAGTTAAAGATGTTTTCTAGTAATAGCTATTTTAAAATAGCCAACGCTAAGTTCATTTAGTTTTAGCTTGTTTTCCAAGCCTAAACTTCAATTTGTGTGAATAAAAATAGCTTAAACTAGAATATTTTAGTTAAAGCTACAAAAATTTCAAGATTTCTCCGACCTGTCTAGAAAGCTTTAACTGGGTCTTATTTTCAGTATTCAATAGCTCAAAAATGAGACAGAGAACGTATAGACGCAGAGACTGGCGGACGATATGACAAAAACATTTTTTACCTAAAACCAATACTTGCCCTATAGAACAGATAACAAAATGCTTGATTTATTCTTATTGCTTAAAGCTGAATAAATTTTCTTTTAAATGTCTTAAATATGTTAAAAAAAACTAATCAAGGCAGTTTTGAACATGTTCAAAAGTGCCCCAACACGTTTGTTCAAATCTGCCCCAACTATGTCAGTGACATAAAATTTATTATAAATATTTTACTGAAATATATCCAGTAACAAACTTACCGTAATTAGGTTTAAAATTTATTTTCCCTCCAAAAAAATTTCTTCCTGTTTTAAAATCACGCAGTATTTTTTTTTAAACTCTTACAACTAAAAAACCAAAAACAAAACACTTCCACTAGCAAAAGGACCTTTCACCTCTAAGTGCAAGAGACAACTGAGAGAGAGAAAGTCAATGACGTTTATGGATATGTAATTGACAGGTTAAAATTTTAAATTACTGTTGTGAACAGAGCTTTATACTACTACAGCGCCATCTGTTGGAAAACTGCATATCTAATTTATGGAAGAAACAAAAAGCTCTTTTCCAATGTCAAATGTATTTCCCCTTATTCCAAACATCTAGAACATTCCAAGACAAGAACTTTCGAGAACAACTAATTTGAGTATATAAGGGAGTGTTCACGGTGAGCGAGGACAGTTGATTTTTGATTACGGAAGTGTGCAAAACTCTGCTTATTGGATTGTGTAAAGTGTAAAACAAGTGTGATTTTAAATTGAATAAAGTATTTGAGTTGATTATAAATTGAGATTTATTGTTGTGATTTGGAAAGTAAAAATAAAGAAGAGATACTAGAAAGAGTAATAAGTTTTATTTAACGAACCTAGCAAAAAATATTACATTGGTGTCAGAAAAGTGGAATAAAACTTATTGTGCAGTGAAGTGTGCGAAAAAAAAAAAAATAATAATAATAATAAAAATGAGCAAGTTACTAAAAGAGCTCAACTGTAATGAGCTGAAAAGTGAATTAGGCAAGCGAGAACTTTCTAGAGCAGGATCGAAAAATGAGCTTGTTCTGCGTTTGGCCGAATATTTGAAACAACAAAATGAAGACCCGGACATTTTCGTCTTTGAAGCTGACGCTGAGGAAGCAGACATAAGTAAAAATGTAGATGTTTCAAATATGATTAGTCTTCTGCTTCAACGTTTCGAAGAGCAACGAAATGAACTAAAGAAAGAACAAAAGAATGTTCTCGAACGTCTCGAAGAGCAACGAAATGAACAGAAAAACGAACAAAAGAATGTTCTCGAACGTCTCGAAGAACAACGAAATGAACAGAAAAATGAACAAAAGAATATTCTCGAACACCTTGACAAACAGCATAGCGAACAAAAAGACCTTCTCGAAGAACAGAGAAACATGCTAGAAGGCAAGCTTGTTAAAATCGAGAATAATGTGTCTGCACTTGATGAACGTGTTTCATTGCTAGAGAATCAAGTCGACAACAAAATGGAGACGTTTTCAAAAGAGCTAGATCGCATTCGAAATATAAAGATTCGGGAAAGTTCTGGAGAAACCTTGAAGAAAAAGGAGATGCAACCTCCAACCTTTGATGGACAAACTTCTTGGTCTATATACAAGAAGCAATTCGATGCAGCTTCTACAGCAAATGGCTGGGATGAGGCTGACAAGTGTTTAGCTCTAACCCTTGCTCTTAGAGGAGCAGCTGCTGAGTTATTGCTAACCATACCAGCAGATAAGAGCGGCGACTTTAATTACTTGGTTGAGGCTATAGACAAACGCTTTGGTAATAGCCATATGAAAGAAGCCTTCAAAGTACGACTCTATTCCAGAGTTCAGAAGAGGGGCGAAACCCTACAACAGCTACAAGCGGATATTGAAAGGCTTGTTCATCTTGCATATCCAGATGTTGGAGAAGAAATCCGTAACCAGTTTGCAGTTGAGGCATTTGTTCGCGCCATTTCCGACATACATCTTCAAAGGACCGTGCGAACTGCTGGAAAACGAACGCTTTCTGAAACATTAGCGTTTGCCTTGACAATGGAAGCAGCGGAGCAAGCTTCTCACGGAGTACATCGACTTAGAGAAGCCATCGTCGAAGAATGCTCATGCCGAAGAACTGATGTCCAAAGGAATCAACGAAACGGACTTACAAAATGCTGGAATTGCAACAAGACCGGACATTTACAGCGTCAATGTCGATTACCACCAAGAAGAGCTTGTCAACATTGTGGACACGGAGTTTCAAACCCAGAACATGGTAACAAGAACACCAGTGTTACTTCCCGAACAAGTTTTCCAACAGAGAAACGAGTAAGAACCAACTTCGAGAAGCAGAAGCTGGTTTCTGGTACTGATGGCCCCAGAAACACCATCCAGGTTTCTCAGACCAAACGAAACAATAAAAGTCTGACTGTCGAGGCAACGTCAAATGACAACAAATGCATGGTCGCCATCAACACTCTTCGAATAAGGGCTGACCCCATTTGTGGATGGAGCAATGAAGAAATAAGATCTGCTCAACAAGAAGACCCCGACATTGAACCTCTTCTCGCATGGAAGGAACATGAAGAAAAACCCGCATGGAATGACATTTCCGATAGGAGTCCAGTTTTAAAGGCCTATTGGGCACAATGGGACTCACTTCATGTGCAAGAAGGTGTTCTTCGGCGAAAATGGGAGTCCGCTGATGGTAAATCTTATGTGATGCAGCTTGTGTTACCTCAATCAAAAATCAAAGAGGTTCTTCGAGAGATGCATAATGGACCTTCAGGAGGCCATTTGGGAGTCAATAAGACTTTAGAAAGGGTGAGGCAACGATTCTACTGGTTGCATGCAAGAGACGACGTTAAAAAGTGGTGCCGAAATTGTGACGCTTGTGCTGCAACCAAAGGACCTGGTAGAAAACTGCAAGGAAAAATGATGCAATATAATGTCGGCTCACCGTTTGAAAGGATTGCTGTTGATGTGGCTGGCCCATTTCCGGAAACGAATGCTGGAAACAAATACATTCTGGTGGTAATGGACTACTTCAGCAAATGGCCTGAGGCATACGCTATTCCGAACCAAGAAGCCAAGACCGTGGCCGACCAGATTGTGTTTAACTGGGTAAGCAGGTTCGGTGTGCCTATGGAACTTCATTCCGACCAAGGAAGGAACTTCGAGTCGAACATATTCCAAGAGGTCTGCGCGTTCCTTGGCATTAAGAAAACGAGAACCACACCACTTCACCCGCAATCTGATGGAATGGTCGAGAGATTTAACAGGACCTTAAAAGAGCACCTCACTAAGGTCGTAGGCGACTACCAAAGAAACTGGGACAGGCACATACCACAATTTTTGATGGCCTATCGAAGTGCAGTACATAGCTCAACAGGACAAACACCATCTGAAATCCTGTTCGGAAAAAGCATACGGCTGCCTAGTGAGATAAGGTTTGGACACCCAACACAAGAGTCTCAGGAAACAGGGGATTACGTGAGTGACCTGAAAGAGAGGCTAATTGACATCCACGAAAGGACCAGGACTAGAATGAGCGCTTACAGCGATCGAATGAAGACAAGGTACGACACAAGAGCAAACACGACAGGATTCCAAGTAGGAGATCGTGTATGGCTGTATAATCCACATCGTCAAAAGGGATTGTCGCCGAAGCTTCAACAAAACTGGGAAGGCCCTTATACTGTCGTCACGAAAATCAATGATGTCGTTTACCGAATTCAAAGAGGGTCACGAGGAAAGTTCAAAGTTGTGCATAGTGATCGACTGCACCGATACAGTGACGAATCTGGAGATAGAATTGTTCGGGACGAACAATCTTAAGAAGGGGGCAATGTTGTGAACAGAGCTTTATACTACTACAGCGCCATCTGTTGGAAAACTGCATATCTAATTTATGGAAGAAACAAAAAGCTCTTTTCCAATGTCAAATGTATTTCCCCTTATTCCAAACATCTAGAACATTCCAAGACAAGAACTTTCGAGAACAACTAATTTGAGTATATAAGGGAGTGTTCACGGTGAGCGAGGACAGTTGATTTTTGATTACGGAAGTGTGCAAAACTCTGCTTATTGGATTGTGTAAAGTGTAAAACAAGTGTGATTTTAAATTGAATAAAGTATTTGAGTTGATTATAAATTGAGATTTATTGTTGTGATTTGGAAAGTAAAAATAAAGAAGAGATACTAGAAAGAGTAATAAGTTTTATTTAACGAACCTAGCAAAAAATATTACATTACTTTTAAAAAAGAGTAATAAAGTAAGATTTTATAAGCATTGTTCAAATGTGCCCCACTCTCCTCTACAAGATCCAACTAACGAAGGAGCTGAAAAATGGATTTCTGAGCGTTTGGAAGATGATCCAATTTTGGCCAAGAAATAATCTTTAGCGGTGAGATTAATTTTTGGATGAATGGCTCTGTTAAGAAGGAAAATTACCGTATGTAGGATGACACCCATACGAGGTTCACCAGATTCTAGTGGCACTTGCGTCAATGAAACTGAACATCTCTATATTCTCGGTATGTGCATCACGAACCACCTCTTGTGGAACACTCACATACGCGATGTTGCCAAAAATGTTTGGGTTTTCTGAGACGGTGCAAGAAATTTTTCTCTCCTTCTGATCTGGCTACAATCTATAGAACTTATATACGTCCAAAACTTGAGTATAACTCCCATCTATGGGCTGGTGCTCCAGTAACTTATTTAAGTCTCTTGGACAGTATTCAAAGAAGAGCTTTTAAAATGATTGGTGATAGTAACATCATTGACTCATTTACGTCACTCCAACATCGTCGTAATGTTTCTTGCCTCACCCTTTTTTACCGTTATTTTAACGGACTATGCTCTAGTGAAACAGCCAGCTGCATTCCTCCCCTTAAACAATTTAACCGTAATACTCGCACTTCTAGGAATGCCCATCAGTTTACCCTTGAGCCCAACTTCGGCCGTACTGTGAAGTACAGAGATTCGTTCTTCAGCCGTACTACGCGAATGTGGAATTCTTTGCCACGCTTTGTCTTTCCCAGACATTGCAATGTTCAAGAATTCAAAACCAATGTACACCGACACCTTTCCTTTCTAACCCTTCCCTTTTTTCTTAATGCTCACACTGTGTCTCTGGCATATTAAGGGTATACAAACCCCTTGAGTGTGCGCCGATTATAAAAAAAAAAATTTCCCACATTCAACGGGAAACAACTTCACTTCCAAAAAGCTGAAATTGTTTTTGATATTGAAAATAGTATTTATTTAACCTACATCAAGTAAAATTGTTAGTTAGAATGCACTGTATTCCAAAGTATGGGCGTCATACTGATGACTGGCAGTGAGTTCTTCGTAATGATCTAATATGACATATCTCGCGGAAAATGAAGACCATTTTTGTGAAACCAAGGTTTACCATTTGAAAAGCATTTTATAGAGTTTGGCATGAGTTTGGCATCTTCAAACGCACTTTTGGAGTTAAGCTATTAAATCAAACACAATTATCTGTAAAGTGTTACTTTCGCTCGATCCATTGCACGACTATTTCCAAAAATTTAATTATTAAGATAAAGCTGGTATTTCATGTCTTGGAATTGATAGTTTTTGTTGGTTTAAAGGTCTAATTAACGATTAATTAACAAAAAATTGTATGTCATGGTCATCATAATTGAATCTCTATTTATGAAGCAAATCAGAAACTAATCTTAGTATAAAGTCCTTAACATCAAATACAATCATGATAAGACAATATTTCTTAGCGAAAATTGCGTGTTGCAGTTAAAATGCACTCATGCAAATCGAATATGATTTTAAGAGAAATAAAAATACTCAAATTACTATATATATAATGTCTACAAAAACCCTTCTGTCACTCATTAAGAACTTTACAATTAAAACCTACTATGGACAATAAATTATATTTTCCACTACTCTGTCTGTTTCTTTTTATTGCTGAAGTAAGGCTTGTAATGTCAGAGCCAATCAACAAGGAAGGTAAAAAGTTTGATAATTTTTTAAGAAAGATAATTTTAATCATCTGAATGGATTGTAATATTTTTCTTTAGAATATGGTTCACCGATTCGTGTTTCATCTGCCGTTTTCACTATACAGGAAAGTGAAAGAAAATCCTCTGCAGAAAAAAAGCCGAATGGGAAATACAAGGCAAACGGTGAATGGATAATTAATTCTGAAATTCAAGCAAGTAGCGACGAATATCTCAAATTTGCTGGGGTAGTTGGAAGTGGGCATATTTATATTCCAGTCACATCTAATAAACAATTTGGAAAGGTTAAAGATGGTGTGCTTGATATCTCCGATTGGTGAAAAAATAAAGTAATTTTATTTAAATAGAAATTTAATCTGCAGGTGATTCTTACTGTTTTCTTAATTGTTTTTTCGAAGTAGTTAACAAAACTATTTTTGGAGGATTATGAATTGAATCTCAATAATCATGATAATATAGGAAATTTTTTCATTCACGTCAGTCCCACGGGACAACGATCGCATGCTCAGTACTGTGGGCATTGAGTCCTGTCACTACCCTCATTTCTCAAGATAAGGAAAAGTATATATATATATACAGAATGTCCAGTTCACCGTAGGGAGTCAGGCGAGGTATTCCGCTCATGCGAAGAAGTTCACGTTTTTGACCAAATTGTAGACAAAGTCGTTTTCGAGATATAATATAAGATTTCCATAACGTCTGTCTGGCAGATACCGTTAGATTTGGAGCTAAAAAAAATGTATGCAGACAATCGCTTCAGCGGAATATGGTAGACATATAAACAGGCAGACGCAATTGCAAAACTTGCCTTCTTGTCCTTACACATATATTAGAGTGGAACTAGAATCAGTGCCAAACTTCATCGTAGACCCATACTTCCTTCATACAAACTATACTGAACTCCAAAAGAACAGATTCTCTTTGTCGTACCAATATTAAATAACATTTCCTATAAATATAATTCAACGATCTATTGATCACATTTAAAGCGATCCTATCCAGTTTTTTTTTTATCACAAAGTATCTTTCAACTAAAACACGGCCATCTTGCAATTTTCATCGTTCTGGATGAAAACTTGTGTTCTTTATTTTAATATATACATTTTACTACTTTTACATTCAAAACAACTATTAAATGTTTTTGAAAGGCTTTCAGGCTGTTTTATTCAAAAACAATAAGCTTCAGTGATCATATGTTTTGTTGCTAAGCATTAACTTGTATTTCATAATTTGTATACCATATAAAACAAACTTCACAACATCAGAGACAATTCTTTTCTCTATTTTGGTTTAAAATAAATTCATGATCAAATAAAAATAAGCTCAGAACTCAGAGCTCAGAGAAGTACCTCACAGTCTTAAACTTCTCTTATAAATAAATAAAACCTCACCCAAAAACCTTCAAAGTACAATTTACTTTAATTTGATTTCCTCCACTATATCTTAAGAAAATTCACACTCTGAAGACACTCTCCTTCAACACATGTTAAGACTTCCAGAACAACCCTTCGAAAATATCACACAATATCTGGAAAAATCACTTATTGGCAAGAATTTAAATGCAATGAATAATGACCGCTACAATCCGCATTTTTTTATAGTTTTGATAAACCGCCAACCAAACTGGGATCCAGCAAACCAAAATAGGAGAACTGCAACATACTTCAATAGACGTCCTCAATGCACAGAAACATTCAAAAATGAAAGTGAACCAGAACCATGAAAACAACTTTGAAAGCTTTCTGAATTTACGTATTTCATTACATGAGATCTAATGACACAAATACATTGTAACATAAACAAGCAAATTTTCAACCGTTTGAGTTAAGTTTTTAGTGATGAATGATCTTGAGTAATAAAAATTATACAAAGTTAAGGTTACATCATTTTCTTGGATTTTATGCGAAACATCATAGCAATCAAAACCAGTGTATAATACATACACAAGCTTTCGTTAAAAAAACATAACTTCCACTTCTTCCGATGTTGAAATTGCGTACAACCACTTTAAACCAATTAAACATAACTCTCTATTAAATCCCAAATTTATTTTGCACTTCAAGACCCCGATTATCCTGACCATTGCCAATTTTTTTTTTAGAAATTACAAAGCCGATATTCGCACTTAAAGAACTGTTAGCAAACTATATATAGCCTTTTTTAAAACAATACCAACAATTAAATCTTTTCAATAATTCAGTTTGCCCCATACATTACTGTTATGACAAATTTCTTTTGAAGCTAACTTCGAAAAGAACATGCAAGATAACTGAAAATTTGTATGGGTTAAATATTTAATTTTACCAACCATCTTGTTATCACTTTATACGTTTCCACTTAAATATTACTAAAATATACTAAGATCCAGTTACTTATCTGAAAATCTTGAGGGCCAATGTTGAGTCTTGAAAGAAAGTTTAGAAAACCTTCAACCTTTAATCAGATTCCTTCAATCGGAACTCTTTTCTTTCATGCAAACGGCAATGGTACATCTAATAAAATTGATCTGTAACAGCAAAACCTCTTTTATTTAAATTAAATCATTGCTTCAGCAAACTTCCGGGATATTCTTTTCGTGCGTACTACAAAGTACTATCCCACTTCTGATATATGAGTAACACTAGATTCTGTGCAAACTTCAACATTGGCTCACATCCTTCATAGTCCAAACTCTGGAAGAACAGATTCTCCTATTTATAAAAATTTTTAACGACATTTCATGCAAATTAAATTCAACGATCTATTGATCATATTTACAGTGATTCTATAACATACTCGTGTATCCCAATAAAAAAGTGTGAGTGCCCAGACTCACGATTAAGATGTGTAAAAATCAACGTTCGTCCAAGTGTCCAAATTTTGTTATCGAACGTACCCAATAACAAACATAATAATGCAATCGTAATGTCCACATTGTTTTTCAAATAAAATTTTCTGCGCACTTTAGTAGAATTACAGAACTTTGGATTGGAATTCACAGAAATATCACGGAGTTTCAAAGTAAAAGAACGAACCTATTTATTTCAAAAGTTAAATATTGTTAGAAAAAGAACGCAGCACCTACTCCTCCATGTAACTAAAAGTTTGGACAGACATGTTATTTTATAATTTTTTCCACCTATATTCAAACAGAGATGTTATCTGGATAGAAAATACTACAACTATTTGCACAAATTTGTTTGATTTGACAAGCACTGTATGAAGAAAAACATAAGCATTCACATTCATCGAACATGCTGTCAAACATCACTTCTCATTACAATTCTTACCATGGCGGTTCAACTCAAAACATAGATGAAATTTGAGATAAGGAAATGTAATTGGTTTTTATATTACAATTCTGCAGAAAACTTATATTGATCTTATAAAATCCACCTATTGCTTATTCCTTACAAAACTCGTTTTGATATATTTTCTTACGATGTGCACAGCTGAAGAACTTCATGGTATGGAAAATGAAATTTGCTTCGGGTTTGACAAATCCATCCAGAATGCTTGACAAGCCACTGAATGGAACGTTCACATTATCAAAATCAAGCCAATCATGTCGTGCTGGTCAAACATATTTGAGAATGTCAATGCCCCTAATGTTGCACGAAAATACGCTACTTCAGTTTGAATAATTACACGATTCTTTTTTTAGTTCGTTTTGTCTTTCGCCTTTTTGACAGTTTGGGTGAAGGATGTAGAAACGTAGCTTCATTCCGTTACACTTCTTCACCTCACACCAAATATGTCAAAAAGACGAAAGACGAAACAACTGAAAATCTGAATCGTGTAATCAGGCTCTGCTATATTTCTGTACTTTATCTCACTCCCTCTACCAGGGACTTATAAATCGAGTGACATCATTCCCATCTTGTCATCTAGTCATCATCCAATTCATGACTTGACAGATGGAGGACGATCAATATTTTGATGTATATAGAATATTTAATTCGAAATTTTGCATAATGTGGCTTGATAGATTAAATTTTGACGCATGTATATTATTTCAAACGATTGCCCTAAAAATGCATTTTCCGGAGCCGAAAATATTTTTTGGATTTTGTAAATGCATTTTCCGGAGTATTGAATGAACCTGCAACGTTATTTGACACCAGTTGTTACGTCTTTTTGACATATTGGGTGAGAGGTGAAGAAATGTTGGAAGAATGGACATATTTAGTTCTAACTATGAATGGAAAGTACTAAAATCCAATATCAATCCATTGACACCATATAGGCGAACTCTTTTTGAGGCGCATCAAAGTTTCCAATGTATGTATGTATGCTCGATGAAGTAAGGAAGCAATTATTTCCAATGTAAACAGGGTCTTAAAAGCAAATCTTCCGTGAGGTAACATGCTAAATGGAACGTCTAACCGTAACTGGATACACGGAATATCAAAAATTTAATTGTTTAATTAGTACGAATTTAAAGCTGTTTTAATAGTCCAGTCATTTAAGGCATTTTAAACCCCAATCTGCGGAAAAATTCCTAGTGAGCTGAATTTTTGTATACACCTTTATTACGGCATTGTAATGAAGATGTAAAAAATCGACATTGATATCGTGCGGCTAAAAAAGTTATAGGGGTCAAAAGGTCACAAAAATCAGTTTTTCGTAAATATCTCGCGATCTGTTGCTCAGAAGTCAATAAAGGTCATTATAAAAATTGTTTATCGTGAAATTGTCTACAAAAAATGTCTCCTGGATTTTTCTGTAAAATTAACCGTTTTCGGAGTAGAGCGCTGAGAAAGCGAATATAAATTATGACGATGCACTCGTTTCCTCACCACCTTCGAGGTAGAATGCAGGGCGCGTTTTTTTACATGTTTTCCCCCGTAGGCATAATCCATGATATGTAATCAGAGGTTTTTTTTATTTACGAGTGAATAATTTTTTATTTGAATAGAGAAAAATACAGAAAAATTAACTTTAGTATATATTTTTTTTTTATCTTTCATTGTCGATATCTTCAGTTTCTGTGTCATTAACAATTGGATACCGCAATCTTCGATATTAAAAATGGTCTTCAGCTGTGTTAACTTGCTGATTCTATTCAGCATTTACACCAGCGATCTAATAGGTAGTCTAATTCGGGCAATTTTGTATGCCGTCGACCTAATAGTGTACAGAACAGCTCCCAAAGTCGAGGTCATCAGAATTCTTTTGCACTGTGACTTCAACAAGATTCAGTGATATTGCGATGATATGGAAGTCAGTTTCAGAAATCTGAAACTATTCTGCTTAGGACTCGATCCATCAGTGTGCCACTTGATGATATTTGTTTCGAGGATCTCAAGATAACTCCCATTGCCGCACTTCTGATGGCCTCGTGTAGAGGGGATAGATAGAGGAGAACCTCTATAGCTGCGGTAGGGCAGGTTCTCATTGCTCCTGTAATACAGATACACGCGAGCCCTTAGACTTTTTCAAGAGCTTTCCTTATTCTTGATAATTCGGTTCTCTTGTGCCATGCAACCGCCCCATATGTATTGATTGGTCTTACCATCATAGTGTATATCCAGCTAAGGATGTTCGGTTTGCATCTGCATGCCTGCAAGTTTCTTGCAAATTATTAGGGCTTTTGTGGCTTTTAAGTGTTTGTTCAAAAGGAGTCTACTATCTGGTAGAATTCCTAGATATTTTACCCCTCTCTGCGTTTCAATCACTTAACCAGCTAGATGGATAGGTTTCATATGTGGCAGAAGTTATTCCTTGTTAATGGTATGATTGTCATCTTGGAGGGGTTTATTGATAATCCTACAGATAGACACCATTTCCGTGTAATTGTTAGTCCTCTTTGGATTACCTACGGCTATGATAGCAACATCATCAGCAAATCCAATGGAGAATATACCTTGAGAGATAAGATTTTCTAACAATTCATCCACTACAAGACTCTTCAACAAGGGTGATAATACACCACCCTGAGGACAGCCTCTTGTTGTGATTACCTCGTGGGATGTGTTGTCGAAGGCTCCCTCTTGTCTAAGAACGCATCTAATATTGTATCTTTTTTCTATATTTTGGGAATAAATATTAGCCTTCCTATTCTCCATATACTTGGTATTTACCCAAACGCAATGCTACTACAAAGAATATTAGTAAAGAATATTGTTAATGACACAGAAACTGAAGATAACGACAATGAATGATAAAAAAAATTATATACTAAAGTTAATTTTTCTGTATTTTTCTCTATTCAAATAAAAAATTATTCACTCGTAAATAAAAAAAAACTCTGATTACATATCATGGATTATGCCTACGGGGGAAAACATGTAAAAAAAACGCGCCCTGCATTCTACCTCGAAGGTGGTGAGGAAACGAGTGCATTGTCATAATTTATATTCGCTTTCTCAGCGCTCTACTCCGAAAACGGTTAATTTTACAGAAAAATGCAAGAGACATTTTTTGTAGACAATTTCACGACAAACAATTTTTATAATGACCTTTATTGACTTCTGAGCAATAGATCGCGAGATATTTGCGAAAAACTGATTTTTGTGACCTTTTGACCCCTATAACTTTTTTAGCCGGCACGGTATCAATGTCGATTTTTTACATCTTCATTACAATGCCGTAATAAAGGTGTATACAAAAATTCAGCTCACTAGGAATTTTTCCGCAGATTGGGGTTTAAAATGCCTAAAATGACTGGACTATAATATGAAACTAGGTTAAAACAAAGATTTTGCAAATTTTAATCGAATATACATAGCATCATACTTTCTCTACCCTTTTATCAAAGTTAAAATCATCGAATACCTGGTTTATTTTCTTAGTATAGTCTGATTATTCATATGACTCTTTGCCATTTAAAATAGTCAAGTCAAAAAAGATCTGTTTACTTAAGCTAAGTGTACACGATTGGTAGATCTTACAATATTGTAAGATCTTACAATGTCTGACAATTATCTACCAATGAGCTGACAAATAAGTTGTGTGTGTACACGGTTGGTACAAAATCTACCAATCTCTTACAATTAATTGTCAGAAGTTCGCTGACAATTCATTTTCAGATAGCCGGCTTAATACCTACCAATTAATTTTAAGAGATTGGTAGATTTTCTACCAACCGTGTACACACATAATTAATTGTCAGTTTTTGTGGTTATGGAAACTGTGACAATTGAACCTTGGCTGTCAATTGTCTGACAATGAAAAAATTGTATGATGCTAAAAAAAGAACATCTTACAATTTCTTCATTGTCAGAAACGTCAGACAACGATAAAAATTGGAAGGCCTGACAATAATTTGTGTGTGTACACGACTATCAAATACCTTACAATTTACCGTCTTACAATTAATTGTCAGATACAGACAAATTTTCTGACAATTAATTGTAAGACTACACGGTTGTAAGACATTGTAAGCATGTTTTTCACTGACAGATCTGACAATATTGTAAGATCTACCAATCGTGTACACTTAGCTTTAGTTTTTTGCACGAACTGTCATTCTTTTAGGTGTATTCAGAAGCAATTTATTAAAAAATTGCCTTAGCACACTACTAGTTTGAAAATTTTCAAATTTGAAAATTCAGAAAGAGTTAGTAATCTTCTAAAAAGTTAACAAATTGTTATATTAATACCTTGGTTTAGTTCTTGATATTATATCTATTTTAGTTTAGTAGTGTATTAGGCTCAACTTATATATTTTCATTGACAAGCTGTGAGCAAGGCTGTAAGAAAATAAATAATGTCACAAATGCCTGCACTAAGCAAAACTTTATGTCAAATGGAATATATGTACATAACAACATAGTTGTTTATAATCATTTCTAATACTTTTACTTTTCTATAGATACTACATGAACTCAAAAGATCAAAGCAATTCAATTTTGCAATACTACAAAAAAATACAATTTCACTCTTTACAAAAGGATAATTGTTGCACATCATTGGTTACCTTTCTTAGACTAGTTCGATTCAAGCTAACTTATTTGAGGTTAATCAACCACTCTACTCATTTGTGTGATCTTTGATGACCGACAAAAAATTCAATCGATGTAAATACGTGCCTCAAAGATCCGTTAAAGTTTTCCTTGCTATTACAAAAATATCTTACAATTCATTTACTTCCTCTATGGGATTCCGTTTACACACCAGATAATCAGGATAAGTATATAGTAAACACATTTTCAATGCATGAAGTTTATCACTGGTTTGATGAAGTCTTGAGTGATGTAATTCTGACACAAGAAAATGACAAACATTTTGTATCCTCGTTTATATGCTAGACTATAATTCATGACTAGGCTTCGGATTCTCATGCACTTAAAATCTGAAAATATGCGCTTAAAATATGCGCTTAAAAATGCAAAATATGCATTTAAAATATGCACTTAAAACCGATTCAACTAAATTTGTATTCAATATAAAAACACATTTTCTTCATCTTTAAAAATAAGTTATTTTTTTTATTTTTATTAAAATAAAATAATATCTTAAAACGAAGTCTTAGATTCAGACATATGAAGTGTACGGGATTTTGAAAAAGGTGTAGTAAATTTTATTTTGTGGTAGAAGATTTATATTTTGGGAAAAGTGCAGTTGATCTACTGCAATTGCAGCAAAGTGGCACCGCTGCGCGAAACGTCAATTCATGGCTTCAAGAAACAACGGCTCAACGAAGTACCTACCTACATATATTCGTATATGAGCATGAGTGCATCAGTCAACATTTTTCAGTTTATATGTAGTAGTTTATGTGCAGTCGCAACCGAAAACAGTTGGCTGTTGTACATGAAACGTGTTAAGCTTTATGCGCGAAACAGATCAAACCAGCAACAGCACCAGTGCCGTCAACAGCAAGCAGCACGCTGGCCAGCAAATACTTTTCAAACACATTAAACCAGCATCGTGTTTTGACATTTATACGTCTTATTGTTGTTGCATTTTTTTGTTATTTTAACCAGCAACAGCAAATTTTGGATTTTGACCAAACGACGCTGTTGACGTTGCTGGTGCTGGTCTATTTTGTGTTGAACGATTAAAATGCATTGGTTCTAAAACAAATGGCTTCCGCTGTTGCTGGTGACGTTGCTGGTGGTGGTTCAATCTGTTTCGCGCTTTAAGCTTTACCACATTATACCCGCATTTTTGATAGATGATCGTTTAAATTTCGATCTCATTTATACATTTTCAAACACACAGACTTATTTTTTTTTTCATTTCAGTTTGACCGGCACAATCTAGTCAAGTTCATATATATGCACCTTTGTTTATATTGTGGTGTTTGAATATGGTTCAAGATTGTGAAATGAATAAAAGAAATAGATAACAGTCTTAAGGTTCGTTTGCACTGACATAAAATTTACATTTTTTTACTGCCTAGTTTAGTTTTTGAACAATATAGGTAGGTACTCTAAAAATATAAATTTATTATAAAAAGTATGCAAAATTATGCAAAATATGCATTTATAGTAAAATATGCACAAAAAAATGCAAAATATGCATTTATAGTAAAATATGCAAAAATATGCACTAACGATTAAATGCCATTTTAAAGGAAATTTCTTGATTCGTATACATAATTAGTTGCCTTGCTTCCAAGGTGTTCCTAAAAAAATATGCATTTGCATGGAAATCCGAACCCTATTCATGACCAACTCTTAAAATCGACAAACGGAAACAAATGCATTAAGTAGTTTAATTACGACTACACCATAATTAGCAACTTGATTTCTTCGACTGGTAAAATGACGTTTCAATTTCCTGTTCAATTCATTTGAAGGACAATTTTTAAGGCATTTTGTAAACATATGTATGTGTGTAGCAATTTCAAATATATATGTATTCCTTGCAATTTTGGTAATACAAGTATTTTTTGCTCTGAACCGGAACCGTTCCACCCACTGTTATAAACTTGCCTCATAAGAAAAAGTCTTTGTAATTGTAATCTAATAGCATTTTGCCTCATCAAGACTCCTCATTTCCTATGATTTCTTCATTACAAAAGCCAATAATATTGAATAACACATGAAACAAATGTTAGGTTTGCTCTGCAATAGCTCTTCTTCCATTGATGAAGGCATCTAAAACAATTCGAATAATTTTAATGTGGTTAACCATTACCTAACTCATCATTAGCACCTCTTGTGTTGCAAAAACGTACTACTGACCATTCAGTGCCTACTTGCACACTGAAGGTTGCCACTCTAGGTAAAATAAAATTGCTTAGACTGCTTTTAAACGAAGCAATATTACCTTGCAATTTTTAAGCCCTTAAGCTTTTTCCGGCCGAAAGCTGGTGAATAAAGACAGCATCGGCAATTTGACGACGTTTTTCGAGGGATTGCATGCCGAGTAGCATTAGACGAAATGGACCTATTTATTTTTATCATCGACATAAATTGAAATTGAAGAATTTTTAATTACGAAAAGTGCGCCATTTATAGTGAAAATAAAAATCAAAGGGCAAAGATGACTTCCTTGGGGGACACCAGAGGTCGCAATGAGAGGGTCAGAGAACTTTATACTGTCGGTCTTTTAAATACATATGAATAAATCCATTTAATGAAATTGGGTTGAAATCCAAGAGCTGAAAAGGATTAATGGACGGGAGAAGGCTTTACTTAAATCATGTGCAATAACATCAAGTTCTTAACGATTTTCAAAAGCGGATAATGTTTCAGAGACAAAATCTATTAAATTGGTGGAGGTTGATCTACCTTTCAGGAATCCATGTTGGTTAAAAGAGAAGATTTGCTTACAATGAAAAAGCATTGTCTCATAAACAATACTTTCAAAAAGCTTAGTGATTCATGATATTTCGGCAATAGGGTGGTAGTTAGAAATTTCATTTCTTGGATATTTTCTTATGAATAGATATTATGAATCAATCTTTCCACTAAGAAGGAAAGACTCCTTGATTTATTGAAAGTTGTAATATCGCAGTTAGGGGCTTGATTAAATGTGAAAAACATTTTCTAAGAATAATGGCTGGGGACCAGGGGAATAGTCGTTTTCAATAATGATTTTACAATGGAACTCGTTGTAACATACGAGTAACATATTAATAAAAGTTAACTAAAGCGTACAAAAATACACAAGTTTCATATTATAAATACGATTATAACTAGCTTTTATTCTAATTTTAATTGAACTTTATTAATTATGTTAGAAACCTCTTTCTCAATCAAGAATACCAAGAGTGAAAAGCAATTGATTTTATTTTACCTATATTTACATAGTTATTTTTCTTAAATTTCAAAACTGAAATATCTAGAGATCCTGGTGTTAATTAAAAAACTTCGAGACGTCTGAAAAATTAGTTCAAAGTAAAAAAAACTCCAACTAACTTTCAAAGTTGTATTTCTGTAGACTTGTAAAACAGAGTGGTAACCGTTAACTATATCATTTTAATCATCAAAACAAAAGGTTGTTCGATTAACACCGAACGAATAAAGGCCGACATGCAGTTCGATGTAGTGCGGTCGAAGTTCCGTCGATAAACCGCTTAGGCTTGTGGCACTGGCGAGCCATCATATTTTGTGCGTACTTCTATTTGCGGCAGCAATAGCCAGCGATCCAAAGACACACATTAGTTTTTCGCATGGAAAGAGTTTTCTTTGAAAACATCAGACTTTCTTGAATTTGAAGTGGTGAGAGAGCTGTTGAACTGATGCGAACACTGCTCTGCGACTGCACAGATATCATGTTGCTGCCGGTTCAATTGAACAGAGATGACACTCCTATTAGTTGCGATTGGGTGAAGAAGTACGCTAGCCTTCTTAATAAAATCCAGTCTTTACTCTGTCTAATGAGCCTATCTTCCGCGTGGTGTGTAGCCACACCACACAACTTGCAATAGCTATTGGGTAAGTAAATAGAGAAAATAAACTGCAAGGAAAGACGACGAAGTAATAGCTATCGTGTGTTTTTTTGTAAGGCTAAGCTACATGTGGAGCATTTTCTTTGATTATCCATCGAAGAATTGGTTGATGGCATCTTATAGATAGAAAAAGGCATGTCGCATGAGGTTTTAAAACAGTGAGGTCTTGCAGTAAGTAAATTATAAAATATCACTTATGTAGCATTGTAGTTATTTTAATATGAAATGAAAGGTTTTGAAATATTATTTTGACCTTTGTAGTTTTTGAATCTACAAAGCTGTTTACAATGCGAGGTACTGATTAGGGTTACTTGTTATTTTTTCTCAAAACTTAAACTTCTGTTATAGTTGAATCTCCTATTATTTTGAATTTTATCCATAAGTCTTAAGTGTGTTATTGGAGCACCAATCCAAATATGGGCTGTAAACAAATATGGACTCGAAAAGATTACAGCCAGATCAATAGGGGTGAAAAATGTCTTGCATTGTCGAAGAAAACCTAAGAACTTGATAGCCTTTTTGGCAACGTAAAATATTTTGATCATTCCACAAAAGATAGTTTATATACATACCCAGCACTAAAAGCTGTTCGGTTTCCTCAATGCAAGTGCCGCCGCACAGTGGTAAAATGGCATATTTAGGTGGACATGGGCTCATAACTTTTGAACGAGTTGAGATATTTTGACAATATTTTTTGTAAAATGAAGGTAAAATATTCATATATTTAATTGCTAAGTTTTGAAAAAAAATGGTTCACAACTAATTTTAGAATCTTGTGTTGAAATACAACTTTCTAAAAGATATTTTTTTTTTAAATTATTATTTGCAATTAAAACAGTCGAGTTTTATTTGTTTGTTTTTAGTTTCAAATAGAGTCGTCATTTTAGAGAAATCAAAGGTTCCAAACAGGATTTAGGCTAAAAATCGTGATGAAAAGATCAAATACCTAACTAATATAAATAATTTAACTAAAAAAATTGTGTTCTCATTATTTTTATTCATTCTAAAAATCGAGTACTCTCCTTATCAGCTCAAATAAAAAAAAGTAATTTTCCAATACACGTTTTTATATGTTTATATACACCAAAAAACTGAAAATGTCCACAAAAAAAAAATAATAATTTTTGTTAACTTAAAAAGCTTTTCATAAAAACTACATTTTTTTTTTTGATTTTTTTTTCACAAATTAATTTTTATTAAATTCAAAACTTAGAACTATCTTAAAGCTAGAAATTTTTTTTTAAATTGTATCGCTTAAAACAAATTCAACTGGCCTAAGAAAACAGCATTTGAGTTATCCCTGTATTATTTCATACCGGTAAGGATTATGCCAATGAAGACTTTTAAAGGAAATAAAAGTAAACAATAACACAGATTGGAAAGAAAACACAACGCCTCGTTTTTTGGAGAATCATTGACTTATCATTCGTTATAACTGGAATCATTGAAGGTTTAAAAAAATATTTGGCATTTCAAGTAAGTTTTTAATAGT
This sequence comes from Philhelius festivus, assembly GCA_963931855.1. Lineage (NCBI taxonomy): Eukaryota > Metazoa > Arthropoda > Insecta > Diptera > Syrphidae > Philhelius > Philhelius festivus. The sequence continues at coordinate 80,150,011 of OZ007556.1, read as the reverse complement.
TTTCGGTTTATATAAGGGAAACGGTTGAGTTATATTCAATACCAGCAAGTGCTCATAATTGTGAGAAGAACGGAAGATTTCTTTCATACTTACGAACCAAAGAAAATACGAAAAAATACGACCCATTTTTCACGCAGTTTAGTTAAAAACATTTTTACCGAATTTATTAAAAGTTCTTTTTCACGCTCATCATTGATACCTTTTATAACAGATTGGTCACTCACATATTGACGTACAGTAGAATCCTTATTTTAAGCTGATTGTTCCACCCAGACATCATAAAGTTCCTTTCTTAAGAACGTCATTTTCTGGAAAATTCGCCCTATCTATTGCATATGGTTGTATATGGTTGAAAATGCAATCAATATTTTATCTTTACACATTAAGCTGTCGGACAGCGAAAACCGGAGCGCGGGACTAGGTGGGAAAAAAAAGTTGCAGCTTAGTAAACTTTTTTTTAAAGATAAAGCTAAGCAAATCGAGCTGCTAAGCTAATTAAGAATAGTTTATATAAAACTCAAATGCAATATTATAGAGATATACGGTACTTACCATTTCCAACACTTTTCAAAAAAAAAAAAAAAATTAATTAAAGACCGCTGTTCTACAAGTTATACTGTCTCAAAAAAAAATGGTGTGGTTTCATAGTTGTCAATCATTCCTTATAACAATATGAAGCCCAGTTAGTCTATTGATTAACATAAAATTTGAACCAAATGTCCACCTAAATATGCCATTTTTACCACTGTGCGCCGCCCATAGATAGCAACATAGGGGTGAGTTCCACTACAATAATAGGAGACAGCATTGAGTTTTTAAAGAATTGAATTCTCCAAATTCGACAATTCTGTTAAGATCAGAATTTAATGTGTTTATATTGGATTCCAGCTCGACATCCGAAGGACAAGGATGTGAATCAAGAAAAGCAATATGAAAAGCTGAGAGTACTGTCTTCAGCAAAAAAATTAATAACTTAAAAGTTTCAGACAGAAGATCATTGATGAATATGTGAAAGAGAGTTGGAGACCAAGTTTATCCCTGGGGCACATTAGCATTTATTTTATGAATTTCATACTTAAAACGAAGAAGAGATTCCTCAATACCAAATACATGCATTTTCGATGGCAGAGAGTTTGTTGCCTAAACCTACCAAATGCTTTTGAAATCTCAAGTGCAATAATCTTATTTTCTCCAAAACGATGTGAAGACAAAAAAGTGGGTCTCTCAATTCTGTCTGTGTGTTCGAAATACTGGCCTAAGCGACTTTGCCGATTTTCTTAAACTTGGTAAATGACATTTTTAAAGCCCCCCCCACATGTTTTTTTTTCTCTTTTTAACAGTTGCTACGAATTTCTTTCGAAATCTTATAAAATATTTTTTTTTTATAAACTGTTCCACAGATTTAGAAAAAAAATCAAAAAATTTCATTTAGATACGACTAGATAATGCTTAAAAAGATTTATTTTTTTTATTTTTGATTTTCTCAAAACCAGTAGAACCGATTTTGATATTTTTGTATACTAAAGCCCAGTACGCAGATCGGGAAAAATTTTGTCTTCCATACATTTTTTTCCTGGGACAAATTTTGTCTTGGATATTTTTCCGAGCAGTACACAGTTCGCGCGCAAAATTCATACTTTTGTGTATTGCTGTACAAAATGTCTTCACTAAATTTTGCCAGGAAAAAGAATGATATAAGCATTATTTTGCGGGACAAATTTTGACAGCCACCGTATTTCCGAAAGTGATTTTTGTCAAAACTGGTTTTATGTAAGAGGTGTTGATGCTTCTCTTGAAAGCATCAAGAGGAGATTGCATAAAGGTATGAACGACAACCCGTTCCATAGATACACTCCAAAACACATTAAATTATTTTTAGCTCTCCAAATTCAAACTTTTGCGCAAAATTTGGAAAAGTCTTGTAGAGATTAAAATTGTAGAGATAAAATTTGTCTTTTCTTGGGCTTAAGCCTATAGTACTTATGTTATCTCCCTAGCTCTAGCTAAGCTAAAATTATATCAAGCACTTTAGCCGAGAGGTACGCTAAATTTCTTTCGAACTGTAAATAATTTATCAGTCAAAATTTAGCGCAAGAAATAATTGTCTAGCACATTTTTCTTGAGCTAAATTTCATTTAGAAGAATATTTGGCGACGGAAGTCTTACAAGATATCATTCATTCGCATTCATAATTCTTAAAAAATCATACTTTAAAACAAATTCTTTTAAATCTTTGAAAAAAAATTTCATTTAGAGAAAAGCTGTTTTCTGTGACATATTCTCCACAAGGTTCTTATGTCAAAATTTAGACGGATATCATCTTTTAGCTGATGTTTGGAGAAATATGTGTCAAATAAAATTTAGCGCGATCTGCGTAATAGATTTACTACTAAAAGAGTTTAAAAAATTATTCTAATGCTTATGAATAGTTTTCTGTAATAACATTCATTTTAAATTTCCTATTACATAAGAGCAATTTTGTGCTACCCAGGCGTACATTTTATGTGTATTAGAGCAGTGGGTATAAAACTTCTAATTTTGGAAAAATAAAAAAACATAAATTTATTTTGTTTCGTCCTTTTTCTGACAAAATAACAAAAAAAAAAAAAAACAAGAAAAAGGTTGGCTTGGGAAAACTTTTAATAACGTGACAGACGTTTGGGTTTGAATAACCGTGTCTATCAGCAAAACCATGGCACGAGTATTGAACATTATATTATAATATGCTGTTTGGCTTTTTTTTGTATAATTCACACGCGCTCGAGGGTATGTTAAGAGAGCCTTATATGTTTTTCAGCAACCCCTCATCTGCTGAAAAGTGTAGAATAAGTTTGTACATATATCAAAATTTATTTCCTCTTCCAGATCTCATGGTTTTCGTGCCTGAAAATTGTCTTCAATATATTGTAACTGCAAATGATCCAATACATATATATACAAGGTGGCGCAAAAATAATCACCATATCGATCGAAGATGTTATAAATTTTTGCAAATGGCGTCGTACGTCAATCATATTTGACACTTGTGAACTATACAGCTGCAGTATACAAAGAATGGAGCGCTATACTTCGCAAGAGCGGAAAATAATTTTTTGAGATATGTCAACGGCCTTGGCTTTGATGAAAGCATCGCTTCCCATCGATCAGCGAAATTAAGCATCATTGCGCATGGTTAGTACTTGGATGGGGGACCGTTCAAATACCAACCGTGTGCTGTTGACATGTGTTTTCTGTTGTTCTTCCTTTCTGTCTGTCTCTCTCTGTTGTATTGTCTAAGCCGATGGCCTCAGTTGCCAGTGCTTTAAGTGTCTCTACTTCGTAGATTTATCTACGCAATAATCGTTTGGTGGCTTAAGCGCAGCCTGAATTTCGACATCGATTTCCTAGTCGTGTAGCGCCAACTGGGCAAAATTTCCAGCACTTAGCTTCTCGACACGAACAGACTGGAACGACAGGACACCATGCACCGGACTGGTTGTTTGGATGAAAATATCGCGGCTGTGGCTGCAGATGTAGCTTAGAACAAAAAAACAACAACCAGACGATGGTCCACGCAATTGGATATGCCCCGACGGACCCTACATCGAATTTTAGTAAAAGACTTACGCATGTTCCCGTACAGAGTGCAAGCAGTGTATCAGTTGATGCCTACTGACCGTCTGTCTCGTGTACTGTCAAGCCATCCTCAATCTCAACAACGAAGAGGACGATTAACGAATTTGTGTCGAAAATCATCATGAGCGACGAGGCGCATTTCCAATTAAGCGGTTCCATCAATAAGCACTGAAAATCCGCATGTGATGCACGAAGGGCCATTACATCCACTCACGCATTCACGCGTTAGGAGTGATTGGGCCGTATTTCTATCAGAACACCATCGGCAATATGGTCACAGGGCTTTTTATTACCGAAATTGGATGCGCGGGGCTTGGTGACCATGTGGTTTCAATAAGACCGCACACACAACACGAGCAAGATCGCCTGATTTAACCATCCCAGACTTCTTTCTTTGGGCCTACTTCTAGTCGCGGATTTGTGCCAACAAGCCTCAGATAATTGCCCCCCATAAGGAGAACATTCGAATGCGAACAGTTATCACCGGAAATCTTGCGTAAAGTCATGAAAATGGCAGCCATTTGACGGATATCATCTTTTCCACTTAACAGACAAAATTGTAAGGGTCCAAATAAAGACTTCCATCACTCAAAAAAGTAATTCAAAAACAAAATTGGATGTTTAATTTTGCGCCTTGTATATGGAGGGCTCACAGCTGTACCGAACTAAGTCATTTTAAAGAAATCCAAAACTAACGCCAGTATTTCCGAAAAATTGACCTCTATTTAGAGCTGTAATGAACTACATAGTTCATTTAGAGCTACATCCTTCTATTTAGAGCTGTAATGAACTATACATAGTTCATTACAGCTCTAGATAGAGGTCAATTTTGCGGAAATTTTGGCGTTGGTTTTGGATTTTTTTAAAATGACTTGGTTCGGTACAGCTGTGAGCCCTCCATATGTGCTTCCCGTATATCTATGAAGTTATCACCTTTTTCTAGAACTTCTGAAGTTTTTCAATTCTTTGTCAATTGCTCGAAAAATGTTTGATTAAACTTCTTATCTGAAATGTTCCGTTCATTATTATTTAGTGGTAATTAAACACGTAAGCTGTCCATATTTTTTATAACCGTTTCTCAGGTTATTCGCTTCCAAGAAGTACTTAAGCACTTTTGCGTACCAAAAACATTTTTGTATAATAGGAACTGGGTACTATTTCATCAAATTTGACAATTTTGTAATTTGTCGCACTTATCTGACAAATCATTTAAATTTAAATTCAAGGAAAATATTCATGACAATTTTGTTACTGCCAGATTTTAATCAAATTTTGAAAATTAACGATTGATATAACAACATGGCCGCCATGCACTGTCAACCTATGCACCTTTATTGCAAAAATCTTTATTTTCAGAAGACGAATTGCTGAACACTTTTAAAAAAAGTTGATTTGATACTCTAAATTATTCTAGCGGATTATAATTTTTGAGCAGTACGGTGGAAAAACAAGATTGACTCTACGATTTTTTTCATTCTCAGTATTTCACCTCTAACCTGAGATCATTTCAGTTTCAGTTTCAGTTGAGCTATCAGTTAAGCTTTCAGGTAAACTGATGTCTAAATACAAAAACTGAAGCGTTTAACTGAGACTGAAACTGAAAGTGAAACTGATGAAATTCCCATAAGTTTTCAGTTCAGTTATCAGTTAAACTGATGTGTAAATATTTTCCAGTTCAGTTGTCAGTTCGGTCGTCATTTCAATTTTAGTTTGCGGTGATTTATTAAGCGACAAAACTAAAAGTATTCCAATAAGGCTTTCATCGTCCATTACACAATGTATTTCCTTTGATTTTCGAACGCTCACAAGTAAAATTAAAGCTCAACTGAACATTGGACTGACGTCTAAACACAATGCCTTTTTTAACTGAACTGACATTTAAACTGATAACTGAAGGAACAACTGATCGTCTAAATACACCGCCTTTTTTAACTGAACTGACAACGGCCAAATTACCGCATCAGTGAACTAGTGAGTGAGTCCCATCAGTGATCGAATGAAAACGTCAAATTAGAGTAATCGGTTGCTAGTTGACGTAAGCGGTAATGCCAAAGTCACATAATTCAGTCACGTATTACTCGATAACTGATGCGGTAATTTGGCCCCTGATAACAGAAGGAACAACTGATCGTATAAAAGAGGCTAATTTTGCTGAGGAATCCTGTTCATATTTCAAAGATTGCTGAAATCTAATTTAATTGAATTGTCTTCGAGCTTCTTAAAATGTACATACTTTTTTCATTTTACTTCCAATAGCTTACATAAGCTTAACAGCATCACTTGTCACAAAATTGCCAAGAAATATTGCATATTTTCTGTGTCATAAAGAAGTGTCAGAACAAATTCGTCAGAAATTTTATGACAATTCTCGGAAAATTCTTGACAGTTCATTGTCTTGTCAACTTTTGTATGATCGGATAACTTCAGAACTATCCCATTTTTGCTAAGAATTTACAAACTGCCAAATAACTTAAAGAACAGAAATTTTCCAGTAAGTTGGCAAGTTGTCACTTTATTAATTATCATGCGATAGCTGTTGCTTGACTTCACTTGTCAATTTTTATAAAAGAGGGACCTGTTATGCATTAACTTATTGCACTAATTATTTACATAAATTTGATAATGTTGAAATCTAAAATGGGGTTTTCTAAGTACCATGTAAGTAATAGACCGAAACCACATAAAAATACATTTAGTTTTCTTTAATCATCTACTAATTGGAATGAAGTCGTAATGCAATCAATAAATCATCGTGCGTGCCTTTTTGCGATTTGTGGCCTCACTGTTGGCTGGATGCATTGTTAATGAAAGTTATAGCCACTGAATAATGTGGATCATTTTTCTATGATTTAAGGTATTGTAGTGGTGTTTGGAAGTGCGGCACAATAGGTGCTACCACCTAGCCGTAACATGATGACAGTGATGAACAAGACGCCGTTGATGAGGCTAAGTTTACAATTTGCTATATGAAAAATCATCGTAAGCGGGGAATGATATATGTATGTATACGACCACCAAGCTCATCCATCATTAGAGTACCAGTGCTTTTCCTTAAGAGGGGCACGAGCTACAACAAAACCGTTGTCTATTTTGTCGATATATAAGCTTATAACGAAGAAAGCTGCAATTTAGTGTACCATCGTTATTTCCCGACAAAACTTCCATCAACAAAAGAAAGATGATAAACATCATCGTGTACCAGGCCGGCGTCATCCTTTGGATAATATCTGCACTAACAGAAGCAGAGTATTCAGGAAGCAAAGATGGATTCGGGAAAAAATCTACTTTCGATAGCACTTACAGTGAATATCTTGGTGAATATGCGGGCCATTTGAGTGGTGGAAAAGCGCTTAGTGAGCTTCATGACTTTGGTGAGTCGTCGCAACATTCCCCGGAACACGGAAGCCAATTTGATGAAGGCGAATCACATAATTATAGTGAATCATTTGAAGAACAAAAGGATGATGAAGATAACAGCCATTTCGATAAGTACAGCGGAAGCTTTGAATCATTAAAATTTCCACAAGATATTGAAGCTCATCACTACAGCGGAGGTGTCTCATCTGATATTGGGCTGGGGAAAAGCAACCATCACCACCACCACACGCAACATCAATTTGAAAATCACCATAACAACTATCAATTCGATGAACCCGCAAAGTCTTCAGACTTTAAAGGATATCATAGTTTCGAAGGAACTCAGATAGTTCCATATAGTGGCAGTGAAGAGGCCGAAGAACACGAAGAGTCACCACCACAATACTCGAGCTATGAACATTCTGAGGAAAATGAATTGGCCAAAGTTCCAGCTAAGTCCTATGAAGCAGCTGAAAAAGCTCCAGCTTCTTCGTATAGACATTCTTATGAAGAATCCAAGCCCACTGCAGCTTCGTACAGTCATTCCCATGAAGATCCTAAAGCCCCTAAGGCTTCACCTACGTCATATAGTCATTTCTATGAAAGTTCCAAACCAACAGCAATCTCACATAGTCAGTCATATGACTCACCAAAAATACCACCATCCTCGTCATATAGCCATTCATTTGAGCCCCCAAAGACGGCAAGTTCCTCCTATGAATCCCATAAAACTCCAAGTATATCCCATGAAAGCTCCGCAGGAAGTTACGGAAATAAATATCAGCATTTTTCTGCCCCCGAAACTCCATCGAAACTTGATGTTATACACAAATTTAAAAGTTCCGGCCTCAAAGGCTTCCATTCGCCGTTACAGAAAAATATAATGACAATAAATCATGGTAAGGGTGGTTTTAGTTTCAGTAGTTTGTACAGATCGTAGTTTAAGATGCAAAGTTACACATAAATGTATTAATATTTTAAGTTAACTGTGTTAGATAAGTGCAATATTTGTATAATAACTTCAATATTTTAAGTGAAATAAATACCAGCTGTTTTGATTCTGCTGCTAGATTCGTAGAAAAAAATAAACCAAATCTATACGATCTTCTATTTTCTTAATTCTTTTAAGTTTGATGAATGTTGATTGAGTCAGTCCTCCAAATTTATTTAAAGACTCATCTTCGCACGTCAAATTTAATAATATGTACATATAGAGATGGATGAATGTATTTTATATGTTCCTCATGAATTCTCAATAGGGCAAACACGTGTAAAACCAACTAAGGTTACAATAAATTTTAGTCGTCTTTTTTGAGTTGCTAAGATTTTTTAATTCTAAGAAGGTCCTGCCTGAGTTGGAAAATACCATTTATGCACTTGACGAACAAGAGATATGAAGTAAATTGTATCAGAAAAAAGGTTCTTAAGCCTTATAAGCTTAAACCGTTCGAGGCATGAAAAGCCATTATAATTTTCGGTTCACAGTTTATTTGAGGACAGGAACAAATATGTTATGCCTCAAAAAATATTAAAATTTAAGTTTAGCTTGCACACAAATGAGTTATTTCAGATTTTGATTAGTACAAAAAAATTACCACTAAAGTGATGAATTGACATTTAATTGACTGACAGAATTACTTGATCTCTCATTGTGACCTTCTTCACTTAAACATTCTTCTTCTATACGTAGGCTTTCCATGTTAAACAATGAACAACATCCCAAATTTCAATACTCAAAATTATGTTCGGTGTTTCGATCCTTTTTGAATTCAACCAAAGAATTTTTTCAGTCCAAAGGTAAAACTCAGTTATTGCCTACTACTAATTGGTACTGCTCTGCATAGTTAACTAAGTACCAAAACAAATTTTGAAGAGAATGAGACGAAATTTATTTGTTTTCGGTAGTGAACCAATTTTAAAAACTACACAGTAAACCATGGATTAAACAATGAAATTTATAGGGAAGAGGCGGGCATCTGAGGACACTTTTTTAGAAGAATCGAATTTGTTTTTGAATGGCGTTGTTCTGAGGTGTTTTTCCTTGCAAATAGATATCCTATCATACCTTAGTTTTTATTTTATATCTAAATTTTTTTTTATTTAGTAAACTGTTATAACTGTTCAAACTGCATTGGACAGCCCTGCGGTAGCTTTGGACAAACTTTAAAAAAAAGGAAGTAAGTTAGTTTTATTCTTTAATGAACAAAAATATATTTGAAAACGTAACATAAGTGACAGGAAACTGTCTCTAATGTCGATTTCCTTTTGTGATGCTTTTTTAATAAAAGGCTGAGGTGAGATTAAATCTCTAGCCCCAGCTCAAACCGTAGCAAGGTTTAAATTTTGGGATTAGATCCCTGGCCTCGAACAAACTTACAGGGCAAAACGAAAGGGCGGCGGCAGAAGGTGGGATAAATTTCCCTAGCCTTGACTGAAGTTATAGGCAGAACGCAAGTGGGATTAGATCCCTACCCTAGCCTAAGACAACGACAGGGCACGGTCAGACTGTACTACTGTAGGATTAAATCCTTAGCTTTGATTGAATTCGGAATTGTCTGGTAAAAACGGTAGTGAGATTAAATCTCTAGCCTCGGCTCAAATCGCAGCACGGTTCAAATGTAGGATTAAATTTTAAATCCCTGGCCTAAAACAAAGTTTGAGACAAAATAAGGGGAAAGTGCCGAAAAGGCAAAACAACACAACATACACACTTACGTCCAAAGCCAAAAATCCTAGAAACTTCTGATCAGTACATTACGTACTCAAGCAGCGTGCTTCAAGGGATAGTCTTTTACCTCGGTACTCGGTATTGGTACATCCACAACAATAGGCGAGAAGAAATCCGAATCTGCCAAGGTTTTTTTCAAGGTTTTTTATTGAACTTAATATATACAATTGTGAAACTTGAGGTTTTGGTGGTTGGTGGTGCTAGCTATAAGCTTCTTTGCTAATTGCACAAGAAACTGGTCCAGTGGCTTGATTTTTGCTTCTTCATAGAGTCTTTCATTGCTGAAGTGCTTCCTTCGCTGTCGATCGAAGATAAGTCCGGTGCTTATCCTTAGTATTTTCCTTTCGAAGATTTGGAGCTTCAGCATTGCTGTCTTCGAAATGGTGTACCATGCAGGAAAATTGTAGCTGATGACGGGTCGATGAGCTGTTTGTATGTCAATAGCTTCACTGGCTGGCTTAGTCCGGTTCTTCTGGCTAGCAACGGGTGCAAACGGTGAAACGCGAAGTTGGCCTTCCTTAAAACCTGCCTGGAGTGCGGGTTGAAATTGAACAGCTCTTTGAAGTTTACTCCGAGGTATTTAGCATTTCTTTTTTCTGCTATCGTTGAACCATCGGGGAGCTTCACGGTCAAGTTTCTGCAAGTAGCTGCTGAACGACATCGGTTGCCATTGGTGATGGGTCTCCTGAAACACACAAGTTCCGATTTGGCAGTGTTTATTCGGATACCCCAATCCGAATCTGCCAAGGTTTCAAGGTTTCAAGGTTTTTTATTGAACTTAATATATACAATTGTGAAACTTGAGGATAATATGTATTGGGTAGAAATTTGTTGGCACATAGGGGGCCTAACTTATAAAATGACTTAAACTCTAAAAATTATAATATTTGTAATGTACATGGTTCAAAATTAGCATTATGAAAAATTGTCTTGGTTTTTGACTCGGGTTGTTCAGTCCCGGTTGTCCCGATTTTCCTATTTCCCATATCATATTTATGGGCAACAGCAAATGTGAACACAGAGCACTAACCAAAAGCTGCCTACTGTGTTTTGTTGTTGTATCATCATTGCGTGTATTTTATATGTGCATCTCCGTGGGCGCTTCAAGGTATGCAATGGTTTTGATACATTACCAACTAAATCCTCGGGGTTGTTATGTTGTTGGGTGGTTCGGCAGAAAAGGCAGCATTTGGTGAGTCGCCGAGTAGTAGCGTCGGCGTGACGCGGTGGCTGAAGTATGTACGAGTAAGTCTTCGGCCACGCACTGAGCGACGAGCGACTGAGCGATTGTCGCTCAGGGTTTATGTGGCCACCTCCATACAATTTCATGTGTTTTAATATTTTTGCGTCGCTCAGCGACTTGTCGCTCAATCGCTCAGTCGCTCGTCGCTCAGTGCGTGGCCGAAGCCTAACTTCGTTACACTTTAGGCCTCGCTGAGCGACGCAACAAAAATTAAAACACATTAAGTTGTATGGAGATTGGAGGTGGCCACATAATCATAAACCCTGAGCGACTTTTGAGTGTTTTAAGTGACAGAGCGACGTGCGGTTACATTATCAGAACACCCTCACATAATTTTATAATAATGTTAAACACCCTATGATAATGAAGAAAGATACAAAGTATCTTTCCATATACCAAATGTAGCTCACACAATGATTCATAATTTCATTGACGATATCCGATATTATAAACATAAACTTACCAAATGTAATGCTTACACAATAATTCATAATTTATGATTTCATCTCACAGCGAATGATGAAATCCGATATTATAAACATAAACTGCATATCAGCAATTTTATTAAACAAAGAGCAGCATATGATCTTCAATCATATTGCTGAGTAGACAAATATAAAGTATAAAAGGGTTTCTTCGATCACTTGAAAGATCAGTTCTAATTAGTAATTCCAACGTATAGCTGAAGATTTCCCCCCACCAGTGGTAAGGGATCTGAAGCTCTTAATAAATTTATATTATTAAAAAAACAATCACTAGTGTTTTATTTAATGGTGGTATTCTCACAAGAGAATACAATATATATTATTTTTTATTTACGAAAGGAACCGTAAACAAAACTGGCGCAGTCGGTAGGATCTCGAAAGATCAATGAATCGTACTTATTAAAGTTTTATTCGGGATTTAAAAAATAATCGTCCGTACTAATTGAAATAGTTAAATACCGGTTAAGTGATATAACCAAAAAGGTATAGGACAATAAATTAATAATATTCAGTGAAAAACATAGTGAATACAGATCCGTGAAGGACAATTTCACGAAATCCCATAGAGGGAATGTTGGACTGAAAAAAAAAAAAAGAAAAAAAAAAAAATATAATATATATTGAATGCAACTAGAGGAAATTAAAACTCAAAAGGGAGCAGAGCACCGCAGAAATACTACACACAAAGTGAAATAAAAAAAAAATAATATATATTCGAGTGAAAATCGAATTTCGAACTAAAATCGAAAAAATACTAATTAGTATCTCACTCCAACTAAAATGGAGAATTAATTAAAAACAAAACTGGGACAGAAGAAAAAGTTTAAACAAAAATATATGTATATAACCTAAATTGAAAAAGTGAAAGAAGGAAGAACAACTTTACGAGGCAGAACTATCCAAGTCGAAAGCCCCAACGTGTAAAAAGAAGGAAGAACAACTTTACGTGGCAAAAATAATAATCCAAGTCGAAAGCCCCAACGAGATCGAATAATTAAATGAGGAAATATAATCCATATAGGATTCCACCAGCATTAAAACCCGACGAAAAGGAAATCAAATCAACAGATCCAGTAGCAGCAGATCAACGAAACAGTGAACCAGTATTAAGAGTAGAAAATCAGGTAAAAATGGCTTCAATCAACCTTGACCCCCTAAAATTATTAAAAAATTTACCAACCTATAATGGGAAGAATTGTAATTTAATTATATTTATTAAAAAAGCAGAATTTGTAATAAATTCATGTAGTTTGTATAACGAAGGTTCACAAGAATTTATAGTGAGTGAAATAAAATCAAAAATAACAGATTTCGCCCTAGAGGTAGTATTAAGGAGTGGCGACCCTAATAATTGGCAAGACATAAAAAATATTCTAGTAAAGAATTTTGGTGAGAAAGAATCTTTTCTAAAATTAAAAGAACTAGCAGATAAAGTTTATTCAAAAAACATTTCTCAACTATATAATACATTCTCAGAAATCCTCTGTAGACTAAATAATAAATATTATTTATCTGAAAATAAACCGGAAGAATACAATCCTTTCAATAATGAAGCGTCATTATTATCTAAATTTTGTGAAAGAATACCCCCGAACGCAAGTTCAATAATAATCAATCATAACATAACAACCCTTAGCGAAGCATTCTATAAATTAGAATCTTGTCATTGGACAAAAGAAGATATTCATAATAGGAACGATAGAAACATTAAAAATAATGAGTACAAAAATAATTTGAATAACAATAATAATTTTAATAATAATTATAAACCTAATAATTTTAATCCAAACTATAGAAACGATAGAAATTACAAAAATGATTTCAAAAATTTTAATTATAGGAATAATAACAAGAGAAATTTTAACAACAATAGTAAACACTTAAATAGAAATAATAACCAAAATCAAAACGAACAGTATTATAGGCAACCGAACAGAAGTGGTAATTTTTCCAATCAAAATCATAATACATTTGTTAGGCAAAGAAATATTCCAGAACCAATGGAAGTGGATCATTTAACCCAAAATACATCAAATTTTCAAATACATGCCTCAACAGACCATTACCCTGCATAGATGTCCATATTTTAAATAAAAAGCTTAAATTATTAGTAGACACAGGAGCTGCAACTTCTATTTTGAAAGAAAATATATTTCCAAAACATTTTGAAACTAAACTAGATAAACCACATACCATTAAAACACTATTTAGAGAAAATTTAATACGTACAAAAATAATTTTGCCATTACCAAGTGAATTTAATAAAAAAGAATCGACCATGGAATTTTTAATTACTCCAATTACGAATAGTACATTCGACGGAATTTTAGGAAACAATATACTTATACCATTACAAGCCGAATTATCATACTATACTCATACTGTGAAAATTAATAATATAGAAATACCATTACTATCAAAACCCAAGGATGATTATCCTCTAGAAAATTATATTCTAGAGTTATCAAATACACAAATAAACTTATGTAGAATTGATGAAAATGAAAATTTAATAAATAAATTAATTAAACCTTATATGAACGCGGAAGAAAAGAAAGCACTAATTCAAATACTCAAGAATAATAAGAAATTATTTTATAAGGAAGGAGATATTTTAACTAATGTTAAAGAAGTTACTCATAAAATTGAAACGAAAAATAATAAACCAATATATACACGATTGTATAGATACCCAGAAATACACAAAAATGAAGTAGAAAACCAAATAATTGAAATGTTAGATCAAGGTATAATAAAAGAAAGTAGTAGCCCATATAATGCACCTATCTGGGTTGTACCCAAAAAGATAGATAGTTCAGGAATCAAGAAATGGCGTATTGTCATAGATTATAGAAAACTTAACGAAATAACCGTGGAAGACAAGTTTCCTATTCCAAATATTGACGAAATATTCAGTAAATTGGGGAGAGCCCAATATTTTACTACTCTTGACTTAGCGAAAGGCTTTCATCAGATATTGGTGAACCCTGAAGACAGGCATAAAACTGCTTTTTCAACAGCTAATAATCATTACGAATTTAATCGAATGCCATTCGGATTAAAAAATGCCCCCGCTACTTTTCAGCGAATGATAAATCACGTATTAGAAGGACTTGTAGGAAAAATATGTGTTGTCTATTTAGACGACATCCTTATATTTAGCACATCATTAGAAGAACATATTTCTTCAATAAATAAAGTATTTCAGAAACTCAAGGAAAATAATTTAAAAATACAAATAGATAAATGCAAATTTTTTAGCAAAGAAACAGAATACTTAGGTCATGTTATTACTACAAATGGAATAAAGCCAAATCCAGATAAAATAAAAGCTATCGAAAAAATACCCATTCCATGCACAACTAAACAAATAAAATCGTTTTTAGGACTAACAGGTTATTATAGGAAATTTATAAGAGATTATTCAAAGGTAGCAGTGCCTATGACAAAATACCTGAAAAAAGGAACAAAGATAAATATTAAAGACCCAGAATATATTACGGCTTTTGAAGAACTGAAATTACTCATATCTAGTGACCCTGTTTTAAAATATCCTGATTACACTAAAGAATTCGTGTTAACAACAGATGCATCAAATTATGCAATTGGGTCTGTCCTTTCACAATCAAATCATCCATTATGCTATGCATCTCGAACCCTTAACGAACATGAACGTAGATATAGCACTATTGAGAAGGAATTATTAAGTATTGTATGGTCAGTAAAATATTTTCGATCATATCCCTACGGTCGCAAATTTAAAATACGAACCGATCACAGACCTTTAATTTGGTTAAGTAACCTAAAAGAACCAAATTCAAAACTCCAGAGATGGAAAATAAGTTTAAATGAATATGACTTTGATATCGAATATTTAAAAGGAAAAGAAAATCGTGTAGCAGATTACCTTAGTCGACTTGAAATCAATGCAATCAATGCAAATGAAGATACATCGTTAGCCACAAATCATAGTGGTATAGAAGAAAGAAATGATCATATAGGAATTTCAGAATTACCTACAAATATGTTTAAGCATCAAATAGAAGTTATAGAGTCAGAAGATGAAAATAAAAATATAAAATGTATATACCAAGGTGTAAGAAGACTAACTATTAAATCAAAAGATGTAGGCGATTATTTTACTGAAGCATTAAGGGAATTTTTACCCGATCACGGAAAAGTGGCATTATATTGTCCAAGTGATAATTTATTTTGCAAAATTCAGGAAAAATATGTTGAGCTTTACAGCAATCAAAGTAAACTGATATTACTAAGATGCATTACGCTTTTAAAAGATTTAAGTAATACAAATGATGCGTTGAATCTCATTGAAAAGATTCATGAACAATATAATCACCGAGGAATACAAGAAACATATCTTGAAATTAAAAATGAATTCTATTTTCCAAAATTAAGGGAATTAATAAGAAGATACATAAACAATTGTACTGTATGTCAAACAGCGAAACATGATAGAAATCCAGAGAAAATAAAATTTGAAATAAGTAAAACTACACTTAAGCCAAATGAGCTTATACACATGGATATATATATTCCAAGTAAAGATATTTACTTTTTGACAATTATTGACAAATTTACTAAACATTTGACAGCTTTTCCCATAGCTAGTAGAAACGCTCACAAAATAATTGAGCAACTTAAACTTAGAAACTCTATACTAGGCAAACCTGAAGAAATCGTATGCGACAATGAATTTAATAGCCTAGCATTTAAAGAATATTGTAACGAAGAAGGAATTAAGATAAAACTTGTAACTCCAAATCATAAGACAGGAAACTCAGATGTAGAAAGAGTGCATGGTACACTCAATGAACATATAAGAATATATAATGTACAAGAAAAGAAAAAGAACGTATTAAATTTAAAAGAGAAAGTAATAAAAGCAGTTAGTATATATAACTGTACAATCCATTCAACGACATTAAGAAAGCCTATAGATTTTATTCAAAACAAAATTAAGGTAGAAGAGTTAGAAGAAATAGGACGAAAGATTCATAAAGTTAAAGAAGATAATATTAATAAAAGAAATAAAAATAAAATAGATTTTGTTGAACCAGATTTAAATAAAGATTTATACGTAAAAGCAGACGTAGTTAGAACAGCAAAGAAGATAGCTGCAAAATATAAGAAAACAAAAGTAGAAAAAATAAATAACAAATATTATGCTAATCAGAAAAAAATACATAAAAGCTTTTTCAAAAGAAAATATAAATATCAAAATAGCGATAAATAATTTAATCTCTTTACAGGCAATATGAAAGCCATAAATATTTATTTATTCTTCATCATAACCATGGTGAAATCAGAGTTCTTATTGCAAGAAATTCGTAACCAAGCAGGATATATTATAATTAAACAAGAGCCAATTGAATTGATTGAAAGATATGACAAAATACTTCACATTATTAATTTAGAAACTTATAATGAAATAATTAAACAAATTGAATTTTCTATAGAAACAGGCTATAATAATTTTAATGACTTAAGATTAAAAAGACTAATGACAGAAGCATTAGGAGATACAAAATCAAAATTACATAGTATACTTCCTTATTCTAGACAAAAGAGAGGAATAATAAACATAGGAGGTAGTGCACTCCATTTTCTTTTTGGTGTTATGGATAATGATGAAAGATTAGAAATTGAGAATCATTTGAAAATAATAGAAGAAAACAATAAAAATGCTATAACAGAATTAAACAAACAGATAGGGATTAATACACAATTCCAAACAGAGTTAGAAACTATGGCAGACAGAATAAACAAACATCAATACGTGCTTAGAAATTTTATTAATTCAACAGAAGTAAAACAAGAAAATTTAGCTAAAAGTATATTATCTTTACAAATAAATACCGATATAATGTTGTTAAACAATGAAGTTGAGAAATTACAAGACAATATAGTCTTTTCAAGATTAGGAATTCTAGGAAGAAATATTCTTACAAAAGAAGAAAATAAAAGATTTAATATATCCGTACAAAAACTAGAACATATAGAAAGTAGTTTAGTAACTAGAAATAACAATTTAGTTTTTATTTTAAAAATACCAGTATTTACATATAAATATGAAACCATAATTATTTTACCTGTTCCAAATGAACAAGGACTAGAAATCGAAATATCAAAGTATAATTATATAATTTATAACAAAACATTGTATGAAAATAATGCAATTAAATATGTTAAACATTTAAGAAAAAGTCCAATATGTATACAAAATTTATATGAAACAAAATACGAAAATTGTAAGATTAGATCTAATAAAGATCAAGAATTAATAGAAATAGAAGATGGCCTTATATTAACAAAAAATTTAGTAGAAACAAGTCTAAATGACTATTGTAATAATATTGAATATAAAATTACTAAAAATAACCTAATACATTTTAAAGATTGCAATATCAAAATAAATGCAACTTTGTATTCAAATCAAAAAGAAACTTTCAAGCAAAATATTGTAATTCCATTATATAATACACTAAACTTCACAAAAATAAATGTTACTTTAGAAAATATACATATAAATCAAATCGAAAATTTAAAAGAATTACAAGAATTAAAATATCAGAACAATGTAAAACATATTATATCATATACAAGTATAACAATCATAATTGTTGTAATTGCAATATTATTATTATATTGTAAGCGTAAAGAAACCCAAAAAATTAAAATTGAAAATAGAATTATAGATACTCAGGAGAGCATCAAACTTAAGGAGGGAGGGGTTACATTATCAGAACACCCTCACATAATTTTATAATAATATTAAACACCCTATGATAATGAAGAAAGATACAAAGTATCTTTCCATATACCAAATGTAGCTCACACAATGATTCATAATTTCATTGACGATATCCGATATTATAAACATAAACTTACCAAATGTAATGCTTACACAATAATTCATAATTTATGATTTCATCTCACAGCGAATGATGAAATCCGATATTATAAACATAAACTGCATATCAGCAATTTTATTAAACAAAGAGCAGCATATGATCTTCAATCATATTGCTGAGTAGACAAATATAAAGTATAAAAGGGTTTCTTCGATCACTTGAAAGATCAGTTCTAATTAGTAATTCCAACGTATAGCTGAAGATTTCCCCCCACCAGTGGTAAGGGATCTGAAGCTCTTAATAAATTTATATTATTAAAAAAACAATCACTAGTGTTTTATTTAATGGTGGTATTCTCACAAGAGAATACAATATATATTATTTTTTATTTACGAAAGGAACCGTAAACAAAACTGTGCGTTGCTCAATCGTTCAGTCGCTCGTCGCTCAGTGCGTGGCCGAAGCCTAACACATGAGAAATCAATGTGTGAAGATTTCGATCTTTCGACAGATTTCACGTTCCTTCACACCAAAAAAATCGTTTTTTTTTGCAGAGATCAAATTCTTCGAATCCGTATTTGAAGAAGAATTTACATGTATACGAAATACGCACACCACAAGAAAAAATTTTACCCGAGATCGAAATCCCTAGCGTGCAAAGGAAATCGATATAACAGTTTATTTTTCATTTTCAGTCTCAGAAATGTTACCTTGAAAATATCATTACTTTTTTCATGAATATTTCGAAATATTCCGACTGCCAGGTTATTCGTTTCCGAAGAACATTTCATTAGACAAAATTCAACCAAGATGATATCAAATCATTTGAACTTGCTTCTTCATCCTCTAGAATGATAAAATCTGAATTTGATAGATAGGCATAGATCCGAACCTCTTCGTCCGAATCATTCGAAGTCTACTTTGGTTATCTCTTCGTAACAAGGTTTCATTTCATTGCTGGTTTTCTTGGTATGTTAAGTCCTGAACTGGCTAATATTTTTGCATTTTCAATTTCTTTCTTTTTCGATGCGTGACATACTTTTTCTACCCATCGAACCTTCATTTCTTGGGAAAAAATTTGGGACGGGTTTAATCATTTCTGGGGACAAAATTTGCTATGTTTTTTTGGCATTTGTGGCCGATTATTTGATATTTATTTCAGTCTCGCTGAGTTTGTTAATATGATCCTATTAGTAAATTCAGAACAATCGAAGTCTTCACCATTAAACGTGTTTCTCGAAAATGGAAAGATCCCTGTTATTTTGAAACATGAAATTATATTTTTCGGAGTGAAAGAACTATTGTATGCCGGTTTCACTATCCAAGCCAAGTCTTGAATGGATACGGTCTTGTCTGGATAATTGTGTAACCAAAGTTGCCGAAAGTTTCTGCTTGAAAAGTCTCATAACAGAAACGTCTAACGGTTGCAATTTTTGATTGCAGTGAGGTGGAAAAGTTACTAACACAATGCCATTATCTCGACAGAAGTTAACGGCATAGAAACTGCTATGGCTTTCGTGATTATGGAGCAGAAGAAGAATATCATCTCTAGCGGCCCTTCTATACTTTTGTAGATATCAAGGACTTTTACAAACAATAGACTTATCATCCTACCGCTCGTAGGTCTATAAGCTTCTGCTATTGTACCGTTTGGGTCTTCTGAAAACATAAGGTCATAAAATCTTACCCTTGGAAAACTAACAGCAAGGTTCCAAAAATCAAGTGAATTTGTTTTCAGTGTTCTGCATTTCACTGGTTTTTATAATTTAAAAATCACTTTTGTGTGTAAGTTTTGATGAAAGTTATTCTATAAAATATTGTAATGAGTGCTTAATAGCATGCAGTGGGATTACAACGAACCAAGCGTGAATATGCGAAATGAAAAAATATTTAAAAACATTTTGGAAGATCATTTAGACCCACTAGCAATTGATGACGCTGAGCATGTGGTTAAAATATTTGTATCATACTATCGATTTGATAAACGTGTATTTCCATCAGTAAAACTTCCATTCCGGCTTCGCTGGAGCTGGTCACGGTCTTATGTTTCCTTGCCGAAAGAAATTTGCAAAGATCAGTTGGAAAAGATTTTGATATCAGTCTTGGTTGAAGTACTGTGTCAAGAATTTGATTCGGAGAATAAAAGTTGTCGAAGTTGAACTCAACTTGAAATGACTCTTCATTGGTCACGAAATGAAAATCTAAACTTATTTTTTTTAGAAAATTTTAATATTCCTGTAGTCATAGAATGCATCGATGTAAAGGATATTTTTGTCATATTTTTTTTTCTGGTAATTTCACAATAAATAATAATTTCACACAACTAGATCTGATTGAATTTAAATCCTGAAAATCGAGAAAATCGAATCTTGGAACATGGATATCGGTAAAAGTGAATTATAGAACACCAAATTTTATTTTGTATCGCTTTCAGTTCCATCTCGAGTGAAAGTGAAATACTAGAGACTGGAGACTGGCTTTAAGACATTTGGCACCAAATTTCCAGCTGCATTTACAACTCCACACATTGTTACAAGCTGCCCCCTCTCAGTCGAAACATTTGGAACAGCTTGCTTTTGCCAACATTTTGCATTGACTTGGGAGCCTGGACAAACGTCAAGACGCATTGAATATTCCGTTTGCGATGAACATAAGCCTTCTTAAGATTATTTTTTTGGAACTCTTTCTCATTATATTTATTAAAGCTAGTTGCCTTAGACAGATTGGTATTCTCAGCCTTACGTAAGGATAGATTTGGAGGTATTTTCATAAAATTTTTCATCTACTCTACTCCAGCTGATTGGTTTTGCTCCCATAGTTCAGGGCGTTTGCCTAATTCCTTAGCATACTGAAAACCAAGATCTCTTGCCTGAATATAAGTCGGGTCATAATAAATAAACTTCTTCTTCCGAGATGTTTAATATTTCGGTGACAGTATGTATAGAACTGTTCACTTTTCAAATTAATTCAAGTCAAATTTTTAATTTTCTTCTATAACTCAGAGTTATGTCCAAATCGGCTTCATTGAGAGTTTTGCTCCTCTTTTTCTTATAATTTCTCACCATGCATCGCATCGTTAAAATAGATCTAAACACATAAAAATAAATATCTTTCTTAGACAATACCAAAAACAGATTACTCTAAGTGATTCAAAGGGGGCAGATTTTGACATATCCGAAAGTAAAAGAAGCTTTTTATTTTAATTTTTTTTCGAAGTTGATTTCGTCTCAAATGTCGTCTAACATGCGCTTAAGGAAGACCTGTGATTATAAAATTGTGTTTTAGTACTCAAAAATATTTGTTTTGGTATTTTTTCACGTTTCCCAAACCACTCATGTTTTAAACTGACCGACTTCTCCCCTATTCTAATTAACATTCTTTTTATTTTGTCTTGTGTTTGACAGAAAATGTGATGCTATACCATTTTTTCTAAGCCCTTAAATCTAAACAGTCCGATTAATAGAGTTCAAGATATAAGCTATTTAAGCAAGTTTTATCGGGTCAGAAACAAAAATTTGCTGTTGGCTCTTGTACAACTATTAGCTAGTCAAAATGGCTTGAAGAACTTTAAAAAAAAATCATATATAATCGCCTAGGGCAGTGCAATTAGTGAAAGCAATTGTCTTTTTATTAAAAATTAGTGACTTTATAAATGACAAATTTTTTTTCGAATATTCCAGATACGCTGCTAAAATCCCAGAGCCCATAGGATTTCTTGTTTGACATACAAAATTGACATATTTAATTGGTAACATTAAAAAAGATATAGGCATGCCATTATGTATGGATTATGACATCGTTCAACTATACATCTCCCTTTTGCGGTTGCATAGATCCGAGTGGCTGAATTTGATCGGTAGGTGTTATGTACAACTTAAGGGCATCGGTCGATTGTAGTTTATACGAATAGACCTGCGACTTCAGGAAACCCCACAAGAAAAATTCTACCGAGGTCAAATCGCGTGACCTTGGTGGCCATAGTTCAATTTGGGCCATAGAAATTAGTTACCATCGCTCTGTAGCTTCCGCCATTGATGGTGATCGTTTAGTTTATAATACTTTAAGAATAACAGTGTTCATGATTAATTCATGAATTAGTCAACAAGTAGGACAAATCCTCATAGCAAGATCTTTTTTGCAACTTCCAAAAAATCGTTTTTTCGAGTTAGGTCAGTATTCCATTAAGCATGCGATGTGTCGAATATAAAACTTTTTTCCGCTCATATTATTCGATTATTTTAAAATATCAAACAGTCTTATTCAGAAATTCTCATTAGTATAAGACAAAAAAGTTATAATTTGTTTTGGGTAATTGTCCACTGATAAACCGTTGAAATTTCCCACTATCTTATAAAGTCGAAGCGTGCCTCAAGCTTACAATCTCAAATCAGATTAACACGTTCAGATTCAGGCATTATTATCTTGTTCGCTTTACTATAAATTTCAATTGACATTATATAAGAGTAATCAATAATTAATCACCCAATATTGAGAGTTAACAAATGGGCACCTTAAAATATTTCACAAGCTCGCCAGCCGCCGCTTCGGGTTGTACAAAAATAAAAACTCTGCTAATGGCATACGCGTTGCAGTCACAGGAGACAAACGATAGCACATTGCTAGGGTGTTTTCGTACGGACATTGTTGCTACTTCAGAGCAGGGCGCCACTTCTCCTAAAGGAGTTAAGCTGGTTCGGAACAAGATGTTTTGAATCGATATGCAGTTTCATAAAAAAAATTAATAACTTTTCGTTTGAAAGTCTTTTTTTTGTATCGAAAGAATTTGACGGCATCACGAATTATACATTTTATACGACTGAAGACATAAGTTATGGTCCTATTTATTTTATTTCCAAAAGGCTATAAAAAAGAAAAACATTAAACAGGGTGTTTTGACATTTGTAATGTAAATCAATGAAAACGTCATGCAAATTATCGTGAATCAAGGAGTATTTATACTTAAAAAATAAATACATAGGCGCAAAATTTTAAACATTTAAAACCCGCTCTAAAACAATTTTAGAATGGGAGTCGCCTCTAAAAATTATGTATAAAAAGAGAACCGACTTTTTGTTATTTTTAAATGACATAAACTATACTTTAACGTTAAAGAGCTAGTTTAACTTTAACAGTAGCAAAAAGCTACTTTAACTTTTAAAAGTACACTTTATCCACATAGTATGTGCGTTTTATTATCTACGGATCTATGTGGATCCGGATCTGGATTAATTTTTAACATGTATTACAAAAACAATTTCGGATCCTCTTCTCTATCTATATCTATTTTAAAGATCCAGAAATTAGTTCTTTTTCTGACGAGTAGATGGCTTTTTATGGTAAGGTAGTGTAAACTACAGAGTAAAGAAAAAAGACAAGACACATTTGAAAATCAACTATCATAAGCAAGAGGGAGATGAGAATACAACACAACTGTCACTATGATCCGTATCGTTTTATTTTCGAGGGTTAATCTTTATGGATCATTGGCGATAATAGGTGCGTTTTATTATCCACAAATCTATCTGGATCCGGATCTGGATCATCCCTTGAAAATAAAACGATACGGATCTTACTGACAGCAGTGTTATAAGCCCGTCTCTTTTTATCCTTGGGTTTGGAAATTTTAAATTATGTCTTGTCTTTTTTCTTTACACTATAGATTACACTACCTTACCATAAAAAGCCATCTACACGCCAATGTAATAACTAATTTTTGGATCTTTAAAATAGATCCCGATAGAAACAGGATCCCAAATTGTTTTTGTAATACATGTTAAAACTTAATCCAGATCCGGATCCAGATAGATTTGTGAATAATAAAACGCACCTAATAAACCGCGGCTAGTAATAGTCATTTCATACCAAATCGAAAGCAAAAATGTTTACTGATGTTTTATTAACTTCCCATAGGGAGTTATTGTAATCGGTCCGATTTGTCAAATTGGAATTTTTGACATTTCTCGACGTTTCAAGGTCCCTAGAGGCTATATCAATCATTTTTAGAGAGATGTCTGTGTGTGTGTGTGTACGTACGTTCGTACGTTCGTACGTTCGTACGTTCGTACGTCCGTACGTTCTTGTACCATTTTTCGTCGTCGATATCTCAAGAACGAGTAAAAATATCGACTTCAAATAAATTTTGTTTAATAGATAATAACTTCGAAAGAGGCTGAAAGGGCGTTTATTAAAATTCAGTGAGTAGTTTTTTCACTATAACGGTTTAAAAAAAAAGTAAAAATTTTGGTTAGTTTCAAATATCTCACGAAAAAATAATGCTATTGATTTCAAATAAAATTTAATGTACTCATTATAAGGTCATACAGATTTGATATGAATTTGGAAAAAAATGAACATACCGTTATTTTTTTAAATAAAAAAAACTGAAAAAAAAAATTTCATAACCCAGATATTCTAAGAACGGAAAACAATTTGAAACTCAAAATAATTTTATTTTACGAAAAATAATGTGTTTGACAACTGGTGAAAATTTCAAAAAAAATCAGTTTACAGTTTTTTTACAAAAAATAAAAAACTATATAAAATTCTATTGAAAATTGGTAAAAATTGTTTTTCGACTCAAATTTCTCGAGAACTAGTAGTGATATTGACTTCTAATTTAGTTTATTTTATACATGGTATAATTTTGTACAATTGGTAAAATGTTGACAAATATTGAATTAATAGTTTTTTTTTTTAAATAAAAAAACTATTAAAAATTCTACTATTGAAAACTAGTTAAAATTGTATTTCAAGTCGAATTTCTTGGGAATGAACACCGATAGTGCCTTCTAAAGTATGTTGTTTAGTACATCGATATCTTCCCGTAAGAATGTATACTAAGCGACATTTCATAAATTGTTCAGGAAACGAAAAAAACGAAAAAAGTTCTAGTTGAATCATAATGTGCTAAGAGACAATTTTGGTTAAACTGAGTGACATCTAACAAAATTTTTTGTTGCTCACGACAATGAGATCTTTATTAATGTCGGTTAGCATAATTTTTTTGGCGAATAGTACAAATTTCAGGGGGCAACATTATTTTAATGAGAAAACATGGTAGTTGATAAATTTTTTTTATTTGTACTCTAGTTTCCTTTTCATGCATAATAGGTTGGCGAATCCCAGGCCAAAACGTGGCCCTTAACATATAGTATATTTCCTCATCAAAAAGTCATTTTCGAAAAAATTGTCGCTTAGTACATTCTTACGGGAAGGTATCGACATAATACAATTATTAACATATGGTTAAATTTTGACAAGTATCGAATTGACAGTTTAAACAAAAATATAAAAAAAAATCTACTAAAAAGTGGTAATATTTGTTTTTCGACTAGAATATCTTGAGAACGAGCAATGATATTGACTTTGCCATTATTTAATTTTATACATAATATACAATTTCCAACAAATGGTTTATATTTGAATATTTCGTTTTAAAATTTTTTTCAATTAAAATGTTTGGAACCGAAATAATAAAGTAATTTCTATAATATAATACATAATTTTATAATTTTATTATCAACTTAGTTTTTAGAAGAATGTATGTACTGTTGTACCCAAGTCCCACATATTCAAATTCCATTAACAGCTATGGTAAAATTGAAGAAAACGTCACAATATGTTTTTATCTTGAAAAAGATGTAAAATTCTACTCAAGGTTTTCTTAGATATATTAAAAAACACGGACATCTATAATTCAGTATATAATATGTACCTACCAACCTTCGTAATTATTACAAGAAATTTAACATTTTAAATAGAAAAGTTTAAAATTAGTTAAACACATTTTCTATAAAAAAAAACATAAAATGAGCGCCTAAGTATCCTAATAAAATTTCCTAATAACATAGTATGCCAAAAGCATCATCGATTTTTAAAACAGGAGTCATTGTATATCCAGTGCAGATCACAGCCTTTCAATTCGGAAAAACCGCAACAACAATTACACTTCGATCTTCCATCTACTGCTCTATGATCGAAGTACGTATACAAAATATCATACTAATTACCACAACAGATACAATACCTGACCGAAACAAGTTAACGAGCTCACCAAAGGGTTAAATGTGCAACAACAACCACATTAGGTAACCCAAACCATCTTCTTCAATGGAGGTGTTAAAATGCAACAACAAACACATTGCGGAACCGAGAACATGTCAATTAGTGCAGCAAATCTCTTCAAATCTCTTATTAAAATGCTTTTCAATCTTAAAATAATTTTTGTTTGAATTTTACAGCTAAAGTTTGTTTCGCTGAAAATTTGGTTATTTGAAAAATCTAAATATAAAGTTTTCAAGACCACAAATGGGAAGTTATCAGTGTGGGTCGCACCCAGCCTCTTTTTTGGTTTTTAAAAGATGTGATTTTTAAATACTCGTAGACCGAATATTAGAAATGCGAAACAATCGTACAAAAGTGCCCTACGATCTTTAATTTTGCAATATTACGGCGGGCAATGGACAGAAAAATTCTGTACCTACAAATATACATATAATGTATATGCATGCATAGCCCAATGAATTTGCACCTTGTTTGAGTTCTTTATCTGTCAAATTTAGGCGTGTTCAACGTAAATTCGCTTATGTTTTGTTGTAAAGTTAGAAGAGTTTTCTTACTTTTTTAAAATTATAAAAAAGTTAGACATCGTCTCCAAACTAAACGACAGTGTTAAGTAGTGTTAGTCTTATTCCTTAAACGAGCAACGTTTAAAATTTTGCGCCATAACGTTAATGTGAAATGCATAGATAGGTATTATGCATTATGTATGTGTTGTGTGCAGACAGCCCAGTTTGTTTGCATGTCTTAAGGGAATTTAAATACCTTTCAAAAAACATGACGACGTAAATTTCGTTTCATTGAATATACAAAATTTGAATGAAATTTACAATCGTGAATTTTGGTATTTGAAAATATGCCTGTTTACAAGATCATAATTCTTATTTAATTAATATTTAATGAGGTAATACATTATTTTTTGTTATCCTAGTTTTCCACAATTAACCCTTTGGCGAATTTCCAACATCTTGATTTAAAAGGTGAACGGTGATTATTTTTGTGTAGGCCTACATTTTCTTGCAGAGCCTGAACGGTAAGGATAACAAGCATTTTATTAAAAAGATATGATATTGTATAATAATAAATTAATCGAAATGGGTAAGACTTCTAAAAAACAATTTTTGTTTTTCGGTTTTAGCACCAGGAAATGATTACTAGACCTTCGAAAATGGCTCAGTTCTTCTTGTTGCCTCAAACCTTGGAACCGGGATTCCAGTTCCAAGTAATGATGTTCTTTTGCTTGATGTTCAATTTAGTCAATGTGTTTTGACTTTCTAGATTAAAAGGTTGGTACAGCTTATTGAGTTCGAGGTTGGATCTTATTCTCCATTCACCTTCGTGGAGGAATGTTAAGCCAAACGATTCCACGACTTTTTAAAATCTAAGTCCACTTCTAATTTACTGTTTTTTAAAACTGGTTTTTATTGGTAGAAATTGGGTTATCTTCCTGCTCAATATTACTTTCATTAAGCATCTATCGGAATGCTGATTTAATAAATCCTCTATTCCATGTGGTTCAGTTACTGTTTTTTTTTTATAATTTTCAAGCACTAAAGGGATTATGATTACCCTTAAAATGTTTGAGCACAGTGCGTGCGTTTTAGGAAAGTTGGAGATGCATATTGGTTTTGAGTGTCTGTGTATTATAATGGGAGGGAAATATAAGTCAGGCACAACATTCCGCATTCGTGTAGTGCGGCTTAAGAAAGAACATCTGAATTTTACAGTACGTCCGAAGTTAGGCTCAAAGGAAAAATGATGGGCATTCCTTGAAGCGCATTGCGTTTTTGAAGCATTAAATTCTACGCGGTTTATTGTTCCCCATTTTACAATGCTATCGATATCAGAATTTAATGGGCTTATCCTACGTTGTTTTTCTAAGTCCACAAATCTTTACATGATTTCAGAGAAAGTAAGATTATTGCACTAGATATTTCAAAGGCATTTGATAAAGTCTGGCACCTTGCTCTCTTATCGAAAATGTGTGCTTTTGGAGTCGACGAATCCCTTCTTCGTTGGATTAGAAATTTTATTTCCAACCGTTCAATAAAAGTTCTTTACCTACAATATAAATGCTGGTGTGCCCCAAGGCTCCGTATTGTCCCCGACTCTTTTCCTCATTTTTATATATACGTCCAAAATTTGAGTATAACTCCAATCTATGCGCTAGTGCTCCAGTAACTTACTTAGGTCTCTTGGACAGTATTCAAAGAAGAGCTTTTAAAATGATTGGTGACAACAACATCATTGACTTATTTACGTCACTCCAACATCGTCGTAATGTTTCTTGCCTCACCCTTTATTACCGTTATTTTAACGGACTATGCTCTAGTGAAATAGCCCAGCTGCATTCCTCCCAATTCAACCGTAATACTCGCACTTCTAGGAATGCTCATCAGTTTACCCTTGATGAATATGAGAAAGAGAGTCGGAGACAAAACGGAGCCCTGTGGCACACCATCATTTATTTTATAGACTTCAGATTTGAAACCATTTAACCATCCTATACAAATTGTATTGAGCTGTTTGAAAGGTAGTTTCTAATCCACCGAAGAAGAGATTTATCAATACCAAATGCACGCTTTTTCGATAAGAGAACTTGATGAATAACTCTATCAAATGCTTTAAGTACAATAAGCTTAATTTCTCCAAAACTATAGGTGCGTTTTATTATTCACAAATTTATCTGGATCCGGATCTGGATTTAGTTTTAACATGTATTACAAAACAATTTGGGATCCTGTTTTCTATCGGGATCTATTTCAAAGATCCAAAAATTAGTTATTACACTGGCTTTTTATGTTAAGGTAGTGTAAACTACAGTGTAAAGAAAAAAGACAAGAAATAATTTAAAATTTACAAACCCAATGATAAAAAGAGACGGGCTTATAACACTGCTGTCACTAAGATCCGTATGATTTTATTTTCAAGGGATAATCCAGATCCGGATCCAGATAGATTTGTGAATAATAAAACGCACCTATTGTTCTGACATTTCGAAATATTTAGGCTTAGTTGGTTATTTTTACAGCATTAAGTTTTTCAAGAAAGATGTCATTTTGAAGAACCAAACAATCGTTTAAAACTTTAATACTTCTAAGAAATTTCACCAGCAAACTTTAGATCTATTGAGCTTAAGAGTACACTATGTAAGTCATTTCTAAAGCCAGCGAAACATGGTGGTTTATGATGGTCCTTCATTTCGAAATCGAAGTTCGTTGGCACACTGTTGTTGGTTTAATCCATCTCGAAAACCATAGAAGATCATTTCAAGAAACAACAACGCACATAGCGAAACAGGAACATGTGATTTGTTACGCTTGATTTTGTTTTGGCGAGTTTGCATAATATATATAAATTGTTGCTTCAGAAAAAGCGTTTTACGTGATCCGGTTAATTTTCTGTCTCAAAAGTAGATAATACCTGTGGCTGTGCATACCTAGGTGAAGAGGCCTTCGTTTTATAAAACTTAAATACAATAGAAAAATGCTTCATTTGCCAGAAATGTTCAAATATCAAATAAATAACAAAAAAAAATGGATTTTAGAAAAATTCATTTAAAAATTAATCACGCTCATGTGTTTTTAGAAGCCTTGTCACATTTATGACACCAATGGTAGCATTTTATGAAGCATTACACATTAGCCCAAGTCGAAATAATATCTTCATTCCAATAAATGCCAATGCTGAAAAGTCACGTCAAACAACAAAACATTTACATATAATGACAGATTTTATCAGAACTTTTGGGAGTTTTATGAGCGGCTTTCTGGACTTATTCCAAACTATAACTTAGACACACGAAAAATAAATTGCAATCTGCAATCATTGCACGATTTGACAGATACACCACCGCGCTGTCAAAGACACTATGAATATTATCTGCACCATCGAACAGATGCACGCATTTTATTTGCGTTTTAACGACACTTAACTTTTATTTATCTCTTTGACCGTGATTTTTGTTTTCTGGTCAAAACAAGAATTTTAATACAAATGGCTTTTTATTGGCGGTGTGGGAAGAGTGTGTCATTGGGCATAATGCGGATTTGAGGCAACCTGGTTTCATATAAATACCGAGTATAGATCCGAACTTGGGGTAGTAATTGAAGTGAATTTCGCGGAATTTTCAAAAAAAATTTGAACGCTTGAAAAAATGAAAGTCCTTGTCGTGCTTATGGTGCTGGTTGGATTCGCCTCAGCTGGATTCAGCAGTGGATGGTCAGGCAGTTATCCTAGCTATGGAAGCAGATATGTCAGTGGACGGTCATATGGATATCCTAGCTATGCAAGCCGGTACAGTAGTGGATATGGAAGTGGGTATGGCAGTGGACACGGATCAAGGATTATTCGCGTCATTAGCAGTGACGGCGGCAGTGGATGGAATAGTGGATATAATGGCGGTGGTTGGAGTCCAAGCAGATATAGCAGTGGTGGATGGAGTAATGGCGGTGGATGGGATTCTGATTACAACAGTGGATGGTGATGATTTTCAATACAATTTTAAGCCACACGGTTTAATCACGTTCCCAAGAAATGTGAAAGTACTCGAGGAATATTTGTACAATAAAATGCGTGTATGTATTTCTTTGACTATAAGATGTTTCTCTTAATGTTTTAAAATGATCGAAGCTTTGCTGAGTTGGATACTGATCACTTAATGTTCATGGGGTTGAAACTATTGATTTTATTCAGGAAAAATCGACTTGCCTCAAATTTATTATAAAAGGTTTTAGGTAAGTTGGTTCGAACAATGATTCTTTCAAATGCTCTTTGAATTTAATTCTAAGGGATGTAATATTAAGGAGTCCTTATTGTGAACTTAAATTGTTATTAAGAATGAAAAAGCTAGTGACCAAATCAACCATCTGCTTATAGATGTCCTGTAATCTTCCGTCCCTTTGCCTGGAATCATTTCTGCAGGTGCGTTAAGCTTTGGCTGATCCAGAGCTCTATGCAATTTCCAAAAACTTAATAAAAATGTTGACTTCATCTCCAATTTTAATATCTCACATCAAAGACGAGTAAGATCTTAGCCTTGAATGCTATTGTAAAATAATTAATAGCTTTGTAGTGTTACTGAATTCATAATTATGAATTTCATTCAAGTTCATGAATCATGATTGAACATCATGATTGCATGATTGCACATAGATTTCTCATAAGATAATTTCTGTGAATTTCTTCTAAGTCTACCTGAAGGAATCTATACTATCTTAATGTCATGCAATCATCTCGCTTCATATTGACTACTGTTTGAATAAGTCTGATTGATTAATGACTTAAATTTACCTCCCAGTTAGAAGAAGGCAATTAAAATAATAATAATAAATTAAGACCAACCCCTATTTGTAGATATAGCACAGAAAATTCTTAGTTCAATTATTTGTTATTCATCTCGAGACATCATAATATACCTAATAGAGCTAATGATTGAAGATGATTTGGAATTCGTCGTGAATTGAACATTCTGGTTTAAGCCTATAATTAATGATGATCGTCTTAAAGCTTTCGATAATTCACTGCTTTTAATTTCTCTCTTTGATCTTTGTATACGAGTACGATGTTAATTGAGTTTCGAGATACTAATCAGAACTGTCGTGTTTGACAAAGTTAAAAAATGTGGCAGGTATCATGAGAAAGGTTAAATTAAGGTTGAAAATAAAGCCCACACAATATTTTTGAAAAGATAATGTTTATTTGGCATTCTTACAATTGTCTTAAAATTACTTTACATCAGGGAGTGGATTATATCCAAGCTCAGCTACAGAAGGATTCTAGGTACGTTAGGTAATATAAACATGACCAAGCACGTTAGTAGAGAAATACCCCAGGACGGAGTTCTGTCCACTCTTCTTTGCCTTTTAGTAATGAATAGAATTCTCGTTTAGTTGAAAGGGCATGGTTTAAAGGCGTTTGCGTATGCAGATGACTTGGTACTACTAGGGTCAGGAAAGTTCACCCCTGAACTAAGCGAAATCACAGATATGGTCTTAAGAAAATTATTTGCTGGACTATGAGTTGTCGACCAGGCAAAACTGAACTAATGCTATTTACTACCAAAGCTTAGATACATCCTTTCGATCTATCTCGACTCAATGGCCAAACACTTTTCCTCTCTTCCATCAGTGCAAAATATCTAGGTGTTATTCTAGACCCTTAGTTGAACTAGAAACTCAATATTGAAAAAAGGGTTAAGAAGGCCCGCATAGCTTTCTACGTCTGTTGTAAAACCATGGTATAAAGTTGGGTTATACATCTAAGATGATTTTATGGCCATATACAGACGTTGTGCGACCGATCCTCACGTATATTTCGATTGTTTTGTGACACATTTATAACATCGATAAATTGTAGAAGTTACAAATAAATGCTAGCGTTGGCACCACAAGGGCTCTAAGATCTTGCCCAACTCATGCATTAAGCGTTTTTCTGCACCTTCTACCACTTGATTTACACATCATTAACATATTATTATCTAGTTTCTTGCAGCGCATTAAGACTAAAATAATCGAACTCTTTGACCGACAAATATTATGGCCACATCAAAATTACGCAGTTTATTCCAATAGAGTTCTTTCGACTCCCATTGACTACTGCACCCCTAAAATGTGTTTAAGATTATGTTACCATCAAGAAAGACTTCGAAAAACTATCTTTACTGATAGCTCAAAGATGACATTGATGGAAAAGAATGAGCGGATGAGCTGGCCAGGCAAGGATCAGTCCTTCATAACTCACTTGCGGAAAGAGTCAACATTCCAATCCAAATTATGAAGGCAATGTTCTCTAAATGTATATATTCGTACCTATACTCCTATAGTATATACAGGCTGTCCCACAGTCACCGCCCCAAATGAAAACCATGGATTCCTGAGGTCATTTTAAGTCGAAAAACTTAAGAGGTCATTTTCTCGTTTTCGTCCCGTTTTTGAGTTATAACAGTTTTTATGGTTTTTCCCTTAACTGGCTTTATCTTTGCCAAACAACGTCTGATTCGTAAAATTTTTTTTATAACCAATCAAGAATTTATTACAGTTTTAGTTTGTCCAGAAAGTTTTTTTTTCGGCGGACAACCGTTTCTCCGCAATTTTGCATCAAACCCAATTTTTTCGTTTTTTAAGTAGTTTTTTCACTTTGATATCATTTTATTCAAAAAAACACGTTAATGAGTATTAATTTTTTTCACTTATTATTAAAGCTCAGTTAATTTTCTTAAAGAAATTATTTTTTTCCTTAAAAAGAATATTAAATGTAATTAACAAAAAATAAACAAACTGAGTGAATTTAAAAAAAAAAAAATTTAAATACAAAATTAACTTTTTCTGAGCTATTGTGGTTAAGAAAAGGACAAAACGAAAAAATTGGGTTTGATGCAAAATTGCGGAGAAACGGTTGTCCGCCGAAAAAAAAGTCTCTGAACAAACTAAAACTGTAATAAATTTTTGATTGGTTATAAAAAAAATTTTACGAATCGGACGTAGTTTGGCAAAGATAAAGCCAGTTAAGGGAAAAATCATAAAAACCGTTATAACTCGAAAACGGGACGAAAACGAGAAAATGACCTCTTAAGTTTTTCGACTTAAAATGACCTCAGGAATCCATGGTTTTCATTTGGAGCGGTGACTATGGGACACCCTGTATATAACCTAGATTTTATATACAAAGGTAGGGGCTACATTTTTGCAAATATGTACTGCAAATGCAAACTACATACATATGCTGATGTTGATACAGTTTTTGGTGCCGAAACCAAAATTTAAATCTATTTTTTCAAGCACTTTTATTGGATCAATGTATTTAATTTTATGAGTTTATATTTTGGAGGGCTCACAAATTCCCCAGTCAAAACTCTAAGAGACTGAAATATTCTCCTCATTAATTGACGTCGAAACTGAGAAATTTTTCAGAAGAATCCATTAATTTAAACTCAGACTGAGAAATTATTAAATAATAATTTTGTTCCTATTCTACGCATACCTATTGTTTGTTAAAAATGTTACTATTGTTTTTATTTTTAATAAAAGCATACCTATTATATTCAAACATATCGTTGAATCGTTCAGTCGTGTTAATTTTTTGCTCTATATTCTATTTCTTTTCTTATTAAAGTTTCATATTTAAACTTTCAAAATGACAAAAAAATGTGCTATGTGTGGCTTAAGATGTCTTGGTGACAAGTTTATTGAATGTCAAGGCTTTTGTGATTCAATTTTCCATAAAAAATGTGTGAAAATTCGTGACGAAACAATTAAAATTCTTCAATCAGAACCTAATCTTTCTTGGCGGTGTAATGCCTGTAGTAGTGTTAGTGGCTCTCTTTTATCGCTACTTGTCCAACTTAAAAATGATGTTGCGGTTATAAAATCTAAAATATGCAACAATGATTCCTTGATAATAAATTCGGATTCAAATATAGATACGGTTGTTAATGATCCCTTAAGTAACCCTGTCTTACAACAAATTCCTGCGGGCAACCCAGAAACAGTGATAAATGAGCTACAAACAAAAACAACAAATATTATCCCAACTAGAACATTAACAATAACAACATCATCATCATCGTCATCATCATCATCATCATTTTCGTCTTCTTCATATTTTCCGTCATCATCATCATCGTCTGTATCAACAAAAACAATAGATTCAATTATTTGCCAACCTAGTGTCGCAACTGGTTTTACATCTAATGCAATAACTGAACCCACGCAGCCAACAGCTTTACCCACAAGCGAGGTTATTATTTCAACAAAATTGCATGCAAATAAAATGCAGGAGAATAAAAAACGATCAGGTCAACGAACTCTTACTGGTAACTGCACTGATCTTGATAACACAACGCTATTATCTCTTTCATCTGTGCCAAAAATGAAATTCTTACACCTCTCTCGTTTGCAAACAAATGTCACTGAGGAGAACATAATTTCTTTCGTAGCATATAAGCTTAAATTGTCCAATAAAAATAATGTGCTTTTCTGCAAGAGATTGACTAAGAGAAATATTGAAGTTTCAACTCTTCGTTTTGTAAATTTTAAACTCGGCGTCCCAGAGATTTTATTCGATGAATTATTTAATGCCTCTTTTTGGCCTTTGGGAGTTCGAATAAAAAATTTTAATCAACGCCAAAAATCAAAAAACGAGGACGCTGTGACCCAAATTTTGGAAAATTGACATGTGCTTCATCGTCTTCCTTAAATCCGTCACAACTGAAGGTTTTCTATCAAAATGCTGGAGGCTTACGCACCAAAACCAATGATGTTTTTATTTCTTCAATTGCACATGACTATGACGTTATAATTTTGACAGAAACCTGGTTGCAAAAAGATATTTTCTCATCTGAACTGTTTGATCCGTCATATGTAGTTTACCGAATGGATCGTACTGCTGAGTCTGGAATGGTTCGAGGAGGAGGAGTATTGATTGCAGTCCGTAGTTCATTTAGTAGTAAAGAGATAAGTTTTCCATCGATTTCAGTTCATTTTGAACAATTATGTGTTAAAGTTTATTCAAATAATGTACTTAATAATTTAAATAGATTTGAATATTTCTTCATTGTTAATTACATAAGACCAAGAAGTAGTTTAGATTTATATATTGAATTGGTTTCAAACGTTAACAATTTTGTGAAAGATTTGTCATCCAATCATTACCCATGCATTTTTGGCGATTTTAATCTTGGTGACATTGATTGGCGTTTTCAAGCTGATGAACAATTGCTTATACCATTTAATGTTACTAAAGATGTGGAGACGGAATTGGTTGACAATTTTTTTTCGCTTGGGTTAATTCAAATAAACCACGTTAAAAATAGTTTACATAGATTTCTTGATCTTGTTTTCATTTTTAATGATATAAAATATAAAGTTTTTGAAGCGAACTTTCCTATAGTTAAAAATCAAATTCATCATAAAGCTATTTTTGTTATCTTAGATTTTTATAACTTTCAAAATTTAAGTAATGATAACAATAGTTATTTTTATAATTATAAGAAGGCTGACTTCATTTCATTGAATAATTATTATAATTCTATAAATTGGAAATCGGTTACAGCCGATCAATCCTTAGATAAAACGTATTCAATTTTTAAGAGTTATTTGTTTGAGGGAGTTCACAAGTTTGTCCCTTTGGTCCGAAAAAGAGCGTCTTTTAAATATCCATGGTTTAATAAACGGCTAAAGAACTTGGAAAATGTTAAAAATAAAGCTTTTAAAAAGCATAAGTTATCAGAGAACTTTGAAGACAGAACTCATTTTATTCAGTTGAGAAGAGAATTTGATTTTTTAAGCAGGTTTCTCTATTCTCAATATTTATGTTCGATTGAAAGAAATATTAAATATAACTCAAAATCTTTTTGGGTTTTTTTGAATTCAAAACGTCAAGTTTCTGAATTTCCAATTTCTATGGAATTGGATAATGCATGCTCGTTCGATAAAAAATCTACATGTGATCTTTTCGCAA
Source organism: Philhelius festivus (assembly GCA_963931855.1). NCBI lineage: Eukaryota > Metazoa > Arthropoda > Insecta > Diptera > Syrphidae > Philhelius > Philhelius festivus. The sequence goes on along the minus strand of OZ007556.1, from coordinate 80,113,195 downwards.
ACTATTTTAAATCAAATTATAATGAAGCAATTATAGATAATTGTTCAGATAAGTATAATGAAATTAGTTGCCAAGTTGATTTTGGTTCTTTTTCTTTAACAGATCAAGAAGTTTTAGATGGTTTACTTCATCTTGATTTAAACAAAAAAGCCGGTGTGGATTTGATTCCACCACTTTTGCTTTCCAAATGTGCTTCTTCGCTTTTCAAAATTTTGAAAATTGTTTTTAATACATCGCTTCATACTGGCGTTTTCCTTCAAGAATGGAAACTTTCTTCGATTAGTCCAATATTTAAAAGTGGTCTTAAGCATTTGATTAACAATTATAGGCCAGTATCTAAACTTTCAGCCGTACCGAAACTGTTTGAAAAATTAGTTTATGATAGGCTTAATTTTGCAGTTAAAGGCATTATAACAACAAGACAACATGGTTTCTGCAGTGGTCGATCCACTACTACAAATTTATGTCTTTTTACGAATTTCTGCGTCCAGTCATTGGAGCATAAATTGCAAGTGGATGTTTTATACACAGATTTTATAAAAGCATTTGATAGAGTGCATCACAGGCTTCTTATAAGAAAGCTTGAGAAAATTGGGTTAAATCTCGGTTTTCTTAAATGGCTGGAATCTTATTTGTCAAATCGAAAGCAGATTGTGAAAATTGACAATGACCAATCATTTCTTATTGATGTTTTGTCAGGTCTTCCGCAAGGTAGTCATCTAGGGCCACTGCTTTTTAATCTCTTCGTTAATGATATTGCGGACCTCTTAGAATTTACCAATTGTCTAATGTTTGCAGACGATTTAAAACTATATCATCAAATATCCGTAAAGGAAGATTGTGAAAACTTTCAAAAAGATATTGATAGATTATTTCAGTGGTGTAGATATAATCATCTCGATTTAAATATTTCCAAATGTAAAATCTTTAGAGCCTTTCGTTCAACACCAAGAGTTATATACAGTTATAGACTCGGCAACGAAGTTTTATGTACTGTTAGTGAAGTTAAGGACCTTGGAGTTATTTTTGATACAAGGTTGTCTTTTATATCACATATAAATTTCATTGTATCGAAGGCAAATTCACTTCTTGGTTTTCTAAAGCGAAATACCCTAGTATTTAGAGATTGTTATACGTTAAAAGCTATTTATACTTCTTTAATAATACCTATACTTGAATATTGTTGTGTTGTATGGTCTCCATTTTATGTAAACTCTTCAGATAGGATCGAAAAAATCCAAAAAAGATTCACAAGGTTTGCATTGAGGAAATTGGGTTGGTCAGAAGATTTACCCCCTTATAAGTCAAGATGCGCCTTAATAGATCTCAAATCGTTAAAAACCTGTAGAGACACTCTCTGTTCACTTTTTATCAAAGATATCGCTAATGGAAGAATTAATTCACCCGAGTTATTAAATCTTCTAAACTTTTATGTTCCAGAGAGAAATCTTAGAAACAGAAATGTTCTTTTTCTTGTTTCCAATCACAGGACGAACTATGGACTTAATAAACCCTTAACTCGTTCACTGAGAAATTTTAATTCTATTAGTTATGAAGTCGACTTTCAAATGAATAGAACTGTTTTTAAACAAATTGCTCTAAATATTTTTAATAGAAATCAATGATTGTAATATATGAATTATTGTTAAAGTAATCAACAGATAAATATCCATTGATAAATAAATAAATAATAATAATAATAATTTTTCCAGATTGCTGAAAAACTGCCATGGTAATACCAATTGCAAAGCCTGGTAAACAAAAAGACGAAGAAAAATAATCAAAGAAAATCTTGACAATCACATAAATGAGAATAATATTTTACCTGATTATCAATTTGGATTCAGACGATTCCATAACACCAACCAACAAATTCTGAGGATTAAAAACCATGTGAAAGATAAATTTAATTCCAAAGAGTCGACTGCCTTAGTACTTTTGGATATTGAAAAGGCTTTCGACACGGTCTGGCACGACCGACGCATTAATCCACAAGCTTGTTCAATTTAAGTTTCCTATGGCGACAGTAAAAATTATTCAAAGCTTTTTAAGTGGGAGAAAATTTTTAGTTAAAGTCCAAAGCGATACGTCTACTGTCCATAATATTCCATATGGAATTCCTCAAGGTACAGTACTTGGTCCCACCCTCTTTAATATTTTTGTCTCTGATTTACCAAATCTTGGAAGCAATGAAGGTATATATTTATTTAATTCGTTAAAATCTAACGTTAACAATATTAAAATAGTTCTTATAATCTAATATAATCTAATATCATAATTTATATTTATTATTCAATATTGTTGAAAAAGATAAGTTTAAATTTTTTACATTTTATGTTATCATTTACAGATTCTAAACAAAATTGAAATTCGTTATAAATTGTAATTAATTGATTGAAGGGGCTACATACACCATAGTTTGATCTGCTAAATATTTGAATAATAGGTTGCTGTCGCCTTAAACATGAACGGCTGAAACTGAAATTTAATTTACTTAGAACTGATGGTAATGATATCGAACCATTAATAATCCCAACAATAAAACAAAATTGTAAAAACTTTCTGTGGTTAGTCAAAGAAGGAAGGCTGATCAAAGCTAGTCTTTGAGAATAAGGGGGAAGTAGATTTTCCCTTGACCAGGGAAGAGACCGAAGACAGAAACGCAGAAACCTTTTTTGGATCGCTTCAATTCTTGTAACATGTATTGAGTAATAAGGTGACCATACCACACAGCCGTATTCTAGAATTGGTCTAACAAACGAAATAAATAGAAGTTTTAGAACATAAGGGTCCTGAAAATCACGACCGAATCTTTTAATGAATCCAAGAACCCTATTGGCTTTTTTAATTATATAATTTAAATGATCATTAAATGCTAATTTGGGATCTAGAATAATACCTAAATCAGAAAACACAGAAACCTTACATAACGGACAAGAATCAAACGTATAGTTGTACAAAAACGGAAATTTTTTACGTGTAAAACTCATGGTTTTACATTTGTCAACATTTAAAACAAGTCGGTTTTTATTGCACCATTCCCTAAATATTGTTAAGTCTTCTTGTAGTAATAAACAGTCAGAGGAGGATTTTATACTTTTAAAAAGCTTAATGTCATCAGCATAAACAAGGACAGACGAGTTTTTTAAGTTTGAAACCAAGTCATTAATAAATAAAACAAATAAAATAGGACCTAAGTGGCTGCCCTGAGGGACGCCAGAATTGACAACAAATTGACTTGAACTTTCATTACGAAACAAGACAGAATAACGACGGTTTTTTAAGTATGAAGAAATCCAATTTATAAAATTGTTGTTAAATCCTAGATGGTTTAATTTTAAAATTAGTGTATTGTGACATAACTTGTCAAAGGCTTTACTAAAGTCAGTAAATACACAATCAACTTGCCCGCGTTTTTCAAAAACATCTAGACAAAAGGAAACGAAGTTAAATAAATTAGTAACAGTGGATCTCTTTTTGACAAAGCCATGCTGGCTATCACAAATAATAGAACTACAATGAAAAGAAAGAACATTACTCACAATTGACTCAAACAGTTTAGGTATCACAGATAGTTTAGCAATGGGTCTATAGTTCATTGTTTCATTCTTAGGACCTTTTTTATGTATAGGAATAATAAATGAACTTTTCCAGATAATAGGAAAAATTGAACTTTTTAAGGATGAATTGAAGAGAATATGTAACGGATACGACAAATAAGAAGCACATTTTTTTAATATATAAGATGGAACACCATCGGGGCCTGGAATAAAGCACTCATCGAGATTTAATATTTGTTGAGCGACTGTATCTTCACTTATTTCAAAATTAATTGCGTTTAAATGAGTAAAACTGTCGAAAGAAGAAGAAAAAGAAGAGGAATGATTAAATTCTGATTTTTCAAATGCTTCTTTGAATTGGTCAGCAAACATGTTTGCAATAACCTTTGGATCATGACTAGTTGATGAATTATTTGACATCGAATTCGGATAGCCACACGTTTTCCTTTTATTATTAACGAAATTCCAGAAACTATCTGGATTAGATTTAATACCATGTTCTATTTTACAAATGTAATCGTCATATAGAGTGTTAGAATAATCAGTGAAAAGTTGTTTTAGAATTAAGAAAGTTCTATAATCATCGTCAGTTCTAGTAATATTATAATTTACCCAAGCTTTGTTCCTTTTATTTTTTAAGTTTTTAATACGCATATCAAACCATGGTGGTGCATTTGAAGCAAAACGTGTTCTTTTTAAAGGAATAGTTTCGTAAAAGCAGTTAAAAAGAGTTCTATAAAAATTATTACACATATCATCAATATTGCAATTACAAAATAATTGATTCCAATCTACAGTTATTAACATATCAAAAAGATCAACAAAATTACATTTAGAAAAGTCAAATTCAAGTTTGTTGTTATTATTGTTATTGTAAGGAGAAAACATGTTTAAACCAAGTGAAATATCTAATGCAGGATGATGTCGATCTTCGTCAATTAATTTTACAGTAGCAGTTAAAACAGCAATTTCGTTGTTAATTGTATCGGCGAAAAACACTAAGTCAAGAATTTTTCCAAAACGATTTCTCAATCCATTGAATTGACTCAAACCACACGAAGACATACCATCTATAAATGTTAGTTCATTAAGGCTTGACGCATTTATCGGAACATGGAAGTTATCGTCATCAATTTTTGTCCAATTAAGGTTTGGTAGATTAAAGTCACCTACGATCAAAATTTCATCTTCGGGTTCCATAAGCACATAAATATTTTCTATGCAGTCATTTAATTTTTTATAAGCGTCATTGTTTGAACTTGGAGGTATATACGCGGAGATGATAAATAAATGACCAGATTCCAACTTGATTTTGATACATAGAGCTTCGACACCTGTGGATCGAAAGTCATCTATCAGGTAGCACGTAATTGAGGTCCTGATCGCAAAAAGAATTCCTCCTCCGACAACATTAGAGTCTTCTTCATCATGTCGATCACGTCTGAAAATTTGATATGATGCATCAAAAAGCTCCGAGTCAAGAATAGAAAAGTTGAGCCAAGTTTCTGTTAGTATAATGACATCGTGAGGAAGGTTGTATACATTTTTATAGACCATATTAGTCTTTGTCCGAAGTCCATTTACATTTTGGTAGTAGACTAATATTTGTTTGAGCTGCTCAGATGATGATTCCGCATTGTCCGATTTTGACAAAAAGGGTTCTGGGGTATTACTTGACTATTTTGTTTATTAACAAATTCGTGTATTATTACACCAATTGGCCAGAACAAAGGCGAGTTAAGTACATGGAAAACTGAATCCGGAACACGTATTTTAAAAGACGAATATTTAGTGTAGTTTCTGTGAAGAATTTTCTCCACACTAAAGAACGATGATCCCACTTTTTCTTTAAGATAATTTTTGATATCAAGGGCATTAGATGACGGTGATAGTTTAGAAAGAAACAACACTTTTTGCCCCTCTACTACTTTAAGCCCGGATATAATTGGCGATATAATTTCGTTGTTGATGTTTGCAGAGTCCATTTGAAGTGGTAACGAAGAGGTTGATGACGATGATGATGATGATGATGATGATGATGATGATGATGATGATGAAGATGATGATGATGATGATGATGATGATGATGATGATGATGATGATGAGGATGATGATGATGATGATGATGATGATGATGATGATGATGATGATGATGATGATGATGATGATGATGATGATGATGATGATGATGATGATGATGATGATGATGATGATGATGATGATGATGATGATGATAATGATGATGATGATGATAATGATGTTGAAGCTGATGGGGATGAAATGATTGGAGGAGTTGATATTGAGGCCATTGCAACAGTGGTAACTGGAATTATCGATGGAGGTGTATGTTGTTTATTTGTACTAGTATCATTTGAGATCAATGAGTTCGGCACCTCGGATGATTTCTTATTTGGAGGTTGAGGTAAGGTTGAGTCTAATTCATCGCATTTTCGTTTATTTGTCTGGTTATTAGATGCGGTGTTGTTAGACTTTAAGATCGCTGTTACGCTCCTGGTTTGTTTTCGCTGAATATGCGTATGATTCGATATTTCATCTACTTTAATATTTAGCTGATTATATTGTTTTTGAAGATTTTCAATCATTGTCGTTATGGAGAGAAGGTCCCGTGTAATATTTTTGTGAACAAAGGGATCACATTCATTACAAAAGTAATAAAAGCCTTTGTTCTTGCTCAACGTTTTTATAGAGCTAAAGTTAGCATTGATGCACTCCACATGGAAGGTTCTATGACAGTTGCCATAGCACATGATCGAATCAATCATAAAGTCGCAAATTTTAAAACATTTTCCACATTCAGACATTTTTATGTTTTACTCAAAAAATAAAATAATATTCGTAGAAAAAATTGGTTATATGTGTACTTCAAAAATATGGATGGTGTCTGTGATAAGTAAAAGCATAAGCAATATCACATACACGAACCAACTGATCGAAATTATATTTAAATAAAGCTTTTAGGAGTTAAATACTTGAACAGTATATACTTGCACTCATGTAGGTGAGATGAATCGGAGACGAATATGACAGCCAAATGTTGATGAACGTAGTTGGGTGGCAATATTATGTGCGCTGCGTTGTTTAAGCAAAGTCCGATGGATGAAGTCGATCTCGTAGATATTATTTATTCAAATGATGAGCAATGAATAGCGATGCACAAGATTCTAGCCACGCATCTGGTGAATGCTGAGATTTGGGGTTGATTGATGAAAAGCGAGTCCAGGTGTAAAGTGCGACTTGTTGCGGCATGAAAAGAAACCGATACAGGTTGTGTAGCATCAAATTTGCTTCAATGGCAGAACATACACTAAGAATGTTGCAACTCACCCAGAGAGACGATCGAAAAGGAGAAATAATATTTTTTAACGGCAACGACGACGACGATGAGAATTGACAATTGAGAACACCGGAAAAAAAAATCACTCAAGCACTCGATTTTTGATGGATTTAAATCAGAATAAGAATAAATGACAATTTAAATTATTCAATTAAAAGAAATTATGTATGTAAAACACATTTAATGACACTATGTTTTTATTGCAATGTTTGCTGATGACACGGCTATTTTTACATCGGGCACTTATTTTCTGGACGTCTATCATACATTGCAAAGAGTCTCTCTTCAATAGAAAAATACTTTTTTAAATGGAAGATTAAAATAAACCCTTTAAAAACGCAAGCTATTTGGTTTACAAGGCGTCGAAAATCTTGTTTTCTCCCAAACAATGTGCAACTTCAAATAGGTTCAGTTAATATAGACTGGTCCGAAAATTGCCGATATCTTGGAATTATAATAGACAAAAAATTAAATTTTCAAAAACATATATCTACAACTATTGACAAAATAAATCACCACAAAGGATTCTATATCCTTTTATATGTAGAAATTCTAAGCTATGTGAAGAAAATAAAATTTTGTTATACAAATCAATTTTCCAATCATTCCTCCTGTACGGTGCTCCTGTTTGGTAAGATTGTGCCAAAACTCACAAACTTAAGCTCCAAATATGTCGAAATAAAATTCTTAAAATGATGCTTGATTTACCATGGTGCTATTCAACTAACAGGCTTCATGAACAAAGCAATTTCAATCTTTTAAACTCGCTTATTGAAAATTTAACAGAAAAATTTTATATAAATTGCTCTTTCTCTGAAAATGAATTAATTAAAAGTTTATCTCCACCATAAATTTGTATACAATATATTTATTATTTTAAATTCACTCAGTTTGTTTATTTTTTGTTAATTACATTTAGTATTCTTTTTAAGGAAAAAAAAATATTTTTTTCATGAAAATAAGCTGGGCTTTAATAATAAGCGAAAAAAAATAATACTAATTAACGTGTTTTTTTTGAATAAAATGATATCAAAGTGAAAAAACAACTTAAATAAAATGCACGACTGGGTCGCACGGGCTTGCTCCTATGTAATAGACTAAGAATTTTAAAAATGAATGTTATTAGAGAAAAACTGTTGATAAGCATAAAAATTAATTTTTTAAACAACTTAAACAACTTCTTTATTAGTTGGAGGTAAAAATAGAATGACATGTGATTCAAGCAAATATAGGTTCATGCACGATCAAAAATTATAAGTCTTTATAGTGGTTTCTTAAAAAATAAGCTTTTATATACAAAATTTTTAAAACATTTTTAAGAAAAAGTTTTGGTACGCCAATTTCAAGTTTTTATTATTGTTCAAATAAAAATTTAATTTACAAAAAAAATATTGAGCCGTTTTCAAGATATTGAATTTTCAAAAAAAAAAACGATTTTTTTTTTCAAAATTCAAAAAAATATTTTTCTTAAAGTTTTGAAATGCAATGTTTTTTAAACTTTTTAGAAGCTTCTCTCTAAAAAATTTCATTGAAATCCGTTATGCCGATAATGAGAAATTCAAAATTTTAAAAAATCGCTCTATGGTAGGATTTTCGAAAAACATTTTTTAACATTTGTATGGAGGGTACCGTTATTTTTAGGTAAAACAAATCTTTTTTTCTTAAATCTTATAATTTATATTAAATAACTTTTATTTATCAAGTTTTGAAAAAATCGAGAATGGGGTTTTGGACATATTGAGTTTTCAAAAAAAAATTTTGAAATTTTTTTTAAAAATCCAAAAAATTTTTTTTTCAAAATTTGAATACACAATAATATTGAAACTGCTGAAGAGCCTTAACATAAAAAAAAAATTATCAAAATCAGTGGTACCGTTTTAGAGAAAATCAAAAACAAAAAAAAATGGTTAAAAGGGGGGTACCAAAAATAACAATTTTTTGGAAAATTTTTTCAACCATTACCTAGGTTCAACTCAAAGAAATTTTATGAATTTTTTTTTAAAAATCTGTGAGACAGTTTTTGAGAAATATTATAAGAAATATTTATAAAATTTCTAAAAAAAATCGTATGGCAGGTACCGTTATGTTTGGTCTTAAAAGATCAAATCAAAAAACATCCGCAATCGAACGGACAGACAGACAGACAGAATTGCGAAACCCACTTTTTTGGTCTTCGCTATCATCGTAATGTCAACTTTGGTCAAAATCTCGAGTTCGATTTTTTTTCCGAATGCATAACTTGCCTTATTGTACCTATAAGTCGCAAGTAAAAACGAAAAAATTGGGTTTGATACAAAAGTGCGGAGAAACGGTTGTCCGCAGAAAAAAAGTTTTGGGACAAACTAAAACTGTAATAAATTCTTGATTGGTAATAAAAAAAATCTTACGAATCGGACGTAGTTTGGCAAAGATAAAGCCAGTTAAGGGAAAAATCATAAAAACCGTTATAACTCGAAAACGAGACGAAAACGAGAAAATGACCTTTTAAGTTTTTCGACTTAAAATAACCTCAGGAATCCATGGTTTTCATTTGGGGCGGTGACTGTGGGACACCCTGCATAGATAAATTTCAATTTCACTTCCATTGGCTATGAATAAATTATTATATTTTTAATTTCGGGTCTCTTCTTACAATAATTATTAGGTGCGTTTTATTATTCACAAATCTATCTGGATCCGGATCTGGATTAAATTTTAACATGTATTACAAAAACAATTTGGGATCCTGTTTTCTATCGAGATCTATTTCAAAGATCCAAAAATTAGTTATAACACTGGCGAGTAGATGGCTTTTATGATAAGGTAGTGTAAGCTATAGTGTAAAGAAAAAAGACAACACATAATTTAATATTTCCAAACCCAAGGATAAAAAGAGACGGGCTTATAACACTGCTGTCAGTAAGATCCGTATCGTTTTATTTTCAAGGCAAGATCCCGATCCGGATCCAGATAGATTTGTGGATAATAAAACGCACCTATTGATTGTAACAACATAACGGCAACAGATAAATACTTTGCATTGAGAGAACAGTTTTCTTAATGTTAAAAAAACGCAGCCATTTTGGAAAAATTAAATTCACCACTATTACACTTTTTATTCGCGAATAATTAATCAAAAAACTATAAAGAAAAAAGAAAACGAGATGAAGATGAACGCGACGAAGACAACGATTACGACCGTTTAGGGAGAGATGATATAGCCGAACTGTCAATCGAGTCGGCGAAGTAGGGCGAATTAAAAGTGTAATAGCAGCGACAATAGGCGTTGCCACCACAGCTAGCTCAACGGGGGTGGGTTCACCAATTAATTTAATTGTGGGGAATTAAGTTTTTGGATTTCGATTGAATACTCAATCGAATTAATATAAATATATTAATTGCAGGTCCGTATACACGATTTGAAAATAAAAAAAAGGGCGCCAGCAATTTTTTTTTTTTTTGAATTAAGGAAATTGCAAACCTTTGAAGCGGAAACCGACGATGCCAAATTATTATGAGGAAAATAATAACACTAAGTTTTAATCCCAAATAGGGAGTTGAAAAAAGTTATATTTAATTTTTAACAGTTTGGGAAACCTTTAAATATAGGGTAAAAACCCAAAATCTTTTCATACGATAGAAATGGAACAAAGTAAAACAAAATACGTAAGATGAACCGCTAACGCTCGGTCCCGAATTATTCAAACGGAAAATTTTAAAGACACGGGGCGCGAGTTCCGCAATTTCGGAAATGAACGGGGGGCAAAAGCCAAACGATTCTTTTTCTTTTGCAACTAAAATGCACTTTACACGCAAAAAAAATTTGTACCAAAAAATTTAACCACCAAACAATTTTCAATAAACTTAGCTTTTTTTTTTTTGTCTATTTCTCCTTCCTTTAACCAAAGTGAACTCTCCTCCACTAATTTTTCCTCAATCCAGATTTTGTATCCTCCTTTTTTTTTGACTCAAAGTTTCCAGAATGATCTCAAAAAAAATCCTCTTCCTTTTCCCAAATTTTTCCTTTTTTATATATATATCTTCGCTTTTTTTTTCTCCAACTAATCGGTAATGAGCTCTGCTCTCTAGCTTTATCAAAACCAAAGTGAACTTCCAGACACTTTTTCGTGCCTGGATGATCTCTTATTTTTCAGCGACCCCAGTGCTTTCGGCCAATGAGCGACCGTGGGTTTCGGTCACGTCATCTTTCAGCAACACTCAGCAAATTTGCGTGAGTGAGCCAAACGCAGTTGAAACCCAGCGGCCTTCCTACTCGCACTTTAAAAACCCACAATTTTTGCCAGTCATCATGGAATTCGCCGACCCTTGGTTTTCCATCCAGGAGTGGCGAATCCGATGAACGCATTCAGCTGTCTGACCGATTTTTTTTTCTACAAACTAAAAAAAGAAAACTTTCGGAATTAGAAGAGGATTTTTTTTCAGGTGCCGTGTATTTTTCCCCTCGAGTTTAGATTTAGGTAGTTCTTTGGGGAAACTTAGTGGAGGATCATCTCAAAACTAAAATGAGGAAGGCGAGATAGGCAATAATATTTTATTTCGCGGATACTCTACTTCGTTTGACTTTTGCGCAGATTTGGGGGACACCTAAAGGGACTTGCCGTTAGCGTTCCATCTTTTACAACCAATAACACAATTAGGGTGGGCGTTTAGCCATTATGTAAGCAAATATCATCCAGTATGTTGCAATCCACTCTCGTTTTCATTTCTATTGGGATCAGATCTAGGTTGTTGAACGTCGGTCGATTTCTTATCCACGTTAAGGCTGTGACCACTTTAAGGGCCACTAAGTGTCATCCATCTTGTTTCTTCAAAGTACTGAGAGAGTGTACCAATGGCTGATGGACCATGGTTGCCCTACTCTCTCCCAGTATTTTGAAGGAAACACCTGTATGAAAAGAATAAAAAGGTGGGAACAAGGATTGGGAATGCCATAAAGAATAGTTTTTGTCACGGCGATTTCTTACCGTGACACCACCAATATGGAGTCTTTTAGGTGGGTAATCGGGATGTGTTTGAAAAATGAATGGTGAATGAATAATGGTGCAAATAGAATAAAACATGTGGATAGAAGGGTGAAAAGGGAATGGATGGACTGTTATTTAGCCAGTTAATTTTAAGCTTTAATTCATTTATTGCGTGGAATTATATTCTATTCGAGATTTTTTTATATTTAGAGATCCCTCGTCAATGCTAATTTTAAGCTGTTGATTAAAATTGACCCAGGTGATGCGATAAACTGAGACCGCTGACACGATACAGTGTTTTTAGCTAGATTAAAATGGGCTGGAACAAATGCCAGGTTTATTTATATTTCGATCACTTGAGGTTAAACCTTCGAAAAAGTAAATTTTTGTTTTAGCGCCAAAAACTGTATCAAAATCAGTATTATTTATAAGAGTTCGCATTACATACATATGAATAGTTTCTCGTTTTAAAGTATTACCAAGATTTGTAGCCTCTACATAACTTTCCATTAACCTTTATTAATAAATATCTTGGTAGTTAATAATTATACAGGAATTGTGTGCAAATTAAATGAAAGAATTAAGAGTTGAGAGGGAGAATTGATTCTTTTTAATATCTTTAAATATTATCAAAATTATTTTAGTGTTGTTTTTAATATGAACAAATAAATGTAAGTATTTTTAATGGAAAAAGTTTTATTTTCGACGATTATTTTGAAATTTAATTTTTTTTATTGCACAGTAATACAAATTTAAATTTAATATAATTTAAGGCCTTAGAATTTATTTATATTAAAACTACTTATTTAAAAGAAATTTAAATTTGTGGTTTTGCATAAATTCTTTTCTTATTAATAATGTAATAATGATGCCTACTAACAAAGTATGCTTATGGTCACTTTCACTTATAAGATCCATTTTTTAAATATTCTAAGTCATTTAAAGAAGAAGAAGAAGTTCGTGCGACCTAGTTGTGCATTTTATTTTTGTTTGAATTTGATATTTGGCAAAAATCATTGATAATAAATGAATTTTATTTTTAAAAGTGATGAATTTTTGTGAAATGAATTCATTCGACAAACTTGTACTAAATTGAACTCCATTCGCTAAACTGTTTGACTGTAAACGAATATTTTATTCACAAACCCTAAAACGGCCCTTAATCACTGATTAATCATGCTTTTATTTTAAAATAAACCAGATTATTCCTTAGTTTTTAATTTTATCTGACCTTAATCACTGCTTTTTAAACAAATCGGATTATTGCTGAGTTATTTTTCATCTGACCTTTACTCCTTGAAGTAACCCCGATCAAAAATATGCAAAATAACTGAATATCCCCTAATTCTAAAGATTTTCCAAATTAGCAATACTGGCAAAAAAGTTTAAACAATCTTTTTAAGGGTTCAAGGCATTTTATTAAGTTTTTTTTTGTTAAAAAGAAGTGTTTTAAAACTTTGAGTTTTGTTTCGTAAGAAATGACCTTGAATGTATAGAGTTAATTAATGCCTCTTTGCGACCCAGACAGACCAGTGTGAATTCACTAAGATCAAAACGTTTCTTTTTAGAAAAAAATATGTAAACGTATACTTGAATCTTGAATATTTAATTATATTTTATTATATTGTTATTTTCGAATCAAAAACAATTTAATTTTACCACCATCCAGCACCTTGTCCACCTTGCTGCCATCCCCCACCGGTGGAACCAGAAACTCCACTAGCCCAACCATTTCCTCCAGATACACTTGGCCATCCGCTACCACCTCCAAGACCTCCAGAACCATGACTAGCACTGCTGAGGCCAGCTGAGGGCCAACCGACAGTTCCTCCCCCACTCTTCCAGCCGCTTCCACCAGATGCGCTAGGCCATGCACTTCCACCTCCCAATCCTCCGAGACCTCCTTGCCATCCTGATGCATGACTAGTACTGGCAAGGCCAACAGATCCTCCCCCACTCTTCCATCCACTGCCAGCAGACGAACTTGGCCAGGCGCTTCCACCACTTTGCCATCCACTTGCACCTCCTACACCAGCGCCGCCGAGTTTCCATCCTCCACTGCTTACCAAGGGAGCAGATCCTGGCCATCCGGCGTTACTGCCTCCAGACGACCACCCGGAACCACCTCCATTCCAGCCACTTCCACCTGACGACCATCCTTGTCCAGATCCAGAACCACCACCAAGCCAAGCTCCTGAGCCACCACCACCAATAACTCCACCACTAACAGCAGCCACTAGGCCCAAAGCAACAATCAAAATCTTTTGCATCTTTGCGAATCGATAGAATCCACTTGACTGATGCTTGATCTAGTGCCTGGCGGCATATTTATATCCGAGGCTCGAAAAAGAATATTGGTCCAAATATCGAACTCCCTCCTTTTGATTCAATTAACTATGCATTGAAATGAGGCTGCGAGCGATAGAGGTCGGTGGGTGGAGGACGGTATACTCTGAAGCCGTGCAATTAAAATCATTTTTCTAAGGCGAGCCATCAATTACCACGGCGAAGACGACCGACCATTCCTCTTATTTCTTTCTGTTTGGTTTATTTCGGACATGACCGGCTTCAACGGGAAGTAGTTAAATTTGACCACAAAACTGACCTTTAGCCGATCCGCATCGAGTGAACGTTATAATTACCGTGATGGACGCGGAATTCTTGTCCAATATAATCAAGAAGGAGGAGGTCATGTACATCATAAGTCTACTGTAGGTGGCGCAAAAACCACTGCTGCGTAAATAAAAGATCAATGATCATGAACTAATCATTACAATTACTTTCGGAAAAAAAGGGGAGGATGGAATCTGTATGTGCGTAAAGCGTTAAAAGCTTACTGCACATTCTGAATTAAAGATCTTCATGATCTTGCCGATGGCGCATGAGCTTTATGTTATTGTTGCTTTCTGAAAGAAAAAAAAAAAAAAAACATCAAATTTACCGCCGAAGAAGATCATAAATATTGTGGTTTTCATGTGCGCGCAGCAAGATTGATTGTTGTTGTGATTGATTCTGGGATTAATAGTGTTGATCTATTGCAGATCGTTTAAGTCGGCGAAAAAATCATTAATTTTCGAACCAAATGTGCTTCATTAAGGCGGCATCACTGAACACAAATGTTCTATAGGTGACAGATTTTACCTTGAGCAAAATCGTTTAAAAGTGCGCTGATCACGCAAACTATTTCTCACTTTGTTGCAAAATTTTTCGTTAGATAGTTCGACTTATTTGTTTTGAATAATAGTACTTTATTTAAAGCTAAGCCCATTTTAAGTGAGGATGTTTATTTTTGTCTACAATTAGAACGTTTTGTTACTCCATTTTAAAACTTTTAAAATGGATCGACATTTTGCAAATACAATTCTGGAAATACGTTTTACTAGTAATTTTAAATTCTGATTTTGTTTTATAGTGTTACATTTGTTCAGCTTCTTACTGTGTACATTCCACAACGTTTCACATTAAGCCTGATTTACTGTTGGTCTTGCAAACTTGTTGCTAGAAATAAAAATACGAAAGTTTCTTAATTGAACATAGGGAACCTCCACAAATCACGTGTAATAGAAATTTGTAAGACGTTTTTACTTGGAAAAATCACACGTTTCTTAAGGAAGGCAATAATTTGGACTTACCCAATCCTTGATATTGAACGGGAATAGTGAAAAAAAATCTTGCACAAAACGAAAAAATGAACGAATTGTCAGCCGTATAAATTGAGGATTTCTGTCTCTTAATAAAAAAAGACTTTATTCATATTTGTTTTTTTTATTAGCCTGACAAAATTCATGTAAATCAATCATAATTTTATAAAAAAAATAATCAGAAACGGCAGTTGTATAAATTAAAGATAACAATTATTATAGTTCAAGATACAATGCTTAAAAAATTTAATTTGTAAAACACAACTTTGAAAACCCGAATTATGAGTATATCAGAATTTTGACTCCAATTTCTAAAATATTTTATATCAAACTTGAAAGCAAACACTCAAGAATGCATAAAAACTGTTTTGTGTTTTAAAGTTTTTCGTCAAAATTGACTCGTGATTCATTTATTTCTCTTTCCCATATATTTCAAATTACTAAACCCTATACAGTAAAAAAAACAATTAAAAACTAATTCCAAGTTTTAATCCGTTTAACTGAAATAAAATGACGAAATATGCTCTTCAGTTTTAAATAAGGTTTCATTTCATTCGATGTTAGCAGGAGCAATCTTAACACCACAAATAACCTAGATAGGGTTTCAAAATAATCTAAGTGTTCCTATTTAAAAACAACTATCGTAATCAGCTAAAGCTCCAAGCATGACATATGTACATGTATCTTCACATACATAAGTCCACACATTCAAAGATTTTCCTCATTTTCAATTAAAAAAACAACAACCTACAGACCTTAAGTTTTCCCCGGACGATAGTGCGTAGTTTGAAAAAATTTTCCGAAATCATCCTAGAAATTGCACCAATTTTCCATCCATTAAAGCAATTTCAAAATCATCTGAAATACCCTCATTTTCAATGAAATTGTTTTGAAATTGTTTTTTATAACACTTTACCAGTTTTGTGACTAATTGACTACTTCAGCGCCACTATACTCGTAGAATAGCAGCAATACTACACAAACACTTTTCATAGTACGTTTTTGATACCCAAAGGTTAAAGAAAACAAACAGGGCTATCGAAACCTTGAGCAAAATTTGTTGTCAATTTGTGTTTACATTTTAAAATAATTATATTTCAGCATTGGCAGTTTTATTTCTGGCACAATATTGCAGTAAAATCCTAAGCTTAAGCCATTAAATATAGCTTAGCAACTTGGAAGATTCCTAAACAGACTCCCCGCCCTTTATGGAGAGTCACACAAATACTGGACTGGCTCATTTGTAGTATGGTCACTTTGGGTAATTTTGAAATTCAGTTCTATTAAAAGCTATACAATTTCAGAACAGAGTCCAAACATGTCGAGTATGTTCTGAACATTCTCTGAACCAAGCGCTCTGAATTGATCTTGAAACACTCCTGAACACTTACCTGTCACCATTTTTTTTATAAGATTTCCAACTGTCAAGTGCTTGTGTTAAGCACTTAACTCTGCTCAGATATTTTATTCTAAGCTCATAGAGAACACTCTGAACACGCTCAGAACGAAACGAATTATGTCTAAACTGTTATACTGAAGAGAAAAATTGGTAATAAATTGTGATTTAAAAAGATTTTGAGAAGAATTTGTCATTAGGGGCGTTTACATTCTCAAATATGGCTTGATGAATGTTTGATGGATTAAATCCATTAGCGTTCACATTTGTCTAACATGCTGTCAAACATCTACATCAGTTTTCCTTAGAATTTTCACCATGGTGGACGTTTTAATTGCAACTCGAAATTTTAGAAAGTGAAGAACAACGCAAAAAAAAAGGCAAATTTGTCCAAAAGAATAAAATATGCATTGTGTTTTTTTAGTCATTGCTTTTAATCTGCCATGTCTCTGTTAAACTTCTAGGAAATTTCAAGAAATTCTCTCCGCTTACAGCCATCTTTACGTTTTTTTTATATTTTGATGAAGTTGAAAAGCTTTTTAAAATGAAATTTCCTCCTGGTTTGGCAAGAATGCGTTCATATTCACAAATATGCTTGTCAAGCCAGCAAAACATCAAAATATTTTGATATATTCATTAAATATGTTTGACAATCCGTTTGTTGGAGCGTTCACATTTTCAAAATCGAGTCATGTTAATCAAACCGTGTTTGTCAAACGTAGTTGGGCTTATGGACACCCCTATTGTCTACTATATCACGAAATCAGAAAATTTAAGCAAACCTGGGGCCAAATTACCGCATCAGCTTTCGAGTAATACGTGACTGGATTATGTGAGTTTGGCATTACCGCTTACGTCATCAAGCAATCGATTACCCTAATTTGACATTTTCATTCGATCACTGATGGGATTCACTCACTCGTTCACTGAAGCGGTAATTTGGCCCCTGGAACAAGTTTGGGCAAATAAGACATGTACCAATATTGCTTATACTTATATTTAATACATTTTATCGAAATTAAGGCGTATTATATATGAATTATGACTTTGGACAAATTTCCACCATTTTGATCGATACGAACTCTGACGCTTTTAAGTGCGTTTTTAACTACACCACGCAATGTTTCTGGTTGAAGACTCCGTATTGTCAAATATTCTGCTTCAGCTGGCTAAAAATCTCAGTTTTATTAACATAAATTTTGTCTTGTATACAGAGTGCCCCTTAATTGGTGCATAACTTTTTAAGGCATGATTCTTAACTTCAAAGTTTTAAAATGCAATGTTTCTTGAAGTTTTTAGAAGCATCTCTATTAAAAATTTCATTAAAATCCGTTATGACGATAAAATGAGAAATTCAAAATTTAAAAAAATCGTTCTATGGTAGGTACAGCCAGTAATGTCTTATTTTAAAAATTGTTTGTATTAAATTATAGATCTTAAAAATTAATTGAAAGTCTAAAAATTTAAGCAAAATTCTCGGAACCGTTTTCGAGAAAAATACGATTTTCGAAAACCATTTTTTAACATTTGTATGGAGGGTACCGTTATTTTTAGGTAAAATATTTTTTTTTTTTCATATCTTGTAGATTATTTTAAGAAACTTTTATTTTTCAAGTTTTAAAAAAATCGTGGGGTTTTCGAAACATTGAGTTTTCAAAAAAAAAATTTGAAATTTTTTTTAAAAATCCAAAAAAAAAAATTTTTTGAAAATTTGAATACACAATAATATTGAAACTGCTGGGGACCCTTAACATAAAAAAAACTGATCAAAATCGGTTGTATCGTTTTTGAGAAAATCAAAAACAAAAAAAATGGTTTCAAGGGGGTTACCAAAAATAATAATTTTTTGGATTTTTTTTTCATTCATTACCTAGGTTTAACTAAATGAAATTTTCTGATTTTTTTTTAATCTGTGGGACAGTTTTTGGGAAAAAAAATACATATTTATAAAATTTCGAAAAAAAAAATTGTATGGCAGGTACCGTTATTTTTGGTCTTAAAAAATCAAATCAAAAAATATGCGGGGGGGGGGGGGGGAATAAAACCAATATCTACCAAGTTTAAAGAAAATCGGCCGAGCCGTTTAGCTGTAGTCGAACAGACAGACAGACAGAATTGCGAGACCCACTTTTTTGGTCTTCGCTATTATCGTAATGTCAACTTTGATCAAAATCTCGAGTTCGATTTTTTTTCCGAATGCATAACTTGCCTTTATAGTACCTATAAGTCGCAAGTAAAAATAATGGAAAGTTTTCGGAAAACCCCATAGATTTTATGATACTTGGGAAAACAGTTATAAAAGGTGTTGAGCCCGGTTTAAGGTTTCACTGCGAATATTTTTATTGATGATAGCTGCTACTTCACTTCTGATGACGCGTAGCGAATCTGGTGAACGAAGTGTCAATGGAAATCTTAATTTTTTGAAATTACACCAGGTCCACAGTTTGCCTAGCAGTGTGCTCCGTCACTCCATCTTGTTGGAACCACAAATTATGATGCTTCTCCGCATCTGTTCTGTAAGAAACCCCGGAAATTGTTTCTGTCTTTCCATCCTTATTCTCGAAGAAGTATTACTGAAAAGTTTGGAATTTTTGTTCATAAGCTAGATTTTGATTCAGTGATAAAACTGAAATGGTTATTAGATTCCGCGGTAAAGGTTCCAATCTGTTTTTGCGATGTATAAGGACTTAATATATTGAGAGCTATGTAATAAAACCAAAATCGAACTCGAAATAGGACGAAAAACGTGCTTAATTTCTTCAAAAACTGTACGACTAATTTCGATTATTCTCTTATACTTAAGCTCCCAACACCATTTTCTACAAAAACTGCACACGAAGAAATGACTCGTGTTGGATGCAGATCCGTTTCATCAAAATTAGCAAATCAATATCGTTTAACTTGCTTGTGTAGGGAAACAAGCTAAACTTATCTTCCGTCTGACAATCTGCCTTTTCCCATTTAAGCAAATAAGTTTGGATTAGTCCGAAAGGCAGTAGCCGTATTAGTCCAAACTAAAGGATCTTGGTGGAAAGGCGTTGTTGAAACCTTCTTACGCTCGGAAAAAAAATAACCAGTCATCTAACTCTAAACTCTTTTTAGAACGAAATAATGGACTCCAAAGCATAATATCGCTGCACTATGCAAATACTCGTTTCATCATCCCAAGAATACATTTTGATAAACAACCTTTTACATAAAAAAATAATGGAACCGATTACTTACACAGAAAAAAGATATTACAACGAGTCATTAGCCAACGGTATTCCCAAAGAGCTGTTATGAGCAACGCCAACAACATCTAGTGAGCTTATGCACCCACTCATTGAAATAACTTGAGAAACAGAGAGCAGTCACTAATGTAATATCCAGAATTGCCCTGGACTGAATAAAAGACCACCTGGAAGATACGCTCGACGCCGAACAAACGGATTTCCAGACTGGATCTTCCTGTGTGCACCACTTATGGATAATCATCATGCGTTGAATACTAATCAACCCTTCACCTGCTGATCATCGATTTCGAAAAGGCGTTCGACAGTGTCAATATGTAATTTATTAAGCTTGTTTTGCACTGCAGGGGTATCCCAGATGAATTGAAATCTATAATCAAGGCTACATATGATCGATTGAAATGGCAATAGATTTGTCAGAGGAGTTTGAAATAAAAAATGGGGTCAGGCAAGGCTGTAAGCTGTCACCAATACTGTTCCTTTTGGTGATAAGCGTGCAATACCCAACTTTGTCGACTGGTAATTGAGGAATTCATTGGACTCTGAGATCATGCCTCAATCATCTGTATACTAGCTTCTTCATAGGATCATCGATCTCCATCAATTGAAAACAAGGGTAGAAAGAGAAGCCGAAATCGAGGGGCTAGAGATCAATAAGGCAAAAACAAAAAGGATCAGCCTTGCAACTTCCTCATCTTCCCAAGTGGACATTTCGAGACAACCGGTATAGATGGGAAAAATTTTGAATACATATCTTAAAAGTATTGTATCTGCCATATCTGAATAAGATATAATTAGTCGAATCGGGAAAGCAAAGGCTGCGTTCAAAAGGGTGTCCAAAATGTGGAGCAACAACTATTATAAGCTCTAAGACTAAACTGCGACTGTATCGTTAAAATCTTAAATTTGTGCTTCTATGTGAATGCACAGGCACACTTAAATAGTTACATCCGCACAAGAAAGCTGCAAGCTTTTGTGAATAGATCTCCAATGCTAAACTTCATGCAGGAACATGTCAGAAGCCCATTGACTGCACTATAAGTAGACGTGTCAGTGGATACTCGTCGAGTGCATTGCAAACCAAACGATGTAGTAGAACCTGCTCACACAGATAATCAGGCGAATGGTTCGACCAAAGAGTACTTGGTAAAGAAGGGTGGAAGAGCTAAATTGAATGTTTTTCGAAGTTAAGTCAATTTCGACAAATGTTCCTACGATATACAAACAATTTTAAACATTTTTAGCAATTTTTCAACGATGTAATAGCCTACGGGTGAAATTAGACTAAATTCTTGCCTATAGCGACGACGCGATGTAATAATTTGCTAGTTGGCTTGTGTAAAAGTTTTGCCTTGTTACCACCTACATAAGCAAAGCATAGGCTTATTGATGCTATAGTGAATTCAAATCAATGGAAAATAATTGAACCAATTATTGGTAGCTAGCCCGTTGATAGGTTACTGGCAATTTAGTTGTAAATAAAACTTTTTTAAATCAAAAATTAAATGAGACAGACGATTGAAAAGTAAATCTTGGTGAATTCATGTGCTGGTTGGTATTTTTTTTAAATTTAATTTGGGAGATTAAAGTAATGGAAAATGAGACAGGGCACATGTAAAAAATAATATTTTTACAAGATCGAAGAGTGAATCCGTTATTTAATGTTGAACTCGATAAATTCCTGTTGGAATCGCTCAAAATAAAAAAGACAGATTAAGTTTTGTTATGAGGAGTGAATGATATTGAAGATAGTAAATCCGTGAAACTGTATATATGATTGAATGAAAAAATAATTTCAAGTTTAAGTGTGCAGCACCCTTGCGATCTATTGTGCTCCTGTCTATAGAGCTGAATAAGATCGCTCATATTATAGCTTTTCCTCCAGACTTACTTCCTTGAGAAAAGTATGTGGAGTATTTTCAGAGATTGTAGTTCACTTTCTCCTAAATCCCACATACCTATCTTATCAACCTTATATATGACCCGGTGTTTCCTATATAACTTTTAAGGTTTTCGCGGTGTTTCCTTTTGGGCATTGCAGAACCCGCATGTGGCACTGCTCACCAGGCCAAAAAAAATGTCTTCTAAAGATTGCAGTGACCAGTGAGGAAACCAGAAATTATTCTTGTTCCTACTTAATTCTATACAGCATGTAAGAAATTCTTGGTCGTAGGTCCCAAAAAGGCATTTTGCCTTGCCTCAGTTTTATGAGTTCTGTAAATATGCTTGCCCTTATGACTTTCTTCTTCCGTTTTGATTTGATTTTTAATAACATGACATATCTCCTATTCCACAATAGGACTCAGGTCTGTTAGGGGTGTCGTTGCTCATTAAGCCAGCCCTCTCATTCCCATACCAGTTAAGAACTATTGGCATATGTATTTAACGCTTTGAGTGCTGCCTGGTTGTCCGGCACGATGGCAATGTCTTGGCTGCGGTAATTTCTCTCGAGGCTTCTTTTGGCGCATTTTCCTATGGCATTTATTTCCGAATGGAAATGCTTATGCTTCGACATAGGAAGTAGAAAAGTTGGGCTCTTGAGACGTTCTCAATCCATCAGTATACCATTTGATGGCATTTTAGGTGAGAGAGTATTTCAATGTTTTTTGCTGCTTAACTCCGTACTGAAGTTTTTCTAGGAGTTTTACTTTTGAACATTTTGGCCTGCGTATGCTTCCGTCTGGAGTATGCTTGAGCCTAGTATTTCGCTTATACATGTGGTTACACATTTACTTTCAAGCGTTTTGCGGACATGAATGGCCGTTTATTTAGCATCTTGTACTATTTGAAAAAGAGCGGTCTTCGTAGATCTACCTGCTATATATGTATAGAATACTGGTTAAAAAACATCTTAATTAATACTTGCGATCTTATGTAGTTATCAATAGAGGTAAGTAGAAGGGCTGGGAAACACCATTTACACCGGGTAATTTAATAGATGGATGGTACTGATTGCCCATTTAATTCTTTGTCCTGAGCAGATAGTTGAAGCTTTCTTCCCGTCTTCTCTGTTTGACTTCAGAGGTATCCTCTATAATATTGTATTTCGAAAGATTAGAAATCTAACCGGAAAAGAAAATATTTAGTAAATAGTAGACTGTGACCTTGCTCTTCGGTCTCCTTAAAGTTTCCATCAGTTTTTCGTAGTGCTAATGAAGTTATTGCCTTCTCTTTTAGCTTTGTCTGTGTCTGATTATTCCCAAAAGCCTCGTTTATGAAGACAAATATGTAAGAAGTCGTTGTCTGATGTGTCAAGTTTCTCATTCAAGAATTTAGACAGAATGTTGTCAATAACTTTGCCAATTTTTCATTGATCTCAGACTGATAACACGTATCTTATAATATCAAATATCACATAATATAAAAATATCACTGATACTTGAAATAAGCTGCCAAAAGAACAAGGAAATATTACACAAATCACTTCCTAATATCTAATTCGACTTTGATTCGTTTTTTAAATTTCTTATTGTGTGCAACCTGCAACCAACATATCTTAAGAAGTCGAAGGAACACCTCATCTCTAAAAAAACGTCACATCCATCACAGTAAATGTTTTGAATCCTGAAGAAAAATATTACAATAATTAACAAAATTATTTAAGCACTTTATTTGATATACTAAATTAGTAGCATCTATTTTACATACATTTTTACAAACTATTTCAATTTTCCTATAGTCACATATCTATTGATTGCCAGCATTTACCAACTTCCATAGCCACCACTTTGTTTCCATCCGCCGCCGCCACCACCTCCTCCGCCACCCTTTTTCCAACCTCCCCCACCTCCGCCGCCGCTTGACCATCCCTTGCCACCGCCACCTCCAGATTGCCAGCCAGATCCACCACCGCCTTGTTTCCAGCCACCACCTCCTCCGGCTCCTTGTGACCAACCACCACCGCCGCCTCCTTGCGACCAGCCACCGCCTCCACCTCCCTTTGACCATCCACCACCTCCGCCTCCTTTCGACCAGCCACTGCTGCCACCACCACCATGGCTTCTTCCTCCACCACCGCCGCCACCGAATTTCAATCCACCCAGGTTCCATCCACCACCGCCGCCTCCAAGTTTTAATCCTCCGAGGGAACCACCGCCACCGCCTAGGTTCCAGCCGCCACCTCCACCACCACCTTTACTCCAACCACTCCCTCCACCACCACTTGACCATCCACGACTTTTTCCACCGCCGCCGCCACCTCCTCCATATCCACCGCCACCTCCACCAATCCAGCCAGCAGCGGCTACTGCTACAACTACCAAAAGGATCAAAACCGTTTTATGCATCTTGCACCCAAGACCGCACTGTTCTAACTGATACCTTACCCAGAATGGAATCTTCTATTTATATTCAAACATCGAGTCACTGCTGTGTGGTCTCATCGCCAACTTTAATTGCCACACCAGAACACTCACGAGTAATCATCACGCGCAACAGTCCAGTGAAGTCTTCTCCCATTATATCCCATTCAAATCTAATGTGCGCCAAAAGTCGTCACTGAATTACGAGTTCTACATGGAGAGGTACCTAATGTTTAAGATCTCATATATGCGGTCTTCAACTTTTTTTGATTGCAACAGCAGCACCAGCACAGACTGACGTTTTCCGCTGGCTCATTGTATTGCCTTTTTTCGGCTGCGGTTTAATGGATTTTTGAACAAAGTGCGCAGTAGTCAAGTTAAGCTTATACATAAATTGTCAACAGCTTTTGAATTGATGATAATCCGAGCTTGGAAGATCATTATTTTGAATGCGTTTGTTGGGTTCTCATTGGGAAACTGCAGCAAGAAATCTCAGACAACACGCACTCTGTCAAAAATTATTTCCAAGATGCGAAGCACATAAGAGATATGAAAAGTTGATTATAAAACATTCTTCGCAGATAAATTGGGGATCAATACAAACTTGATTAGGTTTGAATTCATTGGAAGTCATATCGACAGGTACAGTTGCTGATTCTTATAAAGTTCACCTGGGAATGTCAACTTATTACACTACACTATTGTAGTTAAAAGCCTTTGGGGTAAATGCTGAAAATGGATGCAATTTCTGCAAAATTAGGTAATTTTGTATAGCTTTGTCTTAGAGGATAGTAGCTTCGAATCATTTTGACACTTGCCAGACACGTACATTGAGAGATGGAGGCATAAACATTGCGGCACGGTATGACGAAAACTACTATAAAAGTTTATATGAGTTGATTTTAATAACAAAGATGAATTTAATTAGAAAATTACCAGTACTACTGTTGCACCAGGGCGAAACACCTTTATGGAGTTGAGGTCATTTGAACTCGCAATTGAATGAGTTGATTTTACCAGATTGAGTGTGATACGCCATTGTTGCGTTTAATCTCTTACTTTATAGCCTTCAGTTTGCTTCCTTCACAAAGTATTCATTCGGCACCAATGTTGCAATATCATCTCAAGTGGTAGCTTTCATAGAATTGCTGTCCATTGGAATACACCTTCCAAAGGGTTTTTCAATAAAATCGAGTAGATGTTGAAATGGCATAAAACAAGCTTTGTGTGAGGTATGGAGTATGACATCGCTCAAATGCCCACCTCGGCTTCTTACTGTGCGGTGGCATGGATCCGAGTGTTCCAATTTTCAATGACTCTTCCTCCGCAAAGTTCACTCTGAATTTGAGCGATGGCATGTGTTATATTCACCTAAAAGGCATCGGTCGATTGCGGATTATTCGCATACATCTGCGACTTGAGTAAATCCAACCAGAAAAAGTCAAGCGGGATCAAATCGCATGACCTTGGTAGCCAATTAACGTCACCTCTGCAAGAGATAACTTACCCTTAAATCGTTGATGCAGAATGTCGATCATGACGTTCAGTGTTTGGCGCGTAGCGCCGCCGCCGCGCCATCCTACTGTAACAACATATCGTCTAGGTCCATATGTTTCAATTTGACCCATAAGACATTGGCTATTATCGTTCTGTAGCCCTGCAATGTCACTTGCTGAGCCTAGTTTGGGTTGGTGTCGTCCCTTATATGGCAATCTTGCTTGTTAACAATGTCATTCATCAAAAAATGCGCCTTGTCGCTAGAGATTATTTTTCGGCCAAAACTGGGGTTCTCTTCCAAATGCTCCGAAGCCCAATCAGCAAACAAACGGCTTTGTCTATGATCATGAACTTTGAGTTCCTCGATCAGTTGCATCTCAAGAGGCTCAAGTTCCAACGCTAAATTCACCAAGTTGAAGTCTGCGAAAAGCCGAGTTCGTTTACACGGTGAGTTATCGACTGCCTCGGGTTCTCCTGTACACTTTCACGGACCGTGGCGATATTTTCCGACTTACAGTCTTCGGGATTCTGGTCTATCTGCCTCGCATCGGCTATACTGGTTGTTGATGATTCGGATATGATACTTAATTACGGGTATTCTGGCTTCTAGTAATTCGGCTTCAAACATGTCCTTTGAATGTCGGACTCACGACGACGGGATCCGTAGGTATAACGCACCTAGTGGCACCAAACAGCAGGATAAACGTTGATAGATCAACAAGTACGACGCCGCTGGTGGCACTTAACAGCAGGCTAAACGCTCTGGTAGATCAGCAGGTACGATACCCCTTGTGGCACTAAACAGCAGGTTAGACGCTCTGGTAGATCAGCAGGTACGACGCCCCTGGTGGCACTAAGCAGCAGGCTAAACGCTCTGGTAGATCAGCAAGCACGACGCCCCTGGTGGCAGTTAACAGCAAGCTAGACGCTCTGGTAGATCAGCAGGTACGATGCCCCGTGTGGCACTAAACAGCAGGTTAGACGCTCTGGTAGATCTGCAGGTACGACGCCCCTGGTGGCACTAAACAGCAGGCTAAACGCTCTGGTAGATTAGCAGGTACGACGCCCCTGGTGGCACTAAACGGCAGGCTAAGCGCTCTGGTAAATTAGCAGGTACGACGCCCTTGGTGTCACTAAACAGCAGGTTAGACGCTCTAGTAGATCAGCAGGTACGACGCCCCTGGTGGCACTAAACAGCAGGCTAAACGCTCTGGTAGATCAGCAGGTACGACGCCCTTGGTGACACTAAACAGCAGGTTAGACGCTCTGGTAGATCAGCAGGTACGACGCCCCTGGTGGTACTAAACAGCAGGCTAAACGCTCTGGTAGATCAGCAGGTACCGAAGCCCCTGGTGGCAATTAGGACATTAAACTTCGAACTATGACCCCTTACCGCTGGTGGGGGGAAGCCTTAATAAGAAATAGCTGGACAATCTCACCTACCTATCTTGTCTTTCCACGAAACCCCTTACCACTGCTGGGGAGAAGCTCCGCAAAAAGCAAGGAAAGCTAAGTGACCAATTCGTCTGCACTTGATCAAATCAATTTACTAATCCGCCTGATTGTATGTATGATCGAAAGGGTACTTTCGTTGACCCAAGTAGGTCCTCATCATGATTTTTCAGTAAAAACTGAATGTGAACTATGTAGGTGGCGAACGAAAAATATTAATGTTGTTGATTTTCCTGTGACGTCACGTGTCCATGGTGCTTGTGAATCATATTTGGTTAGTTACAATTTTACTTGTCATACCAAAACAACGTGGTGTGGAGAAGCATGGAACGCTTCGATACAATTTATTCCCAAAGCGGGAAAATTTTCCCATGCAGAACCAAAAGATCACAGACCTATTAGTCTTTCATCATTTTCAAAACTTTTGAGTGACTGATTGATATCCATTTAAGAACAAGCAGTGACACTATACTTCTGACTACGTTACAGAACATGTCTCTAAAAATGGAAATCGGTGGAACAAGGTCTTTCTACATTGGAAACTACCATCGAATACTCCCTCCATCATTAAGGGTATACTTTGGTCGTGGTCGCCTTCCTTGGTATACTGAAGTTTGGGTTAGAAAATTGATAAATCAAATGATAACTAGCAAGGTTATAAACTCAAAGCTTGGTGGGTTGTTTGCAAGAAGATCTGTCAGTAATGGGTCACCGCAAGGCGGGGTCCTATTTCCCTTGCTTTTGAACTTGGTAGCGAATGAGCTGTTGAGATATCTGGAAGCGGAAAGTTACACAGTTATTGCCTATGCGGATACATTGCTATTTCCATATCAGGAAAGCATCTCAATACCCTTAAAGATCTTAAAAAAAACGCTTTAAGCAAGCTAAAAACCTGAGCCGACCGATATGGACTAGGGGTTGAGCCCACGGAATAGATCTTCCCCTCTTCTTTAGGATATATAAAATTCTCCCTTCAATTGAAGCTATATAACTAACATTCTCCAACGAAGCAAATTACTTGCGTAATATTTAAGATAAGAAGTTAAGTTGAAAACCTAACATTCAAGAAATAGCTAAAAATGCTATAGGGAATAAATAAGTCCTCCAACTCGGCATTACTCACTGGCAATACACCTCGGTAATATGACTGATTTTAACGTACGGCGCGCGTTGTTGTATGGTAGATAACTTTAGACAAAAACACTAATTGTTTAACACTAAGCAAGGTCCAACTGTCAGCTTGTCTGTGAATGGGCAGAGCACTTCGTAAGACTCCCTACGCTGGCTATCCTGGACATTCTGTTCCATCTAACACCCCTTGATATATTCGGCAAACAAATGGCTGCAAACACAGCTATTCGTCTAATAGCCTCCTCGCAGTGGATCAATAATTAAATTGGGCATTGCATCATTCTGAACTCATGCGGATCACTTCCAAGTAACATCGATAACGCCATCCCTCAGATTCAATTTAATTGAACTTTCATTTAACATTCTCTTCTAGAGAAATCTGTGGGGACATGGCATTCCTGGAAGATGATTCACTATATTTTTACACCGATGGATCAAAAACTAATGACGGGGTTGGTGGAGGTGTGAATTCATATACAGACTAAATTTAAGTATCTCTTTTCGTCTTCGCAATCACTGCGTGTAACAGGCGGAACTTTTGGAGTTTAAGAACGTCCTGTCTTGGATTAAAGAAATGTTAATATTAATCAAATATATCCACATCTTCTCGGACAGCCAAGCAGCTATTAAGACTCATGATTCTATCTCTTCCAGCTCAAAAACAGCCCTTAACTGCCGATCGTCTCTGATGTCAACCTAACCTAACCTAGTGTTAAGGTTAAAAAAGGAATATATTTCAACAATAAAAACTGCATTACCTAATGCAAGGCATTCAACTACAGGTTGATTTCAATTATTCCAGAAGCAAGCCTTTGTATATATATTTTAATAGTACTCTTATGGAACACGATTTTAAGTTAACTTATTGTGCCGCAAAATCGTAAGTGTGGGTATGTTAAGCAGTACAGAGTTGACGTGGAAGGAGAAAATATAAGCAAAAAAAGAAACGAGGTAGATATATATTTATTCTGACAACAATAAAGAGGGTAAGGGAGAAAATATTATCTGCGTTTCTTTTTGCTGTCAGAATCAATTGTAGGTAGGTATATAAAGTTTTATATGCCATGCGCGAGATGAATACAAGCAAATAGTATTGAGAGTGTATGAGAGTTTTTGTGAATTTTGTTTCATTGCTCATGCAATCTTGGTTTGTTTAAATTCTGATACGATTAATTACCGAGGTTGCCATTTTATGGACTTTGTAATAAGATCTAGAGGAATTTGAACTTAATAAACTCAAATGGTTTTATTTCGTTTTTGAAAACTAAATAATTTCAAATTGGCTTTATTTCGTTATGGTAACCAAAATAATTTTATAATAATAATTTTATAATAATTATTTGCAGTGGGTAGATATGTACATACACAGTTAGAAAACTATTTCTTTAAGAAAATCTTATAGGTACGTACCTATATTTTTATTAAAGAAAATAGCTTTTGCATAGTATGTAGGTACATACCCATAGAAAATTGTAACAAAAAATAGTTTTTATCCATATATTTTGTAAAAAATAAGATATTTGCCCTGCGAATTTTGAACAAACAAACATTTTTTTTTAATGTTTGTCTACGAATTTTTATCAAATTTGGAAATTATTAATTCATTAAAATAAAAATTTAGCCTTTTTTTTATTTTGTTAATATAAATATAAAAAGTAAGAATTTATGCAAACAAAGTTTAAAAAACCTTTTATTATTAAACTGATTTTGAATATAAGAAATTTCTTTAAAATTGTTCTAGAAAAAAAATTGGGATATTAATTTTAAGTATTTTAAAATAAAGATTCTAGGAAATATTTTCAAAAATTAATCGCTCAAACTTTTTCAAGACATTGATTTTTCAAAAACAATTTTTTTAGATAAAAAAATATTTTTTCGTGTTTTCTATCATCGTAAAGTCAAATTTGATCAAAATCTCGAGTTAAATTTTTTCCACATGCAAAACTTGCAATTACGTAATTTTGTAAGTGAAAATAAAATTAAAAAAATTTGGTACGCCAACCTTAAGTTTTTATTATTGTACGAATTAAATTAAGTTTCGAAATAAAATATTGAGCCGTTTTTGAGATATCGAATTTTCGAAGAAAAAAAAAAAAACAATTTTTTTTCCATTTTATTGAACATAATAGTTCTTCATAACTAAAAAACTAAAAGAGATAGAAAGAAATGGAGTATGCCATTCGAAAGAGCATGTTTGATTTATAAAAACTGCATTTCTAACTAAATTTCGCCAAAAATGCTCTTTTGAACAAGATAATAACTCAGACGACAATATGCACAGAAATAATTTTCTTCTATCCCAAAAAATACGTAATCGCCAAAAAAGTATTGAAAGTATTGACCTTGAAAATATTTGCCTACAGAAAATAACAACTACCAAATCCCCACACACACCTACATTCTACTCCAATGTACATAGTATGTGCCTTTGTTCTCCTACTTTATAATACAGTATTCCTATTGCTGTCACTGTCATATATTAAATGTCTATCTGTTAAAACTCTGCCATAGGCATCTCTGCTAATTTAGTAATTATGGTGCCGCTTGGTTCGCCTAGTCGCGTTCCTATTCATGATAGTACTATTCATATATATATACAATGAGCAAGCAGCGGAATTTACTCTCATCAGAACGTTTCCAATAAATTTTTGAAAAGTTCTTAGCACAAATTGCCGGTAACTTTTAACTATTGAGAACAGCGTTACCCTTATGCGACTTTAGTTGCATTTTTGCGACTTTTTTTTTGCTGTGCGACTATGCGACGACCTTTTTAAAATTGTTTAAAATTGCGACTTTTTCTTTGCTTAAACATTTACCATCAAACTTTTCTGAGAATGCGTGAGTATGATTGTCTTTGCCTTGTTTTCTGTTCGCATTCTCGTTTTCGAAAGTAGTTTTTGTTTCCCATTCCCACCACGGGGGCGCTGTCAGATGTTTTTTTTTTTTCTCTTACGTGTTTGGCACTGACGACTGACACTGACATTTCGTGGAATATCTCCTTACCTTTGTGCTTTGTCTGTAACATGTAATGTAACATGCCGCATCGTAGAGCAATGGGTTGTTTTGCAACATTTCTGTATTAGGGCCAAATTTGAAGAAAGTACAAATTCAAAAATTGATATTATTCTCGAAAATTTGAACAACGAAAAATTTAGTTTATTTAAAGTTTCTAAAATATGTATATTCTTTCAAAAATAAATATTTTAAACAAAGTTTTTCAGAGTGAAACATCACAAATTGCTTATTTGTGCTCTTATATAGAGGATCCTCTATTTATTATTTTTCAAAATTTTTTATTGAAAGAATGTGTTCTTGGAAAATCTATTTCTGAGATTATCGAAACGAAAATTATTTTAAAAAAATTGTAGAAATATATATCGGCATGGAAGCCAAAAATTTTTAAAGAATAAAAAACTCACAAATTTTGAAATTATTTGCATAAAAAAAAATGTACTTCAATATTATTTGACGCTTTGCGAAGAAATTTTTTCAAGATTTAATGTTAAAGATGAGAAGCTTTCTATTTTAAAACATATAGATCCAAAAATAATTAGGTCAAATCAGGATTTTAACTATTTTCGTTTGGTTTCAAATTTTAATAGCTTTACAAATGAGCCAGAAAAAGTGGTAGAGCAATACAAACACCTAGAGCTTCAAGCGTTTGACAAAAACTATGGCAAAATTTTTGAAATTAAAAATATATGTAGAAGAGTTTTGGTACAAGGTTGGTACTTTAAAAAATAGTTTAGGTGATAACCTATACTTTGACCTTTACGAATTTGTTTCTAAAATGTTAACGTTGTCACACAGCAGCGCTTGCGCTGAGCGAGTTTTTTCAAAGCTTACGCTTATGAAAAATAAATTAACAAACCGTTTACAAAGGGAAACCTGCGAAAATATGTTATCTTCCACAAATCTCATTGACTGTGATATAAGTGAGTGGGTTCCTGAAAACAACCTAATTAAAAAGTATAGAGAAACTTTATTAAAAAAATGAAACATTAATGTGATTTACATATCTTTTTAGGTATTTATTTTAACTTTAAACCTATACATACATATTAATTTATGTAAAATGAAGTCTTTAAATTAGGTTTTTTTTGTTCTTGTTATTTTTTAATGTATACCTATCTAAGTGTTTAAATAAAGAAATTCAAAAAAATATCTAAATTGTTTTTCCTATAGTAAAAAATAATAATATTTAGGTATGCGAGTTTTTCTTTCAATTGCGACTTTTTGTTTAAAAATGCGACTTTTTCAAAGAATTCGAATTTGCGACTTTTTTTTGTAAAAGCGACTTTTTTCTGCGACTTTTTTAAAAATCCCAGGGGTAACCCTGATTGAGAATCTTCTAAAGTTTCTACTATATACATATTTCGAAATTATATGGAACGATTCTCCTGGAAATGTTTAATGCCAATGTTTTAATTACTACGAAAGAATTAGGTGCATTAATTATACGCAATTTCTTCACTTTTGTGTATGCACAGAAGTAAGAGCATTAAAAGGTTGACCTAGGAATGATAAATTAATTCTACGAGTAGTATAATAATTTACGATGATCAGCAACCACTTACTGGCGGTATCAGACTCGGATCTTAAGAGTTATTAAATTTTTAATGAACGTAAAAATGTAAAAAGTAAAACTTCTAATAGCTGGAAATTACCTTCTTAAAGGTCAAGTTATATTTTACCTCCGAAGTTAGATTTTACTAAACCACATTTATAATGATGATGGACTGATGTAACTCTTGGCTCAAGCTCTACTCGCCTTATCCAACATACAAACAAAAAATTTCCGATTCGGACCAGTGCCAATGCAAAGGAACCATCAGGGCTGTCATTCGAAATGAGAACCAACAACAATCGCAACACACAATGCCGCAAAAGACAAATGTATACTCGTGTTAATGATCGTGAATGCGATGATGAAACTTCCAAATGAATGAGTGCTTGAAAGATCTTCAAACTTGTGTTGCACTATAGCATTGCAAGTTCTTTATGTGCGCAATGTTAAGTTGCATACAATAATTAATTATAATAAATTGCAATAGAACTAAGTAAGTTCAACAAAGTTTTTTTTCTCATAATTCCTCAGCACACATTATAATTTATGTTTAATATTATTTATTTGCAAACGCAATGAGTTCTTGTCTGGGGCAATAAGATGGCAGTATCTACAATCTTCATATGCACTTACTAGGTTTTTTTATGAATATAATGAAAGTTTGAATATGCATCGCATTTAAATCTTCTTCGGTTCGATAGTTAGTTGCACCTTGTAAACAAAACGACTACACATAAAAATTTGAATAGTAATTTTGTAATTTGTTCATCTTTCAATGGCTTGAACGGGTACAGTGTCACTAATGAGCGGTTTTCAAGGCGGCTTTGACATTGTACATATTTTAAAATTATTTAAACTTGCAAAATTATGTTGAAATAATTTGTGTACTTAATGCACATAGTAAGTTAAAACACGTTTTCAGGTAGGGCAAACCAAACAAACTACAGCCGTGGGGAGTTCTTCGAATTTCCCTCGGTTAAAGACGATAACACCTCCAAATGACAAAAACTATTTAAAAATCACAAAATTTGAGGGAAACCATTAGCAATGGCCGCCATCTGTAATTGGAAGTTAGAATCACTACAGTGAACAGTGATTAAAAAGTAAATTAGAAAATTTAAAGTAAAAATTTAAGTAAATTATACAGTCGGGTTTACTGGGATATTTATTTATTTATTTCGTCAATGAATATAAATATCGGTTATTTACATAATTACCTACAATTTCAATAATAAATAAAATAATATACCTATATATTCATATGTTACTTATTGCATGCGAAGGTCAACTTTAGTGCAACTTGAAATATAAAATTTCAAAGAGAGACACATAGGTTTATTAGATTCGTAATAATTTCTATGTGAAGGCTAATAATTTCTCAAACATCTTTCGGGAACATAAAAGAACATTATTTAGAGAAAGTAATTCATTAGAATTGCTTCTTTTATCAAAAACGTTCTTAACAAATAATATGAATTGAATATTTCTGTAACATTTGATCATTTTCAAGTCTATAAGAGCACATCTAGAAAGGATATTCAGGCAGCTCGCCCGACCAGTTATATTTCCTTAGATCAAAACTCGGAAATCTTTTCTTTATCCTTTCGATTCTCAAAATACTGTTCTAATAAAATGGCGACCAAACAACGCTACAATATTCTAAATAGGGCAAAACCAAGGACATTAATATTGCCTTTAGATTATAAACATCTTTCAATACTGCAGAATTTCCTTTTAAAAACTACGGATGACACTTACTTTAGCGACAAAAAATCTTCTTTTGGTTCCATCCGAACAAAATATAAAAAATGTTTTTAAAATTTTAAAATTATTTAACTTACATCAGAATATATAAATTGTATTTATGTATAACATCTGCGGGGGCGGTCGGATGACATCAGATCAATATCTTACTTCCTCCGACCGCCCCCTCAGCTGTAAACTCCAATCAATATATTATTCTTTAACTTTTTTCATATTCAGCTAGAAGCCCTGGTAGCTATTAGTTTTTAAGTATTGCCCGGTACATTTATGTATGGTTTAATAAATAATAATAATAATAATAATAATAATAATAATAATAATAATAATAATAATAATAATAATAATAATAATAATAATAATAATAATAATAATAATAATAATAATAATAATAATAATAATAATAATAATAATAATAATAATAATAATAATAATAATAATAATAATAATAATAATAATAATAATAATAATAATAATAATAATAATAATAATAATAATAATAATAATAATAATACTTTAGCGACAAAGGCAACAAAATAAATATGATCTTTAAAATCGATTTTTGTATTATATTAAGCCCCAAGATCTTTGGTTACCTTAACTCTCAGAAGTATTTCATCAAAAAGTTTATATCCAAAATTTATTTGTAAAATAACTTTAAAGCAGTTAAAATTTTACATTTCGAAAAATTTAACTGAAGGTGATTATATTCACACCAATTCCATAAAAAATTCTCTGTCCTGTTAAAGCAAGCAACAACGTCTACCTATTAAATCCAACTCTGTCGGATTTGAAGTTATAAGCCCACAGTTCGTTAAAGTTATCGGCGCAAAATTTTAAACGATATAGTAATACTAGCCGACCCAGCTCTCGAAATTCGAGTGCTAATTTATTTATTTAATTCATTATCATTCAATAATAGACAGAGAATTCATGATGTTTTTAAATTGTTGAATGCAATGAGAAGTACCTACTAAGCACTCAATCATGGAGTCCAAAGGAAAACAGTTAATGGTAAACAAACTTTCAAACCTATACACATTTGTGACACATTGCAGATTTTTGACACGTTTCATATTGGTTGTTGATGTTGTAGGCCGCAAAAATAATTGTTGGGTTGAACTGATGTTATTTGATGTATCAGAATCCGGTATGTTTAATGTGGATTTTTGGACGTTTCTTAATCCATCGACATCGTAGCCATCCTTTGATGGAATTTGACAGTTTATGGCTTGACGAATAGAGGACGAATTCAGTTGTGACGTACAAAGTGTATTTCGTACAAAATATCAGCCAAAAGCCCTAAAATTGCTCTTTTCCGGAGCAACAAATAAAATCCCTTTTTTTGGATATTTATAGACGTTTTTTAATCCATCGAAATCGATGTTATTTGGCAATTTATGGCTTACAATAATAGAGTATTTTGTGAGAACTATCAAAGCCATAAGTCAATCTTATCATCGAAATCGAAATTAAAATCGAATAGGAACAGTATTGAATCATTTCAGTGAAATGAAAATGATTGAATGATCGGTTGGTTGAAATAATCGGATCATTTTCGTAATCGATAGTTGAACGATTCAATCATTTGAAATGAACTATTTACTCAGCTCTTATTCGAATTTGATATTTTGTTTGTTTGTCTGCTATTACACGATGCATCTAGACGCGTGCGACTTTTCGAATAACGTAAGTGGAAAAGAGAAAAAGAAATCTAAAGATGAGACGGAAAAAAACTGCCCTGTGTCGCGTGGGTAAAATTTTCGGTGAAACAATTTGACGTTTCTCTTTTCTCTTCTCCGTTTTTCTATTATTCTGCTTCATATGATTTCGTTGTCCGAGGAGTAAACTTCAATGTAACGCATAGAAATACTTCTTTCTGATTGCTTCTTTATTTTAAAATGCACACACACTGACTAACACCGAAATGAAAAATAAAGAGAACTGTCAAATTAGATTCATGAATCTGTTTCAACGTGTAATAGCGCTTGAATCAGTGGACGAAATTTTAAAGAAGAATTCGAAGAAGGCGCATGCATCTAGATTCATCGTGTAATAGCAGACTAACGTATTTGAGAATATCAACGCATTCTTGTCAAACCAGGGGGATATTTTATTTTCAGGAAAGATTTTAAAACAGTAACGCATAGAATAAAGCTAGAACTACATGCTCTCTTTTTCCAACTTATTTCAAATTTCTATCTTCTCGAAAAACACACAAAGTAAAAGTTGAAATGGTTCTAAATTTCACTTTTTCACTTTTGGAAAACACTAAGGCTAGGCGCGCACATTCAATTTTTAGTTTCGCAACTGCTTGGTTCGAGCAACTAAGAAGTTTGTGTTTTGACACAAACTAAACGATTGCCCAAAAAAAGTTCGCTATTTTGTGTAACATATAATTATATGCACCTGCGCGGACATTCAACCAAATAGTTCTGTTTTCTATAAGCAACCGAACATTTATGTGCAACTAAAAATTGAATGTGCGCGTCTAGCCTAACACAGAAATTGCCCGATAGACGTAGGTAATACTTTAAGACTTAACTACATTCAACTTTAAAGAGTGAAAAGTGAACAAAATGTGCTGTATTTTTCCAAATAACAACAAAAGCAAAAGTTAAAATGGTTCTAACTTTTAGTAAACTTAAGCCAATCGAATAGGAACAGTATTGTATGACAGTATACTGTATGACAGTATAGTGTAAATGTATGCTCTATTCAGCAACAGATGGCCGGGCATTTTTTTGCAATTTTTATTTGTTGTATATTTAAATAATTTTGGCATTGTGCACATCTAATGCAAAAAATGCTTTCGTTTAATATGTAATTTATGCCCCTTCGGTTTTTGTGGGCCAGGTAAAGTGTACCACAAAAAAAATGTTTGCCGTTTTATTATATGATGTTAAAGCCATTTTAGTAAATTACTAAGGATTTTGCTAATTAACGATTTCAACAAATTACTATATCTTAACATTTTACTAAAGTTAAAATCACAAACTGGCTAATTTAACTTTTAGTAAATATGAATTCTGTCATTTTCCTCGTAAAAAAATTCTTGGCAATTTTATTTGAGAGAATTTAACGTGTTCTTTTTTATGATTTGTGAGCCAATTGTTTGTAAATATAAATAAAATAAAATAAAACGTTTTCGGAAGACGGGGTTTCGATATGTTTGAAGACTCAGCTTTGTAGAGAAAAGTGCGATGTTTTAGGTCCCCAGCAAATCCTTTTGAAGAGCTCGACGATGGAGAATTTTACTAAAGGTATAAGTTTCACAAGACAATAGTTCGGTTTTTGGTTGAAAACCTGAAAATCCAAGACCGAATTACATGCAGTGGGATTCCAATTTTACCAGAATTACAAGTTCTAGTTTCATTACACTTTTTTGGGAGAAATAAATTGTGGTTGTTACTTTGACTTCTGACAAATTAAATTATTAGGTCTGTTCCTCAGATTTAGTTTTGTTTGTTTTGTATTTTTTCACGACTGTCATTCTTTGGACGTGTTCAGATGTACCATTTTTAATAAGAGGTAATTAGTATTTTACTAGTTAGTAAAACGAAAGAAAAGGTTTAAAATTTTCGAACAGTCAGTAAATTTCTAAAAGTTTAACAAACTGCTAACTATAAAATAATACCGGTTCCCAAAAAACCAAAGTGAGATTAGACCGATTACCATTTTACACTTTCTCTCCAAGGTTCTTCAAAGTGTGATGACTGATGAGTAAGCAAATACGCAGATTTCTTCAGGATAATAACTTGCTTTGTGATAATCAGTAGTGTTTCCGTCCAAAACATAGTTGTACTACCGCGTTAATTAACGTTACGGAAGACATATAAGGCAAGCGGTCGATAAAGATAAAATAAGTTTCCTTATCTTGATTGATTTTTCTAAGGCGTTTGATACGGTAAACCACAAAGTTCTCTGCACTAAAATTCCATTTAAATTCTCTGTGTCGTCTACAAAACTGACTCTGTTTTAGATTTTCTTCCACTAAGTTTAGGTGTTCCACAAGGGTCGATACTTGGACCACTATTCTTTTTTTTTGTATACCTATAAATAACCTACCGAAATGTATACTAGGGTCCTCGGTTGATATGTATGCTGATGATGTGCAGTTGCAGAGGAGTTTTTCCTTAGGTCTCTTGGAAAACGCTGAAATGAATGAAGATCTGGACTAAATTTTAGGTTGGTCTGGAGTAAATGGGCTCAGTTTAAATTCTTCTAAGTCAGAATGATTGGTTATTTGCAGAAAAGAGGTTGATCCTGAGGTATATCTTGATAATAAAATTATAGAATTTGTTGATTCCACAAAAACTCTAGGTATAAAATTGAATAAAAACATTGACTTGGAATAAACCACATCAGATTGACACTGGGTAAGATTTATGAAAATCTTCGAATGTTATGGGCAACGCAAAAAGTCACACCACTAAACACAAGATTAATTCTGGCTAAAACTTTATTTATTCCAATAATAATGTTTGGAGGTGAGATTTTAAGTAACTGCAACTATAAGCACATTGGCATCATTTTTAGCAATATCTAAAAGTAGTCGTTTCCCCAAAGTGTATCAGTAACGCACATTCCAAGAATCGAAAGTTCTTCGGTTTCCTCGATGCAAGTTACATTCTTGTACAATGGCAAATGCTTTAACTACTTAAGACAGCTTTGAGGTTTTTAATTGCTAGCTCTGGTTCTTTTGAGTTTTTTGAATGAAATTAATTGGCAAAATATTTTTAGTTTGACATCCACATTGCCAATACCCTGACGTTTGTCATGAATCTTACCAGCATAGCAGCGTTGGCATTTCCCGCATTTAGCCCTTCTTCTTCTTACGGTTGACATTGCATGGGATTTTAATAAACCCTAAAAAATTAATCGCTTAAGGCTGGGCAAATGTCCCCTTATTGATGGGGAGGTACTTCGGAAAGTGTTCCCAAAAACAGACATCAATGTCCTTTTGAATTTTGTAATCTGGAACCAAATGTCCCCTAAGTTCGATTCATCAAGCCGCGGAAAAAAATTCCTCCTAAAATGTTTAAATACCAACATCCGAACGAAAAGTAGGCCTCGATGACAAACGCACGCTCTTTAATGCTTCCACACATAACATCGACTGACCTAGAAGGAAATAAAACTTATGAACCAAGACTTTCGAATTGCGGGCCATTGTGGCATTGCTGGGAATAAACCGGCGGACGAGCTAGTGATTCCTCACAAGTCACAACAGTCACTGTCACAGCTGTGGAGACCAGTGGGAAAACAAACCACTTCTCCATTTTCTCTGCGAATGCATTGCTCTGCCCAAGTTTAGAAAACAATCATTAGGAAGGGCATTTTTTGAAGACATTGACGAACTTTCGGAAATGAAGATCAAAGATCTCTTTTCTCAACGGCTTTAGGACGAACTTCGGGTAGTTTAATTTTAATTAAGTTCAATACAAGCCACTTATACTATATCACAATAAAAATATCTTAAGTCTAA
This sequence comes from Philhelius festivus, assembly GCA_963931855.1. Classification (NCBI taxonomy): domain Eukaryota; kingdom Metazoa; phylum Arthropoda; class Insecta; order Diptera; family Syrphidae; genus Philhelius; species Philhelius festivus. The sequence continues at coordinate 80,072,849 of OZ007556.1, read as the reverse complement.
CATTAAGTACTTAAGTCTAAAAATTAATAAATTGATTAATAATAAGATAATTTGGATAAGTATCAGGAGGGGTAGCGTAGTAGGCCATGTTTAAGTGAGGGTTTACTAAGGTTTAAGTCAAATATGTTAGATGTTAGAATTATTTACCCTACTCAACATTCTTGACAGGGGTTCGTTTCGTCCGTAGTCGGTACTATGGTATTGGAGTCGAAAAAGAGTCGTAGAAGTCGCCAAAGCTAGAAGACTGAGGGCTTTCACGGAACTGGATAATCACTCAATCGAATTTGCTACTCTTCCGCTACCAGTCAACAAGCTGCCTAGTTTAAAATAGTGTACATTTTTTTATCGGTGGAAATCTTCAAAAGGCTCTGGGTAGTATTCGGTACAAAGTAGTGTGGTACTCTTACTGCACGGAAAGCCCCCAGCATTCAGAACCGATCTAAGAATGATCGACAAATGATTTTTCTTTCTTAAATGAAAATCATATTGGAGTTTTAACTTTTTTTATCTTCCCATGGTTTTTGCACCATTAGCTTGTGGTGTTTGGTTCTTTTGAGTCTCCAAACCAAGGTTCGAACCTCAGTCATAAAATTTCGGAGCAAATTTGAAACAAAAAGAAAATCCTTCCTTTTCAGGAAAATTAAAACATACACATGAACATAAAAAAATAGTATTAGCAAAAAAGAAAATAAATCACAGGATTCATTGCAAAACTTAGTATTATTTTCAAAAATTGTTTTGTGAAAATAAACAAATTACAAATTCAGAAAGAATTTTTAACAAATTTTTAATGGTTTATTTCATATGTCATAATGTCATATTTGTATATAAATTTTCCGTGTGGAAAAAGTCGAGTAAATCTCGAAAAATTGGAGCGTTGGAGTAGATTTTTTTTCCTTCAAATGTCGAGCAAATTTGCTCCGAACGGAGCAAGGATCGAACCCTGCTCCAAACATAGTCTCTTACATTTAACAGGTTTCTATCTCGGAGTTGATATGACTTTGCAGTCGCTCACGATGAAGATCGCTATTTCTTATGTACCAAGGGGCATTTATTATTCCGTGAAGGACTGTGTTTTGGAATTTTTGAATGGTTTCAGCATTTATATGTTCTTTGTACAGCCCCCGGCCCCAAAGCTAAATACCACCATGCGTCCTAAAGGGTTTCAGCACTTGCTTGTATAACATTATTTTACTCTGGATAGATAGGCCAGAGTTCTGTCCTCTTAACCAGTACATTTTTCGGTACCTACTTTAAATTCGGTTCTTCTCTTTTCTTGTTGATGTGAACTTTCCATTTTAGCTTTGCATCCAACGACATTTCAATGTGTTTAGCAGTATTGGCGTAAGGTACAGCTTTACCGTTGATAAAAATTGGAACACAATTTTTGCTTGTAAAGTTTATATGCATCGATTTTGATCTCTAACTTCATCAACTGCTTTTTGCAGTTTTTCTGTAGCCTTCGTAACCGATTTATCAGGCACCAATATCGCAGTCTCGTCACCAAAGGTGGCCACTAGAATATCACTAGTATATAACAAATACAGGGTTGGTCCTAGGACACTTCTTTGGGGTAGACCGGCTTCGATCTTCTTTCTTTTCTAGTAATTTTTAGCGTTCCGTACTCTAAAGAGTCGGCTCGTAACGTAGAAGTTCAGTTTTACGTAGTACTCCCTGAGAAGGTTTCTATGTAGTATATACTCAAGTTCCAAATGCTTGAGCAATATCTGAGAATAGAGTTGAACATACTTGATTTTCTTCAAGTGTTTCTTCTATAACATCCGTAATTCAATGCACTTCGTCTATTGTGAGATGTTTATATCTAAATCCAAACTATCGGTATAAGTATTGTTTCTTCATTTATTTTGCTAAGCCTTTTCAGGAGCAGTTTCTAGAAGAATTTTGCCGTGATTGGTATAAGCAATATAAGCCCGTTTGGCATTATTTCTGTTAGTGGCTTACCTTACTTAGTGTAGATGAGAGTGGTGCGCCGGTTGAGTGTGTGATTCAAATTCTGAAAGATTGTGCAAAAACAAACACACAATAAGAGACATCAGAACCTACTAGGTCTTTTCTTCTTTTTGAACTCAATCCAAACTGGATAACTTTTTGAGAGTGTTTTAGCGGATTGTCGAATGGAAGAAGCTTCGCTCTGAAATTTTTATCAGTACCTACTGCCATTTTGAGCTTTTGAAATGGCAACACCATGTCAGTAAACTCGTTTTCATGTACGAATTTAGACTTAAAACATTTATGACATTTTCTTTTTATTTGAAATTCTGCACAATTTGAATTCAAAAAAAGAAAAACAGAATGTCACAGGCTTTGTTTCTTTTAATTGTTCCCCAACTTAAACATAATTTTATCTCGATTTCAAAAGAACACGTTGCCCTTACTCTCATTCATTGGTCAAAGTAACAATTAATCAGCGCTGCAAGTCGTATGTGACATTCAACTTGTGGAACGCTTAAACCTACACACATCAGTAGACAACCAAGCCGTCAATTAAACATTGTATCATCTATGCGATTAGCGAATTATTTTGCCCAGAAGCTTATAGACTTGGCTTGGCTTGAACTACCTGAAGATGATTACTTGGCACTTATCCAAAAGGAGTCTTAAAGCCGCAAAGGCGCTTGGCACTTGAATATTGAAAACTTGTAATTAGATTTTTGGGTTTGTAGGCTCTAAGTTGGTATGCACAACTTGCATTTTACGGTTTACTGCATTTACTCGTAGTTATGTTTACGGTCACCTATGTATGTTATGTATGTTCGCTTATGACTTATGAGGAATTATAATTGCCAAAGCGACTTTATAATATTGGTGTCCATCAATCTCAACCGGGGGTAGTTAATGGCTGTCAGAACGTTTTGTTCAATTTGTTCGACATAAGACTCTGGCAAATTGTTTGCCAATAGGATGTTAATATCAATGCGCATGGTGTCATTTTAGGTAATGTTTTAGCTATCATCTGCTCACGATCATAATAAAACGTCAAGCAAATAATACACCTGGGCATTATTGATTACTGTTTATGTGTCAAATAATTTTCTTTATTATCTATTATGATTAATGCAACCGGTTTATTTGAACATCTGCGGGGATTAGGCTACAAACACTTGATAAACATTTATGCGGGGATTTGACAAGTGAAATCTTAAGCATGCTTAAGATGACTAGTTTAATAATTTACTACCCATGTTCATAAGACCTTGAATATAACAATTGTAGATCTTTAAATTGTATCTAGGTATAAAAAGCTGAGTGCAAGTAGCAAGTTCGTTTTAGTTCCTTTTAGAATGTTGCCGCAGGCTGTGTGAAACATTTGCTTTCATTATTTAAATTGCAAAAATTTAACAATCCATTGTCAGTAAAGGCCAAAACCACTAAATAATATATGAAAAATGTTAAAGAAAATGAGATTGAAACATATTTTTAGCATTCGAAGTGGAATTTTGCAAAACATTGAAAAACTTTCTAATTTAATTTAAAAGTGAGTTTTGTTAGTAAGTGAGTTCTAGCTTTGAATCGAAAAAAGTCAACAATTTCAAATTATAAAGAGTCCAAATTTCATGCTTTTGAACATTTCTCCTTAATATTTTCAAAAAAGCAAATAATTGCCATCCATCAGTCGTCCATTTTATTTATTTTTTTTTTAAATTCTTTTCAACTTTTTACTTTGATAAATTTCAAAAATGAAAATAATGGTTTATGTGTTATTTTATTTATTTTATAAGAAACTCTCTTTCTTGGAATTTTGGGTGATTTGTCAGTTTTTAGGCGATATTTTATTTTTTAATTATTGAGCACTATACTTTCGAGAGGTTGAATAGTGTCTACATAGGGACATTTTAGAATTGAACTGTCAAATTCACTTTGACATCACATTAAAATATTCCGATTACTAAAACAAAAATATCTTTTAGTTATTAATAAATCTCAAACTTTGTCTTCTACTTATTTATTCGAACTAAAATTTTATTTTATATTATGAAACAGACAAAAATATTCAAAATAGCTGTTATGGCCTTTGGTCCACAAAAATTGGCGTTTCGTCCCGGCAATCTCACATGGACTTATCGTTGACTGTGAGGACCTTGTCAATACGCAATTTTTGTTAAATTCAGTTCATCTTACATAGATTTTTTGACAAAAATCCAATGTGAACTATACCCAACCAAGATTAAAATTGTAATCATTAATGTTGAAAAAAAAATCGATGTAAGTTGAACTGAATTTAACAAAAATTGCGTATTGACAAGGTCCTCACAGTCAACAACTGCATGCGAAAAGAATAAAACTAGAAAAAATATAATCTCGAAAAACTTTTTTCCAGTTAGTTTTAGACCAGTCCATACATTGACGGTCATTAAAAACGAATGCATGAGACAAATAAAATATGTAGCGATTTTACAATTACAACTTACAAGCACCAATCCATTTTTTTTAGCATCAAAAGCGAAACGTCTCTCAGCTCATCAAAACAATGGTTCTAACATTGCACAGAGTTTTGTTAAAGTACTCAGGATTTTAAAATTATGTGTTCACAAGATCACAAGAAATAAATTAATTTTTTTTAAGACGCTAATAACCCTTAGAAGTTTGAGCAAAACAGGTATACCTTATCATTTCTTAAGCATGTGAATTTTTGTTTTTAAGCAAAAATTATAGATGGTTATGCTTTATATGCTTTTTTAAATCTTTTTAGAACCTTCTAAAAAAGTCAAAAATTAAACCAATGAAATGGTGCTATTGTAGGTATTGTTAGCAGTATCTTAATTTGAAATTGTTCCTTATGGAATGAAAAATAGTCAAAAATTAAGCGGAATCGAAAAAAAATTTATAATAATTCTAGGAGGATTTACCATGTTCGAAAATTATATTTTTTAAATTAAATGTTGGGTACTGTCATTTTTGGATAAAAGAAAAATTTTGTTTCTTCATATTTTAGATAGTTTACTTAGTTGTCACGTTTCCAAAAAATTCAAATATTTTTTTTTATATTTAATACTTTCGAAATATGTATTGAGATTCAAAAAAAAAAGTTTCGAGTTTTTGCAAGATTTTACACATTTTTTTGAAAATTTGAATACACATTCAAATACTATTCAAATCCTGAGGATACTTAATTGATGAAAATCAGTTGTACTGTTCTTAGAAATAAAATGCACGACTGGGTCACACGAACTTGCTCCTATGTAATAGACTAGGAATTTTAAAAACGGATGTTATTAAAGAAAACTGTTCATAAGGATAAAATGAGTTTTTTTAAATTCTTCTATTAGTAAAAGATAAAAACAGAATGCTATATGCAAAAATAAATTTATGCAAGAACAAAAATTATAAGTCGTTGTAGTGGTTCCTTAAAAAAATAAGCTTTTATGTACAAAATTTTTAAAACATTTTTAAGAAAAAAATTTGGTACGCTAATCTTAAGTTTTTATTATTGTACGAATAACGTCTAATTTCCAAAAAAAATATTAAGCCGTTCTTGAGATATGGAATTTTCCAAAAAAAAAAGACTTGTTTTGTAAAAATTGAAAAAAATATTTTTTTTAAGTTTTGAAATGCAATGTTTTTAAAACTTTTTTAAGAGCTTCTTTATAAAAAATTTCATTAAAATCCGTTATGCCGATAATGAGAAATTCAAAATTCGAAAAAATCGTTCTATGGTAGGTACATTCAGTAATATCTAGATTTCAATTTTTTTATTAAATTATAGATCGTTAAAATTAATCAAAAAAAAAATACGATTTACGAAAACCATTTTTTAAAATTTGTATGGAAGGTACCGTTAGTTTTAAATAAAACAAAATTTTTTTTCTCAAATATTGTAGATTATGTTAAAAACATTTATTTATCAAATTTGAAAAAAAATCGATCTTGGGGTTTTCGAAATATTGGGTTTCCAAAAAAAAAAATTGATTTTTTTTTAAATCCAAAAAATAAAAAATTGAAAATTTAAATATGTAATAATATTCAAACTGTGGAGGAGCTTTACCATAAAAAAAATGATCAAAATCGGCTGTCCCGTTTTCGAGAAAATCAAAAACAAAAAAATGGACCCAGGGGAGCTACCAAAAATAACAATTATTTGAAAAATTTTTTCAACCATTACCTAGTTTTAACTAAATGGAATTTTTCAAATTTTTTTTTAAAAATTCTGTGGGACAGTTTTTGAGAAAAAAAAATATTTATAGCAGAAAACATTTTTCGGATTTCTTAAATGTCAACTCTGAAAATTAATATAAATTAATAAAATAAAATGCAATCGTCCATCACTAATGTGAAGGGGATTTGCTTAAGACATTGAATGAAACTGCAATAAAATTTGACATCAGTTGTTTCCTCTTTTTGACATATTCTGTGAGAGGTTGGGGAAATGAAGATATTTAGTTCTAACTATCAATCGAAATTACTCAAAGTTTTCAATGTAAACACGATTTAGTAATTACGCAATACTTCCAATGTATGTATAATCAGGTTCTTAAGTTCAATCTTCCTTATAGTAACCATCTACATGGAAACGGAACCTGAAACCGTAACGGGTTACACGGAACATAAACGTTAGACCCAGGTTTTTGTTTTACCCTACCGACAGCATAGATGCTTACTCATCATTTCATCAACAAACTTGGTTATGAATACCAGTTAAAGAGTTTAAATCTACGCTCTATGTCTCGACCTGCAGTCTACACACTGGTTATCGGAAAGTGCCATAGATTTTACAAAATGCAGCGACCACTAAACGATACTTTTTGGCGATCAACTCATCATCTGGTCGATATAAGTGGAGACTCAATAATATCTTAAAGGGTGACAGCGATATCCATTGTATGTATGACTACTCGTAAGTGTCATATTTAAGATCCAGTAGGAATCTGGCTGCCAGGAAAACGAACACGAATTACATGTTGTCCCAAAATTACTCATTGGTCATCACAATCATCAGGAGTATAATGTTCTATTGATTCCATTCACACAAATTCTTACGATTTTTGATTGCAAAATTAAAAATTAAAAATTGATTTTTAAAATCTAACCCACTTTCTGACAGGGTCATTAATTATAGTCCATATTTTGTTTCCTTCTTGTAGAACTAAATAATCGTTAACTATTTGGTATTTGGTTGGCGCTATTTCCGAAACCAAGCCTTGTAAGAGGCTACGGTTTTCAAAATCCCCGATTAAGTTTTTAACAGCTATCCAAAGGTGAAAACCAGAAGCTTCTGCGAGGTCTGATTCTCGAAATATTTCCAACCAAAGTGATTTTACTGATTTTTTGAGAGTTTTGGAAAAATCATATACTAACCACTAGTCTAAAAAAATCACCAAATTTTTAAAGTTCCCCAAACGCATCGAGACATAAATCGAATGAGAGGTCTATTCAATTCCTATATACACATCCAAACGAAAAGCTTCTGAGTGGTCTGGTTATCGAAATATGCATGCCCCAACCACCTAATAATGTCTTTGGTTGGCGATATTTCCGAAACCAAGCCTTGTAACAGGCTTCGGTTTTCAAAATTTCCATGTAAATTTCCCACAGCTATCTACAGGTGAAAACCAGAAATTTCTGTGATGTCTGGTTCTCGAAATATTTCTAACCAAACTGATTTTAATGAATTTTTGAGAATTTTAAAAAGTTCATGGACTAACAACTTGTCTAAGAAAATTACCAAATTTTCAAAGTTCCCAAACGCATCGAGACAAAGGTAGCTATTAACAAAAGTTTTGTTGCAGTCAAATATTTAAAACAAAATGTATCATTTCAATTAAAATTGAGGCAAAATTTAAATTTATCTATTATACAAACTATTTGTTTAAAATTTAATTGCATACTTTTGACAAAGTAATATTGACAAAAATAATAATAAATCATCAACATGTTTTGCAGTGGCGTGGCGTCCATATAACACGATTCCTATCGTCTTCCCTTCTAGAAAATCCACAAATAACACAATCTACCAAATAAATATCGAATAAGTTTAAGTTATACATTCTGCCTCTCGTTTGTATCTTATACTTTATACAAACACATTCCACAATCCACAACCAACATTAATCAAGAGAGTTACAAAAATACTCTGACTCAAACTTTTCAATTACCGTCTTATTTATTTGTTTTATATCCCTTTCTTCCCCAAGCATTGTGTTTTGGATCCCCTTTGTTCAACACCCGCTTTTATATTCAAAAAAGAGGCTGGGTGCGACCCACACTGATAACTTCCCATTTGTGGTCTTGAAAAATTTATATTTAGATAATGGCAAAGTCAATATCATTGCTCGTTCTCAAGATATTCTAGTCGAAAAACAAATATTAGTACTTTTTAGTAGATTTTTTTTATATTTTTGTTAAAACTGTCAATTCGATACTTGTCAAAATTTAACCATATGTTAATAATTGTATTATGTCGATACCTTCCCGTAAGAATGTACTAAGCGGCACTTTTTTCGAAAATGACTTTTTGATGAGGAAATATTATATATGTTAAGGGCCACGTTTTGGCCTGGGTTCCGCCAACCTATTATGCATGAAAAGGAAACTAGAGTACAAATAAAAAAATTTATCAACTGCCATGTTTTCTCATTAAAATAATGTTGCCCCCTGAAATTTGTATTATCCGCCAAAAAAATTATGCTAAGCGACATTAATAAAGATCTAATTGTCGTGAGCAACAAAAAATTTTGTTAGATGTCACTTAGTTTAACCAAAATTGTCTCTTAGCACACTATGATTCAACTAGAACTTTCTTCGTTTTTTTTCGTTTCCTGAACAATTTTAGAAATGTCGCTTAGTATACATTCTAACGGGAACGTATCGATGTATAAAACAACATACTTTAGAAGGTACTATCGGTGTTCATTCCCAAGAAATTCGACTTGAAATACAATTTTAACTATAGTTTTCACTAGAATTTTTAATAGTTTCTTTATTTAAAAAAAAAACTATTAATTCAATATTTGTCAACATTTCACTAATTGTAAAAAATTATACTAAGTATAAAATAAACTAAATCAGAAGTCAATATCACTACTAGTTCTCGAGAAATTTGAGTCGAAAAACAATTTTTACCAATTTTCAATAGAGTTTTATATAGTTTTTTATTTTTTGTAAAAAAACTGTAAACTGATTTTTTTTGAAATTTTCACCAGTTGTGAAACACATTATTTTTCATAAAATAAAATTATTTTGAGTTTCAAATTGTTTTCCGTTCTTAGAATATCTGGGTTATGAAATTTTTTTTTTCAGTTTTTTTTATTTAAAAAAATAACGGTATGTTAATTTTTTTCCAAATTAATACCAAATCTGTATGACCTTACATAAGACCTTACATAGTACATTAAATTTTATTTGAAATCAATAGCACTATTTTTTCGTGAGATATTTGAAACTAACCAAAATTTTTACTTTTTTTTTAAACCGTTATAGTGAAAAAACTACTCACTGAATATTAATAAACGCCCTTTCAGCCTCTTTCGAAGTTATTATCTATTAAACAAAATTTATTTGAAGTCGATATCTTTACTCGTTCTTGAGATATCGACGTCGAAAAATGGTACAAGAACGTACGGACGTACGAACGTACGAACGTACGAACGTACGAACGTACGTACACACACACACACAGACATCTCTCTAAAAATGATTGATATAGCCTCTAGGGACCTTGAAACGTCGAGAAATGTCAAAAATTCCAATTTGACAAATCGGACCGATTACAATAACTCCCTATGGGAAGTTAATAAATCTAGTGTTTTGAAAAGCCAATTTAAACTTAATTAAAAATAGTGAAAATTTAGATGTTAAAGTGAAGATTTAATTCCTTTTATTACCCACTATAGTGATACAAAAATTTAGCTTCTTAATTTAAGTGCAGTTCTAGATTTTGTCTTGAAAATGTCTTTGATAAATGTAGATTGCTGTTTAACAGATTACCTATCGGAGAAACCAAATAATTTTAGTAAGGATAGTTGATAGTTTATATTTTATCCTTTTTTCGTTTACACACCAGTGATTTCGATCCCAGATCGAAATTTTTTGTTTGGTGTGCGTGTTTCATGTATACATGTAAATCCCTCTTTAAATATGGATTTAAAGATTTTGATCCCTGTCAAAGAAAAATAAATTTTTGTTGGGTGTGAAGGAACGCAAAATCTGGCGAGGGATCAAAATCTTCACACAGAAATTCACCCATATTCTGAAACTCGTATTTATGACTCGTATTCGACTATAGTCGAATATTGGCAAACGCAAAACATCGCATACGACTATTCATATTTTATCGTTATTCCGAATCTCGTATTCGATTTACTTGAAGACGTATTTTTGTACTTTATTACTCGTGTTCAATTTTCTAAAGGAGACTTGTTTTTTTTTTTTTTGATAAAAATGAACAAAAAGTTAATGTAAGTACATCGGTACCAGGGTTACCCCTGGGATTTTTCAAAAAGTCGCAGAAAAAAGTCGCTTTTAGAAAAAAAAGTCGCAAATTCGAATTCTTTGAAAAAGTCGCATTTTTGAACAAAAAGTCGCAATTGAAAGAAAAAGTCGCATACCTAAATATTATTTTTTTTACTACAGGAAAAACAATTTAGATATTTTTTTTAATTTATATATTTAAACACTTAGATAGGTATACATTAAAGAATAACAATAACAAAAGAAAACCTAATTTAAAGACTTCATTTTAAATAAATTAATATGTATGTATAGGTTTAAAGTTAAAATAAATGCCTAAAAAGATATGTAAATCACATTAATATTTCGTTTTTTTAATAAAGTTTCTCTATACTTTTTAATTAGGTTGTTTTCAGGAACCCACTCATTTATATCACAGGCAATGAGATTTGTGGAAGCTAACATACGAGTATTTTCGCAGGTTTCCCTTTGTAAACGGTTTGTTAATTTATTTTTCATAAGCGTAAGCTCAGCGCAAGCGCTGCTGTGTGGTAACGTTAAAATTTTACAAACAAATTCGTAAAGGTCAAAGTATAGGTTATCAGCAAAACTATTTTTTAAAGTACCAACCTTGTACCAAAACTCTTCTATATTTTTAATTTCAAAAAATTTGCCATAGTTTTTGTCAAACGCTTGAATCTGTAGTTGTTTGTATTGCTCTACCACTTTTTCTGGCTCATTTGTAGAGCTATTAAAATTTGAGACCAACCGAAAATAGTTAAAATCCTGATTTGACCTAATTATTTTGGGATCTATATGTTTTAAAATAGAAAGCCTCTCATCTTTAACATTAAATCTTGAAAAAATTTCTTCGCAAAGCGTTAAATACTCGTAATATTGATGTACATTTTTTTTATGCAAATAATTTCAAAATTTGTGATTTTTTATCCTTTCGGCTTCCATGCCGATATATATTTCTTCAATTTTTTTAAAATAATTTTCGTTTCGATAATCAATCTCAGAAATAGATTTTCCAAGAACACATTCTTTCAATAAAAAAATTTGAAAAATAATAAATAGAGGATCCTCTATATAAGAGCACAAATAAGCAATTTGTGATGTTTCACTCTGAAAAACTTTGTTTAAAATATTTATTTTTGAAAGAATATATTTTAGAAACTTTAAATAAACTAAATTTTCGTTCTTAAAATTTTCGAGAATAATATCAATTTTTGAATTTGTACTTTCTTCAAATTTGGCCCTAATACAGAAATGTTGCAAAACAACCCATTGCTCTACGATGCGGCATGTTACATTACATGTTACAGACAAAGCACAAAGGTAAGGAGATATTCCACGAAATGTCAGTGTCAGTCGTCAGTGCCAAACACGTAAGAGAAAAAAAAAAAACATCTGACAGCGCCCCCGTGGTGGGAATGGGAAACAAAAACTACTTTCGAAAACGAGAATGCGAACAGAAAACAAGGCAAAGACAATCATACTCACGCATTCTCAGAAAAGTTTGATGGTAAATGTTTAAGCAAAGAAAAAGTCGCAATTTTAAACAATTTTAAAAAGGTCGTCGCATAGTGGCACAGCAAAAAAAAGGTCGCAAAAATGCGACTAAAGTCGCATAAGGGTAACGCTGATCGGTACCTCTTGGCACAATGGTTAGTGCGTTAAACTGTCATGCGGAAGGTCTGGAGTTCGATTCTCAGCCGCAGCAAAAAGTTTTTCAGGAGTGTACTGCTTCTTGCAAGGAATTGACAAATCCTCTCAGAGTATATCTCTTGTCTTGGAAATTGCTGCACATTAGCCGTTTGGAATCGGCAAAAAATGTAGGACCCTCCGTTCCTGGTAACACGCACACAGGAATGGTTGAGAATTGTAATTCACTATAGGTCCTGATTTACTTCGAGCTGTTGCACCACCAAATTTTTTAAAGTACATTTTTTATTGGTTTATTTATTTGAACTTAACTTTATTAAGGCGTTCATATTTAGTAAAATAATAAATCATTCTCAATTTAAAGCATTGGTTTGTGCATTGGAAGAAAATTTGGATGGATCGATAAAACTAAATAGCCTTGGGCCACCAAGCAGAAATGGTCCAGCTTGTCTGAAGTAAGAAATATTTAACAAATTGTAATACATGCCTCTTTAGGTCGGCAATGATCAAAAGTATTTAGTTAAAACAGAAACTGCATCACAATAAGCAGCAATTTAAAGGCACAGGGTGGTGAAATTACAACCATATGCCACAGCAAATTTGAGGAGTATGTACATTGCTAACATTTTAAATTTAAATTGTTAATCCCCAAGGATCAAACATTGGAGTTTTTCAGCCTCCTCCTGTAGTCGACACGATAAATGCTGAAGATGAAACTGACATAGTTCAAGAATATAACGAGGATTCACATGCTAGTAACACCACTCGTACAAACAAAAAACAAAAAGAAAAGACAAATAAAATAGAAGAAGAGCTACTTCAAATCAATGGAGCTCATCAGAAAAATAATTTAATTGAAAAAACAACAAATGACTTTTTCAATTCAAATTTATTGATTTTGACAATGACCTACGGGCGACAATATAGATACGTTGTTTTTTTAAGCTTCTCGTACTCGTACGCAACGTATACGACTTGAAGAATAACGATTTTGATACGAAACGATTTCGAGTTCGACTACGAGTACGAGACAAAATACGACTTGTGGAATATCGAATATGGGTGATTGATTTCTTATGTGTAAAGGAAATCATCATATAAGTACCTACTATGACACTTTAATGAAATCCTATTTAGAGTAGTGTTATAGGATATAGGGCAACGATATTCAAAATGTCTTGATACATAGTGTCGCGGCTGTTATTAAATCTGAAATTAAAACAGAAATCATAGAAGCTCGGTTCGTGACGATTATGATCGACGAAACATCAGATTTGAGTCATAGCGGACAATTGAGTGCTATATTTTGGTTCTTGTCAGAGAATGGAATACAAGAAAGATATCTTGTATTTTTTGACGTTAGGGCGAGTCTTAATGCAGATGAGTTATCCCATCATATATTTTATATTCTTGACACATAGGTATGATTGCAAGAAAAAGTCAATTGAACATTCCTAGGAAGGTGCCGCAGTTATGTCCGACGAAGGGGGTGGTGTCTAAAAGGATGTCCTTTTTTATTATGTTTCAAGCTCATTGTTGATTGAAATATTAATGTCTTGAAGTATAAAAAATATAGCTACACATTTTTTGCTAAGTCAATGTGGAATGCATTTGTAGATACCACATCCCTACTAGAAATGTTGTTTTTAAGGTTCTGAGATTTTTTTTTTCATTTTTACAGGTGACAAAATTTTATAAGGGGTTCCCATTTAAAATTATCCACGCCACGCCACTGATGTTTTGATATATTGACAGTTAAGTGTTGCGGGAAAAGAACAAAAAGCTGACAAATAAATTTTGTAGATTCAAAAAAATAAATTTGTTAAATTGAACAAATCAATCTGATTGACAAATTAATTTTGTGGATACAACCAAAAATTGTTTGTTTCTTCAATTTCAAAAATTTCTGTAATTTTTATCAATACTCGTATGATAAAACGTTTTGTTGGATGTATATTAACACAGTTTTATCAGCTCAACCTACATTTTTATCACTTATACATACACAGATCTTATTTTCAGTGTGGCAACATATTTATATATTATTTTTAATTTTTATTTTCTGGGTAACCCACGAGTATAATCCACCAACATCATGTACACTTAATATAAGAAATTCAGAAATACGTACGATGATCTTAACTCTTCGGAAGTGGCCATGCGTATGGCTTAAAAAGACGAATCGCTTGTTCGACCTCAGGCAGACTTAGAGCTGCTTTGTACCCACTTCTATTCTTATGAAGGTAAGTTGTCTTCACTTAAACCTATATTCGTCTATTAATATTAAATCGCACTAAGTCACGATAATACCTTGAAGTTGAAAATCCATATCTGTGTCAGAATAAAAATTACTCCAAAAATACCCGCATTTTCAACCATCCTCGGCCACACTTGATTATAATAATCTTCATTGATTACAATCTATCAACAAAAATTGAACTTAAGGTAAAAAAAAGAAAGAAAAACAAAAACCTAACCAACAATCGACAATAAACCATCAATCGTGTCTGATACTCTTTGTTAGGTGTGGTGAAGTGCCTTTCGAGATCAGCACCTTAAGTATCATCGATAGAGGTGAAGATTGCACCGTTGCGTTGCGTTAGTTGGTTCAAGAAAAAAGATACAAAAATCCATCAAAACAAATTGCCAAAGACGTGAAAAATCGGTATCAATGTTATTTAGCTTTTGTTTTGTTACAGTCCAATGGGTAATGAGCTTGCAGAGGCATCTCAAGGGTGACATTAGATAGCGCCTATAAATATGGCGGCCCTAGGTTTGAACATGCATAAGACCACTTTGATCCACATTACAGTTCGGTTCAGCAAAAGAAGACCCATGATGGAAAGGAATCTATTTTGTGTTGCGGTCGTAGTTTACTTGATATCCACGGCAGTAATGGCGCTTCCTTTGAAGACCTGGGCTTCAAACGGTTGGACAACAGAGTCAAGTCATCGAACAGGATGGGAGAAGACGGAAGCAAAGTTCTCCGATACCTGGAACCAGGCAACCGGCGGCGGTGATGCCTCTCAGGGAAAAGGTTGGGTTTCTTCAGAAAGTGCCAATGACTCAAAACCCAAGGCTATCCCAACTAGTTGGCAACAGGTAGACAGGCATCATGGAGGATCAGTCAAAAGTAGCGGATGGACGAATGTAAGACAGAAGGCAGCTCTGAACCCACCATCGCAGGATATTGCCAATGGCTTTGTTGTACATCATCCGATTCCAAGTTCAAACCCTTGGAATCAGTCACCCCTTCCACAAGAATCTTGGAATAAACAAAACTCTGACGGATATTGGCCAGAAGATGTGAACAACAAGCCTTCTGCTTCATCGACGAGTGCTTGGGAAAAAGCAACTGCGCAAGCTGAAGATCAATGGCAGGAACACCAAACGCCTGATGTTCAGAAACCTTCTTGGGATACAAAGTCGGCATGGGAAAAAAGTCCGGATGTACCTAGCACACCTTTGTGGAGTAAGAATTCATCTCCAAGTGCCTGGGAGAGTTATGCCTTGTATGACAGAGAGTCCGCAGCAGGTTATGCAGCCACTGGGCCAGCTCAATATGGTCAAGAATCCAGCGTTAGTGCATGGCAAGGAAAACCTTCCAATAATGGATGGCAAAAAAATTCACAATCTGCTGAATCTTGGGCAAAAGATTCATCGCCCTCAAGGTTATACGATGCCCCGTCCAAATGGGACAGCAAGCCTAAAGGCGGAAATTCTGAATGGCAAAAGAGCTCAAGTGCTTGGGATAGTTCTTCTGATTATAACACATGGCAGAAGGAAACTAGTGGCTGGACTGATTCTCCCATTAATGTACAAAATCATCCTGCAGTCAATGGCTGGCAGCAAGGATCTTCCCATGTTACAACACAAAAACCGTGGCAACAAGATTCTATTTCTAGTGTTTGGCAGAAAAGTGCGACCGCAATTTCAAATAGCTGGGGCAAACATGGTTTACATTTAAGCAAAATGGCGAAGTAATAAGATAGCCGCTTGGATAGAAGATGTGTTTTTTTTTTTAATTTTTTAAATCGATTGGTCCAGTTTTATGTTTTCGTAAATAAACAAACAAATTAAAGCTAAATTTTGAATTTGTTTTTTTTTACCAACTTTAAAAAAATACTACTTTTCCATTTATGACTCTCTTAAGACACGAACATATTTCGGCGGGTGCAAAATATTGTTTTCTCTCATGATGATTTTCTCCCATGATAGTCCGCTGGCATGATAATTTTCTCACATGATAGTTTTTTCGTATGATAGATTTCAGTCATGATAGTTTTCTTGTAGGATAGTTTTGTCACATGATAGTGTTGTCTCTGATGATAGTTTTCTCGCATGATAACTTTCTTGCATTGGGAGTTATGAAGCCAAACACCATAAAGATGCTGAATTCTTACGAGGTTTAGCCAAATAAGCGAATTTCATTTGCAATGCAATCGTCAAGGATTATCCAACTTCAACTTTAAAAAGTAAGCTAAGTTTTTGTAATTTGTTTACTTAAGTTTGATACTTTCTTTTTGTTTGAAACAAATGTATTAATGTAAGAGTAGTTCAGCTACCTAAGCTAAATTCAGCTGTCTACTCAGCTCTCATCAATTAATATTAATTGATTAATTGATTAATTGATTGTAAGAGTAGTTCAGCTACCTAAGCTAAATTCAGCTGTCTACTCAGCTCTCATCAATTAATATTAAGTAAGCTTTACTCTGTATTAAATATTACTTGCCAGTCGCTGCATAGCCCTTAAACTATACACTATTATTAACTTACCTATATGTAATTAGTTATATTGAATAAAGATATAACATAACAAAAAAAAAAAAAAAAAAAAAAAAAAAAAAAAAAAAAAAAAAAACAAAAAAAAAAAAAAAAAAAAAAAAAAAAAAAATGTAAGAGTAGTTCAGCTACCTAAGCTAAATTCAGCTGTCTACTCAGCTCTCATCAATTAATATTAAGTAAGCTTTACTCTGTATTAAATATTACTTGCCAGTCGCTGCATAGCCCTTAAACTATACACTATTATTAACTTACCTATATGTAATTAGTTATATTGAATAAAGACATAACATAACAAAGTTGAGTATTAACATACTTATTTTACATGGTGTCAGGTGTTAAAAAAAAAAAAAACTTTAACAAAATTGATTGATTAGTCAAGTGAAAATGGCCGAGCAATGTATAAAAGGTCCAAATGCAATGGACTTCGATGAACCAGCAAGGAATTGGCCGATGTGGAAGCAGAAATTCGAGATATTTCTGATTGCGGCAGATAAGAATGGAGCTGAAGAACCAGTCAAGGTGGCCCTATTTCTGCACCACATCGGGGAGAGGGGAATTGAAATCTTCAATGCACTTGCAATTCCCGAAGCAGGAAGAACATTGGTGAGCGTAATGCAGCAGTTTGAAGATTATTGTATCCAACGTCGCAATGTGGTTATGGAAACTTATAAGTTTGGGTGCATAATCCAGAAAAAAGATCAACCATTTGTTGAATATGAAACCGAAATACGGAATCAAGCGAGGTTCTGTGATTTTCAGTGCTCAGCGGCAGACTGTGAGCAATCGTACGTAGACAGGATGATAAGAGATAAAATTGTTCTTGGTCTAGACAACAAGAAATTACGGTCAAAATTGCTAGAATCCAGCCAAGATACGCTGGATGAAGTCATCACAAAATGTAAAATAGCGGAATTGTCAGAACAAAATGTAAAACTGTTTTCTTCGGGGGAGCATGAGCCGAAGGTAGAAAAGGTGGAAGTGATCAGAACAGTAGCAACGGGATCGAAAAATAAGCATGGCAATCGATCTAAGAATTTGCCACCATGTGATCGCTGTGGAATGATGGCAATGGAACAACATGAAAAGTACTGTCCAGCGCTTGTTGAAGGGCGAAAATGCAGAGTGTGTGGTAAAGCCGGTCATTTTGCAGCAGTGTGCAAAAATAAGCTTCGCCGAAAGTCAAATAACAGATATCGAGTAAATGCTATTGAATACGAATCTGACAGCAACAACGAGGGAACAAGTCACGCTGCAAATTCTTCTCAACAAACACAAAGATTCGGAGTTAATACAATTAATCTTAAGTATTTTGATGAAGGTAATTTATATCAAGTAGACAATAATTTTCTTTCAAAAAACATTTGTGATTGTAGGAATGTAGAGCAGGTTGGCTGGTATAAACAATTAAAATTCAATAATGTTAAGATCGATTTTAAACTGGATACGGGTGCAGACATCAGTTGTATTTCGCGGAAATACATCGAAGAAATGAATTTTTTAAATTTAATAGAAGAATCAAGAAATAATTTGTTTGCGTATAATAATAATAAAATAAGTTCTTTTGGGAAAATAACATTGCCGTGTGTTGTAAATTCTAAGCAAAGAACAGTAGTTCCAATTGACTTTGAAGTAGTTGACAGTAAATTTCAGCCCATTTTGGGTCGTGCCGATTGTGGAGCTTTAAATCTTATAAAGCGAATTCATGTTATGTCCATTAGTAAAATACCAAGTTTAAAAGAGGAGTTTATTGTTCAATTCGATGATGTTTTTGATGGCTTAGGACGCATTCCCGGTCAATGTCATATCCAATTAAAAGATGATTCCAAGCCAGTACTTACTTATAAAAAGAAGATACCGTTTAGTTTGCATGATCGACTAAAGGCACAGTTAGAAGTAATGGTGGTTGATGGTGTCATTAGTCCGGTTGAGCACCCAACTGATTGGGTAAATAATCTCCAAATTATAGAAAAACCAAATGGGTCATTACGCTTGTGTTTGGATCCTAAACCATTGAACGAGTGCATTCGTCGTGAGCATTTTTCAATTCCGACAGCTGAATCCATAAATAGTCGACTTGCAAATAAATCAGTGTTCACGGTAATGGATTTAAAGAATGGGTTCTGGCAGTTGGAATTGGATGATGCGAGTTCAGATCTGACAACCTTCATCACCCCTTTTGGTCGATTTAGGTGGCATAGGGTACCATTCGGGATAAGTAGCGCACCTGAGCTTTTCATGAGAAAAATGGTCCAATTATTTGGAGATATACCAGGTGTTGAGATATATTTTGATGACTTGTTTATAGCAGGCTCTAACTACGAAGATCATGATCGAGCACTTGCAAAGGTTATAGATAGGGCAAGAGCAAACAATGTCAAATTTAATAAAGATAAGCTTCAATACAGGCAGAAAGAGGTAAAGTTTATGGGTCAGTCAATATCAGCGGGGAGTATAAAACCAGATGACAGATATCTTAGGGCCATTGTTGAATTACCACCACCCCAAGACAGGACAGGTGTGATGAGGTTTTTAGGTTTATGTAAATACTTAGCAAAATATATACCTAATTTATCTATAATAACAACAAAACTAAGAGATCTCACAAGAATAGGAAAGAAGTGGGAGTGGGAGGCAGAACATCAAAAAGAATTTACTAACATAAAAGACATAGTCAGTAAAGCACCTGTGCTAAGATTGTTTGAACCAAAGCTGCCTCTAGTCATACAGGCTGATGCTTCTAAGGACGGGGTAGGCTGTGTCCTTTTACAAGCAGGTCAGCCAGTAGCTTTTGCATCAAGAAGCTTATCGGCAAGTGAGCAAAAATGGGCCCAAATAGAGAAGGAGCTGCTTGCTATCGTGGTCGCGTGTGAGAAATTTCATTTCTACATTTATGGTCGGGAGGTAGAAGTTCACTCGGACCACAAGCCTCTCGAAACATTGGTAAAAAGAGAACTAGACAAAGTAACAGCCAGGCTCCAACGAATGTTTATGTTCTTACTAAAATACCCGGGTTTGAAGATTAAATATGTGCCTGGAAAGCAATTATTATTGGCTGATTGTTTGTCTAGGGCTTACGTAAGTGCTGCGGAGGTAGAGAAGCCTGAAATGAATTATATTGTTCACAGTCTTGTTAATCGAGTCTGTATGTCGGAATCGAACAAATCGAGTTATCAAGAAGCAACTCTCAATGATGATTGTTTAAGTCAGATTTTGAAGTTTCATGCTAATGATTGGCCAAATTACAAGACGTTAAGCTCTGAATGTAAAAAATTTTATAAAATTAAAAACGAAATAAGCGTCAATGATGGGATTTTGTTTTTTGGTGACAAGTTAATTGTACCAGAAAAACTAAGAAGTCAAGTCATTGATATGTTGCATGCCCCTCACTTAGGCATTGAAAAAACTCGACTGCGTGCAAGGAGAAT
Organism: Philhelius festivus; assembly: GCA_963931855.1. NCBI lineage: Eukaryota > Metazoa > Arthropoda > Insecta > Diptera > Syrphidae > Philhelius > Philhelius festivus. The sequence continues at coordinate 80,052,567 of OZ007556.1, read as the reverse complement.
ATTTTATTGGCCAGGTATGTCAGATGAAATAGAGAAAAAAGTTCAAAAATGCCGTGTATGTGAAAAGCATAGGTATAATAATCCAAAGGAACCATTAAAACACCATGACTCACCTGAGTTTGCGTGGGAAAAAATAGCTTTAGATATTTTTGAGCATGCTGGAGTTTCATATTTGGCAGTAATTGACGCATATTCAAATTGGTTATGTGTTGAACGGTTGAGAGACAAATCGATAGGTCATATTATTAATACTTTGATGGACAAACTCTTCACAAAATTTGGGTTTCCTTTAGAAATTCGGTCAGATAACAATCCATTTAACTGTCGTAAATTTAAAGAGTTTGCAGATGATTTCAATGTCAACCTTACATTTTCCAGTCCGCGCTATCCAAGGAGTAATGGTTTAGCCGAAAAGGGTGTGGCAATAGGAAAACGAATATTAAAGAAATGTTATGATGATTGTCGAGTACAGGAGTTAAATTATAGAGTTTTGGAATACAACGCTACACCATTGGCTAATATGTTACTGTCACCTGCTCAGCTTTTTATGGGACGTGAAGTCAAAACGAAAATTCCCACCACCACGAGCAATTTAAAACCACATGAACTTAGTAGGCAAGAAATTTGCAAAAGAATCGATGACAAACAAAAAACACAAGCTCATTACTATAATAGAACATCTAAGCCCCTATCCAGTTTGAAAGAGAACGATAATATAATGTTTTGGAAAAAAGAAAAAGATTGGGTGTATGGTAGGATTATTAAAAATTTTAATGATAGATCTTATATTGTAAAAGATAACGAAGGCAATGAATTAAGAAGAAATAGACAATACATAAGAAAATCACTAAATACTGCACCAAAAAATATAGTAAATTATGACGAATACGCTGGCATCGATAACAACCATCATTCCAATGATTTAGAATCATGTAATATAACAGAAGATCGTGGTCCAACTAAAAACGCGGGTGAGGGTGTTATCGATGACTGCGAAGTTAATATCACTAACCAGCCAAATATTGTAACAAGATCAGGAAGAATAGTTAGAGCTCCTGAGCGCTATGGCAATCCAATATCTCATTAACTTTTAAAATTTATATTTGAACAGCATTTGTAGTTTTTAAGTTGCAAAATACAGATGTATTTTCATAAAAAAAAAAAAAAAAAAAAAAAAAAAAAAAAGCGTGTAAGAGTAGTTCAGCTACCTAAGCTAAATTCAGCTGTCTACTCAGCTCTCATCAATTAATATTAAGTAAGCTTTACTCTGTATTAAATATTACTTGCCAGTCGCTGCATAGCCCTTAAACTATACACTATTATTAACTTACCTATATGTAATTAGTTATATTGAATAAAGACATAACATAACAAAGTTGAGTATTAACATACTTATTTTACAATTAAAGGATAAAAAATTGAATTCGCTCATTTCTTTGATAGGTAAAGTTAAATGTTGCATCGCGAAGATGCTGAAAAGTTTCACAGTACTGGCCGCGCGTGTGGCGGTTGTTTGCTTGGGCTTAGAAAATCTATTTAAAATAAATATAATCTTAGATTCAATAACTTTTCGGGTAATTTTACCCTCTCGGCTAAGTTTGGTGATATACAATTTTGCTTTATACCTCGTTATTTAAATTGCACTACGTGGTCGAGTGATTTCAAAAAATTTGAAGAGTTTTTATATGACATGGAAATTGAATCTTTTTGCATCTTCGGTGATTTGAATGCTCGAACGTCTAATGGTCAATTTATTGATAGAAATTTAATCAGAGGTTTACCTTTTATCTCACAACAGAGAAATTTAAAAGATAAAATATCAGATGCGAAAGGAAAAAAATGTCTAGAATTATTTGAAAATATAGGCGGTGTTATTTTAAATGGAAGAGTACTTGGTGATGAAGATGGAGAACGAACCTTTTGTGGCGCTATGGGTAGCTCAACTATTGTCTACTGTTATATGCTCGTATGATTTCCTTGAGTTTATTAACAAATTTTCGGTTCAGAGTAAGTCATAATCAGATCATATGCTTTAAACTTGTGCTTTTCTCCAGCTTTATCAAAAACAGCAAAAGGAGACCATTTGTCACTTATTAAAAAATTAAATTGGTACCCCAATATGGCTTCTAGGTACACCGACACATTAGTTTGTCTAGCTTATTATGAGTACATCCAAGCTGATATCTAAATTGAATAGAAAGTAATTATATTAATTAATAAAATAAGGGTAGCTGCTGGTGAAGGTTGTAACAGAAAACAATTTTTACCTAAACAGAAGTGGTTTGACATTCAATGTCTACGCGTAAGAGAAAAAATGTTGAAACTTCTTCGCTTCTTTCGAGTACATAATCTGAGTCGTTACAAAAAACTATAATATTTGCTCTAGATCTCAGTACATACAAATTTGTAAACGTAAAATGTTACTTCATAAACACGAAATTATTAAAAAACAGATACATATTCTCCTAAGAAAAAAGTACTCTCCTGGTTGAAGATTTTTATGAGTATTTAAAGACTTTACTGTCACCCACAGAAGATGAGCAATCCGTTTCTTGGGCTATACCAGCATTAACAGATCCTTTTCTTGACTCTCCTTTTGAAATGTGGGAACTATTGCATGTACTTCAGAGAACAAAGCTTAAAAAAGCTCCAGTTAAAGATAGAATCAGTTATGAGTTCTACAAAAAAGCCCCATCGTGTTTTTTAGAAGAAGTTCTCATTTTGCTAAACAAAATATTCTTATCTGGCGAGATGCCAGTTTCTTTTCGAAATTCAATAATTACGCCACTGTTTAAGAAAGGTGATCCAAATATGTAATTGTATTAATTACAGAGGCCTCTCTTTAATAAATGGTTGGATAGAACGTCATGACATTCTTTGCCAGAGTTTCAATCTGGATCTAGAGCTGGTTACTCCACAATCGACAATATTTTTAACTTAACCAGTATCGTCCACTTAAACAAAAGAAAAAAGAGAAATACTTATGCATTTTTCGTTGATTTTTCATGTCCTTTTGACCTGATTCCACGTGATTCGCTTTTCTTTAAACTTTCTTCCTTGGGGCTGTCAACAAAGTTAATAGAAATATTAAAACTACTCTGCAAAGATACATCATGTCAAGTTTGGGATGGATCTTCCTTGTCTGACTCGTTTGAAGTCAAAGTTGGTGTAAAACAAGGATGTTTGCCTATCTTATTTAGCCTTTACTTGAACGACCTACATTCACATCTACCGGGAGGTATTACTTCTTTATGCCGATGACCTCGTTATTATATCTGATAACCCGATCGAACTTCAAAGTATGATTGATTCATTGTACAACTACTGTACATTATGGGGTCTAAAACTAAACCTTATATACCGAGAGCACACAGCAATTTTTGGTTGTGATTGAAAACAAATAAAATGCACGACTGGGTCCCACTAACTTGCTCCTATGTAATAGACTAGAAATTTTAAATACGAATGTTATTAGAGAAAACTGTTCATAAGGATAAAATTAATTTTTTAAATTCTTTTAGTAGTAAGAGACAAAACCAGAATGCTATGCAAATATGAATTTATGCAAGAACAAAAACTAAAAGTCGTTGTAGTGGTTTCTTAAAAAAAAAAAGCTTTTGTATACAAAATTTTTAAAAGATTTTTAAGAAAAACATTTGGTGTGCCAACTTTAAGTTTTTATTACTGTACGAATGAAAATTAAATTTCCAAAAAAAATATTGAGCCGTTTTTGAGATATCAAATTTTCCAAAAAAAAATTATTTTTTTTTTGGCAAAAAATTTCATTACAATCCGTTATGTGGGTAATGAGTAATTCAAAATTTAAAAAAGTGGAGGCACAAGCTGTAACATCTTAATTTCAAAATTTTTTTCATTAAATTAAAGATCGTTAAAATTAACTGAAAGAAAATAATGTTTATCAAAATTCTAGGCACCGTTTTCGAGAAAAATACGATTTTTGAAAACCATTTTTTAACATTTGTATGGTGGGTACCTTTATTTTTAGGTAAATAAAACTTTTTTTATACATCTTGTAGATTAGATATATTGAAAAACTTTATTTATCAAGTTTAAAAAAATCTGGCATAAGGTTTTCGAAATATTGAGTTTTGAAAAAAAATTTTGATTTTTTTTTTTAAATCCAAAAAAAATTTGTTTGAAAATTTGAATACACAATTCTATTTATGTTTTTGAGGAGCCTTAGCAAAAAAAAATATCAAAATAGGTACTACCGTTTTCGAGAATACAAAAAAAAACGAAATTTTTTTGTATCTTTTTTACAAAATTTCGAAAAAAATTCGTATGGCAGGTACCGTTATTTTTGCTCTTAAAAAAAAAGAAAAAAACGTGTGGGGGGAAAAAAATAAAAGTGATATCTACCAAGTTTAAACAAAATCGGCCGAGTTGTTTAGGCTGTAGTCGAACCGACAGACAGACCGACAGACAAACAGACAGACAGAATTGCGAGATCCACTTTTTTAGTCTTCGCTATCATCGTAATGTCAACTTTGATCAAAATCTCGAGTTAGATTTTTTTTACGAATGCATAACTTTGCCTTATAGTACCTATAAGTCGCAAGAAAAAATAATTAGCATAATAAGATAGGCCTTTAATAGTTATTTACAATACAAATGTGAACGTCTTGCATGCTCTAGTGGGAGCTATAGTGCATAAAAGTGCATCATATTTGCAGTTCTTTCCAAGAATAAATAATTGTGATGACAACTTTGCCAAAATGTAGAGTTAAGCCCCCTGATTGAAAGTATTGACGTCTAAGACGTTTTGCAGACAGCCTTCTGCCTGCAAGACGCGATAAGAATAGCGTACTTCTTGCACGAAGAAGATCACCTTCAAAATGTCTTGGACCTCGATATTTGCAATCAGGGCACTTAGCTCTTCATTTTGAAGTTATGACAAATTTTTTATCACAATTTGTTAGACTTTGGAAAAATATCTATATTAATCATCCTTTTTCAATTTCTCCAACAAACTGAAAATATTTGATACCGCAGCGAGATCTATTATGCTTTACGGTGTACAAATTTGGGGATCCATAAAGTATGAGCAAGTTGAAAAACTTTTCAGATTTCTTATCAATGTTAAATCTGCCTATCTAATAATACCCCAAATTATATGCTTTATTTAGAAACGGTTTTGATATATCAATATTTCCGAACTCTATCTCTTCACTTCGAATACATAAATAAAATATTGTAATATCCTAGCAGTAGATTACCACGTTAATAAGCTCAAGAGACTATCGCTCTTAAAACTTTTTGGGTCGTTGATTGGTGAAATTTGAGCCAATTGCTTAATATGGACATTGCCCTATCTGTGTTTTTCTTTTAGGAACCTCCAAAAATATATGTTGATATCATTGGAAACTACTGCAGATGCAAGAAGTTCTCAATTTCATGATTCTTATCCTCAATTAAACTATGATATAATGCCATATTTCACTGATGGAAATTCCTCACACCTGGTCAGTTTAATTTTTAAAGCAAGAGGTGGTCTTTTAAATATAAACGCAAAATCATTCAAAAAAGATACATTTGGTATTAGTACAATATTTGTAACTCGGATGAAGCAGAAAATACGTATCACCTTATTGGTAGATGCCCAATCTATAATAAAGGGTGGTTATATTTTAAGGGCCGATAGTGAAAGTGAACCACCCCTAAACGTCAAGTTTTTTTCTGCATTTGAATTGACATTTCAGACTAACTCAATTTGAACCATGGAAAGAAACACAATCGAGCAACGCGTTAAAGTTATTCAGGCTTATTATGAAAATGTGAGTTCAAATCAAAATGCATATTAGGGTGGGTCAAAAAAATCAAGTATTGTTTTTTTTGGATCCGACACATGAAAACTAGTTCCTAGGTACCTCTAGAAAGTACTTACCAAATATTAGCTCTTAATATTAACGGGAAGATTATGCTCATCATAGTTTTCCATTTTCAATTTAGTATCATACAAAAATGGTCATATCTTATCAACAATAGATCGTTTAACCAATCGCATAGTCAATATTTGTAGGAAATTGAACGCTCTACAAAAAAGATCTCTGTAGTTAATTATTAATTATTAATTAATTATTAATTAATTAATTATTATTAATTACTCTAGCTGATTTTAGTAGTTTTTCAATAAATATTCCCAATTTATCCAGTTAATTTATGAATTTTGACAATATTCATGAGAATTTGAGTTTATTTCGATAGAATGACGGTTTGCAAGCTATATCTTATCTTTTCTTTTAGAATATATTTTTTTTAATCAATTTTTTAACGATATTTTCTTTTTATACCTTTTATTACAGCTTAGGATTGTTATTTAATATTTTTCAAAGTTGTTTATTTAAAATGTCATTTAAATTCCTTTTTTCCTTAGAATTTGGAGAATTTGAAAATTAATTTAATTTCGAATGTTGGTAGTTGTGTTACTCAGTACTGTGGCGTCGCTGAATGACACCAACTATTTATGTGTGAATGTTACGTCCCAGAAGGAGAAGCGCAAAAGAAAAAGACAGAACACTTTGATTTAATTGTCAAATGCTTAATTAAAATTGTTCTTAGGACGTTTATTAAATGAAATATACTTTTGCAAGACTTTTTAATAGAATCTAATTATAGAAATAAGAAAATATCTGGACGTGAAGAAAAGATGACTTTCGTTGAGCGCCGTTGGAAAAGAAGTAATTCAAGAATTTGAATTTCAGCGTCTGTTGGATTGTGTGGACTGTGGGCTCGGTGTCTGGTGCTTCTTCCGTGTATCAGCAGGCAGAGGAGCCACCATCGGAACCGTGTCGCCACATTTACTCCCCCCTGAGTGACTTTGTGATGATGGTTGAAGAAAAGTCACGGAGCGTTTGGTTCCATAAGTACGTTGTGGTGGGTCCATTGAGGAAGTCCAATGATGTGGCTGTGTTTGTTGATAATTTGGTTCTGGAGTTTCTTCAGTTAAGTCTTCGTCCGTTTTGTTGATATAGCATGGTTTTAATCGTTCGATAGAAACATTTGTCTCAACACCATTTAATTCTATTTTGTAGATCCTGTCCGATAGACGTTGTATCACCTTGTAAGGGCCTTGGTAAGGTGGTTCTAAAGGGCTTTTGACGTGGTCGCAACGCAACCAGACGTGGGAACAAGTGTTCAAATCCTTGAGGATGAAGATTCTGTTTTTGTTGTGATGTGCAGTTTGAGTTGGACGCATGCCGCGCATGTATTCTCGATGCTTCTCGATGAAGTTGAGTGAATCAGCTGGAAGATCCGATGAAACAAAAAATTCTCCAGGGACTCTTAAGCATGTTCCGTAGAGCATTTCCGCAGGCGTAGACTGAATGTCCTCTTTAAAAGATGTTCTAAGTCCTAGCAGTATTGTTGGCAATATTTCCAACCAAGGCTTGGGAGAACACATCAGTGCTGCTTTCAGAGTTCGGTGCATTCTTTCGACTAACCCGTTTGATTGTGGGTGATAGGATGTTGTTCTTGTTTTTTGGGCTCCAACCAGATTAGTGAGTGCTTTGAACAGAGCGGACTCAAACTGGCTTCCTTGATCTGAAGTGATGGTGACTGGGGAACCATAGTGAGAAATCCAGTGATTGAAAATGTTTGTTGCCACGGTGTCTGCGGTCATGTCTTTGATTGGAACAGCTACAGGCCATCTCGAAAAACGATCAATCATGGTTAGGCAGTATTGAAATCCTTCAACACATGGTAAAAAGATTATATCGATGTGGATGTGATTGAATCTTGAGTCTGGAACTATGATGTGATCGGGTTGAAGTTTGTTGTGACGATGTATTTTGGTTCTCTGACAATCGGTACACTCTCGAGACCATTGCAGAGCATCTTTACGAATTCCTGGCCATATGAACTTTTCTCTGAGCAGATGTGAAGTGCTCCTTCCACTGGGATGAGCTATGTTGTGAATAGTGTTGAAGGCTGTTCTGCGTAGAGTTAGTGGAATATATGGTCTGACGATTCCAGTGGATATGTCACAGTATATCTTGATGCCTGGTTCTGCTTGAAGTTTTTGAAGGTGAAGCGATGAACTTTGAATGAGCTCCTGTAGATGGTCGTCATTTAGTTGTTCGTCCCGGATCCTGGCTGGACTAAATATTGTAGGCATGTTGATGGTGTTTACGCGTGAGAGTGCGTCTGCAACAATGTTGTCCTCACCTTTTAGATAGACTATGTCTATGCAATACTGAGATATGTAATCAAGCTGGCGAAGTCTTCGCTCAGGCGCTTTTTCATGTTTTTGCTTGAATGCATAAATCAGAGGTTTGTGATCGGTCTTGATCGTAAAGTTGCGACATTCTAACATGTGATGGAAAAACTGTATAGAGGCAAAAATAGCAAGTAACTCACGGTCGTAAGTGCAGTAACCCTGTTCTCCTGAACTAAGTTTTCGGGAGAAAAAACCCAGTGGCTTCCAGGTACCATCAACGAGTTGTTCAAGTTTGGCACCAATAGCAGTGGATGAAGCGTCGGTAGTGAGGGTCATGGCAGCTTCTGGTGATGGATATGCAAGTAGTGTAGCGTTTGCTATCTTTTGCTTGCATTCCTCGAATGCTTTTGTTGCTGTTTCGGTCCAATGAACTTTGGTTTTGTCGTTTTTTATTGACCGTTGTAGATAACCGTTTAGTGGCAATTGAGAGGAAGCTGCATTCGGAATGAAACGCCTGTAATAGTTGGTTACTCCAAGGAAACGTCTTAGTTCCTCGATAGATTCAGGCTTCTTGAAGTTAAGTATAGCTTCTACACGTTCATTCACTGGAGCATATCCTTGAGCGTTGATTGTGAATCCAAGAAAGTTTAACTCTGATTGTCCGAAAACACATTTCTTTAAACTGATGCTCAGTGAGGATGCTTGTAGGCGTTCGAAAACTATTCTTAGATGTGACTCGTGTTGATCTTTGTCTCGTGACATGATGAGTATGTCATCAATGTAGACGTAAACAAAGTCAAGGTCTCGGAAGATTGAATCCATGAACCTTTGAAACGTCTGTGTCGCGTTTCTGAGGCCAAACGGCATTACCAAGTATTCGAATAGGCCAAATGGTGTGATGATGGCCTTTTTGTGTATGTCTTCCGGGTGCATAGGAACTTGGTGGTAAGCTCGATCCATGTCCAGTTTGGTAAAAATGCAGTTTCCGTGAAGACGAAGAAATAAATCTTGAATGAGTGGAGGTGCATATTTGTCAGCTACGGTGTCAGCATTAAGCTGTCTGTAATCTCCACAGAGTCTCCAGTCGTTGTTTTTCTTTCTTACGAGATGTATTGGACTCGCGTATGGACTTCTGGATGGCCTGATGATACCGTTTCCCAGCATCTCGGAGATATGTGCTTTTGCAGCAGTGGACTTTTCTCCAGCTAATTTACGGGCGCGTGCAGATACTGAAGGACCTTTTGTGATGATTCGATGTGCGAATTGTCTATTGTTGAAATTTGGACTGTAGGTAGGTGTAGTCACATGGATGAACTCTCTCAGCAGCCCCACATATGGTTCTGGTAGAGATGTGTCCAGTGTTGAGATGTTGTAAGTCTTCGTGGCTAAAGATTCTCCTTTGGAGGATAGGTTGGTTAGAGGATCTATCAGTCTTTGTTGGTTTAGGTCCACGAGTAAATTATAGTGAGCTAAAAAGTCTGCTCCCAGTATTGCTGTTTGAATGTCGGCAATGACGAAAGTCCAAGAAAATGCTCTGCGGAGATTTAGATCGAGAGTAAGGTTTTTGTATCCGTATGTATGAATTGCTGAAGAGTTAGCTGCGTAGAGAGTGAGTTGTTCTTGGTCAGGTTTGATTTTGAAAAAACTGGATGGAATTATTGAGACGACTGAACCGGAATCTATGAGGAAAGTTTTGTTGGTAGCTGAATCTAAAATATGAAGCCGTATCTCTTTGGAGGAAGTGTCAGGTACGCTGTCACCAACTGCTCCAATTAGTGACAGCTCATTTAGTTTCCCTGTTTGGACGGTTGAGTTTGAAAATTGCAAGGTTTTGTGCAATGTCGTGCTTCGCTTCCCCATCGAGAGTGGTAATAACATATACCATTTCGATTAGGTGTAACAGATCTGGTTCTTGGACGTTGAACTTGAGATCTTTGTTGATGGTGCTGATGCTGCAGCTGTTGTTGGCCGGATTGAAGGCCTTTTATGTCTTGTTGACAACATTCCAACATCAACCGCATCTCCAAAAGCTGTCGTTCAATGTGAGTCAGGTCCGGTGGATTGTGGTTTTGATTTGTGCGTGGCGCAAAATCCCTGTTTTGAACCGCCATGACGGATGGACTACCAAGCGCTTCCATTATGCGGTCAGCTGTTTCTACCAGAGCGTTGAGATTGTGTAGGTTGTCTGAAATAACCAGAAGTGGTCGGATTCTTTCCGGCAGACGTTCGGTCCAGAGTTGGTGCAGCACTTCGTCAGTGACGGAATTTTTTGCCAGCTCACGCATTTCACGCAGAAGTTGTGAGGGCTTTTTGGTTCCCAAAACTTTTTCTTTTAAGAGTTTTTGCAATTGTTTTTTACGGGACTCAGAGAAACGCTCAAGAATAGTAAATTTTAAAGTTTTATACTTATCTTGAGATGGTGCGTTGTTAATGATGTCGATGAGTTGCGAAGCGATACTCAGAGGAAGTGCCTTCAGCAGCTGGTTGTACCTTTGTGCATCGCTTGTTATTCGATTTGCGGCAAAATCGGCTTCGGCTATGGCAAACCAAATGTCGGGTGATTCAGGTGAAAATTGCGGCAGATGTAAATTTACAGCGTAAATGAATTCCTGTTGGACATTGTGGAACAAACTGTTTTGCGGAAGGGCTGATTGTCCAACGCCCGTGGGAAGTGCGGTTGTTGTCGCAGGGGCACCGTCGCATTTGATGGTTTCATTTAGCTCACTGTTCAAGCTGGAATCAAACCCGTCCTCCATGATGATGGCGAGATTGTTCACGTTGTTCTTTAGTGATCGTAAGATGTGAAGATCACGTCGGGGTCACCAATGTGGCGTCGCTGAATGACACCAACTATTTATGTGTGAATGTTACGTCCCAGAAGGAGAAGCGCAAAAGAAAAAGACAGAACACTTTGATTTAATTGTCAAATGCTTAATTAAAATTGTTCTTAGGACGTTTATTAAATGAAATATACTTTTGCAAGACTTTTTAATAGAATCTAATTATAGAAATAAGAAAATATCTGGACGTGAAGAAAAGATGACTTTCGTTGAGCGCCGTTGGAAAAGAAGTAATTCAAGAATTTGAATTTCAGCGTCTGTTGGATTGTGTGGACTGTGGGCTCGGTGTCTGGTGCTTCTTCCGTGTATCAGCAGGCAGAGGAGCCACCATCGGAACCGTGTCGCCACAGTACCTGTCATACTAGCGCCATCTGTGGTTTCAGGTCATTTCTATGTTTTCCCTTATATTTCTACATTGCATACATAGTTTTTGGAGCTCTGAGTTGTCATCTTGTGTATAACTAAAACCAATTAACTAACAGCTGAGTTTTAATATATTATTGATCATTGCAATTCGGATGCTAATCATCTAATATGAATAAAGAAATCCGTTTAATTGGCATACCGATGTCGAAAATTCTTGAACTGAAATTACCAATAGTGAAAGAGGTTATGTGTGTATTTTTTCATCAACTTTATATCCTTAAATATTCTGTGAAACAAAGTGCTAAAAATGTAGCAGATCAGGTTAAAAATGATATTCCGACTTCTAGTAATGATAATGTAGTGAAAAGAATTCTTCGATTTCTTCGGTTAAGTATAAAAGAAACTGTACGCGTAAAAAATCGCCAGCACAAAAAAAAGAAAGAAGCAACATTTCAGAATGAACTCAAAATGTTATTCGATATTGTTGATCAGAAGTCTTTGAAAGTGCTCGATGACCGAATTAAATACTTATATTTGAATCAAATTTGAATCATTTTGTATCAACACTGTATTAAATTATAAAATTTCATATGGTGAAATAGAATTTTTTTTTCGCTGACATGTTAAATTATATTTCTTAAATAAAAACCTTCTTTTCCTGAAATAGAACATGAACTATCTTAAAATTCAAAAATTAACTGGATAAATTGGGAATATTTATTGAAAAACTACTAAAATCCGTAGGCATTGGAATTCTACTGCGAATATCTTTTGAATGGCTAGAGTAATTGATTAACTACAGAGATCTTTTTTGTAGAGCGTTCAATTTCCTATAGAAATAATTGAAACTCATTTGACAATAATTATTTTTTATTAAGTTACAAAATTCAAAACAAAAAATTTATTTTCCTTAAAATACTTCAATCTTTGACGTTGAATATCTTTTAAATGGTTGGATTAATGAAAAAAGTATAGAAGACCATTTTTGTAGAGCGTTCAATTTCCTACAAATATTGACTATGCGATTGGTTAAACGATCTATTGTTGATAAGATATGACCATTTTTGTATGATACTAAATTGAAAATGGAAAACTATGATGAGCATAATCTTCCCGTTAATATTAAGAGCTAATATTTGGTAAGTACTTTCTAGAGGTACCTACGAACTAGTTTTCATGTGTCGGATCCAAAAAAAAACAATACTTGACTTTTTTTAAACCACCCTAATGCATATCGTGCACTTCTTTATTTTTTCGGTAAGTTTAATTGTGCAAATGTGCGTAGAATCGGAAAAATCGTGCAAAAATTTGAGCAAACCGGGTCTGAAGGAGATGTGAAAACACCAGTGCATGCTCGTACAGCTCGTACTGCAAAAAATATTGCTGCTGTTCGCGATAGTGTAGCTGAAAAGCCGTCCACCTCAACTCGTCGTCGTGGACAACAATTGCACCTCTCACGCTCGTCGTTGATGAACATTATGCATACAGACTTGCATTTACACGCTTTCAAGGTGCAATTGACTCAAGCGTCGTCAATGGTCAGAATGGTGGCAAGAAATGGCAACAGTGGATGATCAATTTTCGAAGAAAATCATCTTCAGTGATGAGGCACATTTTCACCTCATTGGATTCGTCAGTAAGCAGAATTGCCGCATTTAGGCGAATGATAATCCAAGAGTGACTGTCGAAAAACAAATGCACCACAAAAAGTGACTGTTTGGTGCGGTTCATGGGCTGGCGGCATCATTGGGCCGTACTTTTTCCCAAATGAGGCCGGTCAGGCAGTTACTGTGAATGGTGTTCGCTATCGTGAGATGATAACGAATTTTGTATGGCTCGAATTCGAAGATATGGATGTGGACGATATGTGGTTTCAACAGGACGGTGTCACTTGCCACACAGCTAACGAAACAATGGCTCTTTTGCGCAACAAATTCAATGGCCGTGTTATCTCACGTGGTGGCGATGTCAATTGGCCGCCAAGATCATGTGATTTGACACCTTTGGACTTCTTTCTTTGGGGTTATTTGAAAGAAAAGGTGTACGTCGATGAGCCAGCAACAATTCAAGAGCTAAATGATGAGATAATTCGGCATATTAACGGCATAGAACCTCAATTATGCCTCAGTGTCATCACAAATTTGGACCATCGGATGGAGGTGTGCCGGCGAGGTCGTGGCGGCTATTTGGCCGATATTTTGTTCCATACATAATTGAACCATTCCAATATTAACATAATAAAAAGAAATGACAATAATTTGTGTTTTATTCAAAATCAACATCGGCCCTTAAAATTTAACCACCCTTTAGTATGAGAAATGCTTGTTTTGGTAAAAATGCACTGTCTATTGAAGATTTATTATGTACTTAACGGAAACAACTACTCTTTCCTTTACAACTTTTTAGTAAATTGCCTTAAGTACAGAAATTTGTAAATAAATTAATTTGCTTAAATTAATATGTAAATGTGTAATAAGAACTTATGTAATTTTTGTGATATTCAACTTAACTTAGCGAAGTAGGTAAACAAGTAGGTATTTATTTGCCATATTTTCATTTTTTTTTATTTATTCAATTCAAAAAGAATTGAATTCTTACCATATTAACTTTATATTTTAATTACAAAGGTCATGAGTGTAATTTAATTTTTATTAATTTGCAAACAAAAAGAAATAGGTAATTAATTTAAAATAATAAATTAATTAAATTAAATAGAGGGGCATGAAAGCAAGAAAACTAAAAAAAAGTGGGATAGAGTAAAAAGAAATATTAGAAAGATAGAATAAAGAGAAAAACAAAATTGTAATTTTAAATGAATTTACAATAATTAAAATAATATTTTAAAACTGATCTGTAGTATAAATACTAATTCAAATATTTGTAAATAGTTAGTTATCGATGTCAATTTGAAAAAAAAATTAAATTAGATTTGTAATGCCAATCTGACAGGCGACATACAATTTTATGTCATAATAATGTAACATATTATAATATTAATAAATTTTTGATACGATTGTTAGCATAATTTATATGAACTTAAATTTTTTTTATATTATACGCGCACTCAAGGGGTTATGAATTCCCTTATAATGTTAAACACAGTGCGAGGAATTAGGAAAGTAGTATAGGATGAGAAAGGAGATACCGATGCACATTGATTTTGAATGTCTGCACATTGCAATGAGAGGGAAACATTCAGCCGGGTAAAGCATTCCACATTCGTGTAGTGCGGCTAAAAAAAGAATCTCTGTACTTGAGAGTACGTCCAAAATTGGGCTCAAGAGTAAACATTCCTAGAAGTACGAGAATTACGGTTGAATTTTTTGAGGGGAGGAATGCAACTGGCTATTTCACTAGAGCACTGTTTATGAAAATACTGATAAAATAATGATAGGCATGAACCATTGCGGCGATGCTCGAAAGAGATTCAAATGTTTGAGCTAGACAAGGGTCACCTATCATTTTTATAGCTCTCTTTTGAATTTTGTCCAAGAGAGTCAAGTAGTTGGAGCACCTGCCCAGTTGTGGGTCTTGTACTCAATCTTTGGACGAATATAGGCCTTATAGATTACAGAAAGATCAGAAGGGGTAAAAAACTTCTTGCATCGGCGGAGAAAACCTAAACACTTAGCAGCGTTTTTGGCGACATCATATATATGATCGTTCCACAAAAGGTGGTCTGTGATACACATACCGAGTGCCATCCATGGATAGTGGCATTTAAGGAGGGTTATGCCTTAGCGACAGTAAACAGCATTGAGTTTTCGAGGCATTAAATTCTACACGGTTTTTGATTCCCCATTGGACAATGCTGTCAAGATGAGAATTTAATGAGCTTATCATACGCTGCCGTTGGAAGTCCACATCCGAAGGACAGGGATGGTAATCTAAAAACGAATATGAAAAGCTGAGGGTACTGTCGTCAGCGAAACAAACTAAAAAGAATCTTTTTCTATTCTATTCTATTCTATTCTATTCTATTCTATTCTATTCTATTCTATTCTATTCTATTCTATTCTATTCTATTCTATTCTATTCTATTCTATTCTATTCTATTCTATTCTATTCTATTCTATTCTATTCTATTCTATTCTATTCTATTCTATTCTATTCTATTCTATTCTATTCTATTCTATTCTATTCTATTCTATTCTATTCTATTCTATTCTATTCTATTCTATTCTATTCTATTCTATTCTATTCTATTCTATTCTATTCTATTCTATTCTATTCTATTCTATTCTATTCTATTCTATTCTATTCTATTCTATTCTATTCTATTCTATTCTATTCTATTCTATTCTATTCTATTCTATTCTATTCTATTCTATTCTATTCTATTCTATTCTATTCTATTCTATTCTATTCTATTCTATTCTATTCTATTCTATTCTATTCTATTCTATTCTATTCTATTCTATTCTATTCTATTCTATTCTATTCTATTCTATTCTATTCTATTCTATTCTATTCTATTCTATTCTATTCTATTCTATTCTATTCTATTCTATTCTATTCTATTCTATTCTATTCTATTCTATTCTATTCTATTCTATTCTATTCTATTCTATTCTATTCTATTCTATTCTATTCTATTCTATTCTATTCTATTCTATTCTATTCTATTCTATTCTATTCTATTCTATTCTATTCTATTCTATTCTATTCTATTCTATTCTATTCTATTCTATTCTATTCTATTCTATTCTATTCTATTCTATTCTATTCTATTCTATTCTATTCTATTCTATTCTATTCTATTCTATTCTATTCTATTCTATTCTATTCTATTCTATTCTATTCTATTCTATTCTATTCTATTCTATTCTATTCTATTCTATTCTATTCTATTCTATTCTATTCTATTCTATTCTATTCTATTCTATTCTATTCTATTCTATTCTATTCTATTCTATTCTATTCTATTCTATTCTATTCTATTCTATTCTATTCTATTCTATTCTATTCTATTCTATTCTATTCTATTCTATTCTATTCTATTCTATTCTATTCTATTCTATTCTATTCTATTCTATTCTATTCTATTCTATTCTATTCTATTCTATTCTATTCTATTCTATTCTATTCTATTCTATTCTATTCTATTCTATTCTATTCTATTCTATTCTATTCTACTTTCTTGCAGTATAGATTTCTCGCATGAAAAATTTCGCGTATGATTTTTTTCTAACATGATATATTTCAACCATGTTAGATTTCCATGAAAGATTTGTCTCATGATAGTTGTATCACAAGAAATCTAAGGAAATAATTATGTTATTCATAAAATTCCGTTCGTAAAAGGAAATAACAAGGATATATGCTGGATGATCCAATTGGATAAATTTATCGACATAGAGAATTTGTATACCATCAGGATTATTCTCAGAACCCTTAGAATTTCGTTCAACCCAAAGGCTTAAGAAAGAAAGTTTGAAAAGTGAAGACAATACCAGTAGCCAATATTTCCATTGAAATTAGTCTGGAAACAATACTTGTAGAAGTCATTGTTTCCGTTGAAATAAAACTATACCTTATGAAAATGCACAGCGTTTTGCTGAGCGGTGAAATTTATTCTGCTGGTTTTTCACTTACTTTGACGTTGTAAATAGAGCGAACTGAAAGGAAATCTAGAAATGATAAGATTTGTGACACTCTGTCTGGAATAAAACCCGATAGAATCTATTCGGTTTCGATTGATAAGCTCATGTTTCAATAAGCTACAATTTAATATCAAATGTCTCGAAGATCAAAGCTCTTTATCACAACGGAGCTCCTTACTGTTTATTTTCTTTTCCATGTATTCATTTGCACCACGAAATGATTAAGCTACTGAAGGTATTGCTTTTCAATATTTCATAACCTATAGAACACATATTATAATGCAGGCTTCCAAGAGAAACATCAGAGGTCAGATGGTTCGAATTTGGAAACCATTTAAAGGAAAGCAGTAGGACTAATGACAACTTGATATAAGAAAAGCTATACGAAGGTAGACAAAAGAGCAGCTAATATTTCGTAATCCTGAACCTATTTTTATCCCTAATTTTGTGGCTTAGCTTATTTAAATGAAATAAATAGATGCATTTTCTTATTTGGTTCTTTTAATTATTTGTATATTTGTATTTGCACTTCATTATAGGAAATAATTTGAATAAATTAATCTTAGCTCGTGTTTGAAATATCTACCATCCTGATGATCCACCCCAGCCTCCACTTGAATATCCTCCATGACCACCGCTTGAGTAGCCTCCGTAACCACCGCTTGAGTAGAGTCCTTGACCACCACCTCCCCCACTACTGATAACCTTAATTAAAGAAACTGATGGGCTTGAGCTGCCACCACCGTAACCACCAGAGCTATAGCCTCCGTGTCCGTAAGAACTGCCTCCATACAAACTACCTCCATATGAACTGCCTCCATAAGATCCTCCTCCAGAGTATCCACCGCCGGATGAACCGAGAACTTTTACAATGGTGATTGGAGCAGATGAGCCACCACTTGAGTAGCCAGATCCATAACCGCCGGAGTAACCGCCAGATGATCCACCATAACCTCCGCTTGAATAGCCACCCCCATAGTTTTTAGCTCCGGAAACGTAAACTACAGATTGTCCATCAGAGTATCCTCCACCACTACCGCCTCCAGAGTAACCTCCGCCTCCAGAGTAACCTCCGCCTCCAGAGTAACCTCCGCCTCCAGAGTAACCACCGCCTCCAGAGTAACCACCGCCACCGCCACCACCACCACTAATTCCACCCAAAAGGCTTGATTTAAGGCTCAACAATGCATCCAGTGATCGCTTTTGACGGACCAATTCCTCGCTGCTAACTGCAGCTACCACGACGGCAACAACTAAGAACACAGAGAAGGTCTTCATTTTACGATTCTCTTCAAGAAACTATCTAAAACTAAACTTCAAAACAAATGGACAGATTATTTTATAACTAAAAAACTATTTACATTTATACATACACAAGTTTCCTTAAAAAGTTGTTTTCTTTAAGCGTGTGTATCTTTTCGCAAGAAGTGTGAATTCCCATCTTAAGCTGCTAAACTGGGTAGTGGCTTAAATATTCTTCAAATCTATAACTTTAAATCGCCAATTATTAGTTGTCATGCCAATTTTGCATCTCAAAGTATTTAAATTAGGCTCTGTCAACGTACTTTAATTCCAAAGCTGATCAGAATCAATAGACAAACATGACGGGGCTTAACTTAAGGCCATTCGTAAGCAAGATGATTTGAGATGTTGCCGGCCGGCGAGAGGTGGTGTGATGGTGAAGTCCATTTATCAATTTACTAATCACAAACTTGCCAAGCTAACATAACCTATTGATACGAGTACAAATGCTAAACAAAACAAATTTGCTTTTGATCTCAACATTACAGATAAATTAATTAAAATTCAGAGTTTAGGGGTTTCGCTTAGAGCACATTTCAGAGTTTTATTTAAAAAAAAATGTTCAATAGAATGAAATTTATTTTTTAAGCTGCTTAAAATAAATAGGTTGAGTGAAAAATAAAAATCTTTTAACCTGATTGCACATTCCACCACGTATTTTCTAATATTACGTGACAGACAGAGTTGGATCAGTTTTTCCGGGTTCCTGAGTTTGCCCTTCGCCATTTACAGCACTTGACGATGAATGTCATCACTAGGGCTTCGAGGTCGATGAAAATATAATGAGTGTCGACTTGAAACTTGTTGGAAAAAATAGTATATGCAATGTTAAGAATTAATATGCCTTAATAGTTCTCACCACAGAGCTCACCAGATAACCCAACAGATCCTGCGGACTTGTTTATTTTTTAAGTTCTACATTTGGAAAAAAATCGAACTCGAGATTTTGAACAAAGTTGACATTACGACAATCGACCAAATGTGTCCACAATCGGTAAAATTGTGCGCAAATTTCAGCAAACCGGGTCTGTAGGAAATGTGAAAACATCTGTGCAGGCTTGCCCAGTTCGTTCTGCGAAAAACATTGCTGTTGTTCGCGATAGTGTAGCAGAAGAGTCGTCAACCTCAACTACTCGTCGTGCCCAACAATTGAACATCTCACGAACATTACTGATGCGAATTTTGAATAAAGATTTGAATTTACACGCTTACAAGGTTCAATTATTGACTCTATAGCTGAAGTCTACTGACCATTACAAGTGTCGTCAATACGCCGAATGGTTGGTTGAACAGACAGAAAGTGACTTTACAAAGAAAATCATCTTCAGCGACGAGGCACACTTTCACCTCAGTGGATTCGCTAGCAAGTAGAGTTGCCGCATTTGGGCAAATTAGAATCCACGAGTGATTGTTCAAAAGCCGATGCTTAGCATATCCACAAAAAGTGACTGTTTGGTGCGGTTTAGAGGCTAGCGCTGTCATCGGGCCGTACTTATTCGAAAATGAGGTTGGCCAAGCAATTACAGTGAATGGTGTTCGCTATCGCTAGATGATAACGGACTTCTTGTGGCCAGAAATTGAGGATATGGACCTGGACGATATGTGCTTCCAACAGGATGTGATTTGACACCGTTGGACTTCTTTCTTTGGAGATATTTAAAAGAAAAAGTGTACGTCAATAAGCCAAGAACAATTCAAGAGATAAAAGATGAAATAATTCGGCACATTAACGATATTGAACCTCAATTATGCCTCGGAGTCATTGAAAATATGGGCCATCGGATAGAGCTATACCACTGAAGCCGTGGCGAGCATTCGGCTGATATTTTGTTTCACACATAATTGATTGTCATAGACCTTTCTATCATAATAAAAAATATTAAGAAAATTCTCTGAAAGCTTTTTGTTATACTTACAATTAACATCATTTTCGTTGGACCACCTTTTAGAACCGCCTTTTTTGATTTTCGACTTTTTCATTAACGGCTCTAACGATTTTAATCAAAATTTTTGAACTGGAGCCCTTTTAAATTTAAAGTAATATTGTATATAAAAATATTCGAAAAAAAATAGTTTTTGGGTTTTTTGATAATTTTTTTTTGAACGATTGTGAACGATTATTTTTTTAAATTATTTCCTTAAATCTACATTACTTAATACTTGACATTCCAATTTTTTTTTTTCAAAAAATTTAAAGAAATTTGTTATATAAAAAATTAATTATAATAAAACGATTTTTAAACTTTGTTTGCATAAATTCATACTTTTTTAGAAACCACACTTTAAAGCATTTGAACATTTTTATATCATTAAATCCATGTTCATATAATTTTTGAATTCCAAAGGCTTTCGATACAGTGAATAATGCGATAATGTTAACTAAAATAGAAAAAGATGGTTTCAGGAGCCTTGATCTCGATTGGTTTTCTTCTTTTCTGAAAAATAGAAAGCAAAAAATGGTGAGAGTATAGGGAAACAATTTAGTGAAAGCTGTAATATTAACATAGGAGTGCCTCAGGGTTCAGTTCTTGGGCCGATTTTATTCCTCATATATGTATATGTAAATTGAATTTTAAGCTTAAACTTGAAGGGCAAACAAATTTGATTTGCTAAAAAATGGCAAGCAAAAACTGGTTGTAAGCGAGAAAATAAAAATTATGCTTTTTAATTTACCCGTTTTCGATAGTTACCCCCCCTTTCTGATTCTGCATAGCAGTTATTGTAAAAACTCAACTTTAAACTGTTCAACTGGTACTGTTTCTATTTCCATTGTTTGAAATGTTGTGTGTGCTTCAAAGTGTTTCCTTTATGAACAAGTATCTGAGTTAAGAAGTCTTGGATTAATAATTGTAAATAAATGAACTGGAAAGCACCTAAGGCATTTCTTAGGAAATATCTACTCTTAACTACTTATATTTCACCAAAAAAAACTATGCTGTAAAAGACTCCTCGAAACTATATGCTACGATCTTGTTCAATCTAAACTCGAATACGGATTAGTTTGTTGGGGTGGTACCTTGGTACCTTCAAAAACTACATTTCTGCAACCGATACTACTTACTCAAAAACGTATTGTAGGAACTATTTGAAAGAAAAGAAGGTTTGAACACAGCTTTCCTTATTTATCGAATCTAGTATACTCCCTTTAAAATATGTTCACTTTTAAAAAGCTTTAAAAATTTTCTTTTTAAGAAGTGGCTATCTAGACTTAGATTAAGATAAGATTTTATTTGGTATTGATCAAAAATTATTACAATATTTAACAAAAATCAAAAAGCAAGGCTTTTCTACCGTCTGCTTAGTTGACAAAACATTATTATAATTATTAAACTTTTTAAATTTAATTATCCATCAAAAGAAATTACATGGGTAATAATATTGTTGCATATAAAAAAGGAAACAAAAAATCAAAAGAATAAAATAATACTTTACACTTCAAAAACTCTCTCTTATTATACGATCCCTATAGGTTAAGTCCAGATTGCAGTATGGGTATAATTTTTTAATTTCGATTTTGTTGAGTAATGTTATAATTTGATTTTCCTTCAAAAAGAAGCTTCCAAGAATATTCCTTCGGATCTCCTTTAGGATAGGGCATCTGCCCAAAAAGTGAAAAGTATTTTCTTTTTCGCCCAAGTTACACAAAGAGCATACAGTGGGTAAATCTTCTCTATGAGTTATACAACTCAAATGTAAAAATTCTCCTCGTAGCTTAAACATCATTAATATTTCGCCGACACTGTTTTCGTCCCGAAAATAATTAACCTCTACCAAATTGTGATTAAGTTGACTGGACTTGCGCTTATCAAAAACTTTTCTCTACATTTTAAATCAATTGATGCTATAAGCTGATAAAAACAGATTTTCAACGAACAAATTCAAAATAACCTAGACTCAGGTCTATCTCACACTCCATAGCTATGTCCAACCATTCAGAATACCAACTTGTTTTATCTCGTATGACTTGGAGAACCACTATCTTAGGAAGCCGTTGATTTTCCATCCTCATAATCTTTAAAACATAATCTATTTGTATTTTGAGTGTTCGAATGAAGAGCGGTGATAATCCCGTTTCCAACATAACCATGTAATTTGTCGTATTAGGTGGCAGTTGGAAAACTCGTTTTATATAGTAGCGCAAGAGCTTCTCTACACTTTCATATTAGTTCGCTCCCCAGATCTGTGCTGCATACAACAAAACAGATTCCAATACCGCTTAAAGACTCTAAATTTCCTGCTATGAGCAATACTTTAATAATTATAATCCACGATGCACTTTTTGCACTTTTCGCCTTAGTCAGATTCTGCTTCAAATTCTTCTCCATACTTAAGTTCCTTGGTAATTATACTCCGAGGTATTAAAATTTCTCAACAGTTTCAATTATCTCAACATCGAAGCGTCCATTTTTCGTTTACACAGTTTCTGCCTCCTCCATTCTTAAAAATGTTGAAATAGTCGGTTGATCATTTAATACAATGAATCAGGGCAGTTCGCCAAGAGAACGATATCGTCTGCGAAAAGAAGTGCCTTCTATAACTTGACCTGCGTATTCAGTCTCAGAGGGTAAAAAGCTTACGAGAACATCAATGAACAACGTAAACAAGCTTGGGCTCAACGTGCAGCCTTGTCTGACACCTGACTCAGTTCTAAGCCACTCCATACTGAAGCTATTGTGTCCATATATAAGTTTTGTAAGACACTGCCAAGCTTACTCGACATTCCAATACCATAGAGCTTGTAGAAAAGAGCCTGTCTATGAAATACTGACTTGAAGTCTACAAAAAATTCGTATAACTTCTTCCTTTTAGCAATAAGTGGCTATCTTTTCAATTGATATACTTCTGGTTATTCTTTACGTAGGTAGTAGCGAAAGAAATCGTGCATTCGTTCCAGCACACAATACTCATCATTTCCTGAATCATTATATGTCTGTAGCGCCATGATCCACGACTACATAATATTTTACCATTTGATATTCGTTTCATTCGCTCAAAATATTCATTTAGCAGGAAGGTTAATAATAAATTGGCTTCTTCACTTTGACTTTAATGAAATTAATGGTATATTAATTTTGTAATGTATCAAATAATATTTTTTTGTATTTTCTGACAAAACTAATGTATTAATGAAGTTTTTGTAGATAAATGATCAATAATAATATATTTTCTATTAATCTAATTAAGACATTTGTTCATTTAATTAGTAAAATCTTTGTATGTACATATATAAAACTTATAGTACTATCAAGAAGACGAACGATTGTGGCGACATCTTAAGCATAGACACAATACTTGCTATATTTGTCTCTGCTAAATTTAATAATAAAATAATCTCTTTTTTACTACTTGTTTTGTATCTTTTCCTACTCCTCCACTGTAAGATCGTGCGCTAATTTCAGCGCCACCACCAGGATAGCGTTCGCAATACAAAATCACGCTCCATGATAGTACTATAGGTTATTTATATACAAAGATAATACTATAGGTTTATACAAAGGTAAAATATATTAAATTTCATTTACAAAATATATATTTATTTATTAACCTATGCATATTATGTTTATTTATTTATTTTAGCATTTAAAATAAAATTTTCTTAAAACATAAAGGAGTGCCAATAGTTGTAGTGTCTGTGTACCAAAGGGTGATTTTTTTGCTATTTTCTTTTTGGCAACACTGGTTTTGACAGCTCACGCACGTTTCGTGTTTTAGGTCTCTGTCAAACATCTTCAGTTTGGTCAATAATTTACCCATTAATCGTCTTACAAACGAACAACGCTTGCAAATTATTGAATTTTATTATCAAAATGCGTGCTCTGTTAAGAAAGTTCATCGTTAATGAGGAAAATATCGCAGCTGTATCGGCCAGTGTTAGTGATGACCGTGAATTATCAATTCGGGGCCGTTCGCAGAAATTGGGCCTCTGTTACTGCACCACGTAGAAAATTTTGCGGAAAGACTTAGGTGTGAAGCCTTTCAAAATACAGCTGGTGCAAGAATTGAAGCCGAACGACCTTCCACAACGCTGAACTTTTGGTGAATGGGCTTTTGAAAAGATGGCCGAAGATCCACTTTTTTATCGAAAAATTGTGTTCAGCGACGAAGCTCATTTCTGGTTGAATGGATACGTGAACAGGCACAACTGCCGTATTTGGAGTGAAAAGCAGCCAGAAGCATTGCAAGAGCTACCAATGCATCCAGAAAAAGTCACTGTTTGGTGCGGATTATGGGCTGGCGGAATCATTGGGCCGTATTTCTTCAAAGATGATGCGAATCGCGACGTTACTGTGAATGGAGAGCGGTACCGTGCGATGATAGCAAACTTTTTTTTTGCGCAAAATGGAAGAGCTTGACTTGCATGTCATCGGGTTTCAACAAGACGGTGCCACATGCCACACAGCATGCATAACCATGGACCAATTGAGAGGAAAGTTCGGTGAACAGTTTACTTCACGGTGGGGGCCGGTCAATTGGCCGCCTAGATCGTGCCTATTTTTTGTGGGGCTATGTGAAGACTCATGTCTACAGCGACAAGCCCGCTTTGATTGAGGCACTGCAAGCCAACATTGAAGCTTTTATTTCTGAGATACCGGCAGAAATGTTAGAAATAGTATGCCAAAATTGGACTAAGCGGATGAAATAATTTTCAAACATTAAATTATATCGACCATACTATCGATTCAAATAAAGATTTCATAAATTTTTCTAAATTGTATGTTTTTTTTTAATTTCCGAAAGCTCTTAAAAAATCACTCGTTATTAGGGTGCCAATAATTATAGTTTTTCGGAAGGTTTTTCAAAATTGACATTTAAAATATTAAAACTTAATCACTCTAATGTTATATGTACTAAATATTCAAATCACTCTACAAATAAATAAAATGTTATAGTTGAGCAATGTTGATATTATATTCTTAAGTGTGCTAATATTATAGTCGATATGCGTAGCACTTATTGGTAATGAGGAAGGCAAACTTTCTTAATGTGCAAATACAATTCATATCTTTCTGAACGCGCAAGTTTTGATTCAAAGAAAATGTTAGTTCCACGAAACCTGCTGCCATCAAAAGTTAGAATTTTTGGAAAAAAAAAACAAGTTTTATTTTATGTTCTTTTCATGAATTTTTGTATTTTGTTATTAAACAAAAAGAACAAACGGGTTCATAAATATTAAATGACCAATAGTTTATTGATTCTTTTGGGCTATTATAGTAGATAGTAATAGTATTGGTTAACATCAACATAGAATTAGATGACTAAAAAAAGATGTATTACATTAACATAAATTAAATTTAAAAAAAAAATCAATCCCATATATAAAACTAGAATCAACAAATTTTCATGAGTTAAGAAAACAGAGGAAATCAAAATAAATCGCCATGAACCTTTTGTTTATGTCATATCGCACAAGTCATCAATGAGCTTTATTTAAAAATAAAAAACCTGAAACGCTGGTTTTTTGACCAATATCTACTTAAAATAAATAAGAAAATTTGTAAAACAAAAACCGTTATGTGGAACTGGAAGAAATAATGGAAAAATTTAATCTTCCCTATAGGCATTAAAGAAAACCAGTTTACCCGGTTAAGTTATAAATCGACACACACAAAATATTCATAGACAAACAGTCGCGAGAAGCTATTTCTGGCAAGTGATATATATGTTATTTGATAAGAACCTTTTATTTTTGTTCTCTATTAACAAGAAAGTATAAAAAGTTCATGAGCGTTCGTAAACCGGGACTGTTAAAACCCTTAATTAAAAATAAAAACAATACAGATGTTAAGTTGAAAAAAAAAAAACAAATTCAATTTTATGTTCTTGTTATGAATTTCGTAGAAAAATGTTTTAGAAAGGCAAACCTCGTATACGTTACATCTGAGAACTTTCCTATCTATAGCTAAACATAGAAATTTAATTAATAAACGTGTTTCAGATTAAAAATATACCCAGTTCGATAAAATTTTACTTTTTAATTCATAATTTTTAATTGCGGTGCGAAATACATTAACTGGAAAGCTGTCAAGATTTTCGAGGGGAATTTTGTTTCCCTCGGAATAAGTTTGCTTAAAAATTTACTTAATTTATTTAATCTACTCTTTTTTCGAAAACTGTATTTAAAATTTTGTAGCCGAATTTTCCTTTTTTTTTATATTGAGGTAGCTATTGGAATTTTGAGACAAGTCACTTAAACTTGTAGTTTATTCGAAATAATTTTAGCTTCAAATAAGGAGGTGAGGTTTTAATAGGGTTTATCCAACAAATTATATTATCAATCTGTTCCATATCCCCCAACTCCAAAAAGGGTGATGCTATGTTTTGCAAGAACCATGGAAGCATAACCCTGCTAAACATGGCATATGAGACCTCATCAACACATTGTGTGAGAGCCATAAGAATCAGTGTGGCTTTTCGTCTAGCAGATTGACCATCGAAGATCCTAAAACGAACCAACGATTTTCACTTTTGTATCGACTTTGAAGCCGCATGATACGAGTACACTGAGTTAAAAAAAAAGTAACGCAGTTCCTACTTTTTGATGTGTTGTTATCATTTTGATAATATGCCGCCATGTTTTTGCACAGTTTTTTTTTTATTTTTAGTTTAACGGCAAAATTTTTTGCCTGTTTGCATAATCTTTTTCCAATTTCCTTTTCATACGTGCATAATATTGATGAAAACCGCATTTTAATCATTTGCTTAGTAATAGATGCGAGTTATACCAATTTTGGCTTCTATTATCCCGTAAATGTTTTATTAAGTTTATTGTTGTGGGTTTATTTGAATTTTATTATTTATTAGTTTTTAGTGATTTTTATGGAAAAATATGCAAAAAACGGCAGAAGAAGTCGCCAGCGCGATGGCCTTAGTTGAGGTTGGACGAAGTGTGCGGTATGCAGCCGCTAAGATTGGAAAACCGGAGACGACGCTAAGAAGAGCTATTAAAAGGTACAGGGAAACCAACTCCTTCAACTGGCGTCAAGGCTCAGGGCGCCCATCTGCAATGTATGATCGATATTTGGTGCTTCAAGCCATTCGCGATCGTCACCAAACAGCATTTGAACTGTCTCACAGATTGCAATCCGTTAGAAGGATAGCTGTGAATGCTCAAACGCTAAGGCGGCGATTAGTGGAGAGTGGCTTGAGAGCAGGAAGACCTGCTCGAGTCACGGTACGGCACAAGCGACGTCGGATGGAATTCGCTCGCCTTCACCAAGATTTTTTTTTTATAATCTACCCGCGCTCAAGGGATTATGATTACCCTTTAAATGTTTCAACACAGTGCGGGTGTGAAGTTAAGAAGAGAAAGAAGGATAGGAAAGATGTGTGGCACGATGTTCTGAGACTGAAGGTGGTTGTCTCAGATATGCAGATGCAGGACAATGCTAGACCACACGTTGCTAGGCGCGTTACCGATTACTTGGAAGTAGTGGAAATCAAAGTGAAAAGTGATAAAGAGGCGACCTACCTTTCCAGAGACACTTAGTGAGTTGAGATCTGCTCTGATCGAGGAATGGGATAATTTGGACGATAGCACCGTTACTAACCTTATTCAAAGTATGCCCAGGTGAATAAAAGCTTTGTTAGACGTTCGGGGAGGCAATACCCACTTTTTACCCTAGAAAGGTAATCTTCGTCGATTAGACGAACATCATTTTTTCTTTTTAAAATTTCTCATAGATTCTTCATAGATCTTTAAGGAGAATAAAAAGTCACAAAAGCCTGAGTAAACTGGTCCAGCTATTTCATATGATATTGAAAAAATCGCGATACAATGTTGAACTCGGGAATATGTCTTCCGGAGCATTTCAAACATGCACAGTGTTTAAGCAATATTATTTGATTTCTTCAAACTTAATCTGGAGCAGATTGTGGCCAGTGAAGGTACAAACATGAAGACCACTATTTTCAACAAATCTGTCCAACTATTGGGCTATGCGGAGTATAATGTCATCAACGACAGTTTTCACCTACATGGTGGCCATTGAAGAATAGGCTAAGGTTGTTGATCTTGAAATAAATGATATTCAAACCGTCGACTAGGACAGAACGTCATTGTTGATAGCAAAATCTTTGAAGTAGTTACGTGTAAGTATTTACTCCGAAGTAAATATTTTTCCGTGAACGACACTTTAGTGAATATCCGACGAAGAAATACCCTAAAAAAACTTGTTTGATGAAAAAAATGAGTGCTTGGTGTAAGTTTGGTGAAGAAGATACAATCACGAAATCTATAAGCTGTACCAAGATATGAATGCGGTTCAGAAGTCAAATCACGTCTACTGTATTGCTTAGCCACATACGACGAATAGGCAACAATCCTCAAGGCAAGAGAGTCTTCGAATCTCTTCCTATATCTTCGTGGGAACAAGGAAGACTCACAGCCAGGTTCTACATTTCAGTTTCACTCGAAATGGAATTGAAATAGATACAAAATTAAACTTGATGTTCTACAAATCACTTTTACCGATATCGATTTTATTTTTACTTGCGACTTATAGGTACCATAAGGTAAGTTATGCATTCGTAAAAAAAATCGAACTCGAGATTTTGATCAAAGTTGGCATTACGATTATAGCGAAGACTAAAAACGTGGGTCTCGGAATTCTGTCTGTTTGTCTGTCGGTCTGTGTGTCTGTCTGTCTTTAGGTTCGACTACACCCTAAACGGCTCAACCGATTTTCTTCAAACTTGGTAGATATCATTTTTAATTTTTCCCCCTACCCTACACGTTTTTTTCTTTTTTTTTAAGACCAAAAATACGGTACCTGCCATACACATTTTTTTCGAAATTTTGTAAATATTTCTTTTTTTCAAAAACTGTTCAGATTTAGAAAAGAAAAGACACAAAAAAAATTCATTTAGTTAAAGCTAGGTACTGTTTGAAAAAAAATTTCCGAAAAATAGTTAATGAGGGTACCCCCCAAAGAACCATTTTTTTTTGTTTTTGATTTTCTCAAAAACGGTACGACCGATTTTGATAATTTTTTTTGCTAAAGCTGTCCAAAAATTTAAATAGAAAAAATTAAAAAAAAAAATTTGTTTTGAACTCAATATTTGCCCAAAAGCGGCAATTCAGCTTGTTAACGAATACACTGAGGTGAATGTGATGATTTTCTTTGTAAAGTCACCATTCACTTCTTTCTATTCAACCACCATTCGGTGTACCTATTAACGATGCTTAAAATCGTTAGTAGGCTTCATTTCTTGAGTCAATTGAACCTTTTAAGCGTGTAAATTCAAATCTTTATTCAAAATTCGTATCAGTGATGTACGTGAGATGTTCAATTGTTGGGCATGACGACGAGTCGAGGTTGACGGCTCTTTTGCCTCACAGCAATGTTTTCCGCAGAACGAACTGGGGGTCAATTCTTTATCTGTAAAACTGTGAAGTTATAAAAAAGTTATCATTTCAGTTTTCACAGACATTTTTCATTTTTACATTTCATGAACTCACATAATGCGATTCTGGAAGCTGGAACTCATTCTGATAAATGATTGCCAAAACATGTACTAAACAGTACTAAAATAAGAAATGCTCTCATTTTTGATACACGATACTCATTTTTGAGTATAAATTTGTTTGTTATTTTCATATTTTATCAGGGCTCTTCACAAAATCGTTTA
Organism: Philhelius festivus; assembly: GCA_963931855.1. Classification (NCBI taxonomy): domain Eukaryota; kingdom Metazoa; phylum Arthropoda; class Insecta; order Diptera; family Syrphidae; genus Philhelius; species Philhelius festivus. The sequence continues at coordinate 80,022,652 of OZ007556.1, read as the reverse complement.
AGTGTGAAAACAAATTTAATATTTGAAAATATTTTGACATTTCATTAATTTTTTTCATAAATTGCGAATCGTATAGTGTGTGAAGTTGTGAAAAAACTTATCACTTCACAGTTTCACAGATAGAGAATTGAACCCCTGGACGAGCATGCACAGGTCTTTTTTGACATTTCCTACAGACACGGTTTGCTGAAATTTTTCTGGACTGGACTCTGGACACACTCGGTCGATTATGCTGACCAAAAAAGGTCACGAAGTGCATGAAATGCATTTTGATTTGAACGCCCATTTTCGTAAAAGGCTTCAACAATCTTAACACGCTGCTCAATTGTGTACATCTCTATGGTTAAATTTGTCAAAGACTGAAACAAGGAAATGTCAAATTAAGTTGGGCCAAAAACTTGAGGTTAAGGTGTGACTCACAATTAACATCGTGCATTATGGTTGGACCACCCTTTATAACCCAATGTTCTAACTACATTCAAATCGTTTATAAATTAAATGAAATTATACTCCATTTAAATTTTTTTTTTAATTCTTAAATATGTATATCTAATAAATCAAATTCACAATTTGAAAATTAAAAATTAAAAAGATGATAATTCTGTGTCTGTAAGTGACTCTTCAACACGGTGGATGGCGTTTAAGTTAAGTGGCTTAAAAGTAACGTTACTTAAATGTGAAAATTGATTATAGTAACAGATCTTATACTTAATAGCTGTGGGGCTATTTTAAAGTTAAGCACCCTTTAGAATGTCTTTATAGAATTGATATTTAGAAATGTTAAGGATTCTTATGATTTTAGCACACGATACTAATAAGATAAGTGTTAATTTTGTTTTTAAAAAATTTCTCAAACAGTGAGATGCTTAATTCGATAAAAATTTGCATAATAGTCGATTTAATTTAGTATCATACTAACATAGTTTTAACATCATATTAAGTTCACTAAAATTCCGCATCCTTATCTCTTCGCTCCTGATTGGTAAAAGTGTTAATATTGCCAATCGGATGCTTGACCTTATTAATCGTTGAAACAAAGAATTTTCTTGTATCCTTGTCGCATGACAATTTTAGAATTAAATTTATTTTTTGGAACTTCCCTAGAATCACTTAATTTTCAAACTTCCACTATTCCATTACTGAACTCCAATTAAAAACCATAACGCACAGCCAACAAGTCATTGTGGGTATTAATAACTTATGAAGTGCCCAAATAAAAATTAAATCAAGCTCGACTTCTACGTTTTACCTACCACAACAACAAAAAACTGAATTAATATTGATTCATGGAAAATCCAAATTACCACCTCAAGAGACAACTATTTCCTCAAGTACCTTATTGCTCATGCTGGCTTATTTAAAAATGCAAATTAGTACAGCCTCAGAGTTCAACACTAATCCGAGAATCGTGATTTTAATTTTTTACGCGATAGACGCAAAATTATTAACAAAGGCAACCATGCCACTCCCATCTGCAATCAAGTTTTTGAAGCTATTGAGAACCTCAAGCTAACACAGTCTTCGCCCTTGTCCCAAGTCATAAGCGTCTGGTAAAGATATAAACAAAAACCAGAACTAGTTGAAAGAGATATTCTTTTTTACGATTTGTTTTTTGTTATTTTATTCATCAAAAGCCAAGAAGTCAATAGCAATTGTTATGCCACAGAAGTTCCGATTCTGATGCTTTAAACTTGTGACACTTTGGACGCTTTCGGAATGGATAATTGTGGCTTTGGGTTTTCGTAATTGTTTTTATGTGATCGTTTAAAAATAGCTTCTTGAGTCTTGACTGAAAATGTTGTGGACAAAGCTTATGATAGAATACACATATGACAGTGATGATGGGGGCAGGTAAATTGTGTGATCTGACTGATTGATGACAAGGATGTTGTTGATGTAATTGAGCCCGAAGACTCAACTTACAAAGTTATATGTATGTTTGATAGGACAAAGCTAAAGTGTCTAAAACAGCAGCAGACATGGTTTGTTGGAAGAAGATTACACCACTTTGAACTCAATAGGAAACAATTAAGCGTGAATCATTGAAATATGCCTGAAATTCCTTCATGTGTTTTTGCGGTTCGGGTGGTATGCTAGAAATCTAAGCTTTGTTTAATTCTTTTTTCTAAAACAATAATTGTATGCGTAGTATCGCTCAACTATAATTGAAGATTGATATTGCAAATTGTTGTATAATTTTTAGCTTCGTAAGGTTTTTAATTCAACGAAGTGACCTATTTGACTATTCCGTTATCGGCGGGCGTTTATATTCATCGTTTCTGAATAAAGAAAAGGAAATATTGACCCGTGTAAAACATTCCACATTCGTGAAGTGCGACTAAAGAAAGACTCCCTGAATTAGTGGTAATCTAATGACAATGAGTATTCTATCTAACTCTTGATAGAATACTCATTAGCTTACCACGGTTAAATTGAAAGAAGGGGATGAATCCAACTGGCTATTTTAATAGAGCACTGTTTATAAAAATAAGACAAGAAATATTGCGGCGAAGCTCGATAGATTCAAATGTTTCTGTTATAATTCTATCACTTATCATTTTTAAAGCTTTTTTCGAATTCTATCCAAGAGACTCAATTGAGTTAAAAAAATGACAATTATTTTTAAACTGATTCGTTCTTTCTGTTTATAAATTTTTAATTTTTTGTTTTGAAACAAAATATTCAAATCAACTGACAAATGTCACAGTTTTCCTCATTGCCTTTAATTTTTTCCTGATGGTTGTACATTAAGAAATGAAAATCATAGCGTGGAAAAAGTTGTGGAACATATTTGTTTTTCCAATCCACATTTTAGTACTCACCTCTCGTTGCGGATTTCATGCCATTGAACCAGCCGTCACTTTTATATGAAATTTTCATTTTCACTTGAACTGAGTACTAGGCTTAAAGCGACTGAAAGTGATTGAAATTTCGAGTTGTCTTCAAATTGATCGATGAAAGCAATTTTTTGTGGTAAAACTTTTTAAAAATCAGTATTACAAAAATTACAATATATCACAAAATGAAATGAACAAACAGGTGTTTACTTGGTCTTACTTTTGTAAGACTGAGAGATTCCAAAACTTTGACAGTTGATTGCGTGCAAATTGTGGAAGCTATATCTTTCAAATTAAATTTCATTTAATAAACCTGTTTTGTCAATATAGCTTTAAAGATTTTCGCTGTTGTCAAACATAATTTATAAATATTTTTGTTTGGATTAGACGTGAAATATCAAGTGTGTACTTTAGTACTTATCCCCAAAGTTTCGCATCAAATTACATAGAGTGTGATCACAGAGAAACTTGTTTTGGAATCAAATGCATTAGATTGGTAACAAATCCCCAAGGAAGCCACCTTGGACCTTTACTTTTTCTTCTTGTTGTTAATGATATCCCTCACATCATTAAATCTTCTCTTTGTCTTATGTTTGCTGACGATATTAAATTGCTAAAATGTATTAAATCGGCATCTGATCGAATTCTACTTCAAAACGATTTAGATAGTTTAGTAAGTTGATGTTCTAAGCTCCAATTACATCTTAATGGGTCCAAATGTGATTACATAACTTTTCGTCGTAACCTTGCCTCATCAAATTTTACTTATTCAATAAATGGTGTCAATCTACAAATGGTGTCAAAAAAAAGGATCTTGGAGTCATCTTTGATCCCAAACTAACTTTTTCTCTCCACATCGACTTTATCGTAGCGAAAGCTAATTCCTTACTTGGGCCTATCTCTCGTAATTCCAAAGAATTTTCTGATCTTTTTACTCTCAAGGCGCTATATTACTGCTATGTGAGACCAGTACTTGAGTATTGCTGTGTAGTGTGGAACCCATACTATGTTCTGCATTCTAATCGGATAGAAAGCATACAAAAACGATTTACTAGAATTGCAGTATGTGGATTAAAATGGAATATTCGAATGCCTTCCTATGGTACTAGATATAATCTTCTTGATCTTCAACAACTAAAAATAAATAATATTTGTGATATCCTCGCTTCTCAAATTGATTGCTCCTTTCTTCTTTAGTTAAAAAAATTTGTGTTCCTTCAAGAGATCTTCGAGTACGTAATTTATTTTTTAACCATTTCATAGAGTAATCTACGGTCTCAACGAGCCGATAACACGGTGCCTAAAAAAGGCAAATCTAGTGTGTAGTTATATTGACTTTCAAAATAATCTTAGTCGTGATTTATTTAAAAGAAATGTGATGTATTGCTTAAATATTCTTTATGCTGGTGGTTAGATTGTAAGTATTTACCTAATTGTAAAGCATTGCATGTTGCTACTATTTTCAACTAGTCTATAAGATTATATTATTAACATTGTACATTATATAGTCTGATTGATGAATAAAAGAAATGAAATGATGTTGTTGTAATTAAGGTGTTGCAGGGGGTTTTGAGTTTGATCTTGGATGACCCATGATCGAGAAAATTTAAAGCTGTCGTCAAGATTGAAATTTTGGTAGCGCTTGATTTCAATCACCTCGTGTACCAAACGTGTTATGCAGTGTTTTTCCTGAGATCAAACCTCTGCAAGAACTCACAAAAATTAGAACAAGAATACCTTTTTGAACAGACAGATATTGGGACAAAATATCCATCGCTACATCTAAACCTTCCCTAAAGCACGATTGACTAAAGAAAATAAACGTTATGTGGAACAAAATCAAGGTCCATATACATCCCAAGTATCCCCAGACATCTCTGTCTCTGTATTTTTTTGCTTTTAAATCAAGTCCATTTTTATTTGAATATTTCGGTTAAACATTGGGCTGATAATTGCGTGGAAAACAGTCTTCTCAAATGTTCGCAACAAAATTTCTCCCGTTCCATCTCAAATCTATTACAGCAGGACCAGGATGAGTGAGAGACCGTGATGTGTATATTATAGTCTCCTTTGTTTTTTAAGAGAAAGCAAATCACTATCTAAACCATCATGTTAGCAAAAATTTAAATGGCTTCTTTTACCAAAGAATCATCGAATTGTGGATTTAATATCCGCACTGATGCCATTTTTTGAGGTAATAGTGGACCTAATATAATCAACTTCGAAGTTATATCTATATAAAGAGAAAATTTACAGAATTAATCTTGTGCTTAATTGAAACAACCCATTTTCGCCGCCTGTGTAAATCATAAGTAAGATATTGAACGGACGTTATAATTGTACCTCTGTTATGGGTTGGGGTCGAAATTCGGTATGGGTCATAATTCTGCTTTCAAAATTCGCACTTTTTTACATTATCAAAAAGTGCGCACTTTTTTACGTTATCAAAACAATTTCTCTTTTACAACATATTTACAGAATTTTTAAAAACAGAATATTTGTTATGGAAAATACATAATTTAAACATAATAAGAATATACAATATATGTATACACTTAAATCGATTTTAATTTTAGTAACAAATGGCGAGCACATAAAAAAAAAACAATTCTTAAAAATAAGCAAATTGCAAAAAATTTAGTTTTGTATTAAATATTTTGTTTATAATTTTGTATAGAATGGACATTATATGTAATGTATGCATGCATTTAGCTATAAATTTGGATTATTGAATTATGTTTAAAGTTCGTTGTTGACATGAAATATTACTTTTCTTTTAGATATAAATATATAATTTCATTCAATAAATCTTTAATAAACTCACTATGAATATTTTGACGTGAATGGTTATTTTTCTTAGACAGAATTTCACTGCTCAGGAAACAGAATTTTGCACATACAGAATTTTGAAATACAGAGTTTTGAAATACAGAATTTTGCATTGACAGAATTTAGCAATACAGAATTTTGGACAAAAAGAATTTTGACCATACAGAATTTTTATAAAAAAACAGAATTTTGACCAAACAGAATTTTGAAAACCAGAATTATGACCCGCTCCCCTCTGTTATTTTTATTGGCTTCGAGATTGATATTAAATAAGTTGCATGATAATGCATAGCGATAACCTTGGCATAGAAGTTTATAGTCGTATTCTTGTCGATTCAGTGCGATTTCTTCATCGTTATCCTACACAAAAGTGCACAAGTTTGCTAGCGGATCTGCACTGAGATGTTGTTTGTGGATATGATTTATGTCTACTCTGAATTAGATAAATTCCTTCGCGGAAGTTAGACTTGGTCTCTTTTACTTCAAGACTAACAAGTTTGGACTGATTTTCAATCGTCGTGAAGTATTCTAATATGCACAATTGGGAAGGGCCGATGATGCCGATATCATCCGTATACCCTAATAGTTAAACTGATTTATTAAATATAGAATGAATAGAAAAAATGTGACTTAAGTTCACTGCACCCTATAGATCTATTATGTTTTGGTCTGGAGCTAAATGAGATTGCTCAATAGATATCTCTTTCTCCACGTTTGTGTAGATATATTTACATGGAGTACTTTCAGAAATTGTATTTCGCTCTCTTCTATCTGGTGACGTACATTATACCTGTGTCTTTGATGTGGTTCGGTGTTTCCACATTGAAGGCCTAAAAATCCAATCTCTTTCCTGAAGTCCTATGCATATACCCCCCAGTAACTTCTCCGGAAAATCTGATGGTGGCTCCCTTTGCTGCATTCTTACTACCACATTTAGTAGGGTTGGATACAGTACAACATCCATTGTTGTAATAGAGAAAGTTCTCATTACAAGCTTTTGAATCTTTTCTAGTGATATCCTAGTTCTTTCTAGCTTAGTTCGTTTGTTCCATTCAACTGCACCATAGGTTACTCGTATTATGAGTCTTACCATCATGGCGCACATCCATCTAAGAATGATGTGCCTACAAGTCTACTGCATATCATAAGGGCTTTTTTGGCTTTCCTAATATTTCGGTATGTTTGTTCCAAAGAAATTTGCTTTTTAGCGTGATTCCAAGATTATCCAAATGAAACCCTGTGCATGTTTGGAATAGTTCGGATGAACTATTACCTAGTTGAACATTGCACTTCGTTTTTTTCTAATGTATTAACGATATATCAGATTTTCCGATATCCTACATATGCGATTTTGAAGTCGATGAAAAGGTGATGGTCAGTCTCGACTTGAAATTCGTTGATCTTTTCTAAAACTTGCCTCAATGAGAAAATTCGATTAGCCTGACCCCAAACCCCACTGGTACTTGTCATTTCTTGGACTTTCAGAATGGCTTAAAACACTCACTCAGAAATTTGGATAAAATCTTATACGCGAGGTTTGTTGAGGACATGTCGATAGTTCTTGCAGGAAATATGATCACATTTTTTGTAGATAAGGCATATATAGAGATGAGAGTCCTGTCATAGCGTTGCTTGGTTAATGACCTATGAATTGGAAGAACTCTGCTAGTTACCCATCAGATTTTGCATCGTTGCAATCTTGCCTTTAATATATACTGGTTGTTGCAACTGGTTCTTCATTGGGTGTAAGAGGGTTATCCTTTTGCCTTATTACACTCAATGAACACTATTTAGTTCATTTATCAGCTGATTGAAATGGAGTTTGGCGACACCTACTTTTCTGGTTCGATGACTTCATTGTTTCGAAGAGCATGTACAGTCTTAAAATCATCTGCCCGTTACTTGTTTCTTTTTTTGATAAAACCTTCGAGAAGTGTTTCCTAAAGCTGTATCAGGTTACTTCGATTGTCCCGTTCTTTTAACGCAGAACCTTCATCTAAAATTTAAGCATTCTCAATTAAAATATTTAAATAAAATAGCTGTCCATGATGCAAGTTGTTTGGTGTGGGATCAATTTTCCACAAGAAAATTATTCCTACCAAATAACTATAATAAAATTCGGGTATTTCGCGTTATTATCTGTTTATTCTTTGCAACCCATGTTTGGCTTAGTAAGCCAAAAATATTGCAAGTGCCATTAGTTAAAAATTTGAAAACATGGAACGAATATGAAATTTGATTAATCTTGGCTAAAATATATCTAACTTGTTGTTCAGTCATAAACAGTCACAAAGGGGCCTAATGGACTGGAAGGGGCATTTGATTTATTATTCTGTATTTTAAGATATGATTGTATCTTAACTTTGAATTCCACTCAGCTAGTGTCTTTGTCAAAAAAATGTCTCTGGGCATTTTTGATGCCTATTGCCTTAAGGGAAGCTTGACTACATCCTTCTTTATAAGCAGTAAACTATCTATCACATCAAATTCATTCCAATCATTAGAATATTCCAAATTTAAAACAATTAGACATGTACTTAAAAATTTTCTAATAACAAAAAAACACTTTTCCCCAGTTACATCTGCAAAGATATGGAATCCCCCAATGCTCACTAACCGTAACCCTACGGCAAAGCCCTTACAACTTGTATTAATTAATTTATTCACATATCAATGTAGTCTTGTAGCAGTTATTATAAACAATCCACCTGGCTTGTGTTGTTACAACTTTTCAACAACAAATTAATTGCGTGCCACGATGATGCATCTGACAAAAAAAAAACTTAACTGACTCCCACCAAAACTTGCCACTATCTCTCTTACAATGAGGTAATTCTAGGGAGGATGCATAGTGAAAAAGAAAGATAGCTTTATGGACTCCGTTGATAGCCCGCGGAATTCCCAGTTTATATCGTGAATAAACTTAATTACTGACGATGAGACTTGGAGACTTTTCGCGCCATCTGGGTTCTTTCTATATGTGCCTCTATAATTCCGTCTGTCTGAGAGTGTAATAAGTTTTTTGTTTTATTTTTTTGAATATTCGTTAAGCGTTTTGCGGGACATGATTGGAATTAATTCCCACCCTATCGAAGTATAAAAAAGATTGTCAACATTATGAGGCAACTCAGTCTAATAAGTGAACTCGAAATCAATCAAGCATCAAGAACATTGTAGAAGTCGAAAATAGTTTTGAAATATGAAAACGGTAACAAGGATTAAGGATACGCGTTTAATTCGTCACGCATAGCTAATACACGTTTTTCTTTGTATTTTTAGGTCGCGATAATTCTTCTCGTGAGCCTTGCGGCTGCGATGGCAACACCCACTTTTCATAAGTTAAAAAGTGTACTTGGCGGTGGATTGGGATTGAATATCGGCCTTTCTAAGCAAATCGGAATTGGAGGTGGTTACGCTGGTGGCGGATATGAAAGTGGTCATGGGGGTCATGGATATGCCTCTGGTTACCGTGGAGGATACAGTGGCGGAAGCTACGGTGGTGGATATGCAGTTCCACAAACTGTTAAGGTGCATACGATTGAACAAGTTCCGGTTCATACGATAAAGACCGTACCAGTGCACACATACAAAACTGTTCCCGTTTATAGCAGTGGATATAGTGGTCAAGGTGGCTATGGTGGTCAAAGTGGATATAGTGGCCAAAGTGGTTATGGTGGACAAAGTGGATATATTGGTCAAGGTGGTTATAACAGTCAAAATGGTGGTTATAACGGTCAAAATGGTTACACAGGCCAAGGCGGATATGGAGGTCAAGGTGGACATGGATATCAAGGAGGATATACTGCCCCAGGAGGATATATTGGTTCGACAGCTAATGCGAATGCAAATGCAAATGCTGAGAGTACCTCAAATTCCGGATGGGGAGGAAATGGTGGAAATTTAGGTTACTCAAATGGTGGAGGTTGTTGTTCAAATAACAATAACAATAATGGAGGTGGTTATGGCCAACAACAAAGTTATTCAAATGCCAATGCCAATGCTCAAGCTTCAGCTTCAAGTAAATCCCATTCCGGATCGTGGTAGAAACAAATGTTAAGTCATAAGTTTTTAAAGTAATAAAAAAACGTGATTAAGTTGAATGTGATAGTTCATTCCAAGGAATCCTGACTTTTATTTCTTGAAACTCTAAGACTTTTTTGAAAAAGCACCTACGATAGTTACATTTATGCTACTTTTTTTCTGAAGAACCGATTGTTTTGAATTACTCTTCTTGGTTTCTTGTTTAAATGACGAATGCCACACTTTCAAAAAGAAGTTTCCATAAAGTTCGTTTTAAAGGCTTAGTTGTCAAGAACAAAAACTGTGAAAATTTGGAAAAATTGGAGCCTATACTAAATTTCAGGAATGACCATTAATCTCACAGGACCACATATACATAAGTCCTAATAGAAAAAATAGCTTTAAAAAGTTATTGAGAGCTTTATTCGTTCATCTTTGCTATAACAAAAAAATCTTTATAAGAAACATTGTTTGGAATTTTGAAACACGGCTTTATGACTAACGCTGTTAACGAGAAAGTCAAAAATAACAAAATGCACGACTTGCTCTTATGTAAGAAATTTCCTTAAAAAAATTGTAAACAGAATTTTAAGTACGAGTATTTTATAATATAGATTTTAGAAAATAATTACAAAACTTATCGTTCACTCATTTTCAAGATACTGATTTTTCAAAACAAAATTGAATTCTTTTTGTTTTTTTCAAAATCCAAAAAATATTTTTCCAAAAATTTGCATATACAATGTTATTTCTAATACAAAGGAGTGCCTGTACAAAAATGTTGGTCGAAATTATTTATTTCTTTTTTTTTTTTAACCAAAAATAACGGTACCTGCCATACAAATTTCTCTCGAAATTTTAAAAATATTTTTTTTCTTGAAACCTGTTCGACCGATTTTTTTCAAAAAATTTCATTTACTAAAAGGTACGTACAAAAATGTCCGAAAACTGGTTATTAATGGTACCCCCCTTGGAATCATTTTTTGTTTTTGTTTTTCTCAAAAACGGTACAACCAATTTCGATAATTTTGCGGAGGCTCCCCAAAATTTGAATAGTATTGTGTATTCAAATTTTCAAACAAACTTCAATTTTTTGTTTAAAACTCAATATTTCGAAAACTAAACGCTAAATTTTTATTTAAACTTTATAAATAAAAGTTTCTCAATAAAATCTACAAGATGTGAGAAAACAAATTGTATTTTACCTAACAATAACAGTATCTACCTCTACCCACCATACAAATGTTAAAAAAATGGTTTTCAAAAACCGTATTTTTCTCGAAAACGGCGCCTATAATTTTGATATTTTTTATTTCCTTCAAATAATTTGTACGATCTATAATTTGATAAAAAAAAACTGAAATTAAGATGTTCCTGACTGTATTTTCCATAAAACCCTTTTTTCAAATTTTGAATTTCACATTATCGACATAACGGATTTTAGTAAAAATTGATAGAGAAGCTTCTAAAAAGTTTGCAAAAAATTGCATTTCAAAACTTAAAAAAAAATATTTTTTTGAATTTAAAAAAAAAATCTATTTTTTTTTGAAAATTTGATATTTCAAAAACAGCCCCATTTTTTCTTTTTTTGAAATATAAGTTTTATTTTATTTTTATTATTAGTTAAAGAGAAATTTAAGTTTTATTTTATTTTTATTATTAGTTAAAGAGAATCTTCCTACTACAACTGTCTGACAATACGAATGTCCTTCTTCGAAACTTTAACTAGTCGCTAGGTTTCCTCGATAGTGACGTTGATGCCAATGAAGAAATGATAACATAAGTGATTTTTCTTGAGATGCGGTATGAAAGTATTCCTAACATAATTTAATTTAAAACCAAACAAAAAATTCTTGGTAAGATACAAGCTGTAAAGAAGCTATCAAATTGAGAAAAGTAAGTAAGGAAAAAGCATAAACGAGGCAGAAACCATTTTAACGCTGTTATAAAAAGAACCAAATTCTTACATGACTAGAAACTAGATAAAAAATTCATCTTCTATTCCAACACTGACAATTCAATAACAAGCTCTTCAGATAAGGCTAATGTACTCCTCTGGCCTGATGGTTTATCCCCATTCTTCATTGCTAGAAAAGCAATTGCGCAAGCTTTTCCATCGCTCCTACTTTTTTGGAAGCTTCCCTAGAAGATAGACAACAGCATTTGTTCAGCCTGTTCTTAAAAAAGGTCGACCATTCCCCCTCCTCCTTTCGACCAACTGCACTTGCTGTTCAATTATAAGCTCAAGAAATATCTCGAAAATCAATTCTGAACAATCGGCAATACGGCTTTTGCAGCAATCGTTCCACTGGTGATCTGATGGCATATCTCACCGAAGTATGGAACAGATTTTTACATTGTTCTGGAGAAAGTAAGATTATTGCACTTGATATTTCTGAGGTATTTGGTAAAGTTTGGCACCAACCTCTCTCGTGCATTTGATATCAATGAAAACTTTTTTCTTTGGATTAGAAATTGCCTTTTGGATCTTTTATTATATGTTGTAAAAAAAATATTCCGAAAATTTCATTTCGTTAAAGCTACACTGAAAATAAATTCCTAGGTAATATTGATAAAAACGTTTTATTAACTTTCAACAAAACAATTTTATTGTTTTGATTAAATTTTTGTCAATACGAAAGAATGATTTTGTTGATTTCACAAAATTTTTATAATTCAGAATGATTTTTTTTTTCAGTTTAACAAAATATCCACTCTACAAATAATATTGTCAGTTTAACAAACCAAGTTGTATTAATATAACAAAATAAAACAGAGATTTTTGTCACATCGACAAACTTTTTTGTGATGTTAACAAAATGTTTGTTGTATCTATAAAAAATCTGTTTTGTAAATATTTGTCAATATCACAAAGTTTTTGTTAATTTTTTTTTTGTCAATTTAACAAAAAATGAAAACGTTTTTGTTAAAATGACAAATATTTTGTTTTGGGGTTGAGTTATTTTGTATAATATTGATAAAATAATATTATCAGATAGATAAGACTATTTGGAAAGGAAACCAAAAAATTCTGCGCGTATATTTTTTTGATCATGACATTTCTTTTGTGTATGATTTAGTTCACATTTGGTTTTTGTTAAAAATCGATGTAAGATTAACTGAACTTAACAAAAATTGTGTATTGTCCATACGCCCTCACAGATGGTTGCATGTGAGATCGTAGGGACGAAACGCAAATTTTTGTGGACTATTTTGAAAAAATTAATTTTGTGGATTCAACAAAAGAAATTTATAAAATTAAAAAAAATATATTGTTGAATTGACAAAACATTTTGTTAATTTAACAAAATATAACAAAAAAGTTTTGTTAATTTAACAATTAAACAATTTTGTAAATAAAAAAATTTTGTTAATCCGATAATAATAAAAAAAAAAAACAAATTCTTAACATTAACAAAAAAATTTGTTAATACAACAAAAGAATTATTAATATGACAAATTAATTTTGTAAATTCTACGAAATGTTGTCATATTGACAAAATATTTTTGTTATTTCAACAAATTAATCTGTTAGCATAACAAAATAATTTTGTGGATACAACAAAATATTTTTTGTTACCTCAACCAAATTCTGTTATTTTTATCAATTTGATAAAACTTTTTGTTCGACGTATATTGACAAAATTTTTATCAGATCAACCTACATTTTTAACATATATACCTAGATTTTATTTTCAGTGTAGGTAATGTTTGAAAACAATTTTTCAAAAAATGGTTATTTTTGGTACCCCCATTGGAACCATTTTTCTTTTTTTTTTTGTTTGTTGATTTTCTCAAAGGCGGTACAACCGATTTTGATAATTTTTCTTATTCTAAAGCTCCCTAAAAAATTAGTTTCTCAATTTAATCTACAAGATGTGAGAAAAAAAATTATTTTGCCTAAGACTAACAGTACCCACATACAAAACTTAAAAAATCGTTTCCGAAAATCGTATTTTTCTCGAAAACGGCTCCAAAGATGTTGATAAACTCTGTTTCTTTCGATAAAGTTTTGCGATCTATAATTTAATATAAAAACAATTTAAACTAAGATATTACTGACTGTACCTATCATAGAACCATTTTTTCGAATTTTGAATTTCTAATTATCGGCATAACGGATTTGAATGAATTTTTTTTACAGAGAAGCTTCTAAAAAGTTTAAAAAACATTGCATTTGAAGACTTTAAACAAAAATATTTCTTGAATTATTGAAAAAAAAATCTTTTTCATTTTTGAAATTCTTAGTCTTTTACATAAGAGCAAGTTCAGAGCGAGACAGGAAAAAGATAAAAGTTCGTCACGTAACTCTTCTTCGTTTGTCATCTTTAACAATTTTTGGAAAAGTTCGTGGGTCGAAGCATTCTTCGTCTCCATAAAAATCCTTCTGTTGCGCAAAACGTTTTTCAATAGTCATAATCATTTTATCAAAAATAATACTAAAATCTGTTGTCTCGAATTTCCTTAATAAACCATTGACACAACTTTTGTTTTTCGAACTTCGCTAAACAGGCAGCGTTTTTTCAATAAAAATTTAATAATATTGTAAATGCTCATTCATTATTGGAACGAATTTGCGAGTTTTTAGGCACACTCTGAAAACCTTCAACACGTAGTTTTTTAATTGTTCCCGCATCGAATTTATTTGAACCAAATTTGGGCACAGTCCAGATCAGTAGTTTGTAAGTATATTTGGAAACTGAAGTAGCTATACTTTAGATGATTTATTGACCAATTTTCAATTAATAGAATGAGTGGAATCGATTTGAAATTTTTTATTCGGCTTTTTTAGTCACTGTTATTAATGAAGTTATATCAAATATCATGGAAAAATCCATAGCTGTCAATATCGATTCAAATTTTAAGAGCTGATTCAATAAGCAAACCGCTTCATGTCTTGGTTTTCCATCAAAAGAATTTTCCTCGGATATGAACCAGTTACCACATGAATGAAAACTACTTTAGAATGAAGGAATCTACATGGATTTTTCCATGTTTCAAAATGGCCAAAGATTTTCTCTAAGACATCACTTTTAGAAAACCAGCGAATATTGCCGATAAGCTTCAGCCTTAACTTAGAATTTAATTTTTCATACTCCAGCAATTGACGCCATCAAAAATAACTACTCTTGAATTCAGTGCATGAGCTTGACACCAAGTGTGCACATGATTTGCATTGTACTCTTTCAAATGCATGGAACCCCATGGTACTGGCCACTTATATTTGCGGCCCCATCAAAGCATTCTGCCACACAATATTTCAAATCAAGGCAGCATTGTTTTAAATTTTAATTCAACAGATCTTTACCTTTGCAGAAAAATACTGTGTTTACTTTAATCAAAGTTTTTGCAACTTCAATTCTTTCATTTACAAATCTGATGACAAAAACGCAGTGATCCCAAGTCCTCACATCAGAGTTTGAATCCATCATTACAGTGTATATTCCAGATTTTTTTCATCAAGTTCGAGATATTTGCAATGGTTTCTTCTTTTATTTAAATGATTTCGTGTCTTCTGTCTTCCACCATCAAATGTTTTCATTTTTAAAGATGTCTTAGCTGAATTTTCAAGATGTTAATTCAGAATCGGATCAAAATTTTCCAAAAAACAACAGCGTTTCTAAAAAAGTTCCATGATTAACTTAATTACTACTTAGTACATTTGTTTCCTGTACTGAAATTACAAAAAAAAATGAGAAGTAATTAACATCAAAGGGTATATGACACATAATTTTTCAATTTTTTTTCTTCCTGAAAAACGCTTCCAAAAACAAAACGCCCCGGAAATGATCCCGGTATCTCAGAGGGCCAGCAAGCGCCTACCAATCAGAACTGTGTGTGGGTTCAATGACCCACTGCAAACTTGCTCGTCGTGAACATATGTACAGTACATATGTAATAAATGTTTTTTTCGAGATATCTCATACGGCTGGAATTTGATTGTTGTCCGGAGTTGACATTGGAAAACCCGATATATATTTTTTCACCTATGAAAAAATAACAGTTAAATGGGTCTATATTTTTTTTAATAAGAGTCTCTAGGTAATTTAATGTTTCTGTTCCAAAAATTATAATTTATAATAAATTGTATTTTCGAGTCATAATTAGTTTGTTTATACTCACCACGTTTATTTTTATTTCCTTATTGTTTTTCATTTGTAAATTTAAATAAATTTAGTGTTAATGCCATTTTGAAACGATATTCAACAACTTTTATAAATGACGACTTTTAAAGTTGCAAGCTAAAATCGCATTCAGATTTGTATACGATTTATTGACACGCGCCCAAAACCGGTCTATGTTTCGATTATTCACTTTGCTCATCAGCATTCTGACTATCATAAATAAAATTGTATTAATTTGACGTCACGAAACCACAAACTTTTTCATTATAAAAAAAAATTGCTGAGATATAAATTCAATTTTATTTATTTATTCCAAATTTTAGCTGTGCCATCAAAAGTTCTTTGGAATCAACTTATCTAACAATATTAAGTTGATTTAATAAGAAAAACTTTCCACTAGTAGTAAATATTATTCTCATACTAACTGGGTTCCCCTTTGAATTTTCTTGGTTTACTTCCTCTTAGTTGACCTGATCGTGTGTCTAACACCTGCGTCATTGGACTTTATTGCATCACTCAGCTATCAAAATGTGTGTGACTCTGGAAAAGGAGCTAAAATAAGAATGTTAAAAATAAACGGTAAAAACAAAACAACTTAAAAACCAGTTAATTAAGTCTCACGACTTTGAACTTGAATTCACTTTCTTTCCCCCATTCATTGCCTTCTTCACAAACAACTTTCCACCTCCGATTGCATCATCATGCTTAACATCTTTTATGATGAAAGTCATAGACCAACCAGCAATAATCTTCAGTGTCAATAAGATACCTAAGTAAATGTGCACAAAGTTACGTGTCAGACATGGAAAATAAATATCCAGCAAGTGAGGGGGGTTTCTTCTGCTGTTTCTTTTGTCATAAAACGATGGCGCCATCTGTAGGAAATACCATGAATCGAACTCATAAAAGCTCTTTTTAGTTCCATAAAATGTTCACAGATGTATTGTATGTTAGTTTTTCATACACAACAAAGCTTTAACCAAAATAAACACTCAGAGGTAGTTAAAGTAAAAATAAAACAAAAGAGCTGTAGTTCGAACTCGCTTCTTGACATTCAAAGGTAGAATGATTAATTGCTCATCAGAGGTCATTTGATTTATTCAAAACAGTTAATGCATTTGTAAGAAGTTTCAAATTTAAAAAGGTTTTCATAGTAGCTTCAATGTTTTACGTCATTCAACAGATAAACAAAGAGATAAGATTGTTAAGAAAGTTGCGATTAACATTACATAAATATGAGGAAATTGCATTTGTGAATTTCGCCGAAAGGGTTATTTTGTTTTTTAGATGTAATTTTATTACTGCAAAATGAAACCATTCTCTAGGGAGACAATTTTCTTTGGAGTTTTCTGAATTTTGTGATTATGATAACATTTATAGCTGTGCTGTTCATTTTCTGATCCAGTCATGCTTTTTATTGACATTGGTTTGTTGGAAAAATTTTAATATCTGTTATCTTTAATCAATAGCGAATGAACTTTTAATAATGAAAATAATCATTGGTAAGACGATGGGGTTGTTTAAGTAGTGGTGCAACCCCATTATTTTCTGTGTTAAGACAAATTCCCCCTTAGTTGATGAGAGGAATCTTTACCGCAGTTGTGCGTCAAGCATTCTAATACGGATCCCATTATTGGGTAATGTTCAGAAAATATTAGAGTAAACAATCGTCATCTGAGATAAAGATTATTCGAGCGGGAAATAAAACAAATTAGAAGAAAAAAATAAGAAGAACGTAGAAGCCGTCATATCAAAAACACCACCTTCATACGTCAGCCCATGTGGCCCCACGATCACTAGCTTGAGCCTGTTCTTTCTCGTATCCCTTGAGACTACATGCAACGTATTCCTGAGCAGAATAGTTTCAGATTTCTGAGAGTTTATTTTCAACTTCCAGTCATCGCAATATTGCTGAATTGTATCGAAGTCATGCGCAAATGATTTGAACACCTCGACTTTTGCAGCTGTTCTTTATGTTATAAAATTTTTGGCATACGCAATTTCCTGAGTTAGACGAACTATCATATCTCTGTTGTAAATCCTGAATTGAGTCTACGAGTTGACCGCTCCGTTCTGAGGACCATTTCTTATATCAAACATTGTAATAGAAGTAACATTTTCATCTTTGACATCAAGCTTTCTACCATTGAGCATTTCATTAAGCATATGAGCATATATAACAGGGGTTTACCTAAGCCAAACCTGATCAGCTTCGGTTCTAACCATTTGGTATCGAAAGCTTCCTCTTCATCCACCAGACATTCATCGGTACAATGGTTTTTAGTTTTGATTCTATTTGATATCAGAGAGTAGGTGAATTGTGCCCGCTCACTCACGAATTAAAACCGCTCACTTGTACAATGCTAACTTTTTCGAATGTCTTTTTGAAAATTGTTTGTATCATCCCCGCTAATTTAATTATGTTTATGATGGTCAGAACTATAAAAACCCCGAGTGTGGATATCCGTATCCACCAATTAAATGTGGAATTGAACGAATAAAATATTAAATGCACGAGACCGATGTGCTTCGCCATAGGTAAATTTCGAAAGAATGAGGGAAGGAAAAAGTAGATGACGATCTGTCAGAATTGGTAACATTATTCAAAGAAAATCCAAGGTGACTTTGGGAAAGATTCCCGGAAGACAAAGAATAAACTGGGGCTTGGAAATCGAATATAGCATCAATGTTTTTGACTACTTCAAAACACACCAATTTACATAACTTTGTTCTTAATTAATTTAATTCTCCTCTTGAGTTTTCTGGCCCACCTGCCTCGACTTATGAAATGGTTCAGAATCTTCTCCCTCACCGGGAACTCAAACAGATTTTTCTCACAAAAATAATAATTTTGAATTGATCAAAGAACCGATTTTAAATTTCGTAAAATGATGATTCACTTTTCCTAAAAATTCTTCCACGATCTGTTCTCACACATGATCTTTCTAAAAGTGATCATGATGGCCTACTTTGTTCATTTTCTCTCTCTCTCTTTTGCTCTCTCTTTCTAAATCACCCTGTAAGTCTGAAGTGACGTTGTTCGGTCACGGACGTACCGCAAAACTTCATCTGTTGTTGAACCCAATCCACTCTCTCATTTATTAAAATAATCTTTAGTGAAAGGGATCATTTACAATGAAGATAGTTTAATGAGCTAATTCAGCTTACCTCCGTGAGATTCCATTACTGTTTAAAGTTAAGAAAAAGTCCACTCTCATACCGACCAGATCAAGATGGAGAAAATATCTTCGACGGACGCACTTCCATTTACCAATCCTAAATGCTGAGGAAAAATTCTATTTCAAGCGAAAAGTTACAATTCTTTAAAACCGCAGACCTTTGGACATATTTGTAGGATTTGAGGAATCACCTAACAAAGACCTCTTCGTTTTACCTGTACCGGCACTCTATGTTGGACTCTCGGCAGTTTTTGTGTGTATGACTGGATGGCGGTGCCAGTTATGACTTGTCTGTCAAACGTAATTTATGTGGGCCACCTGTCAGAAATATCGTTGGACACGTATCATCTGTCACATACCTTGCCATCTTGGAAATGGACTTCCTGTGACACGATTTTATTCTTCAGTACCTGCATTATTTGTTGTGCTTTAGGAAAAGGCCTCTGGTTGATGGTCCACGTTCGCACTAAACTCTACAAGATATTTGTACACGCAAAAAGAGGAGAGGGTTGGAAAAAGGTGAGTGGTGAAATTTGTTGTGGTAAAATTTACCGCAACAACCTTTTTGAATACCCGGAAGAAGAGACATTGACCATAGATTTGTCAAAGTGGAGTTGTCCTTTTTTGTGAGAGGATGTACCACATCAGCCTTCTAATATATGTACATTGTACATCATTTAGAGTGTTGTTAAACAGCGTGGTATAAATGTCAACTGCTTCCCAAGTTAGATGTCATTATTCAACGCTGGATATGACATCGACTTCTGCTAGCTTATTTTCCCATAATGAGTTTAATGAGCTGAACCTTCATATTCTAATTTTGCTACATGATATTTTTTGAATTTTATTTTTTGTTTGCGCACTACCTAATATTGTTTGCTTGCCTATTGTTAAATAGAAAGGTTACATAGCTACACACATACATAAATACATACATACACATCTAGTCTAAATTCTTAATAATTTAAATTTTTTGTTTCTCTTTCTAGTTTTTATTTAACGTTGTAAAACTTAATTGAAAGCTTAAGTGACCTCAACTCCAAAATGCATTTCGCCCAGTTACGGCAGGTGGCTCATCAGTTAGATGCTGTCGTACCCTTCTAACTTCTAAGACGCAAATATTAGTCGAAGTTTAACGACCCTTATAAAATTTACAGCATTAATAGACTGTGAATTTTTTTTTTCCAGAGGAGTTGAGGTCACTTGAGCTTTCAACGGAATTAAATTCAGTCACTCCACTTAAACTGAAATAATTTTCATATTTCATATATCTTCGTTGTAAAACTAATTTATAGTTCGAAATAAATTGGTTAAATGCATGAATAAGTATTACTTCCTAAGCGATTATTATTTCTTAATGCTAATACATTCAAATGAACAAATAAATAAAATTCAAATAAAAAAAAATGTGGATAAAATTAAAGCTGAATAAATTAATAGTCTTACAAATAAAATTTTTTTACAAAAGAAAAAAATTGAACCATATCTAATTAATTCAAAATCCATCAGACATAGCGGTTTATCAATCAAGGTAAACTCATGATTGGTTTAGGTAAAATAAATTATAAGATACATTTCATAAATTAATAATAATATAAATCATAAAAACCTTCTTTTATTTGTTAGTTTGGTTTTCCAAGAAATTACGAAGGAAATAAATCAAATAGTATTTTACATAATTAAATCATAAACTAGATTTTAAAAAGTCAAAGTCTAAAGATAAAGTCAAATAAGATCAATCCAATGATTTATGTCTTCATTAATCTTTTATTATAGTTAACTAATTGACAAACGCAATAAAAGTTTAAAAAGTATCATATGAATAACACCCAGTTAGATATAATTAAAGCTTCCTTAAATATATGCACGAGCAGGGAAGTAATTAACACTTTACAAAGTGTAAAGTATTACGAGCATGTAAGATATTTGTAACAGAAAAGAAGAAGTAAAAGATACAAGATGGAAAATTGTAGCAGCATTTAAATTTTAATGAGTTAGATAGTTCGGAAGCAGCGTTAATTTTTAGCGGTGAATGATTATTTACGATTAAGTTAATTGTTGTTTGAATACAAATTGCTTATGCAAATAGTTAGTTATTATAAAAAAAAATACAAATTAAAACTACATTTATTTTATGATTTTGATCTAAATGAGAATCCATTGACTTAATTTAAGTATTTTTTTGCCGGCTTAATATGTCTCCATTTTTCTTAATTTTCATTTTTACTACCGACATCTACATAAGGTACTATATGGCAAGTTATGCATTCGTAAAAGAATTGAACACTAGATATTGATCAGACTTAACTTTACGATTATAGAGAAGAAGAAAAACGAGTCTCGTAATTATGTCTGCCTTGGCAGATACCATTTTTAAATTTTCCCCCATACGATTTTTTCTTTTTTTAAGACCAAAAATAACGGTACCTGCCGTATGATTTTTTTTCGAAATTTTATAAATTATTTTTTTTTCTTAAAAAACTTTCCATAGAATAAAAAAAATGCGCAAAATTTGAAGCTAGGTAATGTTTAAAAATAAAATGCACGACTGAGTTGCACGAACTTGCTCTTATGTAAACGACTAAGAATTTCAAAAATGAATGTTATTAAAGAAAAACTGTTCATAAGCATAAAATTCATTTTTTAATAGACTAAAACAACTTTTTTAGTACATAGTTGGAGCTAAAAACAGGATGCCATCTGATTCAGGTATATGCAGTAACAAAAATTATAAGTCGCTGTAGTGGTTTCTTAAAACAAAAAGCTTTTATATACGAAATTTTTGAAACATTTTTAAGTAAAATATTTGGTACGCCAACTTTAAATTTTATTATTTTACGAATGAAAATTAAATTAAAAAAAAATATTGAGCCGTTTTTGAGATATCGAATTTTCCCAAAAAAAAGGCTTTTATCCAAAAATTTAATTTTTTTTTAAGTTTTGAAATGCAATGTTTTTTAAACTTATTAGAAGCATCTCTTTAAAAACTTTTATTGAAATCCGTTGCGTCGAAAATAAGGAATTCTAAATTAGAAAAAAATGTTCTATAGTAGGTACCTTCTTCGGAAAAATCAAAAACAAAAAAATGGTTCCAGGGGAGCTACCAAAAATAACCATTTTTTGGAAATTTGTTCAACCATTTTAAAATAAATGAAATTTTATGGATTTTTTATTTTAAATTCTGTTGGACAGTTTTTGAAAAAAAAAAAATTTATAAAATTTCGAAAAAAAATCGTATGGCAGGTAGCGTTATTTTTGGTTTAAAAAAAAAAGAAAAAAAAAGTGTGGGGGAAAGAATTAAAAATGATATCTACCAAGTTTTACGAAAATTGATCATGCCGTTTAGGCTGTAGTCGAACAGACAGATAGACAGACAGAATTTCGAGACCCACTTTTTTAGTCTTCGCTATCATCGTTATGTCAACTTTTATCAAAATCTCGAGTTCGGTTTTTTTTTACGAATGCATAACTTGCCTTATAATAGATACCTATAAGTCGCAAGTAAAAATCTTGAAATGAGAACATTACTGACTGTACCTACCATAGATCCATTTTTCGAATTTTGAATTTCTAATTATTGGTATACGGAATTTTAATGAATTTATTTTATAGAGAAGCTTTTCAAAAATTTGAAAAACATTGCATTTCAAAACTTTAAAAAAAGGATTTTTTGAGTTTTTGTGAAACAAATCATTTTTTTTTTTTTAGAAAATTCGATATCGAGCTTATTTTTTTTTTGGAAACCACTACAACGACTTATAATTTTTATCTTGATGCATAAATTAAAATTTGCTTAAGAAATCCCATGGCATTCTGTTTTTATCTGTTACTACTAAAAAAAATTGAAAAATTTATTTTTTCTTTATTCTTAGGGTTATTGCAAAAGAGCTGATTCGTGCGACACGAATTATAGATCGAAAAATTAAGTGAAGCAGAAAAATTAAAATTCTACGTACCGTTTTCGAGAAAATATGATTTTCAGAAACCATTTCTTAATATTTTAACATGGGTACTGTTATATCTTAAGATAAAATCAAAATTTGATTCCTACCGCTTTTAGATACAGTAGAATTCAGTTATATCGACCACTCACGGGAGACAAATTTTCCGTCGTTACATACCTTACATCAACTTTGTAGTTCTCAATGAAAAATAACACACAACTTACTCAAATTTGTATCAAACAAAATTAACTCAATAAACCTAACAGTATCATGTAGAAGACACAAAACACAAAAAAAAAGGAATAATCTTGAGAAAACTCCGTACCAAGTAGAACCTTAGCTAGCACTATTCAATTGGACTTGTTGAATAATTGATTCAAAATATCTTTTTGGCCTATAGTCCACAAAAATTGTCGTTTCGTCCCGGCGATCTTACATGAACTTATCAGTTGAAAAATATCGGATATAAACAAGGCCATGCCAGAGGCAAAATCTTCCAGCGTTAATGATTAACAATTTTATCTTGGTTGAAATGTGAACTATACATTGGATTTTTGTCAAAAAAATCAATATAAGACGAACTGAATCCAGCAAAAATTGCGTATTGACAAGGTCCTTACAGTCTTCTGGTGAGTTCATTTGAGATCGCCGGAATGAAACGCCATTTTTTGTGGGCTAAAGGCCAAAAAAGGTATTTTGAATGAATAATATTTAACAAGTCCTGAAATAGTAATGTCAGGTCTGATCAAAATCTTGAGTTAAATTTTTTACGAGTAAATGCTCGAGTATCTACAATTTCCATATTTGAGTATGGTGCTTCAATCGCCCACTGAAGTCTCTTGGATATAATCCAAAAAAGAGCCTTAAAAAGTGATAAAACTATTATAACATTTCATTTGACAGTTACTTTTATAAACAGTGTTGTATAGTGAAATAGCCAGTTCCATTCCTCCCCTTGAATAATTTAAACGTAATACTCGAGTTTCAGGGAGTGCTCATCAGTTCACCCTTAAGCCCAATTTTGGATGTACTGTTAAATTCAGAGATTCTTTCCTTAGCTGCACTACACGAATGTTTAATGCCTTACCCGACTCATTAAGATTTTCAGACAAATTAAAAACCAATGCGCATTGGTATCTTCTTGTAATTCCTCTCCAACTCTCCTAAGATGCTAGCACTGTGCTCAAACACTTTAAAGGTAGTCATAGTCCCTTCAGTGCCCGCAACTGACCTGAGCCCTCAAAGGGGTAGCCGATGAGTCCACTTAACCTGTGCCATTGCTAAAGTTCGGTTTGATGCTTATCATAGAAAATATATTTTTCGGAGGCTGACTACGAGGGCGGGTCAATAAGTCCGTAACTTTTGGAATAAAACACAGATTTTTTGATAAAAAAAATAATTTTATTTTTCAACGTAGTCTCCCTTGAGCTCTATACACTTTGTCCAACGCTTCTCCAATTTTTTTATCCCTTCCCTCGTATCATGCGACTATTGGAGACATCATTTAAAGGCATTTCAAATAAAATCGTCCCTTTATTTAAATGACATAGTGTCCCAGAAAAAACAATTACATAATGATAAACCGCTTCGAGATATCTGTGCTATTTAACCTGTCAGTTACCATGACCAAATCTATGATCATAATATTTAAAAAAGAAAAAAATGCGTTTAGATAACAAGTGTTGCCATTATTAAGAAGATAATTATGGAAGTGGTAAGAGAATACACTTCTACCTGGGCCTTGCTATAAAACCTTCAATTAACTTAGAGAAACATATCACGATTAAACAGATGAAGGCTAAGGTAGCTATAAACATTGAAAACTGCTTTAACAACAATTAAGTATTAAACGCAGTCAAACACAAAATATTGGAAGCAAAGTCAAAATCATTCCTATTCTATGGAGCACAATACTGTGGCTACAAGGAAGTGAAATTGAGAAAGATTGATATTGTAATATTTTTGCTAGGTTCGTTAAATAAAACTTATTACTCTTTCTAGTATCTCTTCTTTATTTTTACTTTCCAAATCACAACAATAAATCTCAATTTATAATCAACTCAAATACTTTATTCAATTTAAAATCACACTTGTTTTAAACTTTACACAATCCAATAAGCAGAGTTTTGCACACTTCCGTAATCAAAAATCAACTGTCTCGTGCTCACCGCGAGCACTCCCTTTTATACTCATGTTAGTTGTTCTCGAAAATTCGCGAAGCTTCTCGTCTTGGAATGTTCTAGATGGTTGGAATAAGGGGAAATACATTTGACATTGGAAAAGAGCTTTTTGTTTCTTCCATAAATTAGATATGTACTTTTCCAACAGATGGCGCTGTAGTAGTATAAAGCTCTGTTCACAACAATATTATAATAAATAACTTTTAAATGTTTAAAACAATATAGGATAGTAGACACTCAACAATCTTAATTCAAGGCTTTCAAATCGTGAGCTTTCAAACCAATCTCTTTCTTCACTCATTAATTTTTGTGCTGAATCGTTCTGATTTTAAGTTTTCAGTGAACTTAATTCATAATGCTTATAATAATTTCAATTTAAAACTCACCTGTACCCAATGAACGGTTAAATAAATAAACTTTATTCGTTCAATATCAACAATATCTACTCAAGACATCACTCAACTTTCGCTTTCTTAAGGTAGTCCGCATTTTTCTTTTTATTTTTGCAAACATCAATTATTTTTAACAATTCATTTATTGTTGCGTGAGAAGTTCCAATTATTTTTCACATCATTAAATAAAAAACTATCCAAAATAGAAAATGACAAAAATAGTCGAGAGATATTTACGGTAAAAGGTATCCATAAAGAAAAGTAAGTATGTTTTTTTTTTTGATTGTTAGAAAGTTAAGTTGAGATTCAAAAATAAATTTATAAATTTATAGAATAGATTGCATTTATTGCAAGCACACGGAGTTTTGTAATTTGTGTTTGTTAAAATGTGATTACCAACTACCCTTTCCCCAACTGGATTGCAATCCAGTTATAGGTGAGTAACTTGTCCAAGATCCACCAAGTGATCCAGTAGCATAGCGTCCACTGCTGATTCCGTGAGAAGAGCTGCCACTTTGATGCAATCCAGCATGATGTCCATTTTCAAAACCTGGTGCATGATTAGAAGTGCTACCACCAGAGTTACCAGGATATTGGTAACCAGAAAATCCACTAACACCTCCAAGGCTACTTCTATGCCCTTGATTATATTTAAAGGGTCCGCCACTTGACAAAATACTTCCAATTTTGGGACCATGACCATAACTAGATGAACTTACAACTGGGTAAGAAGAACTTCCTGCATGTAAAACACTGTTCAAAACTGGACTAGGTCTGTGAGCAGATCCATGCTTAATAACTGAAGAAAATCCACCAAATCCATAACCTTGACCATAAGAAGAACCAACAATTCCGTGAGAAGCTGCAGAATTGCCTAGACTCAATCCACTTCCATGAGATGAGCCTCCAATTACTCCTTGAGAAACACCAGAATTTCCCGAAGCCCATCCACTGCTATAAGAAGGGCTTCCAATAACTCCATGAGACGAGCCCGATGGCCCTGCGTTCCACCCAGAGCCAAGAAAAGAACCTCCATGGCCTATGTTCGAACCACCTGCATGAGAATAAGCTCCACCACCACCAATTCCATAAGACGCTGCACCATATCCAGAGGACGTTGCAACTTTACTTATTGCCAAAGTTTGAGGACCACCCAAAGAACTTCCAGCATGAGAGTTTCCAAAGCCATGTCCATGAGCTATCGGCCCACCTTTAGGAAGGTATCCTCGTCCACCAGCGTCAACTAATGTTAAACAAGCCACAACGCAAATAAAAGCCTGCAAAGAAAATCAAGCGAAATAACACGAAGCTTCTAACTATTAATCCTTTTAGGATTCATCCTTACTTTCATGTTAAGAATTCTTGATGTTTGAGAACTTAAGAATATTTAACTGCGGATTCTTTTAATTGTGGAATGGCTTTTATATGAAAATCTAAAAAGCACTCACCAATCTTCTTTGAGATATTTAACTTCTTAATTTCTAATTTCTGACCGCGAAAATAAATTCGCAACAATAAATTTGATCTTAACTACTTATTATTATTTTGCATGATTTTCACAGAGATTTGGGCAGCGGAATATCCCACGAGCAGTTAAGACAAAAGAGTAATTTTTTTATTGAATTGCATTCAATTATTGATACACCTGCTCAATTTAACATATTGTGCACAGTACAATCTCTCTTAGACGAAGACCTATGCGAAACAATGATGGAAGATTGATTTTGTGGACTTCTTTGTTCATAAGGAAATAAAGTTGTCACTCTTTGAATATGATTCCAATAATTGAAGTTATATACTAAACAAATATTTATTTTAAGGCTAAAAGTAAATCGTATAAGTAAGTCTAAACACTCCTTTTATAGAAAGTTCGGTAATTTCTTTTACCCGCTACCCTGTGTAACATAAACAATTTTTTTTAGCTCCAAAACTACCGGTATCCCGGTAATGCAAAATCCTATTTATCTTGAAAACGGCCCTAACGATTTTGATGACAAAAATTAGGTGTGATTTTATGGACATGTACTATATTTTGGTCAAAAAAACTTTGAGGCAAAATCTTATTAACGGTACCTGTCATAGAACCTTTTTTTTGATTTTTGACTTTCTCATTAACGGCACGAACGATTTTAACCAAACATTTTCAGCAGGAGCCCCCTTTAGTTTAAAATAATATTGTATATACAAATATTCGAAAAAAAAAACATTTTTTTGGGTTTTAAAAAAGAAAAATTGCAAGTTTATTTTTTTTTTTTGGAAAAATCAATATCGTGTGAACGATTGTTTTTGAAATTATTTCCGAAAATCTATACTACTAAATCCTTAAGATTGGCATCCCTAATTTTGTTCAAGAAAAATTTAAAAGAAATTTTTTATATAAATTCCATGTATTTGAACATTTTTATCTCATTAAATCCATGTTTTATATTTATAAAATGTATTTTAAATTCCAAAGTACTTTTATACATATAAGAGCAAGTTCGTGCGATCTAGTCGTGCATTTTATTTCTACCAAATTCCTGATTTTCTAAAATCTCTCTTCCCGTATCTTCACACAAATAAAAAACTAACAAGTTGAACCGCAGCTAAATACTACGAGTACTATTAAAATGGTGACATTTAATCAAAGGCACAATCAAGTTCGGGGCATTACACCCTTTTTACATTAACAAACTCAGACGATTTCCGACCCACTTCTAACTTCAGAACCAACAAAGTTAGAGTATACAATGTTTGCTGAACTAATCAAACACAAGTGACTCTTCAAATTTCAAATCTTGAGCATTTTTTGGTTAAATCAGATATAAGACTTCAAAAATCGCTAAAACCATAACTGACTGACTCACATTATTAAAATTATGGAGCGCATTCCGACACTGTAAAACCTCGTAATTTTGTAGTACCAAAGGTCTTGTGGTGCGTATACTCGTAAGAAGCACTTATGATTGTTGTAGAATGATGAAAATTAATACAGCGACAGGGCTTGAAGTAGGTACATACAAAGGGAAAAATCTAAAACTACAGATTTTCTATTCAGAGAGCTATCATCCGCTATCTCAAAAATCTTTGCAAGTATTTTTACTCAAATGTTAAAAAAGAAAGCCAAACTATTATAGATTCAAAATAGCTTTTTTGGACTTTAGTCCACAAAAATTGGCGTTTCGTCCGGGTGATCTCACATGGACTCATCAGTTGACTGTAAGGACCTTGTCAATACGCAATTTTTGTTAAATTCAGTTCATCTTACATCGATTTTTTGACAAAAATCCAATGTGAACTATATCCAACCAAGCTAAGTCTTTTACTTGGCTGATTTATTTCAGTAGTACGAGTATATAGTATTTGTATTATAAAAACCATCATATAGAACCAAAATATTATAATATGTACAAAAAAACCTTGTGTGTTTTATGTTGTGATATCTCTTACGTTGAAACCATTTTGCAAATTATGATAAAACACAAGTCTACTCTTCAACGAATGGTTGCCAAATTCAATATTCAAAAAAAAAAAAATTTTTCTTAAAGTTTTGAAATGCAATGTTTTTTAAACTTTTTAGAAACTTCTCTCTAAAAAAATTCATTTAAATCCGTTTTGCCGATAATGATGATAATTTTAAAAAATCGTTCAGTAATTTCTTGTTTTCAAATTTTTTTTATTAAATTATAGATCTTAAAAATTAATCGAAAGAAAAAAAAATTAAGCAAAATTCTCGGCACCGTTTTCGAGAAAAATACGATTTTCGAAAACCAGTTTTTAACATTTGCATGGAGGGTACCGTTATTTTTAGGCAAAATAAATTTTTTTCTCATAACTTGTAGATTATTTAAAGAATTTTTTATTTTTAAGTTTTAAAAAAATCAAGCATGGGATTTTCGAAATATTAAATTTTCAAAAAAAAAAATTAATTTTTTTTAAAAAATAATTTTTTTTTTTTTGAAAATTTGAATACACAATAATATTGAAACTGCTGGGGAGCCTCAACATAAAAAATTGATCAAAATTCATCGTAACGTTTTTGAGAAAATCAAAAACAAAAAAAAATGGTTCCGAACGGTGGTACCAAAAATAATAATTTTTTGAAAATTTTTTTCAAAAATTACCTAGGTTTAACTAAATGAAATTTAATGATTTTTTTTTTAAGAAAATCTGTGTTACAGTTTTTGAGAAAAAAAAATGTTTATAAAATTTCGAAAAAATTGGTATGGCAGGTACCGTTATTTTTTTTTTAAGAAAAAACATCCGGGGGAAAAAATTAAAACCCATATGTACCACGTTTGAAGAAAATCGGCCAAGCCCTTTAGCTGTAGTCGAACAGACAGACAGACAGAATTGCGAGACCCACTTTTTTGGTCTTCGCTATCATCGTAATGTCAACTTTGATCGATTTTTTTACGAATGCGTAATTTGCCTTATAGTACCTATAAGTCGCAAGTAAAAATGAATTAGCTCTGAGTTAAGTCAGACTTAGATTATTCTGCAAAGAAATAAAATCCGAGTTAATTCGAAGTGGATTTTCAGTAGAGTATTAATTAAAAGTCTAACGCTCATATGTACAAAACCAGTTCATTCTCGGGTCAATACTTTGACTCAATGGATTAACCGAAGTTTAAACACAGTTTAAGTTTGTTCATGCTCAACTGAGTTAAAATATTGATCCGAAGATAAACTATCACGGAGTTGCTACAACTGGACGTAAAGCAGGCAATATTTTTCGGAATTCAAGTCATTTGGACATAGGGTAGCAGCAAATATAGTAAATAATATATTCCAATTAATAATGTACAATGAATAGGTAAATGCTGCAAGCGCCCTCTTAGAATATAAAACAACTTTTCTACTTCTGGGTAGTTCATTCAATTTAATATCATCAAACTTTTATTAACAATTTTTTTCTATATTTTTATATTTTAACTATGATTTTACTTAACCTTAAGATTATAATTTATTTTGTTGAGCTAAACAAAATAGAATATAAAATATAAACATACTAGCGATGCGGCCCGGCTTTGCAAGGGAAGCACTTATTATCTGCGGTCATTATCGGGGCGGTCATGTGGGTAAGTCTTAGCTGATTTCAATAGAAATCGTACAGTGCCTTGCTACGCCCCCACCAGCAAAAAATAAAATGCACGACTGAATCGCACGAACTTGCTCTTATGTAAAAGTACTTTGGAATTTAAGATACATTTTATAAATATAAAACATGGATTTAAAGAGATAATAATGTTCAAATGCATAAAATTTCCGTCTGGTTTCCGGAAAAGTATGAATTTATGCAAATAAACTTTAAAAAATTGTTTTATTATTAAATACATTTTTTATATAAGAAATTTCTCTAAGACTTTTCAAGAAAAAAATGTGGGATGCGAATTTTAAGTATTAAGTATTAAGTTAATGAGAAAGTCGAAAATAAAAAAAAAACGGGTGTATGGCAGGTACCCCTACTAACATTTTGCCCCAAAATTTTTTTTGAGCAAAATGTAGCCTATGTTCATAATATCACACCTAATTTTTTTTTATCAAAATCGGTAGAGCCGTTTTCGAGATAAATAAGATTTTGCATTACGGGTGTATGGGGGGTACCGTTAGTTTTGGAGCTAAAAAAAAATTTCAATTTCTCCTCTAGGGAATCACCAAAGACCCTTAACTACCGAGATTGAAAGAAATAGGTCCAGTGGTTTAGGCTGTAGTGAGAGGTACAGACATACAGACACACTGAAACATGTTTTTTGTGTACTAAATTTTCCTTAAAATTTGTATAAAAAAAATTGATATGCAAATTGTTAGTATTTAATAAAATACATTTTAAAACGTTATTTAAAAATTTAATCGTGTATCGGTTTGCAAGATATTGAATTTCCAAAAAAAAAATTGTATTATTTTTTTTGAAAATCCAAAAACTATTTTTTCGAAAAAAATTTTTGTTTATATTTTTTCAAATGCAAAGCAGCTCCTGCGTAAAAATTTTGGTTACAATCGTTAGAGGCGTTGGTGAGAAATTCGAAAATCAAAAAAACCGTTCTATTACAGGTACCCCTAATAACATTTCTCCCCAAATTTTTGTTTGACCAAAATATAGTCCATGTCCATTATATCACACCTAATTTTTTTTATCAAAATCGTTAGAGCCGTTTTCGAGATAAATAAGATTTTGCATTACGGGTGAATGGGGGGGTACCCTTAGTTTTAGAGCTAAAAAAAAATTTCAATTTGTCCTCTAGGGAATCACCGAAGACCCTTAACTACCGAGTTTGAAGAAAATACCTCCGGTAGTTTAAGCTCTAGTTCGAGGTACAGACATACAGACATACAGACATACAGACATACAGCCAGACAGACGGAATTGTCGGACCCACTTTTTTCGTCTTCGCTATCATCGTAATGTCAACTTTGATCAAAATCACGAGTTCGATTTTTTTTCAAAATGCAGAACTTGACCTATAGTACCTATATCGCAAGTAAAAATACATTTATTTAAGCCAAATGCGAAATTATGTTTCTTTTGTTTCATATACAAAAATAGAAAAAAATGGGTTTGTACCATTCGCAAATTTATTTATCAAAATTTAAAATCAATTTAACCTAAATTAAAGTAGATAAAACCCAACCTCAAGCTTATTAAAACTATAAGCAAATCAATTCAAATTGATATACTAGAAGTTTGGGTTAAGATTATTAAAATCTTGTTAAATAAATTTGCGAATGGTGTACATAAAACAGTTATAAGAAAAGAAATTGGAATGTCAGTTTAAAATTTTTAAAATTGTGTAAATAAAAAATTGCATTACGGTTTCGTTGGGAAATATTAGAGACGAATACAACAAATCAAAAACAATGAAAATCGGTGCAGTCGTTCTCGAGTTATAAGTGTTCGAACAAACCCGACTTTGTTTTAAATATTAAGATTTTAACTAAAAAATGTAATTAAATAAAATACTTGATTTGCGAACTTTATATATTCATGTCTGTTTATTTGGGATATTTACTTTTGAACAGTAGCCCACGTATTAGAGGTTTTACTGTACAACGACAAAAAAAAATTGAAATTAAATTTAATTTCTGATGTACTCTATCATCATTTTTAAGGAAACTTAAAACAATAATGGGTTTAACCTCTATCAAAACGGCCTTGATTAATTTTGATAATATGCTAGTTAAAATAGTGATAAATGTTGCCTAAACTGGTAATCGTAAATTGGCAAACAAGAAAGTGAATTGTATGCGGATACTCACTAAAAACTATGATCCAGAGATCAATTTCAGTTTATACGAACTATCAAATGATTGTTTATATTTTCTTTTGTTGAATAAATGCTGATTTGTTCAAAGCATTTATCCATTTATTGTTGATGTTTTTTTTTTAGAATTGTTGTTTCAATATTAAACAATGACTTGCTTGTTCTTCGGATGTGAAACTTGAACTCCAGCGTATGGTCATCTTATTAGATTGTCATCTTGACAGTATTGTTTATTGGGGAATAAAAAACCTGATTAGAATTTAATGCTTCAAAAACTCAATGCTGTCTTCTGTCATTAAAGCTAAATCCTCTCCTTTTTGCCATTATTCATAAGTAGCACTAGCATTGAGGTAACCAAACATCTTTCAGTTCTTGGTATGTTACACCACCTTGACCTTGTAACATATTCGTCGCCAAAAAAACGCTGATAAGTGTATAGGTTTTCCATTTTCCATTTTCCACATTTCAATTACTACTCAAGCTTTTAAGAATATTTATCATTTTACATTTGAGCACTTGAGGTAGTACTGTGGAGTCATGATGTGCAATGTGGAATGCTCTACTTAGCTTTATTTTTCCTTCCCCTTGTGAAAATCAGAATTTAAAACTATCACCTTACAAAACATTCCCTGTTTTCCCAAAATGTTGATATCTTTCGATACTTGAGAAAGTATTGGCATGAAGCGTTATATTGTATATCGTATGCTGAAACTGTAGGAGGACAATGGTGGAGTAAGTGAATGCCAAAGATCTAGCCGTCCAGTCACTGTGAGCACTACCAGTGCAAAAAAAAGTCGTGAATCACATGAAAGCCCCAGAAAAAAAAAACAGAAAATCTTATCGACAGAAATGATTATCTCTCAGTTATTCATGTCTCGCATCATCAGTGAAGCTTTGAATCGCCTGCTGTACAAAAGACGCTCTGGACACTTGCTTAGAGACTCATTGAAAGCAGAAACGTAGATAAAGATCCAAAATAAAAATCCTCAAGTCTGCTAACCCGGTACACGAAGAATCACTCATACTAGAACTTTCAAACTCCAAGAATCTTTTAATATTATGAATGACATCAGCATAAGCATCACAACTCCTTCTGAGGGCGGAAAGAGGAACCATCAGCATCACCTGAGTTTTAGTGAGAAAGGAAACGTTTTGTTTCCTTAAAAAGGTTCATAAGGGACTATTTTGGAAGAAGTTGTAAGGTCTCTCAACCAAACACTACCCACCAACAAGCAGTGTACAATCCAAGAAGATCATTCTACAAAAAACTAAAAGCACTTCACATTGGCTCAACAAAAAACGCACCGGACTTCATGACACTAGATGATTGGCCAGTTGGCAGGTCGGACTTTCTCTCCCACTGGAGTGTAGCCTGCTCTACTTGTTACGAAAATAATGAGTCATTGAATCAAGCTCTAGTCCGTACAGGCAACAATTATCTAATAAATGAGATGCAAGGTACTATCGATGATATGCCATTGAGTGTGAGATTGTTCGTTAAAGCAATGGCACTTTTTTTAAGTGATTATACAGCGTGTATTTTATGTTCCAGGACAATTTAATAAGGTTGCCATTATTGTGTGAATGAAATTTGTCGATAGTGAAAAAGACCGTTATTTTTATCTCTAAATTACTCTTTATGTTTTGCATCGATACAAATTCCAAAATTCCATGATTTCATATTTTGGAAATCTTGGCAATATTTTTATAGTCTACTCGTTTTCAGGATAAAAGTTTTATAATAGAAGACAAATTTCAGGCAAAAATTTGGATCAAAACCTACTGAGGGATTCAGAAGAGAAATCTATTACATTTTTGCATAGCTACGAAATCATTAATTTCCCATCACTTTATCTATTATTGATTTAGGAGATAAGACCAGTAAAATTAACAAAAAGTCAACATAAAATATGAAACCAAATTGGTCTCAATTATAGTTTAAGGCAAACAAAATTCCAGATATCAATCAATCATTCCGTCAAATGAACTTTGAAAATACTTTCGAGAGGGACTGTTCATTCAAATATTGTAATTAAATATCGAATATGAATTTCGCCTGACAGAAAATGACTAATGATTTATGTAAATGAGCAAAAATGTGGTTAATAATATTGCAATTATGATTTTGTAATTTAATTTTCATAATAGACATAATTTTTGTCTGCTATCGATCACATTATAGCCTAACATTAATCTATTATACATAGTTTCAATTTAAATGCAAAGATTGTTGGTTTCTTGTAAATTCAGCTCAACGATTGTCAATATGTAATCAATGTTTTGATATTTAATATTGGTTGCTTGGTTATTGCAAATGTAAGACCTTTGGATTTTAAATATGCAATACTTTTTCTAGTGACAGGAAGTTTGACAGATGGCTTGTGCTTTCTGATCTGTATATTTATTCTACCATTTCACCATGAATAAAATTTTGCCAGAACAACTCTTTCAATCATAAATACACCTGCTGTCAAGAAACACAGTATATTATTGGAACAAGTCATAGCTTATAATTAATGTGCCTTGTCTCAGAGTGAGTGCGTAGAGAAGGGATTCATCACAACGAATCTGTCCTTTAATTTGTGTGAATTGAAACAAAATAATTTTACTACCATCATGAATTTATTGAATAAATCAGAATTCATTGGCGCAAAATTTTTAACAGATAAAGAACTTTTATTAAGGTATCAGTATGATACTACTTAACAATTTGCTAACTTTAAAGTGGTTTACTAACTCATTCTTAATTTTAAACATTTTCTAATTAGTATCGTACTAAAGCAATTTGCTTCTGAACACACCCAAGACAATGACAGTTCATGCAAACAACTAAGTAAACAGACCTGTTTTGATGTTTACAAATATCAAAGACTCACATGAAGTTAGCACGATACTAAAAAAATAAAATAGGTATTCGATTATTTTAACTTTAACAAAAGGGTAGAGAAAGTATAATGCTACATATATTCGATTAAAATTTGCAAAATCGTTGTTTTAGCTTTGTTTCATACTAAAACAGCTTTAACATCGTACTAATTCAACTAAAATTTTGCGACATTGTTTTGTTAACAATTTTTTTTGAAATCTTAGAGTGTATATCGCAAAGCTTGGGTGATGACTGAAATTTTGTTTCTATCAATCCAAAGAAGAAACGAATAGCGCAGACGGTTCACAACATAATCGAAATGTTGAAATCTTCCGAAGTCGATCGATACCATCCTCGACGCAATCGACTGTTGAGTCATATGTGAGCGCTAAACTTTCATTTCGACTTGCCACGCTTGGCTATCGGTTTTGTGGATGCTCAAAACTAATTTGTGCTTAACCTCCAAGCCGATCGAGTCAAACTTAACTGTGTCCGTCCTTCCGGAATCATAATGGATGGCGCTTGAGAAATTGTTATTCGATTCGCCTCCACACGCTATCTTCGCTCTTCGTCAGTCTCATTGACTTGACGATCATGTAGTTGGCTTTTGTTTCAAGGAAATAAACCACTAACTGAAATCAAATGAATGTTTGCAATCCTACAAATTGAAGAATTTGAAGGCATTGACACACTGAATTATTACTTTAAATTATATCTTTTTTAATTTAATACAGAAATAATTGTGGTTATTATAAAAATATGTGATAGTAGAACAGTCAAACTGTTTGACAGTTGAACTGTCAAACTGAACGTCATAAAGTGGTTGATAGAAGTAACATTTGTAAAGAAATGTGTGAAGAAACATTTACTTTTAAAGATGCACTTTTACATAAGCCATAGGTTTATGACTAAAATTAATAGAGGGCTTCCAAAAAGATCTAAAAACATAATCAGCTAACTACATTCATGTCTAGCGAAGAACTTGTTCCCAAGAAATTTTCAAACACTTGTTTCTCTGAATTTATTCAGAGAATAATCTGCGAGTTTGCACATACAACCATTTCTGGTGATTGTCCGATCTCTGATGATAGAAAAACTTGATGAGGACTTGTATGTCATGGCCAACTTACACAGGCTTAAGTGTACTTTAGGTAGGGACTGTCAGGGTGGCACCAAAAAAAAAAAAAAACGATCCAAAAAACTATTGGAGACTTATAAGACTAATTCTACAAGCACATATAGTATTCAAATAGAAACCAATATTTTAGAAGCCTATTTTAAATGACTCCTAATTCATACCATAACTTCTTTCTACTTTTCCTTCCCATCAATTTTTGTAGAATATTTAGATAGATAGATAGATAGTAGAAGGCAAAAAGTCATTGACAAATGTCAGCCTCGAGAAGATTCTTCAAAAATGATCTCAGCTTCTTTATACAAAATGTGGCTGAAAGCTGTATCTATAAGCTTCAACATATATCTCAAACAAGCTACAAGACTATATGCATTTTAAGGTGATTTTTGTGCATTTTTTAACTCAGTGAATAGAGCTCTCATTCTCAAACTAAGCAACGCAAACATCTAATACAAAATGCTAAGGGTTCTGAAGAGTATGTACAGTAACATCTTATCAGCATTTGGGGCAGAGATTCTAGATTCTCTGTTAGAATGGTTTGGTACTTCTTCATGAGTTACTCGTATATATGGCCGCCAAAAAAGCCCTATATCTTCTTCTCCCACTTTTTGCTCACAAACCTTACACGAGGAATATATACTTTACCAACTTAACCATTAAGCGTATTGTTTCCCAACGATAGTGTCTATTTAGCAAAAACTTCACACATGCTACAGCTTATGATCAACAAACTTAAAGAAAGAGCATTGTCACCAATGAATGTTAGTCGTTAATATTGGGAAGTCCAAAATCCTGGTATTCCAAAACAACATTGGCTAATATTCGATGGTAGAAAAATGAAGCCTAGGTCTTGACCAGCTCTGGTTAAAAAGTACCGATACCTGGGAGTAACGCTAACTGCAAAACTGACATTCAACATGCACATTAAAATTAGTGGAAGAAAGCCATAAGCTGCGTATGAAAAATCACAATCAGGCGAAAAGATATTCAATCCAATTCGAAAAAACATAAACTGTTTGAAGCAACTGCCATGTTTGTTATATACTTTACATCCATTGTATGGGGCTCAAAGAATACGAAGAGATGGACAAGTTACAAAAATTTTGCTTGAAGAATCTGCTTACATACATATATGTACATGCTCCATATCAAAACCGGCAAACTACTCCATTCTCCATGGGTTGTTCGCTCTAAGACTTCATTTTAATATTAATAATAATTGAACTGTGCTTCGAGAGCATAAGAGAGAAAAGCAATTTTTTTGCAGAAAGTACAGAAAATGGGAACGTAACTTCAAATAGAATTTTCACTACGGTTGGAAAAATATATAAATTTCGTTGGAACGCAAAGCGTGCGAAGGTTATATGAGAAAAAGCATTAAGGATTTATGAATTAAGCAGCAGATTCTACAACTCGATGAATATTTAAACAGCTGGATTTTAGTTTGAACGAGAAAAACTGCTTGAACGAGAAGAACGATATCTTCCACGGGGAGAATCTTCCAATTTGCACCTTATGTAATTTAGGAGAAAAGAAAAATACCTATAATTTTTTGGAAAAATGACGATCCTTCAAGATACGAGAAGATTCTATTTATTACAATAAATCGGTTCGAAAGGAAGCAAATCAGATATTAAACGGATCTATCTGGACCCTACTCTATGAGTACAATTGTATATCAGATGTCGTGGAGTACAGAAGCCAATGCATCTAAGAGAAGATACTCGTATTTTATATTACAAATCATTAATATTGCCAACTTTTTTTCTTAATGTTGCAAATCTTTTAAAAAAAGCTAAATATATATGTATAGATGAAAAGTTCAATTCTACTATTTAAAAAATTTATAAAAAATTAAATGATAATGATAGACAATGTTTGCCAGTGCTAAACTGGAAAATAAAAACTTAACATAAAATTTTTCCAGTGATATTTTCATAAAAATGTTCGACTTTTCCAAAAATGTTCTTTCATAAAAACTTTTCCCTTAACAATTAAGACAACAATAATATAATATAGATGATAAAAGAGGAAATTAAATTTTATCAAAATATAAAAATTATAAATAATTTACTTTGTATTTTTATTTGAAATGTAATAACTATAACCCCCAGTTTCACAGTGAAAGTTTAAACTTAAGTTCTGCTGAACCTGAACTGGAGTTTAACTTTGAAGTTCAACTCGTCCGGTTTCATAGTCTTATCTGAACTTCATTTCATTAAACGTAGTTTAAGTAAATTGTTCTCTCTTTCTATCTGAATAAAAGAAAAAACAATCAAGGAAAGTTTGCTTTGTTTAAACTTCCACTGTGAAACTGGGGGTAAGAGTTTTATTTTTCATTTTTGAGTTGAACACCTTTTAAAAAATGCGACCTGATTTTGGAAGTTTTGGAAGTAGCAGTCACACAAATTATAAATAGGACAAAAAGAAGAAGGTCCTTTTGAATAAAAATTTCTTTAAAATATAACAGGTTATAGCTTGAATTGAAGAATTAGAAAATGGAGAACTTTATCTACGTCAGAAGAAGATACACAGGAAGACTATAAGCCTCTGAATCCTTCAATTAGGAATAGGTACTATTTCAGTTTTAAATGCATTTAATAATCATAGTCTTAGACAAAATATAATTCTTATAACAATGTAATACCATAAATTGTTATTAATATGTTCACCCGTTTGAGAGCTTTCATATTTCCTCAATAAAACACGGCTATCAAAATATGCCCAAAAGGTGTTTTAGTTGTAGGGCGGCTCTTGAAAACCTTGTTTTCGAGCATTGACATAATGTTTTATCACGTCTCAGCACTTGACTACAGACTGGTTTAAAACCAACAAGCCGTACAGTGGCCCGTTTATGCCTAACTGCCTGCCAAATTCATTTTTCAGATTGGTCTATATTCCAAAATTTTTAAGTTCACTGAATTAACAAATGTATGGACCTTTAGTAATGGAACAAATTCTTTCATTTGGATGAATGGTTTGGCTTGTAGAGTGATATATTTTTATTGTGAGAAAAAAAGCACTTATTTTTTAGTTCTTTTTGTCTTGATATAGGTACTTCTTAGTTACTAAATTCATAAATTTAAAAAAAAATTATAATTTTCTTGGAAACTGTTTAATTTAATGTTTTTTGAAATACCACTCTTCATACAATTTTTCGACTTTAAATTAAATAGAGAAAAAAAAATTGTAGATTCATTAAACCAAACTCAACAAATAATAAATCTTTAGATACAGGTTTCTAATCCTTAATCCAAAAATTGAAATGGAAAAACATAAAAACAAAAACTAGACAATGCTGCGGCAGAGATAAGTTCTTACTATATCTCTATCACTAAGACAATAAGTTATAATAAGGAACATGAAAAGACAAAGGGTGAAGTAATGTCAGAAATGTCTGCCTAAAGTTTACTTCTAGTCGAAAGAGTCACAGAAAGTATTCCTACTCCAAAAAAGTACCCCATAAAATTTACTAATGAGAATATATTATCTTTGTTTAGGGATTTGGATCTTTCAAATGAAATTCTAAGAACTTCGTTGAGAAAAAAAACCACATAAGGGTTCTGCCATCGTAGAACACAATAGCAGTTGCGAAAAAAAGACGGAGCAAAATCACGAAAAACTGATATTTATAAGCTAAGGTGAAACTTCAAAGATTCATGGATTCGGCAGAACAAAGACTTATTTAAAATGCTTCGAGGATTTTCGGATCCCCTTTTATCTTCCCTAGGGAATGTAAGAAACAAACAAAAAAACACAAAAAGTACAATACTCTCCGGGTATCATGAGAAAATAATGTGTAATTTCCGTCATTCGTTTAAGGGTTTCTGAATTTTGCAACCAAAAAATTCAATACAGGCTACTGTGAGGTGACGCACGAATTAAAATCTTCGGATATAGTATACATGGTGATATATTGGACCAAGGAAGCTAAGCAGCAAATTTGGATCGATAAATTTATTTTATTATGTAAATCAGAAAAGGGCGAAGGTCTAAAAGTTTAACTGATGAAATAAACGGTAAAAGTAGCTGACTTTGCATTCAAAAGTAAAAAAAATCTAGTTTGATTTTAAAATTAATTTAATATGTGGGAATAGAACCTGCCTTTTAATATTAAAATGTACATAATTATAAATAAATTAATATAATAAATCAGTATTTTTTTGAGTGTTAGTTTTGTGTTAAAAAAATTACGGGATTTTAATGAAATCAAACATTACTTTCATGGTGAATTTTAAAAGTGGTTTTCGTCATGACGTCAGCCAGTCTGTTCATCTGTGTCTATGCGTCCAGGGTTTCATCAAGCTAGACAGTCTAATCGAATTCATAGATTTTATTGTCTAGAAAAAAGTTAAATTTTTAATTTAGTTTATCTAGAGGTGAGGTAAGCGCAGAAAAATTATCGGTTAAAAACCTCGTAAAAACAAGTAATACTGCTAATAAACAACCTGCAAACTTAACAAATCAAAATGATACGAGTTATCTCAATTAAATTAATAGATAATTGAATACATTTTATTGTTAGCCAATTTCGTGCGGAGTTTTAAAAAAATAAGGAATTGGTTGTTTTATTTTGACCATTACCATTCGGTTAAATCAAACGAGAAATTACTTGGTTTTATAAATTTTAAGCCATTCACTTGGTAAGGACTAAATAAATCTGGTGAACTGTCTTAACCAGGATACTTGTTAGATTTACCCAACATAACCGTTAGTTTGATTTAACCAAGGAGATTGTCTGATATTAAATAATAAATGTTTTAAATTTATTAAGTGTATTTATTTGATATAAGCGCTTGACTCGTTTAAGGTCAACAATCTTGGAAATTGTGAATAAACTGTAGTTTCTAGATTAATATAACTAAGTTCTTTTTTATATTAAACTAACTATCTTAGTTGCTTATTTTAAACAATTTCATTTAATCGAGCAAACTACTTTACTTCTAGCAACATAAAGTATGTAGTTTTAACTTGATACTAGGTTGATCTTAACACATTCTTTTTATCCCACCGAAAAACGCTTCCGGTTGGAAATTATGTTTATTCACTCTTTTTTTTTTAATTTTCTGAAAAACTACTCAAATTGGAAATTCGGTTTAAAGTCTTTGGAGATATTCGTCTTGTTATAGAGTTATTCCACTACTTATTGGTAACGGCTTGACCGATTTAGTTCAAATATTGAATATTCTTCAATTAAAATTTATTTCCACAATTTAAAAAAAAATGTTATTTTTATAAAAAAAAATTAAATAAGATATCCATTTTTTAATACTTTTTTTGTCTGCACGTTTTTTAACAATTATTAAATTAATAAAATGTTATTTTATTACCGTACACTTATTAAAAGCAACCAAAACTTAATACTAATGCATTATAAAATTTATTTTAACTAAATTTATTATTTTTTTTTATTTAAATTTTTATTTTTATTTATATTTTTATCTATTTTTTATTATTTTTTATTTATTTATTTAATTTTATTTAAAAAATTTATTTAAAATAAATAGAGATGTAGTAAAAATAATCGATAATATCTTCAAAAAAAGCTAAATTATAAAGAAATTATCAAAAAATTTTAAGTAGATAGTTTCGGAGGTCTGATTTAGATATATTAAAATTGAAAATATGTGAAGAGTTATTGGAATCACGCAGCATACGAGGCATAGGATTACAGTAGCTATAACCTTTAATTAGTACGGTGAATAGGAATGCGGAAAAAGGGCACTGACCTAATATTTCGCCGGTTGGTATTAACGGAAATCAGACTACTTAGACCCGGACAGTCAATATTACCAGTTAGTATGTCGTGAATAAAATCCAAGTCTACGGTTTCACGTCGGTTTTTAAGAGACTGAAGGTCAATTAGCAGTAAGTGATTTGAATATGGAAGAAGTCGATAGTTATCATCCCACGGAAGATTACGCAGGGCAAATCGAATAAACCTAAGCTGGATGGCTTCATTTCTTTTAATTTGGATAATTTGATATGGGGACCAAACCTGCGAGGCATATTCTGGGATGGGTTGCTCAAATGAAATGAAAAGTGAAGTTCAGAGAACTCTTTTGACCAGCGTTTGATAAAACCAAGTGTCGAATTAGCCTTAGTTATAATGTTGTCAATTCGGCATCGAAAGTTAAGCTCTTTATCACAGATTACTCCTTAATCACGACAGGGTACAACATCACCATTTATAATATAGTTTCTGGGAGCAGGAGGGAGCCGTTTACGTGAAAACGTTAAGCTGTGGCATTAGCAGACATTGAGCTCAGGGACGCTTTTTTGGAACTATAGGGAAAATCTGTCAAGATTAAAATAAATAAATTAAATATCAGCAGCAGTTGAAATACGTTTAAAGATTTTCATGTCATCCGCATCCACAGTCGAGAACTTGAGCAATATTGTTAATAGATGAACAGCATTGGGCCAAGATGGCTGCCTTGTGGTACTTCTGAATGTGCATGTGTGTGGAAGGGAAAGAGATGATCTAAGACGGAAAACTTATTCTCTTTCAGTCACATATGAATTCAACCCACAAGATGAAGAGTGTAGGGAAACCCATGGAATTTAATTTATATTTTGTCGAAAGCTTAACAAAGTCAGTAGCAATAAAATCAACTTCATCCCCAATGACCATTTGGCATACAACATGGGAAACACATTCTACTAGTTTCGTTGTTCTTGATCTACCGGATATAAGACCATGTTATACAGGGGAAAGAATTTTTTTGCAGTGGAAAGAGAGAATTTCATATATTATGTTTTGACACATTATTTTTTGGTCCCTTTTCGTGGATAGGAAATAGCATCTTCCAAGTTCAAGTGAAAGTTCGTGAAATCCAGTTGTTCATTTTATTTCTAGTTTCCCGAAGACAGTCACAGATCTCAGAATCTCAGAATATAAGATAATAAATCTCCAAAAACCTTAAGGCATTTTTGTACACTAAATCCCAGAATATAAAAAAAAACAACCAAAATATCACAAGGCATTTCTTGACACTGAATTAATACTAACAAAACCTGCGACTGCAAAATCTCTAAGCTCACAGCTCATAACATTATAATATTAATTTAAAACATGATAAAATATTATGAATAATTCAAATACACATTGTAACATAATTTATGTAAAATAAATCTTCTTACATCGTCTTGTATCTTTAAGTTACATTTTTATGAAAGTGATTGTGGAAAATTGATGTAATCAATTATGTTGGAGACAATAATTATAATGAACAAGAAATACACTTAGCGTCAATAACATAAAATCAGTTGTTTATTAAATTTCTTAAAATTATTAATATAAACATATAAAATTAAAAATCAAAAATTCATAGGTAATTTTAATACAATTGTAATAAAAAAACATACTAATAATTTTCAGAATTATGTATCATTCATTAGCAGCATGACTAGATGTGAATAATCGGACAGTTGGAAGTAATATTTTTGTTCATATTGCTTATGTGGGTTTTAGCTTTAAGCATTTAAGCTATGAAAACAAAAGGTATTAAAAAGTCTAGGTCCCCCGTACTGTAAAATTTATAGAAATGTGTTTTTTTAGCTAAGGGAATGCTTACCATTGCCACATTTTTCACTCTTAAAGTAGCACTGTACCCGCTTCGAAATTTAAAACCTTAAATAGATGAGTTATTTAAAGTACCCCTCTAAAAATAATTCGTATAAGATGTTTTTGGACAACATTTAATAGTTCAACTGTGCAGTTGTAAGTTCTATCCCAACTTATAGTGTACTGTTATTTAGAGTATACAAACCAACAGTTCATTAACGAGCTTCAATAGATACATTTTGAGAGTA
The DNA here is from genome assembly GCA_963931855.1 of Philhelius festivus. Classification (NCBI taxonomy): domain Eukaryota; kingdom Metazoa; phylum Arthropoda; class Insecta; order Diptera; family Syrphidae; genus Philhelius; species Philhelius festivus. Next base: position 79,978,089 of record OZ007556.1, on the reverse strand, counting down.
ACAGATAAGATACATAAATATATTGTTTTAATTCACATTAGAGCTTTCAAAACTTATAATTTCTAAACAATTTCTATTACACATAGATTCTTCAGAAATTTTTTTTGCCACATACGTGAGTAAAATAAAATGCACGACTGGGTCGCACGAACTTGCTCTTATGTAATCGACTAGAAATTTTAAAAACGAATGTTATTAGAGCAAACTGTTCCTAAGGATAAAATTATTTTTTAAATTCTTTTAGTAGTAACAGAATGCTATGCAAATATGAATTTATGCAAGAACAAAAATTATAAGTCCTTGTAGTGGTTTCTTTAAAAGAAGCTTCTATATACAAACTTTTTAAAAGCTTTTTAAGAAAAAAAATTGGTAAGCCAATTTAAAGTTTTTATTATTGTTCGAATAAAAATTAAATTTACGAAAAGAAATATTGACCCGTTTCGGAGATATCGAATTTTCAAAAAAAAAGAAAAAAAAATTGATTTTTTTTTTCAAAAATTGAAAAAATATTTATTTTAAAGTTTTGAAATGCAATGTATTTTAGAATTTTTAGAAGCTTCTCTATAAAAATTTTCATTAAGATCCGTTATGTGGATAATGAGAAATTCAAAATTCGAAAAAATGGTTCTATGGTAGGTACAAGCTGTAATATCTTAATTTCAAAATTTTTTTATTAAATTAAAGATCGTAAAAATTAATTGAAAGAAAAAAAATTTTATCAAAATTCTAGGCGCCGCCGTTTTCGAGAAAAATACGATTTTTGAAAACCATTTTTTTTTAATTTTTTAGCATTTGTATGGTAGGTACCTTTATTTTTAAGTCAAATAAAAATTTTGTTCTCACATTTTGTAGATTATATTGAGAAACTTTTATTTATCAAGTTTAAAAAAAAATTAGCAGGGGGTTTTCGAAATATTGAGTTTTGAAAAAAAAAATTTTGAAGTTTTTTTTAAAAATCAAAAAAAAAGTTTTTTGAAAATTTGAGTACACAATTCTATCTATGTTTTTGGGGAGCTTTAGCAAAAAAAACATGATCAAAATCGGTTGAACCGTTTGTGAGAAAATCAAAAACAAAAAAATGGTTCCATGGGGGGTACCCTCATAAATGAAATTTTTCTGTATTTTGTTTTTTAAAATCTGTCGAACAGTTTTTGAGAAAAAAAAAATGATTATAAAATTTCGAAAAAAATTCGTATGGCAGGTACCGTTATTTTTGGTCTTAAAAAAAAAATAAAAAAACTTGTGGGAGGGAAAAATTAAAAATGATATCTACCAAGTTTAAAGAAAATCGGCCCAGCCGTTTAGCCTGTAGTCGAACAGACAGACAGACAGAATTGCGAGACCCACTTTTTTAGTCTTCGCTATCATCGTAAAGTCAACTTTGATCGAAATCTCGAGTTCGATTTTTTTTACGAATGCATAACTTTCCTTATAGTACCTATAAGTCGCAAGTAAAAAGTAGTGGAATAAAAAAATTTTTATAATTATTAGGATAAGGACCTTTTAACATATAAATCATCATTCTAGTTTTTATACTTATACGAGCAAGTGCTTAGCCATATATTGTCATAGAATCTGTATGTTCATATTAAGCTTAAATATGGAGTCAAATAGGTAATTATTAGTATACATAAAAGTGATGTCATCAGCAAATGCAAATGAGCTTACGTATATTAAAAATAAAAGGGGTCCTAAAACAGATCCTTGAGGTACTTCAATATTAATATTTAATTCGTTCCTATAGCTAACTTCACGGCTCACAGACTGGCTTCTCCATGAAAGGTACGAAGAAAACCATCGATGTACAACACCTCTCAATCCGGCTTTGTACAATCTGTCTAAAATTATATTGGGATTGACTAAATTGAAAGCCTAAGTTATATCTAAAACCATCATTCTTTATCACTACATTCTTTAAAAATGGTATCTTCAGTAGATCTCTCCTCTCGAAAACCAAATTGGTCGTTACTAATTACTAAAAAAATTACTTTTGTTCAGGAACAATAGTTTTTAAAAAAATTTACTTAACATTTGAAGAATTGAAATAGGTCTATACAGGGTGTCAAGTAATTCGTGTGCCATACTTTGGGATGTGATTCTTGGACATATTCTAAGAAATAAATTGTTCCACAGTAAAGTCCGATTTTCAATTTTGAGGGACATCATTTTGGATTTTTTTTTAGTACAAATACTAACCTTTAAAACTACGTTTAAATTGAGCTGATATGTTCTTAGAGTTGCCAGATATTCAATTTTAAATGGTGTTCAATTTTTCTTGCCCAAGCAACTTTTTGACTTTGAGGTCAATTTTTTTCCAAAAATGCGTAATAAACATTTGGGTTATGAATGTCTAATGGATAAATTAACTAAAAAAGTGGTATAAAAGAATAGAAAACCCAATTCATTCATCGAATTATCAAGTTAAGTTACGATTACAGTTGAGTAAGAGCGCTTTTTGAAATGCCTTCATTTACGAGAGAAGAATACGCAGGCATTTTATTCGTTTATGGGCAATGGAAATTCAAGAAGAGCACAACTTCCTTCTGGAAATGTTTTTGAAAATACATTTCGAAGGCTTCGAGAAACTGGATCAGTTTTAACTGCAAGACCTAACGCGGGAGCTGCAAGCACAATAAGAGTTTCGGTCGATGAAAGAATACTGGCAGCTGTTGAAATCGATCCTTCCATCAGCATAAGACGCTTGGCCCTACAGTTTAATGTTTCCAAACACAGAATTTCCAGTATACTGCATGGAGAAAATATGTATCCATATCACCACACACCTGTGCAAGAACTGCTTCCCGATGATTTTGAAAAGAGACTCGAATTTTGTAACTGGTTGCTAGAGAGAAGCTTGGATGACAACCAGTTTATAAACAGAATTCTTCGGACAGACGAATCTCAATTCACAGGAGATGGTATTACGAATTTCCATAATCTCCATACATGGGCTTCGAGCAACCCACATTCAAGACGGCAAAGATCATTTCAGCACAGATTCTATGTCAATATGTGGGCAGGTGTATTTGGAAATAAATTAATCAGGCCTTTCAAATAACCACCCCGACCTAATTCTACTAACTATCTGGAGTTTTTACAAAATAATCTACCAGACCTATTGGAGATTGGGACTCTTTCAACTAGCGTCATCATATTTCCAACAAGATGGTGCTCTGGCCCGTCGTAAAGTAAAGTGGTCGTAAAGTGAAAGATTGGCTGGATGAAGAATACGATGATCGATGGATAGACAGAAATGGACCAATTCACTTGCCAGCAAGATCTCCCGATCTCACTGTACGGGATTTCTTTGTATGGGGACGAATGAAAGAAATCGTTTACTCATCTGAAATAACAACTTTAACTGAATTAGAACAACGTATTTCCGAAGGATCACTAAAAGTAAGGCAAGAGTTATCGAGAATAAACAATCAAAATGAAATCCAAAAACGGGTTCTAGTTTGCATTCAAAACACAGGAGGGCACTTTAAGCACTTATTATGACTGGATTTGTGTGTACATAAAATAAAAAGATACTTTAAACTGCACAAAATATTGTTTTATTCAAACCCTTTATACCTCAAGGCAAAAAATCATTTTTTTTTATTTTTACCTGTTTTAGATTTTCCCAAGTATTATAAAATGTTTGGGTTTTTGGATGTAGTTATTAATGAGTTTTTTTTTTTATTATTGTTTTGGTCATCAGGTAAAAATAAGAAAACTTTATGTTTATTACGCATTTTTTTGAAAAAAATTTACCTCAAAGTCAAAATTTTGCTCGGGCAAGAAAAACTGAACATCATTTAAAATTGAATATCTGGCAGCCCTAAAAATACATCAGCTCAATTTAAACGTAGTTTTAAATTTTTTGATTTAATAAAAGACAAGTATTGAATGCTTAAAATTCCAGAAAAGTGTGAATTTATGCAAAGAAAAGTTTGAAAAATCGTTTTTCATTTTGAGAAATTTATTTAAAATTATTCTAGCAAGAATTTGGCGTGTCAATTTTAAGTCTTTAAAAATATATGTATGTACATCTTAGGCAATAATTTCAAAAACTAATCGCTTTCATGATATTGATTTTTAAAAAATCCAAAAAATATTTTTATTTTATGTTTTGAAATGCTATGTTTTTGAAATTTGTTCCTAGTATCGTAATGACGTCTGATCGAAATCTTCAAAGCAGTTTACTAAGATTTTCTTAACTTATGTATCTAACTAGTTCTTTTTTATTAAATGCTTCAAAATAAAAACAACAAAACTATGAAAATGAAGTTAAACGACACTAAAAAATATCAAACATGTACATAGATATTCCATGATTTTAACTTTAAAATGTTTGTGAAGTTACAAGGTGGCGTAAAATTAATCACCCTATCGGAAGACGCTATAATTTTTGCAAATGGAGTCGTACGTCAATCATATTTGACATTTGTAAACTAGAC